>JARHVA010000299.1:1077500-1780000 GCA_037957365.1 Torreya grandis | reverse complement strand
AACTATGTTATCAACCTTAGTATTATCATACAATCTTGTAAACTCTTTTAGACATAAAAAAGTGCAAGCATGGCTCAATCATTAGAGACTTCTACTACTATGGGTTATATTCCTTTGTATGTGTCACTAGATATAAATTTCATACCACCATATACTATGAGGGAAATCCAAGGGTTTCAATATATTTATATGCCAATTATTACTTAGTCATTTGAGACACCACCTTTGGTTAAAACACATTCTATTCCTAATGTAATATCCCTTATGCAGATTATTCTAGCTCTACAAACTAAGGTGTTATAAATGGAATAAAGTGTTTTGAAACCTAATTGTCTCTTAATTCTCAAACTCTATTTTATACTCTATTAGCTCAACATATTTCAATATATCCTCTACCAACTACTTTTGTGACAATTGAGCTTATATTGTATGATGGAAAATGTGACCCTGATCAAAACTTATGGGCATTTCATGAAGCATGCTTGGATTGTGTCTAATGATTAATTTTTAGCCAAGTTATTTTGAGAAATATAAAATAGTATGATTTAATATTATTATATGATTTACCACATCATTAATTACATATGTTCAATCCTTTGGTAGATATGTTCCTAACACATTTATTGATCAATATCAGTGAAAATAGATCTTATGCTCATATTTCACAATTCAAATAAGAATTTGATGAGCCTATCACATGATATGTCTTGTGGTATAGTATAATTATATATAAGATAACAAACCCTATTATAGACAAATAATTGTAATATATATTCAAATAGAGCTTACTTCCACCTCTACATAAGTATATTACGGTTAAGAAGTTTCTCTCCTTCATAGATTTGTGTCACATAGTTAAGGAAAGAGAGGTCAAATTGTTCAAAATTAATAAGTTAAAGTATAAACCCAACCCAGTTTATAATTATCATACAAATAACCCAAGTAATCCACCATACAATTTAAGACCAACTAAAAATAAGAATAATCAAAAGGTAATAATGAATGTAGTTTTAGATCCTACTCTGCACATTATATTATCATCCCCACTAAGGAGATAATTTACTAACTTACCAAAAGTTACATAAAAATTGTTACAAAAATTATTAGAATGCAACCTCATATTACTCCCTCCCATTAAATAAGTTGATATGAGTAATCCTCTTCTAAAAGGATATGATCAGAATGTGTTTTGTGAGTTTTATGGAGCACCACGATGTACTATAAACATATGCATCAATTTACAGCATAATATTAAGAACTTGATAGATGAGAATATAATTGATGTGGGTATATATATAGATAGAAAATAAACATAGGTGAGTGAAAGAAAAATAATTAAAATATTCAATGATTGATTTCTTATGCACACAGATAAAATAATAATAAATATGTCAGGAGTGAATTATACATACAATGCACACCCTCCACCAATTTATTATCATTATCATATAGAGGAAAAACATCTTATAAATGTAATTATTGGTAATATAATACTTCATTTTCATCTAGAAAACTCATCACTATTACAAATCATGAGATTATCGATGATGACTCAAGTTTCCACTCTTTATTCATTTAGGCTCATATAGATCATCAACCTATACAAAGTGTCATGGTTGATTACGATTTAATTGTGAATATGTGAAATATACAAATTATCACTCATATTAAACTACATTATGGGTTCCAAAGATCCATAAATTTTAAAATTCTATAAAACATAAAAATATACTAGAAATTATCATGACAGTGACACAGATAGTTCAAAATCAGACCAATTTTTAGATTCTAAGTTAAGATCAATTCATTCATAGTGACATGAAAATTTATATTCATGATAGGTCATCCCTCCCATTGTATATATAAGACCTATTTATTTTGAGGTTCTCATAGGATCCATTAATTAGTATGTTCCTTTTTAAGTTTCATATATTCAAAAATACAATAAAATCAAATATTCAAAAAAAATTTAAAAATCAGTATCTATACATGATATGTGTAGTTATTTTTAATCCTCTTTTTTGGTATGTAGTGTTAAGGGTTAATGGGGTATAATATACTATGCAAAATGATGAATAGAACTATTATAGATTAGGCTTATTAATTGAAAACTTAGATAAATGAATATTCTAAATTAAATGCTTAGTTATGCTAAATATAAAAAGTAGACTCAAAATAATAGTTTGATTACATAAACATGAATAAGAGATAATAATTAGCTTATCTAAAAATGTGAAAATATATTTTAAAAGTACATAGGTGAAAGTAAGTAGGTAAAAGATCAAGATCTAGTCGTAAGATTCTATAAATATCATTTCTAGAGGCTTGGAAACTTTATTTGACATGGGGATACTTGCATCTATGTTCTTGTCTCAATCTTGATGTATATTATCTATATATAATATTCATTATATTTTAATATGATAAATTGGGTCCTTCTAGGTTTTTTTAATCTCCTTTATATTTGTCTTATATTCACATACATCAGTTATCGATGACTATGTATGAATCAAACCCTAGCTCTTCACCTTAGGTCTTTGTACCTTGCATAAAATGGGTTAGTGGAAACATGGTGCCAAGATAACCTAATGGAACCCTTTGTTAATGAGTGATACCTACATGGCCAATACTCCAAGGAGGGCCTCAAACTTATGTAGTTCTTCCTTAGGTGTTGGCTTGTGTGTGCATAATGGTGCAATATATTATATGTAAAGAAATGAAATGATCTAGCTTATAACTTGAAAAATACTTCTCATGAGATATTATTTAAGTGATCCAGAGCTTTAATATGATTTATCCTATGATTAATATGAAAATAGGTAAGAATAGGGAAGTAGAACTTAGTTACACAATTGATTGAGTGAGATTGAATAGGTGATTGCTTGGTATTTGCTAGATGATTAATGAGTAGGATTGAATTTATATTTATACCACACCTTTTAAAAATATATCACATCAAGGTTTAATAATAAAAATGGTATAAACCATAAGATTTGAAATATTATAAAATTAGATAACTTTTAAGGACTAGACATTTAATAAGAATTTATACAGTTACATTGACACAAGTGTCCCTATGTGAGATGCAAGTGTCCAATAGGATAGGAAGCTACTAAGGATATAAAACTAATAGTGAAGGATATATATATATATCATGTTTTAATATTTTTTTACAGTTCAAGAGATCTAGGTCATCATATATGATAGGGTCATACCATATGATAAATAATTAGGCACGTTGAGATGGTGAATATAAGCCTTTTGGCAGTAGGAAGGTCTAAAACTGAAGGTAGAGCCCTAATATGTATTTATCAAGCATAAAAGACTAATATGATATAAAAATCATATTTTAGTATCTAAATTCCCCCCTTTAATATATTAATTCATAAATATGAAATTACAAGGTTAAAAGAAAGAAATATGTACCCGGGTGTATATAACACACCTTGTCTTTTCTTGATCCCACTTTGATTATTTTATTGGTGTATAAAAAATAAAAAATAGAATATTAAAATATAAATCAACTCATATAAGTTAAAATTTTACATAATTAAAATTCTTGAAAAGAAAAGGAGCAAGGAAGGAGTACACCTTTGTGTCGATGAAACCATGTTGCCCCTTAGTATTTTGATTTGGTAAATATGCTTAATTATAAAGCATTGAAGTTGAGAGAGGTTCAAAACTAAACCTTGGATATTTGAAGATGGAGATTGGAAGGTAATTATGCTCCCAATCTAGTTCAAGGGTGAGTTGTGACACAACTATTGAGATCATTGAATCTCAATCACACAACTCAATCAATAATATAATAAAATCCAAGTTAAGTGGTATAACCAACACAACCTAAAAAATGGAAGCAATTTTAGGCCATTGAGGAGATTAATCTCAACCACACTAATAAATGGATCCAAATAATATAGACAAAAAGGCTCAAAATGGTGCTCCTTGTGAAAATGGTACTTCTTGGTAAACTATCAGTGTTTCTTGGTAAACATCCTAGTATAAGTTTAAATATGTATTTGAAATTTTTGGTGCACTTTAATGGTATATTCACCTCTAATGTGTCTCAATCTGAATTATCTATCAAAATATAGATTATACTCTATAACTATGTATAATATCTGCCACAAATTTGATAAACTCTATCCAAATTTTTATAAAAATTGGTGCAATGTATAGAATTTTGACCCAAGTGTATATCTAAATCATGTAAACTATGATGAAATTATGGATATTTTGAGAATTATATAAGTGTGGATGTCATGTCTCTATTACATTCACCCATTGATATGCCACTCCTTTTAAGGTGAGGGAAATGGAATTTAGTAGTTACCTTACCTCAAAATGATAAGATAATTATATAAGCTATGCATGAATTGAGTAGAATATATGAGTAACATGTTTAAGGAGATATATAAATGAATCCCATAGTTTGTGATCATAAAAACATCTAATATGCATGATATGTATCATGACAAATCATAAAAAGTAACATTACAAGCTCAACAAACAATCAAACACACACACAAGATTACTCAATGTCACACAAAAGGGATCTAAGGAGACCAAAAATAAGGGGTATATTCAAATTCCACACACTTGAATGAATGGCATATTCAAATATCCATATAGAAAAATAAAACAACATACATTAGCACAAGGGACAACAAGAAAGGAAAATATTCAAATGTTCCACAAGCAAGAAAATATCAAGCAAGAAAAATACACTCAAGGAAGTGACAATGTGAATAAATGAAGTATAAGAAACCAATATAAGAATATCATAGTAGTCCTTGCATGTATGTGCTAACAAACATGTCATGTAAAAAAGCATGTCAAATAATCTATGAAATATATAAGTATGAGTATAGGTATGTGTAAGTATTCTATATAATCTCAACATGATAATGTAAGGGTGATCATAAAATAATATAACCTATGTCGATCATGATCAAGGGAGGTAGATTCCCCCAATAAAGTATATCATGAAGGAAGAGGAGAGCTCCAACATATATATATATATATCATGGGTCTGGTATATGCATGTATCAAACTCAAGTATGAGTGAAACATATGTGTATAGAAAATAGATTATATGCTATATAATAATATAAAGTAAACAAAATAGATGCCAAGGAGCTAATGAACATGTTAATGTTGAATATTTTTTTATTTTTTAATTATTTAATTTTTTTTGTACTTTCTTGAATGTTTTTTTTCCAAATTTTTGGAAAGGAAAAAGGTCTAACCTAGGATCCCATGTAAGGTATGATCATAGTAATCTCAAAAGTTAGGATACAATACATCAAATTGGTGATACTATCAAGGAACATGTATAGATTTCATATTTAGGATCATAGAATTTGTGGTATTTTATGTATGTCTCATAGTAATTTCTGGTCATAAAGAAGTAATATAATGAGTGGGGGCTCATGTAACCCACTATTTAGTTCTTTGTTATTTCTTTAGTGAAACTATAATTGGAACATGTTTATGTGTTCTTAGCAACTAGGTAGGCCATGTAAGTTTAGGTGATGACTCTGTGGAATCCACTGTGTATCTTGGGTGTAACAATATCTAAAATATGGGATACCTAGGAAATGGGATTCCCTATTGCTTACCCTTTTGTAGATGATTAATGTTAGCAAGTTTTATAATTATCTATCTAGGAATAAACTTATCTTGTTCAATTGGATATTCACATGGAATTTTGGAAATAGTGACTACCTTATTGGTATGAATGTAGTTAATAAACCCATGCACTATGGAAGGTACTACATGTAGTTTATGTATCCTAGGTCATCCCAATAACATATCAAAGACTCCAACATATGGTATAATTAAAAAATTAGTAACTAAATGTGTTGGACCAACTTGTAAAGGTGAATCAATATCAACAACACTATGTTATGATGTCCCATAAAATGCTCTAACCATTTTGGATGAAGGGTATAAATACTCATGTGTATATCCCAAATGTGAAGTAACATCATGGTACATATGTTATCATTATCACCATTATTAGTCATAACACTATGTATAGGTTGATGGTTAAGGTATGTTTGAATAAATAATGAATGAAGATCTAAGTCATCATCCATAATTTCACTATCATAAAATGAAATAGAAGGTCTCTAAACCATAGGAGGTAATGTGCAGGTATAATTTCTAGTAATCCCATCTAATGGGTTCCCATAATTATTAGCCATTTTGGCCAACATCCCAAGCTTACCCGACTGTAGTGAATTTTTTTAAGGTCAAGCATGGACTAGATAAGCTAGGTAGAGTTCTTATTGAATGAAAAAATAAAATGAATGAATAGATGAACCAAGTTGTGGATGGAATAAGTGGTCTTAAGATCACCCTCAGCTTGTAAATCTTTTGAAACAATTTTTAGTTTACTTAAAGTGTATTTTGTCTAATTATGAAGGAGTAGGTCCTCATGATGGTCAAGGTAGTTCAAGGTCTTAGACAAGTTTTCTCAAGCCCCAAGACCCATTCAATCCTCAAAGATTCAAGCAAAGGGGTCAAGAACAAACTTTAAGGGATCAAACCATCACTAGGACATCACACAAAAATAAACAAACTAGTCCACTTATGTAATTTTATCTTTTCTCAGAAAGCCTCACATGACTAGTGGATCACACACAATTATAGTTATACATGGCAAGATCATCCTCAAAAAAATTTGGACCCACACAAGGTTTTTTGGTTTGATTTGGAATCTTAAAAAGTTGAACCTATGCAGTGAGATGTTCTTGTGCTAATGTCAAGTTTAAAGTCGAATAAATTAAGTCCTTTTGAGATTAAATTTGATGGTCATTTGATAAAATTAGGTATCCTAGGCCTAATATAGGTATAGGGTCAATGGTTTAAATGAATAAGTGAGGCCATGATTTTAGGAGAGCTTTAACAATTCAAAATATGAGAAAACAATTTAATTAGATTGGTTTTCATCTACATTGGATCAGTATTCAAAATATGTAATTAGGGTAGATCCATGTATTAATGAAAAGGCTTGTCATCCTTGGACTCAGCCATGCCCATGACAAATGGCTTATAAAACTAGACTTGGGCATGCCCCCCAAGCACACAAAAGACCTCACCCTGGTAATAAAGGATAATAACACATAAAATCTTGGAAATGCCCATGTACTAAAAGGCATGGCTCCCCATAACTTACCCTGACCACACCATAAAAGAGAAGAAGTGACTTTAATGCAGGAGAAATCTTGAGGAAAATATTATATATGGTTCTTTTGAATAGGATTGAGCTCATAAATGGCTTCCCCAATATAATTTTATTCTCTCTCCCTCATCTTTTCTTCCTATAAAGGGACCCCTGGGATGGAGATAGTGAAGTTATATCAAAATTACTTTGTAACACTCTTGTGAAGCAATATAAGACATTTTCAAATTTTGTTTGAATGTTAAGTGTACTTTATTGAAGTTTAATACGTAGAGTGTATGTTTCTATTAATCATATATGTATTCTTCATGTACCTTTCTTCAATTCTATTGGTTTCTTACAAGTTATGTGAAGTGTTAGCTAGTGATTTCCCTCTTGAAGTGTCATAAGTCCATAGTGTCTCATATAGACCTATTTTTTCCCATCATTCAAGTTACAAGTCTCTTTTTAGCCTTCATATAAAATAATCATGCTTGAAACCTTGTCATAGATTTTGACCGGTCCTTGTCTTGATTGGATTCATTAGTAGTCATAGAAGTGTCCAAGTTGAAAGTGGATATTAGAACATTTAGTGCATCACCACATTTAGTATAGATTTTATTCATTATATTTCTCCCCCATTTTGACCTTAATAGCACAGGTTTAGTAATAGGGACTATATTTTTATATTTGATGATCTAACCTCATTAAAAATCCTAGGGGTTTGACCCAAGTTTAGGTAACCCATAGCCTAGGGTCATTTCCATGTTATACCATATTTGATAGTAGGACTTGAACACTTCTAATTTCAACTAGGGTAAAATCTATGTCCTTAACAATAATGTGATGGAGGAGGATGCGCATTATATTTCATTTATACTTATGGACCTTTATTAGAATGATCTTTCAATGGATTTTTAAATATCTTTTGGTTTTGAAGGTCACCAAGTTGTGAACCTGAATCCTTTAGAGGATCATCAAAGGTAATAAGTTGGTTATCAATAAAATCTTGGATATTATGTTTCAAGGTATAAAATTTGTTTTTAGAACTCCTAGGGCCTTGGAAATGGTCACAATATGCATTGACATCATATCTTTTTGACCTAGATGTTGACCCATATCAACCTTTAAGGGAGTATGGAGAGATATGAGATGGCACTTCACAAGTTTCTTAAGTATCAATGATAGAGACTTAGGTAATCATATAAATTGTCTGTTAGTTGCATTGGATAAGATGAGTGAATTAGGTTTTTATGACACTACATTAACTATTATGATTGTTTCCATTTTAGGCTATGTAAGTTTTACCTTGTATATTGGCTTGATATGAAACTTGGTAGAATATGTAGTTGGTGTGTTTAAAACATACTTAATCTTGTTCAAGGAAATAATTTTCATTTCACAATCTCGAACAATATGGCATATGTCATCAAAAGATTTGAAATTATAGAAAATAATGAACAAATGTGATGTGGAAAGTAAAATTTTATTAAATATGTATTAGAAATATTTATTTTCCATTGGATTTGTCAATTTGGAAAGAGTTATTTTGTATCTCAAAACACATTCATTGATATGTTCATTCTTTCCTTGTTTGATCATAGTAGTTTATGCATATGACATATTTTTAGTGATGTTGATGGATAAATGTGATATAAATTGATTCGCTAAGGGTTTGAATGTTTTCAGTAATTAGATTGGTAAGTCATAAAACCATATTAAAGCATAGTCCTTTAGGCTACTTAAAAATAATTTAGTCAAAAAAATTATCATTTGAAGCATAATCAAGGCATGCTACATTGAAAGATCATAGATGTTGTTCAAGATCACCCTTTCCATCATAAAATGTGAACTTGGGTGCACCAAAACTAGTTGAAAAAGGGTGAAAACATATCTTAGGTGATAGATAATTATGTAACACATCTTTTTAATCAATATACTTAGTTGGATTTAAGGAATTTTATTTAATTTTGGCAACTTTAGCTTCTAAAGTTTTTATAACTTGGAGAAGAGTTTGCATGGTAGACCCATTGGGATTAAGAATTGAGATTAGATAATCCACCAAAGGGGATGAAAACACCACTTGTGTTGATGTAGGCATTGAAATGAATAATTGGGTTGAATAATAAATCATTCCCATGGAGGATGTAGCAATACTAAGGGTTCACCATTATTGAATGTGGATGCACTAGCCTTAACATGTTTATTGATTTATTATTGTGTAACATGTAAGAATACATTAATAAATAATTTATTTGTGTTTAGAATGTTTACTAGGGATTATTTATATTCCATTTTGAGATGATATCTTTTAACATTTTCCATATTTGATAAATTTAAATAAAGGTGCCAAAGGAAATTGAAAAATTCAGATCTACAAATTACTGAAATAAAAAAACCTAGAAGATTGAAAACCATAGAAAAAGATATGAGTTGCATGAGAAGACACAACCATCAGGTTCACCAAATGTTTAACCTTTGTTTTTTGTATCTAGTTTTAAGTTTTAAGGGGTATAATATCCTATACACAAGGATGAAAAAATATATTCTAAAGCGAGCCAACTAATTCAAAACTTAGATAAATGAATATTCTTAATTAAAAGTTGAGTTATTCTAAATATAGAAAGTATAATCAAAATAATGGTTTATTTTCATTAACATAAAATACATAATACTTATATTATATAAAAAAGTTTAGGCAGATTTGATAAGTACAAAGTTAGAAACAGGTGGGGACAAGATCAAGACCCAGTTGTTAGATTCTAGAAATATTATTTCTAGAGGCTTGAACACTTGCATCAACCTATGGAAACTTGCATCGATGCTTATATCCTAATTTTCACACAAATATCTTGTAACAAATATTCATTATATTACAAATAAACCAACTAGATGTTTCTAGGTTTTTTTATCACCTTTCTATTGATATGTTTTATTTGGGTGCATAAGCTATTGATGACTGTGTATGGATAAAAAAGTAACTCTTCACATTATGTCTTTGTACCTTTATAAAAATGGGTTAGTTGGATCATAGTGTTGATTTTACCTCAAGGATACCTCTATTATTAATACTACCTACATATCCAATACTCCAAGGATGGCCTCAAACTTATGTAGGTTTACCCTAGGTGTTGGCTTGTGTGTGCACAAGGGTGAAATATGCTATATGCAAAGGCATGCAATGATATAAATTATAAATTTACAAATACTTCTCATGAGATGTTAATCAAGTGATTTAGACTTATAATATGACTACTCCTATGACTAATTTTAAAATAGGGAAGAATAGGGAAATAGAACTCAATTGTGAAATTGATTGAGTGAGCTTGAATAGGTGTTTGATTCGTATTTGCTAGATGGTTATGAGTAAGCTTAGATTTTTATTCATACCACACCTTTTTAAAATGTATCATGGTATATTTTAATATGAAAAAATTTATAACTCATATGATTTGAAATATTTATAAATTAGATGAATTTTGAGGACTAGACAATTGATAAAAATATGGACACTTGCATTGACACAAGTGTCCTTATGTGAGAATTTTTTGATAGCGAAATTGAAAGTGAAGGATATATATATATATGTATAAGGTTTTCAACTTTATTTATATTGCATGAGATCTAAGTCACCATAAATTATTGGGTTGGACCATAAGATAAATAATTAGGCATAATGAGATGGTGAACGTGAGCCTTTTGACAATAAGAAGGTCTAGAATTGAAGGGTAGAGAATTGATAGGTATTTTAAAGTATATAAGACTAAAATTATATATAAATCATATTTTAGTATTTACATTTTTATTTACATCATTTTATTTATGATTATTATGTGCAATATTTTTATATATCTAATATATATCAAAAAAATGTTTCACAAATGTACTTGAGTGAGTTTCAGAACATTTAGGTTATCATACCTAGATGAAATTGCATGTGGTGATATTGTCTTAGAAATATAAAATTAATAGAGATAAAAACACTCTATTATAGATAATAATACACTACACTCTCATCAGATTCTAGTGGATTTTTCCTAATGAACACATGTTATACATTCTTAGATCCAAATAGTAACATGACTTTTGAAACTTATTTGCATCTTAATAATTTCAATAGGGTCATCATCTTACACATGTTTTAAAATTCTATGACTATCCCTATTTTTCATACTTTAGTTCAATACATTGTAAAAAATCTATCATTATCTCTCACTTACTTTCACATTGATATTTCACTAGATTCCCAAGTTGTTGAATATACTAATTTTACCAATTTCTTACGTTGATCATTTAATTTTATTGATGCATTATTTTTATGTTTAATTTCTTGCTTATTGTCTTATGTGTATTTTTTTTTTTTTTGGATTATAGATTTTTGAACATGTCCCTGTTTATGGTTGTAAGCGTATTGTATGATTTTATGCATGTAAGTGACATTTTAAAATACTTTGTATGTGGCCCCTTGGTATTCTTGTGTGATTTATGTGATTTTGTGTATGTGTCATGGCCATGACACTTATTTACTTAGTTTTATATTCCATGATGGAAATCATGCATCTTCCTAGATTTTTGATGTCATGATGGATATCATGTGTTCCCATCAAGTTGATCTATATTAGTTTAAAATGTTCAATATGTGATTCACTAGATGTTAAATTTATAACATTTATATTAACATGACCCTATGTATGCTTATTTCTACATGTATCTTACATTAATATATTTCTTAGTTTGTTGATTATGCCATGCTCTAAAATTTTATCAATATTACTCTAGATTTCAAACTTTCATATAACATTATTTGCATAACTTTCTTATTTTAAGTTAAGTTATTATGCAAGATTCACAACTCACCTCAAAAGAGGGGGCACACATAATGGATTATATTATAGACTAATATGCAATAACACACTACAAAAAAATGAAAATACATGTTTTGTTTAGTTGATCCCAATTCATACCCATATTTTGATTAGAAAGTAATTTTAGATAATAACGTTCCATTTAGACAAGTGTATAGACTGACCATGTCTATAACAACCTGATGACATCCCAGAAGTTGAAAAAATATTTTTATAGAGTTCTTAAAATTTCATTTAGTTCTAAAATTAGTTTCAATTTTAATAAGAAGAAATTTTCATAATTTTACATAGATTTGTCTCATATTTTGCTCAGATTTGGGAAATCATGTGCAACACATGCATTAGGTTATTACATAGGTTTTTCTAAGAAAATAACTTTATATTACTTATTTTGATAATAAATATGATTAGATATCATATCAGGGGTATGTGCGTGACACATGGTTATATTATTGCTTAGTTTTGCATAATTTTTTCAATAAGAATAGAAATCCATGTCATTCTCTACACTATATACACCAAATTCAGATCATATTATTTTTTCACCAAGTTTCCACCATAAATAGATCTTATTCCATCTAAATTAGTTGATTCTCATTTGGCACTAGTTTTACACTAGAAATGATCTAATGGATTTCATATAAGGATTATATCCACTCTAATTCCTTGGGTATGCAATGATGTAGTAAGAACACCTTGATTTATTAATCACACTTTTATATATAAGAGGATTTGGACATGCAAACTCCAATTCTAGTTCTTTAATGAAAATATAAATCTCCAAATATCCTACCCTCTCTAGTCATTAGTTTTTTCACTAGAAAACACAATAATTCACATACCTAATTAGGTGTATTTGTTCCTTGGTATATGATCTATAAGTTTCTTGTATTTACTTTAAGGTTTTCATATTAAGTAAGGATTGATTTATATATGTTTCATTGTAGGTTTGCATGAATTATAGTTCAACATGTGGCCTACACCTAGGCCTACACAACACATGTAAGCTCAATGATAAATCTCTTTATTTTATTCTAGTAATTTAAATTTGTTGCATTAAAATAATAAAAGGGAAGAAAATTTAGTCAAATAAATTAAAAATTAATGTTAAAAAAATGTACTTGTGACCACCCTCATCTACACACTTAGCTCATGCCTAACTCTATGGCTCTAAGCCTCTATTCCTCTATCTCTATGTAGATGATCTCTACCTTAAGAAATTATGATATGTAATACTTATTAATATTCATTCCAAATAATTTGAGATCATCCATTTACTAATTCACACTTCTAACTCAATTTTTTTCTCTTTAAATAATGTTATTCCTTCAAGGACATCCTGCCTATCAGTAGTGTCTAAATCCACTGACCATGTCATTCTACCAAATAATGATTCTTTTATCAAATTAAAATTAACCTATTGGGTCATCCCACACATTTATAAATCCCCATTATAGGAATATATAAATAAATCACTATAAATCCACATATTCTAACCATTTTCTCACTAGAGGTTCATATCAATAAAAATCACTAGAACATATAACTATGCATTGAGAGGATAACATTTATTCTTTAAAATTATGAGTACACAAAGTATTATTATCCCTAAGCTAAGTTTAAATGCACTTCCAATGTCACAATTAATTACCAAATTATTTAATTACACCAGGATTGCACCTATATTTAGCATTGCATGAGTCTTTTACACACACAGCCATAGCATAGGAAAAGTACAAGGAGTTTGATCCCTCTTGGGAATATAAGTAACACGCAATGTAAGGGGTGTTGAGGTCAAGCACAAATTTAACCATTTACCCCATTTTTTTATTATGTTCATTCATAATTATATATCAAGCTAGGATTTTAAGTGAATAATAAAGTACACAACAACTTTTGTAATAAATTGAACATCATAGAACAAATACACAAGACCAATAGGTGATATCACACAAACCCATATATACATAAATGGAAAAAAAACCTATCAGATGCTAGTCTTCCCTATAGAATATAGAAAAATGTGGCCTTGTCTGATTTGTGTGACCTCATACATAGATCAATAAAATCCCTATTCTTAATTCATAGTCATCTCACATAATTACATAATTAGTTCCATAGTCTCAGTCTCAGTCTTGCATTGTCTAATTTCCAACTAAGTACATTATCCTTATTTATTTCCCCTTTTAAAATCTTTCCAAATTTAGTAAGTTAAAAATAATAAATGCTCATTTTTTTATTATTCTATACATTTTTAGTTTACATAGAACTTTATCATAATAGGTATATAAGTGTATTTCCTTATTTACCCAATTTTGATCAAATATGTGTCATGATATATATCATGCACTTTTACTATGTAGTCTTATTTATAGATCACTATATTATGTGCTTCATTGATATATCTATCTATACATTACACTTATATGTCCATAAAATACATATGCTAAATACATGCCTTAATTGACATATAATTTATTATGATGACATATTCTCCACATGTTCACATGATATTACATGATGTGATATTTATACATGTCACGATATAATTTTATTATTTTGAGATGAATGAATCAAATGATAAATGTATCATCCAAAAATGGAGGCATAATAGTTGGCTTGTCATAGAGATATTAGCCATAGATTCATAGATTTAGAATGGTTTAGATATCAGATGATTTAGTTACATCTAAATATCAACATTTTAATATAGATTATAGGAACATATGCCATGAATATAAATAATTGGGTACATATTCATGCACATAGTTTATAGGAACAATAATTACAGGTTTCCATATACACATACATTTGAGATAAAGGTTCTCAAATTTATAATTTATATGCATAGCATTCTATATCAATTAATAAAATTTCAAGGGTCATTATACTATTTCATGCACATATATATGCTTTCATATTCACGAGGCATGATACTAGTTCATGCACATACACAAACACACATTTTAAAGTTGAATATAAAATGATTGTGATTACACTTCACACTAATAAGATATCAATTCATGATAGGGGCATAAACATTGTTCATTATATTTTGATCATGTATTATATTATACATTTAATGAAACTATACAATCAAACTTACATTCATGATTGTGGCATGAACATATCATGAATTTTGATTTTACATGGAGTGAACTTGATTTAATTGATAAAATGGATCTATTAGCCACATTTAGTGTTTGATTCAATTTCTTTGAGTGAACCTATCTTGATGGTTCCCTCTATACTTGCATAGTTATTTATGTTAGTACATTATGTACTTATACCCACATTCATGAGGGTTGGGGAATGTTGACTTCCTAACCCAAGGGCTTTCATAGTTAAAAAAATTTGGAGCATAATCACTCAAAATTTCTACATAATTCAATAAGTACAAGTCTCTCAAATGCTTCAATAAGGAAACATTATCTCAAAGAAAGTTGTAATGGAAACATGATTTTCACTAACACATAGGTGTACTCTTACCTTTTCTCTTTAAAATTTTAAAAAAATAGTTTCAAATTAAAAATTCAAATCTATGGACATTGACTACACATCATCTCCAATGACTTAATAAGGAAGCATCATCTCCAAAAATTTTAAAATGTAACATTGTTTTCACCAACACACATGTACTATTTTTCTTTTCTCTTTACAAATTTCAAAATTTTAGTTTCATATTAAAATTATCAATCTATGAAAATCAACTACACATGATTAGAGGTTTTTATATTGAGTGATCTACATAATGAGAACTTCATACCAAATATAAAGTGTGTTATACACACTTAGGTATAGTTTATCATTTTATTCTATCAATTTAATTACTAGAATCAAAGTGGGGAATTTTTATATACTTAAATATTATATTAAATAATTTATAATGGAAATATTAACATACATTTACCACACATGAATAAGGTCCTAATCCACCATTCTCTCACACTTGCATGTTATTTTATGAGTTTTAACCTTTCATTGATTGGACACACCTATAAGAACCTCACTATCTATTTCAAACTTACTAAATATCATACCCAAACATCTCTGGACCCTTAGTTTAGTCCACTTATACATAGGTCATTTGTACTAGATTTGATCAGTATCACCAATAGACATTGACCTAATATATTCAATACCAACCCTCTCCCAACAATGGTTAATTTTTAACATTTTTTTAGGGTCATCCCATTTTCTTAACATATTTGTGGCATGATAAATTACGCAATTTAACTCATATATAAAAAACCAAATTATCATTCAAAAGGGAGTTGGCATACATCTATAGACTATTGCACATTGAGAAAACTTGTCCTGTTCTTCCAAAATTGTAAATCTATCACTAGGAGAAACCACAAGCCATGTATGAAGCACACTAAATCCAAATCAAAGAAAACATTTACAAGTATCAAATCCAAATCATTAGTTGTATACCTATAGTGAAATACCATAATTTCACAATCATACTAAGTAGGATAACTACATGTGGCTTTATTTCCCTCCTTAGAGTATTGGATATGTAAATAATGGTAAAACATCAAATGAGGGTGATTGGGTTCACTTCAAACCATTAAAATTTATTAGTTTTTTCAAGTTTATAGTCCTCATAAGCACATGTAGGGTTTCAAGACAAATGAGTTTAGTATCTAGAGCTGCATGCATCACTAGAGTTCAAGATCTCACATATAAAACACACAAAGACACATGAAGGTGAATGTATGATCATAGTCCCTCATTTATAAACATGTCAGTACTAATTAATATATGTTAGTATTGACCAATGATATTAACCTAGATCAGAAGAACTAATCCTACTAAAATAAGAGTAAATTTCTTGATCTAGATAAATCACAATCCTACTTTTAAATGATTTCCACTTATATAATATAGTCACAGTCAAACAATCAACTGAAAAATATAAGTACTCATCCCTTTTTTTATACATACTATATTTATCATATGCCACTTATCAAATCATTGTAATCAGTTTCAATATTTTATATTTAGATGTATCCTTGAATAACATATCTTAACATGTAAATTATTCTACATGTTTATAGCCTATTAGGGTTAGTCTTGATTACATTAATCCAAATTAGGGTAAAACAATTATGACTATGTGATAGACTATGAAATATTGTATGCCTCTTGCTCTTTGGTGATGTTATATTTTATAAATAATTTCATAAATGAAAAATTTATCATGGAATTATGTTGTGAACTTATACCATAACAATTATTTGTATTTTCATCCTTATACGTGCCTAACATAGATGTTTTTACTTTATCTGAATTGGTTTTGGTTACTAGTTTTGAATCATCTTGATATTACCTTATACCAATAGGTGTAACATTAAGACTAGAATGATAATCATTAATGTTTATTGAAATTTAATTTTCATCATAATTACCATCATCTTCTTCCATGGATATCTGATCTGGATTCTCTAAATTAAGTATTAGATGAGGATTTGGTATCTTTTCTTCTTGTGTGTCTTATATGGATGTTAGTTGGGTTGATTTACATGTAATTGACTCATGTACATTAATTTTAATTAAATAGATAATTTCATGTGTATTTATCCATTATAATGGGATAATCTATGGTGGAGGTATTACAATAGACTAAAAGGCATCTAACTACAAATTGAATTCATTATTAGGCTCTACTATTTTAAATATTTGAATAATTGATTATCTATAGGACATGTATACAAATGTCCCCAATGAATAAATTTAACATAACTATTCATCATAGATGGTATGTCATCCTTTTTCATGTATCTATGGTCTACTTAAAATTAGGTAAATGCAAGTGATTATATATCACATGAAATATAATAGGCAGAGTCCAAAGTAATAGAACCTATAGTCGAGGCATATTTTTAATTAATTTTATTTTATTATACATTTTTAAAATAAAATACATATTGACACCAAATGTTTAAAAAAATTCAATGTTGCATATATTCAATCTTGATCCATTATCTATCAAAAATCTTGACTCCTTTGTTTAATATTTTCAATTGAATAAATAATGGGAGATGTTGATATATCATATGTTGAGTATGAAAATCATATCTTTAAAAATATATCATATTTTCAACACCCTTAAATGTATTAAAAATAGAAAAAAGTAAGTTTTGCATCATTACAAATAGCTGTGTCATGTAAAGTTGCATATAAAATGTCCTTATAGACTATTGACCCTAAAGTAATTCTAACATATAAATATTAGTTGGGTATTTCTAAGTTGACCAATTTTATAGAAATCCTTGGTTTGATTGGTTGTAACCATGGTTAGTGGTTGGGGATAAGAATTAGTTTTACTCCTTCATTATGCCACATATGATGGGGTACCCTATCTCTTCTAGTTGTAACAACATAGACTTCATGATCTAATATAAGACTATGGATAATAATGGGAGAGAGATCTTAACTAATACTACATTGAGGTCTAGAAGGATGAGGAATGAAAGGATTAATTTGATGACTTTAACATCTAATATTAACTAGATGGATTTGAAATTCAATTTGTAAATAATATGAATTACTAAGGAGGATAAAATATTTTACATCATTAATTTCATCCTTAATTATATTATATTTTATATGCTTCATTACATGATTGTGAAATATGTTACACATTTTAGGAAAGAAACATGTAATTATGATTATCATATATGAAATTATAAAATAATCACCATGTATATCCATTATATCCATGATTAAATAAGGGGAAATTAGAAATCAATTCTGAATATCAATAATAAATTTAGAAGTTTTAAACCATAGGAAAATGGAAGGAAACCCTAAGAAAACTAGGGTTTGTGATGCCCAAGAAAAGGAAAGGGTTCACCAATATGATTTATGTTCTTTAGGATTTATGTGACCCTAATAGCATAAAATTTATTAAATATTCAAATTTATTAAGATATATAATAAACATACAAATCTGAATGCAAATAGCTAAATATAATAACTTGGTAATTATAGAAAACACTAGGAATATTATGAACTTATATTTTTTTGGATAAATTTAGGTCTATGACAGTGACAAAATCATATAAGATGAATTGAAATGGGACTGAGAGCACTTGGATCCATAAATAGAGTGTCTGTATGATCCTAGGTAAGTCCATGGTTTCTTGGATGCCTACATAGTATAATACTATCTTTTAGGGTGCATAATTGTCCCTATAGACCATGTGAATATTATGAACATTATGATGAGTGTGCCTACATTTTTGGAAGGATCTTATGTAATCAAATGTATTTTATTGGTTGTATTCAACTTTTTTTACCATTTATTTGCATCAAAACCTTATATTTTTTCAATGTGTGATGAGACAACCTTGAATGGTGGAAAAGGGTAAAAGGGATTGGTTGATTTGGCCTCAAACACCTTCTATGGTTTATTTCTACATACATATCCAATACTCCAAAAGAAGTAAGTCAAAACACATGTTTTTTCCCACCTAAATTAGTATATGTAATCCTATGTATATATTTCAATACTTGAAAACATGTGACTTTACCTAGGAAATTATATTTAGACTTAGATTAGGGTTTTATATTTTGAGGGGTTTTAGATTTGGAATAATTATTGAGGTTACTCTCCATGTGTAATGTATTTCAAGGGTTTGAGATATTTTCAAGATAGATAAACATCTAGTCTTGATATGTTTATATAGATGAATCTTTGGATAATTTCATTTGAAATGACATGTGAAATGTATGGGCTGAACCTTCTAAAAAATTATAAATTTTGGAAACTAGACGTTAAAGGGTGTGGGGATCGGTTCATCCTAAGTGGATAAGTCTGTGACAACAAACCTATCTAGGAGGTGCATACCTATTTAGAAAATAATAATAGTGATATGAGGCCATGCGATTATATGTGAATGATATAAAAGTGATTAGGAAAAATACTAAGAATATCTTTTGTAATAGTAATGATAACTTGTAAGGATCATGCACATATGAGAGTAAATGGATATGATGAATATAAAATAAGAGTAATGTAATTTAGCATAAGTCATTCATTTCAAAGTTTACTAAAATTACATATTTTCAAGTGTCTAATACCAAATATGAGTGTCAACATATATTTAATTTAACCGTGTGGTCTTCTATTTGAGATTTCTCAATGTTACTTAAATATGTCATAGGGATCTCTAGTCCCATTATCTCATATTTAAAATTTATGTGTGTTTAAGATAATGTTGATAATCTCAAATCATGTTAGTTACTAAGTGTGTCTTATGTTACTATCCACATCCTATTATATCTTTCAATTATATTTTGATTGCCCCTCTATTTGGGTCACTTTCTTTACCCCTTTGGATATTATTGGGTTGGATTGTGTGTGTTAATAGTGTATAGATCTAAAGTTTTTAAATAGATAAATATAATTGCATGATATTACCAAATGGGGACCTAGGTAAAATTCAATTTAGACTTTCATTAACATTATTTGGTAGACACACACACATATTAGTGGGATAAATATATTTCACTTGATCCCTCTTAAGAGTAATGGAATGTAAGAAACACTAAACTTATTAATGGTTAGTGGATAAGGTCAATCAAACCCAACCTTTCTAATGCATGTTTTATGGCATATTTGTGTCAGAAGTGCGAGCTAGGGTTTTGAAGCAAAGAGAGGGAAAAAAATATTCACAGGTAAGATCGAGGCCTAATTTATGCACAATAAATATCTACATATAAGAAACATTGATCGAAATTGACCAGATTTAGCATAGTCATCATGGACAATATTGGTAGATAGTGGAAAGTGATGGTTTTTTCAAGTGTCTAAGCTTCACTAAAAGTGTCCTCATAGGTTTTGATAGATTTCTTCCTAACATGAGTAGTTATAGATCTATTATAGAGTCATATTTAGGATTTTGGCATAGGTAGTAAGTATTAAAAATCAAACAATTAGATAAGTTCCTTATGTCCCCTCTTTACTTGGTAATTTCTATATCTAGTAAGGGTAATCAATCTCTCTTTAGCAATTCAAATTTGTATAGTTTATTCTCTATTATTCACAATTTAAATTTTTAAAAAAATATGTTATTTAGATAACATTAGTCTAAAATAAGTAAAACATTTTAGTGAACCTAATTATTGACTTGAGTAATAAAATACTTAGGTATATTTGCCTTAGGGTTTCATTCTTCCTTAGGATTTAAGATTTATACCTTTAGGGGTTGATTTTTAGGTTTGATTTATGATTTAATATTCATATATATCTATTTATTTTAGGGTTTTAATTGTTGATTTATAATAATTCAACCCCTATATTTATATGTTTGTTATTATCATAGGAGTAGATTTTGTAATTTTAATCCTTGTTATTTTTTGGGTTTTGTAATTTTTGTGTGTGTATCCCAAAAACCTAATATATTTCATCTTATGTATTATTTGATTGTTACCTATGCTATGCGTTATGATTATACTAGTGAGTTTAAAAATGTGGATGTATATAATCATGTTTGTATGGATAATGACAATGGTTATGTGAATGAAGGAAATAATTATGTTAATTATGATTATATGCATGATGATGTAGAAGATTGGTATGCCAGTGATATCTATTTATATGATGGTAGTGAATAATTAGTAGGTAAAATTAATTTTATAATTCAATATATTGATGTTCCTTACCCTTATTTATATCATTCCACTAGTCATGAAGTATAACAAGAAAAAAGTAGAAATGACGTAACTAACACAGTTCTTGATCCTACTAAGCTTCTAATTAAGAAATACAATAGAATAAATAAATGGATATATATATATATATATATATATATATATATATATATATATATATTCTCATAATGTTATACCTTGAAACAATGTTTCTAAATGTAATGATTCTTCTAGTGACATGAAATGTGATGCTAATCCTTCTCTTGTAATAAAATGTGATGCTACTCCTATTGAAATTAAATGTGATTTTAATCCTTTTATGTTTACAAAGAGTGACAATTTCTCTAGAACATGTAATGATGTCTATATTGATATGGAATATGAAAATATTTCTAAGAAATGTAATGATAGGAATGGTTGTGAGGATTTTTTTATACCTATGTTTAAGATAGATAGTGAGTTGAAACCTATGAATGAATCTTTCCAAACCATAACCATTCCTACTAGCCATATAGTGCCCACTATGGATGAAATATGCAAGATTAAAAAGTAAGTTACTACTTTAAGTTTAGAATATAATTAACATAAAGTTAAATTTAATGATAATGTCATACTAGAGAAACCCATTACATGAAAGGTATTTTTTTTTCCTATCTTGAAGGATTCGTCATGCCTAAATTTATATTATTAGATGGACATGGATATCCTCATGAAAACCTTACATAACATGTGTATCATTTTGGGGATTATTCATGTAATGGGAAATTCTTATTAAAATATTTTTATCAAAGTCTAATAGGTGAAGCCTTGGATTGGTACTCTAGTCTACCCATCAGGTCTATAGCTTACTTAAAAAAATAGAAGAGGTTTTCTTATCTCATTTAAATAAGATCAAAAGTCCTAGATTAACATTGGATCATCTCCAAAGCCTTTAATAGGGATAATATGAGTTGATAGAGGATGATATTTTTAGGTTCAAAAGTACATTACAATGTTTAATGTATCAACCATCTAAGTTGGAAAAGCAACAAATATTTATTAAGGGTATTTTACCTTGACTTAAGGAAAAATAACTCTTCAATCCTTATCTTTATTTTGAACTAATTTACATGGATATATTTACACGAGTATGATCATGAAAATATACCTACTTGTGCCTCTAATTATACTAGTTACCAAAAGTCAATAAATTCAAGCCTTAAAAGTGAATCTTCAACTAAGAAGGAAGCTCCAAGTAAGATAATTAATAATAAGGAAAATCCAAATAATATAATTCATAACATGTAAATTAAAATGAGTTATCCTTCTTCAAATATGAATCAATCCATAAGACTAAATTAGATTAAAGGATATTTATGAACACTCCTTGATAATAATATGATCAAATTTAATTATAATCACCATCACCTTCAACATCATCTAAATAAATTTAGGGAAATATGATTTTATAACTATAATTGTATCAATGAGCATATAGATACTAATTTTTATGCATTACAAAATAAAAGTGATGGATAGGGGTGTTATTAAATTTTAAAAATATTGAAACACTCCCATAATATTGGATTTTCCATCTTCTTCTAGTTCATAATTCTTTTAGGTCAATATATCTTAGGATGTTCTAAAAAAGGAATTAATGGTCAGTCAATATTTTATAGAAGGTGATCATAAAAAAAAATCTTCCTCTATTTCAAAATATATGAAAGCTGATATATCCTAGGAAGTTCCTAAAATAGAACCAATGGTCATTCAAGCTCTTGTATAAGGTGAAAATATAAAATGTATTATTTTTGATGATAAGGTACAAAATGATGCATTTTCAATTAGTTTTCTTAAGGATTTAAAGTATTATGAGCATGTGTTACTACATACAAGAACCTATGTGGAATTAAAAGTCCATATTACTATCCTAGTTTATTTTGGGATTAATTTTTTCAATACATTAATTTTTTGAAGCCTATTATTATAAAATTCAATGCAATACTTGGAAAATCATGTCTAAGCAAAGGGAATAAAATTTGGATAAGATTAATATGACTATTTAATTTGATTTATAGGGTGGTTTGCTTAAATATTAGTGAGATAAAATTTGAAAAAATAATTATAAGAGTAAAATTACATCTCAAATCACATAAGTACGGGTACCCAAGAAAAGTGTGAATTAATGAATTGAGAAAGTAGTGAGTATTCTAGACAAAGAGAAAAAAAGAAAGGATCTTCAGCTATTACCATTGGTCAAGTATCACTACATGCAGTATCTCAAGAAGGTTTAACACAAGTATGTAATGCAAGTGCAAGGGTTCCTAAGATTTTAGTTCCACATGTACAGAAACAAGATTCACTTATTCAAGAAGATCAATATAATGTTGAATTATCATATCGAAGTGGTTGGTCAGATGATTCCACCCTAATTAATTTTTTTGATTGTGATGAAATCATTAGTTATTTATAATTAAAGACATATGTTGTTCTTAAATATATATCATTCATCCATAACATATATATCTACTATCATTAGAATATTAAAGTTTAAAATGTTGATAAAATGCATAAATGATAAAAACATAAGAGATGTAATTACATAGTTCAAATCAATCATATGACACATATAAATCATAATCAAATATAATATATAAGAGATGAAATAAATTTTTACAATATAAAATAAATAAATTGATGATGGGAAAATGTTATCCCTCATCCTTTACATTGTTATCATCATCTCTATTTATAAGTCTAGGGGCTCTTGAAGAAGAAGGCCTAGTATCATCTCTATAAGATAGTGATTGAGACCTATTATGTCTCTCAGAATCCTTATATATAGTTAAGCTATCCTAAAATTCTATGTGATTTACCACTACCTTCACATTTTCACCTTTTAGTTGAACATACTAAGTAAAAATGGTCTGACCTCATAGTTGGAAGATACATTTGTTGCCCAGCTAATTGACCTATCACTTATGTAACCTATCACTTATGTAACCTATTTCCTCAATGCATCTCACTTGTTTAAAATAATAATATACATAATTTTCATTGGCACCACATTATAAAAAATGGGTGAACATATTCCTATTATATCATCAACCCTCTCTAGTAACTCACCTAACACCAAATTTTTAGAGATGTGTTAAATCAATACATAAATATATGCCTGAATGATTGTGGTCCAATAATCATTACCTATAAAACATATGCCATTTGAAAGACATTAGTGAACGATAAGTGAAATATGATAAAGATATTAAATATTAAAAATTAATGTGTATACATACCTTGGTATACAAAAAAATCATCATGGTGTCTAGCCACCTATTCCTCATCTCCCTCTCTACCCATGGAAACATCTGAATATGCCTTAGGACCTACCATAACTAGATCTAATATATGAAAAAATAGTATAACCCACCCTAACTACATCCACCACTGTGTATAATTAGTTATAAATACCCCATCATCACCATATATAATCACTTTTGGATAACCTACTTCCCCTACCAGAATAGGATCAAACCCAATAGAAGTAGGTTAACTTCTCTCTTTTCCATGATGACCAACTATATGTGTTTGTGTCTACTAATGTGATTTTATTGAAATTGTTCATATACCCATTGTAACCTACCATGGAAATAATGAACAACCTATATCTGGTGTAGCTTAATGAGATCTTTTGATCATCCAAAAAATCCTCTATAAGGCCTCCATATGATAAAATTTGAAGCCAAATGGTCCAATAAGATCATAAAATCCATACTAACCCTCCTGATAACACATGGGATATCAATCCACATATCTAAATACATATTAGGATGAGCCTAATATACAAGTGGCCAACCTACTATAAAACCTAAAAATATATGCTCATATGCCAAAATATGTAATAGTGTGGCTGAACTAGGTCTACCACTAGAATCATCTAAAATATCAATATAGATATTTGTACAAGTAAAATAACATGGTCCAACCTAATGAATACATCATCCCATGTGTCTCAATTCCCTCAATAATATTTTTCATATGATATAATATGGAAATAAATGAAGTAATACAAAAATATTTTTACAAATGTAAAACATCAACTAGAACAATCTCAGATAGAAGGTTGGTTGAATCATCAAGGGAAATGTTCCCCTTGATCTCACCATATCATGTATTTTAAATATCACCCTTTTGGTTTTAAACCCTATATAACATATAATACTATGTGTACCTAAAACTGTAAGTCATAATATGCATAATACACCTTCCAATGATACTATCATCTCTCTTGTAAGGAGCAAAAATATATAGGTATCTACATTCCACTTCTTAGATCATGCAAACATCATATTCCTATCACATGGAATTTTTTCATAGCCTAAAAATATATTACAACATTGACTAGGTGCTACTCGACATCACTAAATGTGAGGCCTAACATTGTATCCATATGTCTCTAATGGTGAAACTCTCTCACTCACATATTACCCTGCAAAAACATAAAAATATAAATTTAAAATAAAATCTATGGTATAATTAGTGAAAATCCATTATAAAGGTAAAAAATATATTACAAAAAAAATTATTATACACATGCAACAACTATGAGATGCTTGTGAAAGACTCATGGATATGCCAAGATGCATGCCCAAGATGCTATCAAAAAATAGGAATGTGTGAAAAAAGAATGTAAATTGACTATAAAAGCATCCAATGTAATAAAATGAAAATTTAAATTAAATAAGTATGTGTAGTGAAATAAAGTAAAGACTCTAATGAGTGTAAAATAAAAATAAATGCTTATGTTAAATCCTCATGTATAAAGGCAAAACCATCTAGAGACATGAATATGATGACAAAGATGGTGTGAATATGAAGGGTGATGGGAAATTTTAAGGAAGTCTTAGTTGTAAAAAAGAGTTTTCATAATTAAGGTAAGACTCACATACAAATAAAATAGATAGAAAAAGGGAATATTAAAAATAGGGACATGATAAACTAAACACAATAAACATCGAATACATATTAGGATATATAAAATGAAAATATAATTAAGGCATTGCATGAGTGTAAAATCTAGAGTGAAAGCTAGTTGATAAATTGCTTGAAAATGAATTATAATCTAAAATAAACTAAACTTAACTTCAAATATAGATCAACAATAATAATATAAATTTAAATGAAATATTTACAAAATAAGATGCATTTTTGTCACCTTATCCATTATGTGATACAGGGTGGATTTGATATTGAGTGCTAATGTGGATGCTTAAATCCTTTCCAAAGCAAAGATAATTGGGCAAAAATTTGGTATGCAAGATGATTTTTTATGGATTTGATTTATTTGGATTCACTTGAAAACTCAATAACATTTTATTATCTTTAAGGTGGATGATTGAGAGTGATGGATTACATGCCAATTTATAGGATTTAAGGTGGTGAGATGAATGGTTGAGAATAATTTGAATTTATTGAATTATAATAATAATCAATGATGAGGAATTGTCCTCATCCATGAGTATGATGACCAATTCCATTGGATGAGAATAAAGAGGAGTTAGTTGAGTGAGTGAGCAAGAATGGGTCAAGTTAGTTGGTTGAGTCATCTTATAGGTTGAAATGTTCTAAGATGACTCATAAAGTAGTTGAGAAAGTTGAGGAGGTAGTTGGATGAGTCAACAAATGGTTGAGACAAATGTGGAGGATGTATGGGTGATGTGTAAAATCTATATTTTTAATTAGTGTTGGATGAAAATAGGTGTGCATGATTATACTTAATTAATTAATAATTAATCAATTATTTAAATTTTAGAGGGATGTCATGTTAATTTGAATTTGAATTGTGGTTTTGTAAGGGTTATCATATCAAATTAATTTTTCCACTAAATGGTGAAATTTAGGTGTCTACATTTGCCCCTCTTTGAAATGGTGTTGTGAAGTAATACCATTTTGAACAATAGTAAACAAATTATAACATTGATGATTGTGGAGAAAAAAATTCCTCATGTAACTAGAAAATGAATGTGATGATTCTACATCAAGTGTTCATATGGGAAAATAGATGAATGCTCAAAATTATTGAATGGATTATGATGAAGTGGTTATTATTAACAACATCAATAAATTTAAGTACTAGAATCAATAAATCACTTGAAATATTTAAAACATGTGTGAAATGATTTACCCTTAGCCATTAAAAATTGGAGAATAGATAAAAATAATATTTCTCATTCATAGACTATATAATTTGATGTTGCTCAGGACTCAGGGGTCACATGAGTGGATGTGGGAATCATATATCCCAACAATTTTAAGCTACAAGTCATAAAACATAAGAAAAATATTTTCCATTGTTAGATAAAAGTTTACAAGATTAGTAGTTGTAATCATTGATGAAGATGTTTATCAATTTGATTAAATGATGGTAAAAAATGGGGATGACATGAATTGGATGGATGATAGTGGCTGAACTAACCCTAGATTCCCATGTAACTGAGTCTTACCTATATTATCTAGATGGACCTCATGTTGATGTAGTTCTCCTAATGTGGGAATATATGTAAAGTGATGATGTAATGTAAGATTGACCCATGGATGTTATTAACCCACTTAATTTAATTATTTAAAATTATGATTGGTTGTGATGATGGATTTATTTTCCCCAATAAAATATATATGTAAAAATAGATTAGGAATGATATATCTCAAGATAAGATGCATGCTTTTAGGTTCCCCATGAATCAAGATTAATAGGAGCAAATGTGGGAATGATATATCCCTTTGAAAATATGCAAGCTTTGATTGGTTGACTAATTTTTTTGATTGAGTGATG
Organism: Torreya grandis; assembly: GCA_037957365.1. NCBI lineage: Eukaryota > Viridiplantae > Streptophyta > Pinopsida > Cupressales > Taxaceae > Torreya > Torreya grandis. The sequence goes on along the minus strand of JARHVA010000299.1, from coordinate 1,751,493 downwards.
GATTGATGGAGAAAGGATGGATGTTGTGATTTTATCAATCCCAATTGATAAGTGTGGAATATTTAATGGAAAGAGTAAGAAATGATTGTGGATGATTTATGTGAAATCATAAACAAATAAATTAATTAACTGCATGGATTAATGATGATGGATTACATAATTCCCTCTATATTCCATTCAAAAAGGTGATTTATAAATCTTTAGTGGAGACAAGACACTCTAATCAAGTGGAAAAGATTAAGAACTTTCAATATTAAGGACCTAAATAACCCCACCTATAAAGTGTAAGCTTGGGATAACAAGTGAAGTATAAATATTATCCCATGAATATTAAATTCTAGAAACATAAAAGAGATCCTACCTTCCCAAAACATGTTCTCCATTCCTTAAGACCCCTTACATATTTATTAGTCTACTATGAGGATTAGATACTTGCATGAGAAAGTAAATGACACAAGAATGTAATATTTATATGAGTAAAGAGAGACCTCCTACCATACCCCAATGGACATTGACTCTATCATGAGGATAATTATGGAGTTTGAGCTTTGAATATAATATGAGGTGTGCCAAGAATAAGATCACATATTTAGGTGTGATTTGAATTTTAAAGATACATGTCTTTTAACATTTCATTTGATTAAAATATGGATTTTCATGCTTTTAGTTTTTCTATTTTCCTCCTTATGGATTTAGAATAGTCAACCATGGGTGCTAAAAATGAATAAAAAAAGAGATCTTACAACTAACTATTAAAGAGGGGAACCTAAAGACCGAGTTACATAAAGACTCTCAGACTTGCACCATAGGAGAGAGTGCAAACTCAAAACCGATCCAAGTGTGCCTAAATTATTTTACCCTATTTTGGATTACCACTGACCCTAATAAGATAAAAACTGTGTATTAATTGATTCAAATTATTATGTATTACAATGAAGCATAAATCTAAATGTAAAAAACTAAAGAAAATTTGAAAATTATACTTGCTAAATATGGAAATTACTAAAAAGGATAAAATGCTTAACATTATTCTGTTATGTGTGGGATTGATACTATGGATAGGTGGTTGGGTAGGCAAGATATTAAATTATGAGTCATTTAGATCAAGAATAGGAGTTTTGGGCCCACCTAAATGACATTTTAAATCATTATGTTATGATTTTGATGGTTTCATCTAAGTAAATATTTATTCTATGTTCTAAAATAGGTTGTTATGACTACTTTTGTTATGTCTATGTGTACAATCCTAAGTTTGACTATCCACACAATACCCAAAAATTAATCGCTTTCTATCAAAATCCTAAATCCACTGTTGACACTAGTTTTAGGCCTAAAAAATTAAAATGAAGGTGGGTTAAGATTACCCCAACCATTATTCACTAAATTGTTGAGTGCTACCTACATATGCAATATTATGAAGAGGGAAGTCAAACCGCATGTAATTTTCCCCATTAGGTGAATTTGTGCAATAGTTATCCTTTAATATATGCAACTTATAGCCTAGCTTTTGATACTTGGAAAATGAAAAATTTGGTTTGGGCTCGAGGTGTTTTATATTTGACTAAGACTTAATACTTATTAATGATTTGGAAAATTGGTAAGAATAGGGAAGTGCCTTTAAATGTGAAAGTGTTAGAGTATACTTTATACATAATTTATAGATAGGTAATAGGATTACACCTAATTTTTATTTATATGAGACTCTTTGGGTAGTTTCTCATGCCACCGACACACTAGATGGATGGGTCAATCCATAGTAATGATTTGAATTTGAAATGTTACCATTGTTAGGTGTAAGATGAAATCATCACATTTGATGGATCGATTGAGTTTGATGTTTTCATCTAGGAGACAAGAATACTAATTTGATGATTTAGAGATGTCTAAGTATAATAATTGATTGGTTAGCCATAGACTGAGGAAATTTATGTAAGTGACTGATATCAACTATAGAGGTTCATGTAATGGTGAATAATAGACATATATGTATGCACAAGTCATGTAGGTTAAAGATAGGCTAAAACTAACATTTATAAATATCTAATATGAGAATTTAGTATCTACAAATTCTTTCTTTTTATTCTTACATTGAAATAAAATATAAATATTAAATTAAAAGGATAAAAATGTGTACATGAGTGTACATAACATAATTTATCTTTGGGATAAGGCTCTAAAAGTGTAGCTTACTATAATTAAAACTTAAATGAATATGTATTAGTCAATTTCCATGAAAATGAAATCTAAAACATGAATGAGAATGGAAATTTTAATCTTAAGAGCAAGGAAGGAGTACACCTAAAAGTGAGTAAGCCATCTTGCCTTGTAACTTGTTGGAGATGATGATTCCTTGTTGAAGCATTATAAAGATGTGATTACTTTTTGAATCACTTAGAGAATTGAAGTGATTTTTATCAAATTTATGTAACTAAGGTAGGGTCATGGGTTGGTAAGATAATTGTACTTAACCTCATGAATATGGAGTAGTTCCAAGGCTATTAAGTGTCACTGAACCTCAACCACACTAATTCATGTAATAGATATTACACTAGTATTTTAACTCTAATATGGAAGGTAGGAGCCACATATTAGGCTCTCTATGAGTAATTCCAAGGCCATTGAGAGTCACTAAACCTTGATCATTTTACCTTAATAAAAATTAATCAACCACTACATATGAACTTATTTATTCAAGGGTTCTCAATTATAGGTACCATAAAATATTTTCAAAAATATAAAATTTTATTACTATAAGTGTACATGAACCGACTTCATGCCCCATCATATGAATTAATTAGTGTCAACATGATATATAATTATATGCATCTATATGAAATTTATGCTCTATTTGAGAACTTGTATTTCATGATGCTAAAAAATGAGTGCATATGTATTGCATATGACCACAAATGTATCTAAATATGTGATATTATGAAAACATGTAACTTTTTTCCTATAAAAATGTGTGCACCTGCATGGTATATGCATTCAAGTGTATCTTAATATAACAACTTATTCTCATGTTCCTATAAAATGAGTGCATATGCATGGCATATGCCTCAAAATATGTCCTGATGTATAAATATTTATCCCATATTTGAATAAAATTAATATCTAAACCATTATGATAACTTTGAATCTTGTATTATGTCCCAAAATCTAAATTTTATGCTCATATAGTCTTAATCCTATGTGACAAGCCCACTAATATCCCCCTTTTTTAGGTGAATGATGTAGCTTGCAACTTACTCATCTCAAAATAAAAGAGTTAACTATATTATGTTGTATTTAAAAATATAATAATGTAGAAACATGCCAACATGTATGTGTTATCAAGGAATTTATGAAACATATATAATGCAATTCATACTAGTGTCATATAAAGATAGATATAATAATTAGGTATGTAGTAATAACTATCACCGATATAAGAATTGAATAAGACTAAGACATAAAATTTTCATGATGTGAATCATGGCGCCAAAAAAAATGGAGAGGTGCATGATATGGATCATAACTTCCACAAACTCAAAAATCTTAGCAAGCTAAAAAAAACACTTGATTAATCCACTCATAAACACACAATGTCACACATAAGGTGAAGGGCCATAAATAATAGACAATATTTAAAAAAAATAAGACCAAGGTCCATAAATAAGGGAAATGAAAATATCACAAAAAATAAGGCCAAGGGACACAAACAAGGGCCATGAAGATGTCATAACAAGGCCAAGGGCCACAAACAAGGGATACAAATATGTCATAATAAATAAGGCCATGAGCCACATAGAATAAATTATTAGCCTATATGAAAAGTAACATAAATAATGAAGCATAAAATAAGTGAAAACTACTCTACATTGTCCATGTGTATCAATGTCACAACATAGCAAATTAACATATCCATGGAGCACTGTGAAGAGTATGAGTAATATAAATATGTGCAATAAATAAATGTAGCTCAACATGGTAAAAGGTCATATAAATATATAACATGTGATAATGTGACATGCTGAATAAGATTCCCTAAATATTGGCATGGGATTTGGGTATAGGAAATTTTACCATCTATGTATCCATGTAATTTATGAAAAAAACTACATGTGACTCATGTATACCATGAAATGCATATATGTATGAACAAATTATGTAATTTAAAAAACATAAAATAAATAACATATGTAAATGGTGTAAACTACCAATAATATCATATGCTTAGGTCCTACTTTTTAATTTTTTTAATATTTTTAATGTTTAAATATTTTTTAATTTTTTGAATATTTGAATGTATGTCAACACAAGAAAGAAAGACCAAGTAGAAAGGCTTATAAAATAGAATAATGGGAGGTATTTAAAAAATCCTCAACATGCATAAATACATAATGTGAACTAGATATGATAGCATGGTTATGTGAAAGAAAACAACATTCCCCCACTGTACACATGAATCATAAAATCATAACTCAAAATAGTATGTGGATATAAAGGTAGGCTTTCAACTAATGGGTAAGAATAAATTTATGATTGTGTATTATGTAAATGATTATGTAAGCATGATGTAAACCATTGACAATATGTAAGGGAGAGAAAGTGATAATGCAACAAAATAATGTGCATTGGATTGAATTTGTTGTAAATGATATGTCAATGTAAGATATATGTCATGGATTTCTAGATCAAGATAAACAATAAAAAGGCAAGGGCCAAGTGAAAACAAAGCCAAGGGATAATGGTCAATGTAAAATAATGTGTACATGTATGTTAGGATATAATAGTAGAATAAATAGTCAATGAAGCAAACATCAATAAGCTATATACAATATATTATGTTCATGTTAACCAATGATCCCTTAAAAAAGATGCTTATATGTATGCTATATATCATACATGTAGTAATCATATATTATACTTATGTATTTATAATGCATGTTAGAGATATCATTCCAATCATATTTTTTACTTGTAATAAGATATGAAAAACCAACTGTGCCATATTGTGGAATTTATTTTTATAATCTTGGTTGTTTTTCAAAAAAAAATTTACTATTAGTATCATGCACCTCTATTTCATGACCACCCAGTCTTGATATTATTATCATCATTATTATTTTAGCATTTTTTATGTATTGATGACTATGGGACAACTACATCAATTTTACATTTAAATTATTTTATTTAAAACACAATATTTTATCAAAATTTATATATTTTAATTGATTTATTCTAAGATATATTGAACAAATAATACTAATGTCATTTTGCATGACTACATGTGTTCCCTCGGTATGAGCTAGGTTGTATAGTGGAAGATCTTCTCTAACATGGTGTATAAGGTATAAATATATATACACATGATATAAGATGAATGAGATCCAAATTTTGTACCATGTTACCTATTTGATATAATCTTATGTTTATACCCCATCTTTAATTTTGGTCATTGTGGGTTGTGCAGTCGATTATTTGTTTTGTGTAGTGTTTGTATTTTTTCTATTATGTTTTATGATTCTTGATAAAAAATTAATTATAGAGGGGAACAATGGACATTCCAACCCGGACTAAGACTAGTTGCATGAGAATTATAATTGTAAAATACATAAAAGATAACAAATTAGAACAAACCCACTATCATGGTTGTTGAAGGTTGTATGGACCTGTATATTATTATTTGAAACCTTGGATGTTGTAATAGAGTATAAAGTATTTGGACCACAAAAATATTATGAGGGCCATTCAAAAATTGACCATGAAATTATATTTTTAAGTCACCAAGACTTAACCTTGGCATGGGATTGTAATTCCATTGTAATTAGGCCATGATGGTATTAATCAAATTCACTTTGGAATTTGGCTGTAAAATCATTATGTTATTATTTGATTTTTTGTACTATGCAAGGTTGACCTTAAATATACCTAATTGATTATTAGGGTTTTATATAAGGTAATTGAGTTCATTTTATGCATGTTGGGAATTAAAATGGGTGAGTGTCAGATATCAACAAGGGTTTTGATCTCACGTAGATTTCATGCATTGGTATTTTACATGGTGACACTCATCTTCATACAAGACATGACTGTAGTTTCAAATAGGAAGAAATGTACCATTTTTACAACTGAAACTCCAACTTATGGAAGTGAGAACAATTTAAAAATGGAATTATGGAGGAAAAGGAGAAGGGATAAGAACATAAGAAAAATAAAGAATAAAAATAATAAAGAGGAGAAAGGAAGAGATCAGCTGCATAGTTGGCCATCTAAACTTCTTTCGAAAAAGCAAGTTTGTTATTTTTGGTTTTTTGTGCAAAGTTAAAATGTGTGTTTTTACTTTGAATGAAAAGAAAATTATGGATTGGAAGTGAATGGAATTATTCCTCAAGGATTACATTTTGTTTTATGTTTATGAAATGATTAGTATTGAAATATAATGTGGCCAATGAAAACCCACTGTTGGGTGAGGCCCAATAAGCTTTATCTCACCTTTGGATGCTGTATATATAAGCTACATAATTATTTTTTACGGTTATAATAAACCTGGAATGTGTATGGTGGTTTCTCATATGAGTTTTGAAGTTTTACATGAGTTTTTTCTTGTTGGTTTTGCTTGCTTGTCGAAGGAAAGGTTGTGTATGTTTTGTATTATTCAAGCTATTTTGCTTTGGTGTTATTGGTATTTCTAAAAACTATTTTTTATGTAAAATTAAGTGCATTTATGTTTTGGGATTGTTATTTGGTGTTGGTTTTTTTTTGTGTGTAACTTTAGCCTAAAACCTAGTTCTCATTCATAACTTATCATATTTATTTACCTTTATGTCATGGGATCAATATAGGATGATCTATTCCACTCTTCAATTGATGGTTGGGATGGGTAGGGAGCCACTATATGGTTGGGCTCATTTTGATGCTTAGAATACTTCTTTACCATTATTGAGTATGTTTTTGATTTGAGGACTACTAAAAGCTTTGGAAAATGTCTTATTTATGTTCACATGTTTTTTTAGAAACTCATTACATCTCATATTGTTAATATTCCTTTTTTATGAACTTATGTCTGGTATTGGATGTCCTTAGAAGCCAATAATGGTGTATGCATATTTAACTTGTTCTTAACATATATAAATTTATGTTATATAACTTATTTGATACTTTTTATATATTTAGTGCCTATCACATTAGATATTGATTCAAGGCTCATAAAGGCCATCATCTCCTATCTTACATAGTTATTACCATTAACATTTTCACTTGTTCCACATAAAACACATGCAGTGAAACATTCTCCTATTAGACATAGGACCCCATAAATCCTTGACCTTCTAGAGTTATCCATCATATAGGGGATACTTTGAATATGGATCATGATAGTTATGATACAACACGTAATTTATTATCATATTTTGATATGCATACATTTAGGACCTTTTATTCACAAGAGGTGACCCTTACACTATTTGAAACAAGTACTCCCCATGGTCCTCCCATTGATGGGTTCATTGCTTAACACTTTTAAAATTTATTTTATTTTAAATATACAAAAAAAAAATTAAATACTCAAAAACATTAAAAATATTCAAAAAACTCAAAATCATGACTTCAGCATGACATGATTACTAGATTATACTATTTACCTATGTTATTTATCACATGTTTGGTAGATTTCATATATTTTTATACACATGAATTTCACTATATATGAGTGCAATGCAAGACATATAAGTTACATGTTGACATATTTATGTTAGACCTTTATCTACCTAGTGGCCATGCCAATACCTAGGCCATCTTATTCCACAAGTTTCACTACCAGAGGTTATATATTTCTATGACCATTCTACCATGTTTATCTATCTATATTGGTTACACATATCTTTCTAGTTACTCATTTTTTATATAGTGCTACATAGTTATGTCATTATACTATGATGTGACATTGATACATATGGATGATTTAGATTAGTATTTACTTGTTCTATGCTTCATTGATGATGTTACTCTTGCATGATAGGTTAGTTATTACTTGTTTATTGTGTGTGTCCATTCACATTTTTTGATGTAATGCATTTTGTCCCATGTTTGTGACATATTCAATCCCCTTGAGTATGGCCCTTGGCATTGATTGATGTGAAATATTTATGTCCCTTGTTTGTGACATATTTATGTCCCTTGCTTGTGTCCTTTAGTCTTATTTTTTGTGGTATATTGATGCCCATTGTATGTGGCCCTTGGCCGTATGCGTGACACTAACTCTTGATATTTTTTTACTTATTGAGTTTGTTAATATTGAATGGTACCATGATCCATATCATGAAATTTAATTTCATAGTATTATTCAATTATATTTTCAATGATGGATTCTACTATGTGCTTCAATGATACATCTATATAGACATGACACTTATATGCCTTGTATTATATATGTTACATACATGCCTTGATTTACATTTACATTACTAAGATAACATACTCTCCACATGTTCACATGATTATACATGATGTTATCTTTATACATGACATGATATAGTTAAATCTTATTTTGAGATGAGTGGCTCATATAACACATACCTCATCTCAAAATGAGTGCATTGTAGTGGGATTGTCATAGAGAAAAATATCCATGAATAAAAAATAAATTTTTAGATATTTAGCTATTAGATTAGTTATATTACATGATAGATATTAGCACATCAAAACATATTATGGAGGAATATGTTGTGCGTATGCACTTAATTTACATATAATTGAGTACATATTCATACACACTTAAGTGCATGGGAGTATGTACACATTTCACAAGAACAAGAATTACATGTTTTCCTATATACAAGTAATTGAGATATAGGTCCTCAGATTTAACATATATATGTATGACATTCTATATCATTTGGTGAATATTCATGGGGTATGATACTAGTTCATGCACACATACACACTTTCATATTCATGAAGCATGATATTGGTTCATGCACATATACACACTTTCATATTTATGAGGCATGATATTGTTTCATGCACATACATACTATGATAGTTTACAAATGACATAATTCCAAAGGGGCATGATATTGATTCATGAATATTTACACATTTTTTAGTAAGCACTATCACATTTGTTTATTTGAAAATATATTTTCAATCCATACCTAGTACATTAAATATTTAAAAGTTGTATGCAATGGTTGATTTGTGTTTTTATAGGTAATTTACATTGAGGTTCAGTGACGCTTAATAGCCATGGCATTAATTCTAGTGAACACATCATGTGGTCCCCATTATTTATCATATATATGTAGTTATTTAGTTTAGTACATCTTGTAATTCTCCCCAAATTTATGAGTGTTGGTACATTTTGTCTTCCCAACCCAAGGTATTTCATAGTTACACAAAATTGGAGTTCAACCATGCTTAATTTCTCCATGGTACAAAAAGGGAAACCAATATCCAAGTGCTTCAGTAGAAAAGACATTTATCCAATGATTCAATGAGGAAGAATCATCTCAAACAAGTTGAAAGGGTAACATAGTTTTCATCAAAACATAGGTGCACTCCTTCATTTCACTTTAATGTTCAAGTTTCAAGTTAAGATTTAAAATTTCAATCTATGGACATAGACTACCATATGTTTGTTACGATATTCACTTCGGAGTGACATCCATATTTAGAGCTTCCTAATAAAGACAAAGTATGTTATACACACTTAGGTATACTTTTTCATTTTAATATATCAATTCCAATACTAGAATAAAAATTGAAAAATTTTAGATATGAAAACCAGGTATTAATTTTTTGACAATGACAAGCTTGACATACATTTATCACACATGAATTTCACACATAAGTATAGTCCTAACCCACCATTATCTCACACCTAAATGTATTTAAGGGTTTTATTTTGATTTAATATAGTAAATGTAATAAAGAATAAAAATTTTAAATATTAGTTAAAATACAATATATATATATATAATTTTAATGTAAAATACAATAAATTATAAAAAATGAAATGAGCTATAAATTGTAACTTTTAATGAAATACACAAACCTAGCTAAAATTTGACTTATGTTAACATTAAAGTAGATTGGTGACATGGAACTAGATAGAAGGATCTTTGAAGTGTCACACCTAAAAACATAATCCTATAATGCACTAGGATAGGGCCTCATTAGGGTAGACATGGGCACACTACAATCCTATTTATTTGAATATTATCATGTTTGCTTTGACTATGCAGGTGATTTTCCTAATTGGTTAATATTGATGGGTCATTCATCACACCAACTCATGTGGGATGGTATCCCATATAGTCTCTCTTGAAAGGAAGCTTGTAGGGTCTCCCCAAGGCCTAGTATTTTTGGGTCATGGCATATTAGATGACCCAGTTGGTATACATAGAATTATTTCAATACAAGGGGCCTTTATGGGTTTTAAAAGTTTTAACATTATTATAATCCTTTAAAAATTAGAGGATAATGTAAATTTATTTATTCCATTTATGTGGGTTTTGAAAATGCATTCCAATATTTGCCTAAGTGTTAAAATCATTTTTTTGGGTGTTTAGGATAACGTGAGTATGGCTGATTTTAGTGTGTTTTCATTGCCTTTAAATATTCAACCTTGTGATAAATAAATACCAATGAAGTGAAACAAGAAATCAACGTAAAAATACATGAGAAAATTGGAGTTAAATTTAATCAAACCCTATATTGACTGATTTATAAAAAATAATACAAGATAGGGGGAAAGAGAATAAATCCTATAATAATGAAGATGAATTTAAATGTTTTAATCGAATACAATACCATAAATCAATCCCCCATTTAATTATATAAACCATAACCACCATGGGGATGATGCAAGTGTCTAAGGTGAACAAAAGTATGAAATAAATACAAATGACTACTGTTCACATGCACAGATCACCACTAAAACTCCCATAACATTTTGTTAATCAACATATTTGTGTTGATGATAAAAAATATTCTTGATTACAATATATTGAGTCAAAAAAATTCCACCATAATGATAGGGAAACAAGTTGAGGAAGATGTTACAATAATAAAACTAGAAAGTGTAGAGAAAAAAGTGATTGTCTCTATGATCTCTTGTGGAGAATAAAATCCAACCCTTGGAATGGCTCCAATGGGTCATTATATAGAAATTTTTAGCTCTATGAGGGAGAATTTTTCATCCAAAACACATGTGGGTGCCATTATTTCCTTCACCCACCAAATATTTCCTTCCATTTCCCCTCTTTCTATGCCTCTTCTCACCATTCAACACTTTTGGCCTACAAAAAGACAAAAAATTATTTATAATATTACAATTCAAATCTCACTAGTAAATTATATAAAGATAGCACAAATAATTTTTGACACATTAAAAATTTCCCAAAATTAAGAATACCATTGTGACTAGGCTAGAGTCACATTCTTGGTGCCACATAAAACACTCAAAACCAATAAATGGGGTGAAAATTATGTACAAAAACCCACAAATTGCTCAAGAATAGCCTCCCAGATCTAATCAGGCCTGGGAGGGAAACATAAAATTTAAAATTTTCACTTTTTAAAAATTTAATCCATAATTATAATTGGGATTTCAATCCTTGATAAGAAATAGGATGCAATCCAGAGGTCTTTATAGACCTAATCAATAAATATTTATGCAAATAACATTAAACATAGTGAATCTAAAATTTAAAGGGGATTCTAAAACCTAATTGGGATTGGGACCCCAAATTTACATTATCATATTTTTATAGTAAGCTTCATGTTGAAGGTGGGCTTAAGATCCTATGCAACACTACAAAAATAAGTTAAGGGCCCCAAATACCTAATTAGGTATGTGGGCCTAATGAACATTAGATGAGGGGCCCTAATATCCCTAATAACCTAATTGGGTCTTAGGGCCTAATTATCACTATAATATCTAGGGGGAAATCCCTAGACCTATATAAGTAAAAATTCATATTTATAAGTGTGGGAAATACAAAGGCTCCTATTGACCTAATCAATACTAAATTCCCACACATACCTATGCTTAAACCCCTAAAACTATTCTAGCCTAGGTAGAATTTCAAATCTAATTAATTAAATAGATAAATAACCAAATCAAACACCCCCAATCTAGTCATGGAAAAAATCTTGATTAACATTGTAACAAGATAAATACCCCTCCTTAGACCTGATCAAAATTTGAGGTCTGATTAGGTCTACGAGACTTAGAATTTTTTTATGAATACCTGATCGAAGGAAACAATCTAATTAGCATAGGGAAAGATAAATTTATATCTCAAAGACCTAATTAGGGCTTAAAATCTTGATTAGGTGTAAAAACATGGACATTTTTAAAACACATGTAGAGACCTAACTAGGGGAAAACAAGTTTTTCTTAGATTTTTAAGAATCTATCCAAGTGTTATTAAAAACTTGTTTTTTGACCAAATGTAAAATATTAAATTCTCACACAAGAGCTTGGTCATCATGATGAGACATGTTTTAGAGGATAGATTGACACGTAAATAAAAATGACCCCATGGAGTATCTTAAGAGATATAAGAAATCCAAAATTTTAAATGCAAACTGGGGGGTCAAGACTCTACTTTCACTTTATGTAAATTGAGACATCCCACCAAGGTAACTTAAGAGCGATATGAAAAACTAGATGCAAATGTAAGTAATAGTATATAAAAATGCCAAAAAATTGGTTTCATGATTCTTGAGGAATTAGGGTGTAGTGTGCAAGAAAAAATTAATTGCATCACTACTATAAAATACTCTTGATTATTTTGAAACTAGAGAAACATGTCTATGAACCCATAATCTCTAGTCAAGACAACATATGCAACATGAATGGATCTAAGAGAGGAAAATAATGGAAATTTTATAGGACCAAAGTCAATATTTTCATTGACTTAGAGTGTACAAATGAATTTGTTACCACATCATAGAACCTATAAGGACTAGCTACTATGACTCCAACCATTGGGATAGGGAATCCTACATTAAGAACACTTTCTTAGACATTACTCCATTATTTGATAATCATCCATAACCTTAATAGAGATTACTCTAATCCCATTCAAGGCTTTACTCTACCATCGGTCAGGGGTCCATAGCCTTGATAGAGGTTCCCTAAATCACCCAAAAGTTGAATTTTTAGAAATTAAAATTTATTTTTATTTCTCTTTTCTCTTTATTTCTTTATTTTTACTTTCTCAATTTTAGGTTGGGGACCACTATGGATAATTAAAGGTAGAACTATAGATTTTTCACCCTAGATCTTAACTATAGTAGTTCACCTAAGCAAACCCAAAAAACATTAAAATGTGACTATTTGGTGTTGGTTTCAAGATAATATCTTTAGAGGCCAAATAGCTTACCCAAAATTGCTCAAACATGAACAAATCTATTATACACATGACAACCCAACATTTCAAAACTAATTCAAAAATAGAATCTAATTCTATGAACTACTCAAAGTAATTACACACTAGAATGTCATTCTTGATACTTACCTAGAGACCTTTCATTATTCATTCATTGACAAGCAAGGAACCCATTCGTCAAAAAAAGAAGGACCAAACCAAAAAGAGACAAACAATAAGGCTAAACCAATAATGAAAAGTTAAATAAATTAATTAAAAAAACTTAAACTAAAAATGAGAGCAAGAAAGGAAAGTAAATATAGAAAGAGACAATATATACAAGACCTTTCTACGCTAATTCAAGCTTAGAAGTAGTGTTTGAGGAACTATCCATTTATATAAAATGGAACATTTACACTAATTAGATATCTTAGATGAAATGCATTTTCTCCAAGGATTTAAATAATCTAATAGGGACCTAACCACAAGGCACAAAAATTATCATTTTGTCCCTTTTTATCATGAGCCTTGTCCTAGAGAAGGACTAGATCATAGATCCAAAAGGCTTTCACTTTGGCTCAGAGAAGGACTAGATCATAGATCCAAAAGGCTTTCACTTTGGCTCAGAGAAGGACTAGATCATAGATCTAAAAGGATTTCACTTTGGCTCATTTTTCAAATAAATGATTGATGAATCCTTATTATTTTCCAAATTTTATCAAGCCTACATCACATTTTTTTTAGTTGAATCAAATTTAGGAGATGAGCCTTTATCTTATTATCAGTTTCTAGATAGAATCTCATGAACTACAAGGCAAGGATTCTTAGGTTCACAAGGAAGATAGGGTCTTGGCCAAATATGAGGTGATATGAGGATGTGTCTATGGATGCTTTAAATCTAGACTTATTATAACACAATGAACATTTCAAAACATTATGCTAGTCCTTAAGGTTATTTTACAAGACTTTATTAATTACATATAATGAATTCTTGTTTATTGATTTAGGTACCCCATTACCTTGTGGGTAATAATTAGATAAGAATTTTATAATTACTAGCTTATTGTATGACCATTTAGTAAATTAGATAAAGGAGAAATCAAGGTTGTTATCACATACTAGAGTAAATAGCATGCCAAACTTGGTGATGATATAATCCTTAAGAAAGTTTATCACCACATCAATTATGCAATTATTTAATTATTGAGCCTTAGTCCAATGGGTACAATAGTTATTTTTCATCATAATTAATTTTTGTCCCATAGATGAATTATCATTTATAGCTCCCAAAAATTCCAATCCACATTTTTTGAATGGAGGAACATCAATAACTAGTTGTAATGGCATATCACAGGTGTGTTCTCTATGCATTAAAATTTGGAAAGTGTGGTAGATTCTTACATGTGAGTGGGCATCCTTAAAAACATATGACTACTAGTAATATGCTTGAAGGATCTAATGGGTGTAACACTACCTAAACTTTGAATAGTTTGATATTTTCCATGGAAATCTCTCAATACTTCAATCACTTCCTCTTTGTTTAAGCATCTTAGATAAATGAATTCATGGTTTATTTTATATAGTGTGCTTGATTTAATCATAAAATTTGTACTTTTTAGGTGAAACACTCTCCTCTAGGTGGAGTTCAGGTGACTTGGACACTTATTTTTCAATATGTAATGAACTACATCTTGGTACAAATCATCCTTAGTGATGTATTGCATTATATACTACTATAAAATAATATGTGGATATACTTAAACCATTGATTTACTAAGCCCTTGTCCTCTTACTATATTCATTTGGTTGGATCTATAGGTCAAATTATTGGAGAATAGTCATCCACTTACCTCTTCATTCACCTAACTCAATCTATATTAACATTACTTTTATGGTAGGGTTAGGCACAACAAAAAATACTTTGTTTTTTAGGATGTAGTGTTAGAATGTCTTAATTGCTCTGATAAGAGAAAATAATTATTTTTTAATTTTTTAATATTTATGCTCAAAATTCCTTAGTGTAGATCTCATAAAAAACATTGGTATCTCATCTCCAACTTATTTTTTTCCCTCAATACAATATCATTTGAGTGTTATGAATTGAAGGAATAAATGTATAAGGGTTGTGTATAGTCAGGACTAATAAGCACCAAATTATTTACAATTTATTTATTGATTTGAGATAAATACATGTATGCCTCAGTTCTCTAGTAAATCTTAGCATACTTATTTAGCATGTTGTTCAGTGGTTAAACTATCTCTATAAATCTTAAGATGAATTTATACATGAATTTAATCTTGTCAAATAATGACTTTATCTCTTTTTGGCTACCAGGCAATAAAATTTTCATAATTTCATCCACTCTTTATAGGTCTATAGAAATTCCTCTTTTAGAGATGACATGACCCAAATATTTTCCCTCAATAACTCCAAATATACACTTTTTTAGATTCAAGGAGATGTGTTCTCTACACCTCTGAAATACAATTCTCAAATCTTTCACATGGTCTTTTAATTTCTTGGAAAATATAGTTGAATCATTCATGTAGATGATAATGCACTTACCAATTAGATATTTTAATGTAATGGCAATGGCACACTGGAAGAAGTGCCAATATTTATTAGGATAAATGACATCCTTTTGTATGAGAATATACACCATTTTATCATATACATTGTTTTAATTTGATCTTCATATTTGACCATCACTTGATTATAATGTGCATACATGTATATAAATGACATAATTTGAGAGTCATTCACTATCTATAACACTTCATATAGTTAGAGAAGTAGGTAATTATATTTTTATAAAGTTTTTTTCAAGTTATATAGTTTCACAAATATTTGTATCTCTCCATTCTTATTTCAAATTGGCAATATATTCAGCACCCACATGGAGTAACTAACTAGAAAGATGATTCTAGATAAAATAAATCTATGAATGTCCTTGAAGATCAAAAGATTTAAAAATGTATTTATTGTCCTTTGCCTCTAACAAAATTATTTGACCCAAAGTTTGAGTGGGATATTATGAGTGAGAATTAAGGTATTTAATACCTTCAAGTCTTTGTAACCCTAAGCAATAACATCTTTGAATTCCTTTAAGGCTTGTGTAATCCCATATTTTCCATTTTGAGTGTAGGTTGTGCCTAAAGGCATATTTTTTAAATTCATGATATGTTGTTCATCATTAAATACCTAAAAGTTCATAACATTATCAAAAACATAAGTTGTAGAGACTGAATCCATGATAATCTCTTCAGTTTGGAGTTAAAAATTGGTTCCAATGGGCTTTCATCTATTTCTAGTGCATCCATCATGTGATCTTTTACGAGGTATTGTTTAAATGTTGAATATATAAAATTCCTCTATTAAATTCCATACTCAGATATGATAACTAGATAAACACTTGTGATTTCAAGAATATTGGCTTTTGAATTGTCTAACCACTAGCTTTGAGTCACCCAACACCTTTAGGTTCTTTACTTTCTTCCTGAGAGCAAACTAGAGGCCATGAACTAAAGCCTCATAATAAGCCACATTATTTGTGTAAGTAAATTATATTCATAATTCTACCAAATAAGGCTTTCATCATGGGTTAATGAGTTTATCCTTGGTACCACACCCACTCTTAGAATTACATCCATCAAATTTTAGGGTCTACAAGTGATTTTAAGTTATGTGTAGTGAACTTTAAGAGGTAGGCACCATTGCAATGTTGACCTCTTTGCTCTTTTACTCAACCCCTAATATACATACACTTTGTAATTCATTTAATATTGACCTCTTGGTTTTGTCCTTAATGGAAGAAGTAAACATTTGGTTGTTTATAATAGAAGTATCTTCATCATAGTAGCTACCAAATTTCTTGTTTTCACTTTGATAATTCTATTTCAACTAGTTGATTTCTATCCCAGGCATACCTAATTCTAACAAGAACTATTGAAAACCATGATTTACATTTATATCAACCTATTTCACACATCCATGTGCAAGGGTAGTGCTATGAAACTAATCTATTTTAGGTGAATAGAGGACATATTCCTTGACTAGTTGATCTAACTCTTCAAACTCTAATTTTTATTACACAGATTGCATATTAATGGACAAGTTATTATGATATTTCAATTCCTTTTTTAATTTTTAAACCTTGGGTTTAGAATCCTCATAAGTATACCATTCATCTTGTTATATTCTATGATCATATTAATCATTTTTCTCTCACACTTAATTTTTATTTGATTGGGTATGACACACCATGGGATCCATATGTGGGAGAAATTGGTCCCCATATACCCATTCATCATTATAGACTAATCTCTATTGAGAAGCATACCATATGAATTTGGGACATCAACCACCTAAATGTCTATGAACTATTTCACCCTCGGATCAAAAACTAGCTACATATAAATGTGGATCTGCTCACTGACCACCTTAACTTATGACTTATCTAGCTGAACAACTATCATGTTTGACTTAGGAGTCAAATCCAATTTATGGTAAATTGAATAAGGAAATACATTTTCATAAGCACCTAAATCCAACAAATAATTATGTAAGTTCTTATAATTTTTTATTATTATTAAGATGAAATGAGGGGTTTTAGTATTTTCCTTATAAATTCTAACATGAGCATCAATTTTCATATTAACTTCTTACCCTATATGATCAAATAAGCATTTCAACAATGAAGCTTTATGATTAGATATTTAGAGTAAAAAAAACATGATTATGTGGGCTTTAGTTTTTTATAGGTCTTTTACAATGTTGTATTTAATTTTTCTTTGTTCCACATGTTTATCAATTTGTAATGGTGTAGCATTGTTATTTAGTTGATATGACATGCTAGGTACTTTAGGTGGAAATGGGTTGTTTCTTGAGTGATCATCAGGTAGAACCTAAGTGTTGTTCAAAGGATTAGATGTATTTAAAGGATTTGAAATTTTCTCCTCAATGTTTAATTATTATCCCTTTAAAATTAATTAAAAGCATGTACTTTGTCTAAGTTAGCTTAAGGATCATTATCTCTCTCATACGAGAACTCATATGATTATAAGACCATAGTAGTGCATGGATTTACTCTACTTTGGTTTGAGTTATTATTAGGTGCAGGCACAATTTCAAGGTTGTCTATCTCTTTATGGAATATGTTTGAATCCAATATAAAATCATCATAGTCAATTTCAATGTATCCACTATGTTGTGCAACCTACACTAGTTAGGTAATGCCAAATCCTCTAAGTTGATGGAGTTTGAAGCATTATTATTATTTTGATTAGAGTTGTCAAGTGGACTAAGCACATTTTTATTATTTGGCCTAGTGTTCTAATGGTGATTAGTTCTATAAAAGTTGAAGTTTGTGTTTTGATTATGATTTTGATGCACTTGCCTCTGCATATTAACCATGTCTTTTGTCAATCATTGAACCATCTGCTATAATTTTACCACTTTTAGGTTTACATTAGTATTATAATAATTTTCCAATTATAGTAGTGGGTTAACCATAGGTGTCATATCATTTATAAATATAGGGATAATAAGATGCACCAAGTTATGGAAATTACTATCAGGCATTTGAGTGTTTATAAATAATGGGACAACCTATTGGTTGTTATTAGGGGTGCCATAACCACTTGTGCTAGGCAAGAAAATAGTATTTTTGTAAGCCACACAAATTATTTTTTGGTTATTCACCTGAGGAAACATGTTATTTGGAGGTAGGAATGGTTAACTTCTAGGCATATAGTTTAAGGGCATTAGGTTAAAGACCATATTTTGGATTGAATACATAACACCCAAGATTGGATTCACCAACAATATATTCTACATGAATGATTGGTTTATCTTTGGTATTTTATTATATTCACCTAACTAACCTAATGCATTAAATGGACTGACTCCATATCCTTGTGGCATCATCTGTTGTTCAATTATATTGTCCTCATGATATGCCAAAGATAAGGTTACAAGTGTCGCATGAGTCTTATAGACAAACATGGAAGTAAGAGAGTCAAAGGCCCTTAAGTAGGTTTTTATATTAGTCATTTATATTTGCATATAAGGGGTTTTCAATAATTTATTTATCTTATGGAAACATGCATTGAACATGCTCATTGGCTCATTTGGTTCATGATGGGATACAACAAACTAGTGGTATGGGGCAATGAGGTTTATGGGAAATCAAAAGTGATTGATAAATACCATTTATATGGCCATTCTAAGAGGTGACAAATCCATTTTTAAATCCAAAATACCAATCATAGTCCATTTCATCCAAGGTGTAATGGAATAGATTACAAGCCACAATATCATGTTGGATTTAAGTTTTAATAATAACATATTTAAACTCTTGAATTGCTCTTTAGTAGTGAAAATTCCACCATGCATATACTTTGGGAATAACTTTGCAGGGCTCTTTGGTAAGTTTTATGAAAACCCTAAAATGCTTATAGGGTAGTTACCTCCACCAAGCCAAGTAAGGTTAGTCACCATTGGTGGGGTTTTAAGGGTAGTGAATAGATTAACAAAAGGATTGATAGTTGTAGGTGAACTACTAGTCGAGTGGATTTGTCTTATTTTAAGTTTTATTTTGGTCACTCCAATATTTATGTGTTCAATGAGTTCTAAAATTTAAATTAGGCCCAAATATACTTTTATCTATTGGGTATCTTTCTAATTTACATTTTAGCTTTCAAAATACTCGAGAGTGGAAAATGCTCTTAAAATGTTTAAGTTTAAATTTAATGTTAAAAAAATAGTTTTACAATTTCCATTAATTGGCCCTCCTTCTATCTCCAATAAATTTATGGGTAATTATATAAACCAACTTAGGCAATATGGTCACCCATTTATCCTCTCCTAAAAATAGGCCCATAGGGTCTTCCCAAGGTTTATTATTTCCAAGTCATGACATACTAAATGAACTAGTTGGTCTATACAGAATTATTCTAATACCAAGGGCCTTTTTAGGTTTTGAAAATTTTAAATTATTATAATAATATAATAAATATTATGGGAATGCAAATTTATGTGTTTCATTGATGCAAGTTTTAATAATGCATTACAAGCTTTGCCCAAGTGTTAAAATAGTGTTTTTGGGTGTTCAAGATAACTGAATATGGCTGATTTTAATGTGTTTTCATTGCCTTTAAACACTCAATAATGAAATAAATAGATATAATTGAATTAAATTAATAAATCAATATAAAAATCCATGATTAGATTTCATATGAATTTATTCAAACCCTAGATTAATTGATTTATAAAAAATAATAAAAGATAGGGAAAAAGAGAATAAAGCATATAATAATGAAGATGAATCTGAATCTTTCAATTGAATGAGAAACCATAAATCAATACATCACTTGATCATCCAATCCACAACCACCATGGGGATGGTGTGAGCCTTTAAGGGTAATAAAAGTATGGAAGATATATAAATGACCACCATTCACATGTGTAGATCATGATAAAACTCCCACAACCTTACATTAATTAGGGTATTCATATTGATAATAAAAATAGTTTTAATTACAACTAATCAAGTTAAAAATTCATCATCATAATGGTATGGAAACAAGTTGAGTGAGATATTACACTAATAAAACTAGAAATTTTAGTGAAAAGAGTGATTGGCTCTATGGTTTTTTATGGAGAAGAAAATCCAACCCTTGAAATGGCTCCAATGGGTCATTATATAGATATTTTTAGCTATGTGAGGGAGAATTTTCCCTCTAAAAAACATTGGGTGCCATTAATTCCTTCACCCTCCATTTTATTTTTTGTTATGCCTCTTCTCACTATTAAAAGATCAAAAAAGAATTACAAGATTACAATTAAAAGATCACTAATAAAATATAGAAAGAGATTGAAAATAGATTTTGATACACTCAAAATTTACCAAAATTGATGGTACTATTGTAAACATGCCAAAGTCACCTTCCTGATGCCACAAACGACACTCAAAATTGATAAACGGGGTAAAATTTACGTACAAAAACCCAAAAATGGCCTCTTAGACCTAATTGGGCCTGAGAGGGAAACAAAAAATTTATTTTTTTCATATTTTATATTTTAATCCATATCTATAATTGATATTTCAATCCATAATTAGAACTGGGGTACATTTCAAAGGTCTTTATAGACCTATTTGGCAAACATTTCCCCAAATAACATTAATCATATTAAATTTGAAATTTAGGGTGGGTCCCAAGACCTAATTGGGATTGGGACCATTGATTTCCATTGTTATATTTTTGTGGAAATATTTATGTTTTAGGTAGTCTTAAAATCCCACACAACACTATGGAAATAGGTTAGGGACCATGTGGACCTAATTAGGTCTACTGTCCCAATCAACATTAGATGAGGGGCCCAAAGATCCCCAAAGACCTAGTCAGAGCAGTCTTGATTTGAATTGCACTATTTTGGGGGAAGTATTTAGACCTATATCAGGAAAAATCCCCTCTTAGAATTGAAAGGAAGCCAAAGGCTCCCCACTAACCTAATCAAGACTATGTCCTGCACAAAACTATTCTTGACTCGCTAGCACTCTCTCAACCTAGGTGGAGTTTTAACTCTGATTAACAAAGTAGACAACCAACTCAAATTCCCTTGACCTAATCATGGGAAAAATCCTAGTTATCACTATAATAAGAGAAAGACCCCTCCCTATACCTAATCAAATTTTGAAGTCCAATTAGGTTTATGGGACTTATAAAAATTTTGATGAAGACTCGATCAAAAGAAAAAGTCTAATTAACATAAGGATAGACAAAATTAGATCTTAAAGACATAATTGGGGGTTGGAAGCTTGATTACATTATAAAATTGGATATTTTTGAACACCTAAAATAGGCCTAACCATGGAAAATTAAAAAAATATCAGATTTTACAAAATATAAGTAGTAGAGGGGCACCAAAAACTTGTTTTTTGAACACATGCAAAATATGAAATATTCTCACACAAGCTTGGTCATCATGATGGGATAGTTTTTAGAGTAAAAATAAACATACAAACTAAAATTACCCATATAATGGCTTAAGAGAGCTAAATAAGCTAGATTTTCAAATGTAAATTGGGGGGTCAAGACTCCACTTTCATGTTATGTGTTTTATATGAAATTTTCTTATACAGACATGGTATTTTGAATAGAATTAGTTTCATGACCTGATTCAACATACAAACTAAGACAACCCACCAATTCAAATTGAGAGTGTTACGACCAACTAGCCATAAGCATAAGCAAGAGCATAATAAGAGGCAAAAAAGGGCTTCTTTGATTCTTGAGGAATTAGGGTATGTTTTGTAAGCAACAACATATACCTAAACCTATAAGATATGGTCTACTAATTATATTTTGTAGATAAATTTTTGTGTGGAAGTGCATAATATGTTAAAAACTTAATTCCTATACATAAACTAAATAGATATCAAATACAAAGGGGGGAATCAAATAATGGGAATAACTAGGCTATCCTTAAAAAAACCCTATGTAATTTTAGTGTTGCATAAATAACTAAAACGGTCTCAAGCCAATGTAGTTATCCATATTATAGAGTGTGTCAATTTTGATTATTTCACTATATGGATGTAGATAGTGAAATGGTTTAATTTTTTATAATGAATACCCTTGTATTGATGCATTGCTTGACACAAGCTAATATTTAGGTTAAGGGGTTGTTAGGCCCTACCTATCCTAAAATAAGGGATATAATGTTAGGAAAATACCTCCCCAAGGTCTAAATATACTAGGTCTTAGTATGTTGGTCTTTACTAAGTTGGAAAATGTAGACTATTCCATGTAAGGGATCTATTTTAACAAGTTAAGGTGTAGTTAGATTTGGCTAAGGCATTCATCAAGAGGTTGCATACTTATTGAGAGACTACACACTCATTGAGAGACTACACACTATTTAATACTTATAGGGTTCAACCTATATTAGAAATCAAAATCCTTAATATTTAATTAAATGAAAATAGTTGATTTCTTTACCAATTTATTACGTTCATGGATGCAACAATGTTATACTATTGATAAACATAACATAAAATAGCAATTAAGATGAACATTTAACTTCATATTGTTATTGTTCCTAGACTAACTTGATTATAAATAAAGTGAAAAAGAGTATGGATAAAGAGATAAAATATTACTACCAACATATATGAATGTGAAACCATTTGACTAAGTGATTCCAATAAGACCAATCTTCAATTGATTTAGACCTAACACAACTCCAAATAAAGATGGTGCAATAGTTTGGGGAGGTTGACTATGAGAAGGAAAGGCATAACTATAATGAAACATGTGCAAGAAATGACTACATAGTCTCAATAGCCTTTAAATTATCAATATTTTTATTCTGGTTAATAATGTCTTAGACTCATACAATCATCTAAGTGCATAAAACAACCTTGAAGAAAAAGGACTAAAATAGGAGCAAGGAGAAATCACCCTAGAAAGCAATGAAATACATAAGTAAAATGCCCAATTCTATATATCTCTATTATACTTCATCAAGAGATAAATAGGCATACAACACTCTAATTATAAAAATTCCATCCTTGAACAAGGATTTTAAAGTCCTATAAATATGAACAAGAGGGGGCCAAATTCAAAATTCAAAAACAGGGGAATTATGTCCACATGCAGAAGTAACTAATAATTCAATGTGAAATTAGAAATTTAATTAAAACTTTTATCTATTTCATGTTGCTACGAACCATGGAAATAATTTTTTTTGGCTAAGTGTTTGTAGAAGTGATTGGAGACACATTGGGATTGAAATTCAGATTTTGCATATCTCTTAGTAAATATGCTTCTTTTCATGGCCAATTTTGTCCTTAGCACCATTCTCTATGCATTCCAAAATTTTCACATCATGCTTTACGCTACCACTCAAATTTACTTTTAATATTTTCTTTTATTGATCAATTTTATATTAAGTCACACCTTCAATTAAAAATTGATGGTTATATTAGACACACAATCCATTATTGGGCTTTTATGACTAGATGGGCCATCAAAATTGAGCTCATATATTATCTTGATAGCTACATATACAAATTTTATTTGGTTCATCATGTCATTTCCACATGTCCACTTTATTCTCTTCCATTACTTAGCTAATACTTTGATGTTATACTGACTATACTTCACTATGGTGAGGTGATATTTCACCATATGGTGTCATTTCAATCACCTAGTACCTTGTTACTCTACCAAACTACACAAGCCACCCTAAGGCTATAGAGAAACATTATTTATCCATGTGGTGTCATCCCATTCATTAAATTACTTGGGAGATCTAATCTTTTATGGACCACTTCATGCTAGTGGGTCATGAGGATGATGCCACATGGTAGCATCCTACTAACATGTTTGCGTAGAGCTTGTTGACATTAATATTTGGGTACATTATCCTTTGGGATAGTGAATTATTAGGATTATTCCATGTGGAAACATCCCACTAAATTTATTTCTCAAAGCCTTTGTCTTGCACATAATTGATTGGGATAATGGGTCATCAGGATCTTAACACTTGTCAACATCCCATCGATCCACTTACCCAGAGCTTTGTTGATTGGATGAATGAAAAGAGCCACATGGATCAAAATAGAACTCAAAAATTGACTATGTTGAAAGGATTTTTAATGGTTTGTAGTCATTGGGATTCATGAAAGAGTGCCACATTTATTGGGGCCAAGATAGGAAACTACGAGCACATTATAAAATGACATAGTCAACATATTTAAAATAAAAAAGCCAATGGTTATGAATTTAAATTAAAATGGATATATCATTTTAAAATAAAAATGCTTAAGTATTTTAAAATTTGAACAAAGGAATGCAAAGATTTAGTGTAATAAAAATCTATTAAAAATAAATAAAATCATTTTTTAAAATAATTTTTTACTATGTCCATGAAACCGACTAAGGTAAAAAGATGAATTGAAACAACCCTTAGTCAATTTACAAAAATTTAGAACAAAAGTGGATCAAAAAGAGGGAAATTTTAATGAGATAAGATATCCCTTTTAAAGGAACCTTAGCAAAATCTAACCCATTTTAAAGAAAGTGACAAAGTTCAAAATGAAATGGTCAAGAGCACATAGTAAATTTTATTGAATTAAAGCAAAGAAGAATGAGATTACTAAGGGTATAACTGTAAAAGGCTTTATAGAAACTAGATAAACTACATTAGTCAAACTAGATTTTAAAAGTGGTAAGGAACATGGACTTAAGAAAACTCATCTTTATGACTCTAGATGTAAAGCTTGGACTAAGTATTTAACATGGAAAAACCATTAAAAATTAGAACTTTCAATCACTTAAAAAATCATCTAAAAAATGATTAAATAGAATAAGGTTTAAATAGGAAGACCATTAAACTTTCAAAGGAAAGGATTAATCAAAAAGAGGGTCCCCATTTTGGTGTAAATGGGGCATTTTGTGTGAGAAAAAATAGATGGTGACACCTATTGGGAGATACTCTTGAGTATCTCAAGAATCTAGAATCTTCATTTCTTATCCAAACACCAACATTAGCTATAAGTAATATCCTAAAGTAAAGTAAAAAATATGAAGGCATAAAATTATGATTTAACATATGACATACTAAACTTCACTCCTATTTAAATACCATCAGTGTGTGAGTTCACATGATTAATTTAGTTATTTAGCAAGCACACACAATACATCAAATTTTATTAACTAATGGGCATTACCAAAGTGAAACAAGATTTTATAATTTTGGATAAGGGGGGAAATGTCATGGGAATTATTTTGATGCCAACTAGACATTTATATCCCCAATAGATATACCTCTTGTCCCTTCCTAAGTCCTTATTCCACTGCCAACCAGGTTGAAAATACTATGGTGGAGGTTGCCAAGATCACCCTTTCAAAGAGAGTGCAAATTTTGTGTTTTAGTTTAGTTCCTTTTAGAAGGAGATTTTTTTTAAAATCCATTTAGGTTTGGTGACCAAACCATGGGTCAAATGATAATTAGAAAGTGTGCAGTCAATTAAAATAAAGATAAAAAAAAATTGGATTTGTCTTCTGATTCATATTTTATGTTAGGTGTATTTGATGGCCTTTAGAACAAGACATTTAGTAATTATAAATCTATATGTTCTATTAAAAATCATAGGCCTTCAACATTTGAACCATACTAAGAAAATTTATCAGTTCATATAAGCAATTGACTAAAAATTTAAACATTTTGCACATAGGAATGCCATTTATGTTATTCATAAACAAGCCACCATTCTCATTCCTTAATCAAGTAAGGGAACCCTTAGGTCAAAAAAATAGGTTCAACTCAAAAGGAAATGCAACAATATTGAATTAAGTGAGGAAGAAAAAAATAGAAAATGACAAAAATAAACCTAAACTAAAATAAGGAATAGGAAGAAAAAACGTAAAAGAAAGAAATTATTTACAGGGGCTTTCAAGCTGATTAAGCCTAGAAGTAATATTTGAAGAATTGCCTATTTATAGGTAATGGTACATCCTCACTAGTAAAACACCTTAGGTGGAAATCATTTTTTCCCAAGATTTTGTATATTTGGCAGGGACTAAGCCATAATGCATAAAATATTCCATGCAGTCCCCTCTTTTTGTGAACCATATCCCACATAAAGATTAGATAAGAGATCCTAAAGGCCTTCAATTTGGTTATTTATCAAACTAGAATTTAATAAACTCTTGATGCTTACTAAAATATAACAAAAATGTATCTCATTTCTCTTCTAATTATATGAGGTTCAAGAGGCAAGTTTCTATTTGATCATTCAATTCTAGGTAATCTTTTGTAAAAAATAAGATAAGGATTTTCAAATTGGTTGGGAAGATGGGATCTTGGCCATATACTAGATGATAGGGGAAAGTCCTCAATGTATATTTGATCCTAGTTATATTAGACCATAAAGCAAATTTAAGCATATTATGCCAATATCTTGGGTTTATTTCTAAGATCTTCTTAATTATATTCAACAAATTCTTGTTTGTTGATTCAGATAACCCATTACCTTGAGGGTAATAGTTTGAATAAAACTTAAAGGTTTCCTAATGATCATAATACAATTTAAGGAATTATAGGGAGGAGAAAGCATGGCCATTATCACATACCAACATGGTGGGAATACTAAACCTTATGGTTGTGTTCCTCCAAGAATTGAATAACTACATCAGTGATGTAATTTTTGAATGGTTGGGCTTCAGCCCAATGAATATAATAATATGTCACCATAACGATGAACTTGTGGCTTGTGAAATAATTTTCATTAATGGATTCCACAAATTTTATTTCCCATTTAATAAATGGCCAAGCCTCAATGATTGACAATAGTGGCATAGTTGGGGTGCATTCATAGTACATAGTGACTTAGTAGGTGTGACAACTTTATACATGTAGATGTGAATCCTTTAAAATATGTGGCCAATATTATCCTACCTATAATATCTGATGAGCTATAATACTTCTTGAACCATGCCTGGTTCCATATTTCCCATTAAAATCTCTAAGTACTTTAATTACTTCTTTTTTTAGGCATCTTAAATATATTCCTTCATGATTTATTCTATAGAGAGCAGTTTCTTTGATCATGAAATGGATTATTATTAGATGAAATACTCTTCATTATATGTAATTTACGTGCTTTGGATGCTCATTATTTAGTAGATAACCAACTATATCTGAGTACCAATCATCAATTATGATATCCTGCACCGAGTACTAGTTGGCCATTTTTTGGCCCACATACCAATTTTTGCCCAAGTGTGATAAGATAGACTTTCAAGTAGGTAATGGAAAGTCTTTAGAAGACTTCAAACTTTTTATTAGCCCATGAATTAAATGGTTTTATAAGTTACAAAGTTACAAATCTCTGAAGTAGTAAGTAACAAGGTGTTAAAGACCTAAAATGATCTTGAACAGAAGGCTTTGGGTTATCTCATTGGGATGTTTTTGGGTATTTCAAAGGAGAAAACTTTGGGTTTCCTAAGAAACATAACTTATTTCACTTCATGAGTAATTAGTAATGATAAGTCTAAAGTAGTGGGGATTACAAATCCTGATTTGGTCTGGGCAGTTTATTTTGGGTTCTCTGAGGAGCACTACTTAAAAATTTATAAGTAATTAGTGGTCAAAACCTTGAAACAAGTAAAAAGGTTTAAAAATCTTGATTTGGTCTAGGTAGTGTATTTCAAGTTTCTAGGGGTGCACTACTTAATTACTTCATAAGTTGTGAGTAGTTAGAAACCTGAAATAAGTAAGAAGACCTCAAAATTCCAAAGTAAGTAAACTTGGAGAACCTAAATTACTCTATATAGAGTAAATCAGGTTTCTCCAAGTACTTTACTTAAAAATCTTGATAAGTAAAGGATATGGGAAAGTCCAAAGTTGGGGAGATCAAATAACCTGAATTACTCTACATAGAGTAAATCAAGATTCTTTGAGTGTTTGACTTAAGTTTGGTCCAAAAATATGAGAGTCATGATCAAGAAAATGAAAGGCTACCATATGGTGTAAGTTGGTTTAGAAAGAGCCAATTAGCAAATGGTAAGTGGCAAAGGATGAATAATGAGCATGAGAGAGTCCAAGCAGCTGGTATCTAGGAATTTATGAAGGCTCTCATCCTTCATATGGTTTGACCCTGATAAAAAACCATCCAAATGTAAGAACAACATGGGTCAGTTTGAAATCCTAGGCATGGAAACCCACATCCTTCTTGAGATAAGACACATAAAAGTGAAAGATGCCATGCCATTTAAATACAAAGATAAATGTAGTCATGCCAGGAAGAGACATCTAGCCACCCATAACATGACTTCTCTCATCTCCACCAAAATAGACTTGAATATGGGAGTGGATCAAAGAGGTTGTATAGTGATTTTGGGTGACACATTTCATGGTAAAGGAGTACAAAAATAGTGGTCATCAATGACTTATTCTCTCTTTCCACACAACTCTCTCTCTATTCCTATTCTCTATATATATCACGCTACTTACCTTTGTAATGGTTCCCAATTTTATAGATTTTTTTATCTTGATAGGAGACAATGCCCCTTAAGACATTTGCAAAAGTGTGCTCCCTTGATTAGGCTCAACCTTGCTAAGAAATTGTAAGAACTACCTCTTGAATGTGATGAGACTTGATTTCTTTGCCCATCTCTTATCTTCAATTAGTGCTTTAGTATGTTTTTTTCTTAGTGGATTCATGAATGCACGTATTCTTAATCCATTAGCCTATTGCTTACCTCTTTGAATTATTTTCAATTTTTGTAGGTTAGGACTAGCATTCTCCCTAAACCTCTTTCAGCATATGTTAGCTTGATCTTGAGATCATGCAAGCCTAAGTTATCTCATAATTGATCTAGTGTGGGTTTGAGCATAGATGAGTGCCCATTTAAATTTTTTGCATTTCTTGTTAGCCTTCTTAAGAGCCCTTTTCCCCTTTTCTAACCCTTTTCCCATGAAATTTCCATTTCAACAGTAGTTTAGGTGATCCACCAAAGAGGAAATAGCCTCTTTAAAAATTCTAAAGGCTCAGCCTCACTATAGGAAACCCACATCCTGAGGTTGTTCCCATGCTTATAGATGGAAGTGGGAGAGCCTAAAAAACTCTCCCACAAGGGTGCAATTTCATGTTATAAGAATTTTTGGCACACCTAGTGGGACTAAGGTCTAAAGTAGTGGAAGGATTTTCGTTGTTGTCTTTCTACTTATCAGAATTTAGAGGCATTCAACAAACATCAATGGTGATTTTTATCATCTATCAACTGGTTTAAGTAGTCTAAGTGCCTAATCATCATTAATTATTTTTGAAAGAAAGTATTAGTGCCATTGGTGACTCTAAATCAACCTTCTATTATGAGCAAACTAGGTTTATCTCTTTGAAGTTTTAATCAAATTTTCATTTGACATGTGAGGATAACATGAACAACTATGGTGAATACTCTTATTATTCACCTCCTTCTTATTAGCCCCGTTATGATCCATATGATCTTGATTAGCCCTACCAAGATTTCTATCAAGACTATGAGGAACCTTGGTAAGTTCCTCATGATCCATATATAAAAGAATATTTCCCTAATCATCCATATCAATAAGTACATAAAAAATTTACTCCTCATCAATCCTATCCTGATCCATCTATACCAGCACTCAGGCAAACTCTAGTGAGCCTTAACAAGCATGCACTTGAGTTATGATCATAAAAGTGTTATGGAAAAAATATCCCTCCTCACCAAATCCATTATGTGAGGGATTCATGATAGCAAATAAAAGTAGAGTGGGAACTTGTTAAGAGATAAAATTGGATTAGCCTCAATGGTGACATGATGGACATATGCAGTTAATTTCAAAGCATTGAGGACAAGCTAGAAGGACTTGAGGAACACTAGGGGCAGCCTTGCCAGCCTTCTTATGTGCCATATTTTCCTCCTCAAGAGGCCATTTCAAGTATTCCTTTGAATCTCCCAAGTTTGTGACATGTTCCATAGTCTTTTCCTTCTTGGAAATCCATTCAAGGAGGCTATCAAAAAAATGAAGTGCCTATTGTGGAACAACCTATTATTTGGGTCCAAGACTTAATTCCTTTCCAAAAAAATTCTTCTATTCTTGATCACCTTAAAGAGGATCTATTTAAATAAAATATAACAAAGCAACTTAGAGAGTTAAAGTTGAAGGTATGTAAAGAAGAGGAAAGGCATAATCAACAAATGAAAGCTGAACCTCTACCTTTCCCATCTTGGAGCGAAGTCACATAGCCAAGTAAGCCCAAGGTCATTCCCCATCCCTCCCTCAAGAGCTTCCATATTTTCTATCTTGAAAATTTATTCAAAGTAGTGGGTAGAAGAAGGAGGTGGTGATTCCTAAATTCAGTCAAGAGACCTTGAAGCCTCCACACCTTTCCCCTCAAAATCCTAGAGCCTTTCTTTCATGGATAGTCTTTCAAGAAGTAGAGAATAAGGAAAAATAAGTGACTATTACCTACACATTTCCATCCTAGAAATTGGTTCAACTAATTCATGAGAAGGAAGAAGAGGTGGAGGTGATCTAAGTAGAGCAGCTTAAGGAACCAGATCAGGAAATTATGGAGGATGTATCCAAAAAGGCTAAGGAGGAGGATGTCACAAGTGACTACGAGGAATAAATCATCATAGGGTCCCCCCTTAGTCTAAAAAAGATCAAAATAGTCTTCTTGAATGAAGGATAACATATTGAAGACTCTTTTGTAGTAGTGCATAAAGTAGACTACATTATTGAGGATGTAAAGCTACCACCTTATGTTAAGAATGAAGGGGTTAAGGCTATCAATCCCTGGATGAGCTACCACATGATAAAAAGGATGAAGAAATGAATTAAATAGATGATCAAATAGATGAACTTATGGAGTAGCTAGAGGTTCTAAATTAGTTGGAAGGCTCATTTGAGGACTTGTTTGAGATCTTGAGAGCTAGCTATGTTCTTTTCCAAGGCAATTATGACCTAGTTGTAGCTAAGGAGGACAACCTTGTCAAGTAGATGAAAGGGGATGGAGTGTGTAGCCTTTCAAATCTACCACCTCAAGAGTCCATTATAGACTAGGACTTATTTTAGATCTTCAAAATGGGCTATCAACTCCTTGATGAGCCCAAAAAACATGAAATAAATAACAAGCCCAGTCCTACTGAGGAAACCATAGAAATCAAAGAGGTATGAATTATTGAACCACTATTGGAGGTTACAGTTAAGGAGCCATATGAGGAATTTGATACTATTTGGATTCACATAGCTAACCTATTTCGAGATACTTGGAACTGATTGAGCATGATGACAAAGAAGCTGACAGTTTTAATAAAGAAGAGGTAGGCATCAAGACCAAGGATAAAGAAGTTTCATGCCTTATTTAATCTCTTATCTCATGATGAAAAAATGGTATCAAACTTTCATTTTGATCTAGGATGAAAGGTACACATAATTTTAGCGTGTATATATTAGATTAGTCTTGTTCAAATTCCTCCAAGTGCTATTTTAGGCACATTTGTTTATTTTCTTTACTTTGTTCTAGGTTAGTTTCTTTTATTTAAGTGCCTTGGACACTTTGTTTTATTTTATTTTGTAATATCCTCATTGTTTCAAGAGGAAGTTCCATCAAGGGTCAACTTTGTATCCATTTTTAGCTAGCATTATCAAAGAAAGTAGTAACTCCATGCACAATGGACTAGGCAAGGCAAGTGAGATGGGTTCTCAAGCATAGTAGGCATGCTTCGCTATGAGTCACCAAAAATGTTGGCCATTTTTTGGCCCACATACCAATTTTTTCCCAAGTGTGATAAGATAGACTTTCAAGTAGGAAATGGAAAGTCTTTAGAAGACTTCAGACTTTCAATAGCCCATGAATTAAATTGTTTTATAAGTTACAGAGTTACAAATCTATAAATTAGTAAGTAATTAGGTGTTAAAGACCTAAAATGGTCTTTTATATAAGGCTTCAAGTTATCTCATTGGGAAGTCTTCAGGTTTTCCAAAGGAGACAACTTCGAGTTTCCTAGGTAGCACAACTTATTTCACTTCATGAGTAATCAATAATGACAAGTCTAAAGTAAGTAAGTAGTGGGGCTTGGAAAGCCCAATTTGGTCTGGGTAGTGTATTTTGGGTTCTCCAATAAGCACTACTTAAAATGTTATACGTAATCAATAGTTGAAACCCCAAAGTAAGTAAAAAGGTTTGAAAAGCTCAATTTGGTTTGGGTAGTATATTTTAGGTTTTTGGGGGTGCACTACTTAATTACTTCATAAGTTATGAGTAGTCAAAAACATGAAATAAGTAAAAAGACCTCAAAATTTTGCATTAAGTAAACTTGGAAAACTTGAATTACTCTACATAGATTAAATCAAGTTTCTCCAAGTACTTTACTTAAAAATCTTGATAAGTAAAGGATATGGGAAAGTTAAAAGTTGGGGAGATCAAAGAACCTAAATTAATCTACATAGAGTAAATCAAGATTATTCAAGTGTTTGATTTAATCTTGGTCCATCAACATGAGAGTCATGATCAGGAGAATGAAATGTTACCACATGGTGTAAGCTAGATAAAAAAGGGCCAATCATCAAAGGGCAAGTGGAAAAAGGATGACCAATGAGCATGGGAGAGTCAAAATGGTTGGTATATGGAAATTTATGAAGGATTTCATCCTTTAGTATGGTTTACTCCTGACAAATATCCATCCAAACACAAGCACAACATGGGTTAGTTTGAACTCCTAGGCATGGAGACCCACATCCTTCAAAAAAAACACACAAAAGTTATAGATGCCATGAATTAAATACAAAGATAAATGCAGTCATGCTAAGAAGAGATGTCTAGCTACCTACAACATGACTTGACTTTGTAATGGTTCCCAATTTTATAGACATTTTTTATCTTTTTGGGAAATGGATGCCCATTAAGACATTTATAGAATCATGATCCCTTGCATAGGCTCAACCCTACCAATATATTGCAAAAACTACCTCTTGAATGTGAAGAGACTTAATTTCTTTACCCATATACTATCTTTGATTAGTGATTTAGTATGTTTGTTTATTGGTGGATTCATGAATGCATGTATTCATAATCCATTAGCCTACTACTTACCTCTTTGAAGTATTTTCAAGTTTTGTAGGTTAGGACTAGTGTTCTACCTAAACCTCTTCCAGCATGTGTTAGCTTGATCTTGAGATCGTGCAAGCCCAAATCATCTCATGATTGATCTAGTGTGGGTTCAAGCATAGATGAGTGTCTATTTAAATTTGGTGCATTGCCTATTAGCCTTCTTAGGATCCCTTTTTCCCTTTTCTAACCCTTTTCCCTTGAAATTTTCATTTCATTAGTAGTTTAGGTGATCCACCAAAGAATAACTAGCCTCTTTAAAAATACTATAGGTTCAACCTCACTATAGGAAACCCACATCCTGAGGTTGTTTCCATGCTCATAACTAGAAGTGGGAGAGCCTAAAAAACTCTCCCATAGGGGTGCAATTATGTTCTATAATAGTACTATTGAAAAATAATATGGGTTCCACTTAGGCCATGGATTTGTAAAGTCTTGGACCTCTAATTATTTTTATTGACTGCAACTCTAGGCCAAACTCCTAGAGTATGGTTATCCATTTGCTATGTCTCTCCCCTAATTCATTCTACATTAGGAAAGCCTTCATGACTATATTAGGTAC
Organism: Torreya grandis; assembly: GCA_037957365.1. NCBI lineage: Eukaryota > Viridiplantae > Streptophyta > Pinopsida > Cupressales > Taxaceae > Torreya > Torreya grandis. The sequence continues at coordinate 1,716,919 of JARHVA010000299.1, read as the reverse complement.
TAAAACAAACACTTTGTTGTGAAGGGTATAATGCCTAAAAAATTTAACAATTTTTATCAAAGTAAAGGCTTGATTATCAATCATGGAATATTTGAGTTCAACTTTTCTAAGTGGATTGCTCATGAAAGACACTGGCCTTTAGTCTCTCACTTCTTTCTTTTGCATCAACACAATAGTAGTATAATGTTCTCAAGTGAACAAATAAAGGTATAATGGTTATGTGTAATCTTGACTGGTGAGCACTAGCATATTCACAATAGTAGCCTTGAATTGAGAAAAAGATTCTTGTGACTCAATAGTCCGACTAATCTTGGCATCCTTCAACATGCTATATAGTGGCCTGATTATTTCAATAAAACCTAAAATAAACTTCATTATAAATTTAATGTTTTTGAAGAATGACTTCAACTCTTTCTTATTTCCAAGCTATGAGTTTTGTAGAATGGCCTATAATCTATTTGAGTCTATGGATGCACCCTTTTCAAAAATATGTCATATTAGTTTGGCTTTAGTTACCCTAAATATACATTTTTTAGGATTTAATGAAATCCCATGGCCTTTGCATATTTTTAGTACTATTCTTAGGTCCTTTATGTGATCCACTCTTATTTTGGAGAAGACTATCAAATCATCCATGTACAAAAATATGCACTTGAACATAAGGTATTTGAATGAAATATCCATTTCTCTTTGAAAGATAGCATTTATATTGATCAATCCAAAAGATATTCTTTTATATGTAAAGGTCCCCCATTTGGTAGTAAAAGTTGTCTTGATTCTATCCTCATAATTGACTACCACTTGATTTTATCCTGAATATCCATCAAGTAATGACATCATTTGGGCACCGTTTATAATCTAAAATAACTCATCCAATTAAGGCAAGGGGTAGTTATCCATCTCAAAAAATTCATTTAGACTAGAAAAATTAACACACAGTCTGATCTCCCCATTATTTTTCCTCACCTATGCTAGGTTTGTAACCCATGTAGAGTGCTTCATTGGGAATATGGTCCTTGTTGCAAACAATTTCTAGACATATTTAAAAATCAATGGCTCTAGCAACAAATTGATAAGAATTTATCTCTCCCTAAATGGCTTGACCCTAGTCTTGAGGGGGATGGAATGTGTCAAGATATAAGTATTGAAGACATTGAGATCTACATAACTCCATGTAATCATATCCTTGAATTCCTTTAGATATTGTACAAAATATTTCTTCTCCTATGGGGTATAGGTGGTGTCTAGAAGCACATTATTCACTTCATTTTCCTCACCTAGATTACATTATTCATGTTTTATATTTTGACTAGGGTAGGTCTATTTTTATCCCTTTGATAGTACATTTTGAATAGTCTCTCAAGTGAGTTCATTCCCTTAGGTATGCTATTTTTTTTCAAATTTATAGTCCCATCTTCATCTAATTTGAAGTCTTCTTGACCATCTTCATCAATTATTTGATTTACAAATATTTCAGAATTAGTTATGTAGTGTAAAATGTGATGGTCATGATTAAAAACTTGGTAATTCTTGATATTATTTGGGAATGAGGGATTAAAGATTACATCTACTATGAATCTTCTCATTCAGGAAATGGGCTCCAAAGTACTTGCATTAATGGCCAATGCATCTGCTAGATAATTCTTTTACCGGTGTAATGTTTGGATACCAAATAAATCAAAATATTACATCAGATTACAAACTTGACTATGATATTTAGACAAGTGTTTGTCATTACATGAATATTGAATCATCACTTGTCTAACTACTAGATAAGAATCACCCAACACTTTGATATTATTTACTTTCTTATCAAGGGTGAACAAGAGTCCATGAACTAGTGCTTTGTGCTCAGCCACATTATTTGTGCATGCAAACTACATATGGTATGAAGTAAGATAAGAATTTTCCCTTGGGTTGATAAATTCAATTCTATTTACACATCCACGTTTAGACTTGGATCCATCAAATTTTAGGATCCACAAGTCATACTACACTGTGTCAAAGCATACTTTCTTGTCATAATATGTTGGTGGTCTTTGCAAGGGAATGCAACTGCAATGTTCACCTCTTAATGCACTTCCTCATATTCTACTTTTCACTTGATCTAATTTTTAGATTTAAAGGATCCTTAAATTAACAAATAGGACATGCATAATTCTCTCATAGGAGAAGCATGGATACAACTATCCTATGTAATCATTTATCTTTGGGAAGAGCATAACAATTTTTCATATATATCTAGATCCTTATGTTCTATAATTTCATAGGATAGAGAAACATATTGTAATGAGATTAATAAAGGTCATCAAATAAATCCTCTTCATCCAACAGGTCCAACTCTTCTAGTTATGGACTTTATTGCACACTAAACATGTTAATGTTGAGGCTACTATGAGCTTCTTATTATTTTTCTTATAGGTACACTCCCATTTTGGATTCCTCATAGAGGAACTAATTTATTATATTATATTTAGAGATCATATGAGCTATTTTACTCTCTTGATATATTTTTATTTTTTAGGTAGGCAATGCCATGGTATTCACATATGGCTAAAATTAGTCACCTTGTAACCATTCAATGTTCTTAACTAGTCTTGACTCAGTAACGTGATATAAGCATCTAGAATATCCACCACTTAGATAGTGATGAATGATTGAATCCTTATATTTGAGGAGAGAAACATGTGTATGTGGTTCATCTCTCCCATCAAATTTATGTTTGTTTTGTCTAATTGAATAACTTTTTCATTTGACTTTACAAGTGTAATGCCCAATTACTGGTAAATAATGTATGGTATAACATTCTCAAAAGCACCTGAATCAACCATATAATTATGTAATTTTTTCCAAATATTATGACTATTTAAATAAATGGAGGAGTCTCAATCCTCTCTTTATAAATAGAAACACATGCATCATAAATATTATCAAATTCTTTCCCCTTAGTATAAAAAAATTCTTGTAAAAGTAATTCCTTTTTATTAGAAACTTGTAGTAACTCAAACATAGTTATATTGGCTTTAGTTTTATTAATATCCTCAATAATATCATAACTAATTTTGGCCTTATTTGGTTACTTTTTATCTTGGGAAAATGTATCATAATTCTTTGGTTGATAGGAAGGGGGAGGTCCTTTAGGTGGAGGAGGATTATTACTAGAGTTTTCATCAGGTGGAACCTAAGTGTTCCTGGGGGATTAGAGGTCATCAATAGGTTGGTTGATTTATTAATCAAATAGTAATTGTTTCCTTTTTGAAACTACTTAAATGTGTGGACCTCATCTAGGTTGTATTTTAGTTCATTTTCATTCTCAAAAGGAAATTCATAAGTTTCTAATACTAAAGTTGTGCCCAGGTTCCATCCATCTTGGTTTTGACTTTCATTAGGAGTAGACACAATTATCATGTTGTCCATCTCTTTTTGGAAGATGTTTTAGGTAGTTATGAAATTTTCATAATTTTTTTCTACATGGTTTATTATATTGGGCACTTTCTACTAGGTGTTCAGGGCCAAATCAACCAGGTTTATAGAACTAGAAGCATGATTACTATTTTGGTTTCCATTCTTAAGAGGACTAGGTAATATTATGTTATTATTCCTAGAATACATTGCCTGTGAGTCATTTTTAAGTTAAATTTTATACCCTAAGATGTTCTATTAGTATTCTAATTCACATTCTGAGGTCCCTACCTATGCAAACTAATCATAAGATTAGACAATCTTTGGACCATTTGTTTCAAGATGCTTAATTTAGAGTCTATGCCAACATTTAATTGATTTACAAACTACTATTATGCATTATCCACATGTACATTATCATTTAAAAATTCTAGGTCAAAGGTTGTATCTAATTAAGAGTATTTTTGTTAGTAACTTGATTACTCAAGAATGAGGGGACTACTAGTGGATGACTGATGGAATCAACATAAACACTAGTGTTAGGCATATTGGTTGGGTTATTATAGGAAATTGGGACAATATTATTTATATAGGTCTATGGGAAAGCATGGATGAGAGGTATATAGGGTGCACCACTAGGTATATATTTCTCTAGAGTTGGAGCATACACTAGGCCAAAGGTACTATACATATTACCCAAGATAGAATTCATGACTAGGGTGTTTTATATGATATCCTAGTTTAGCATAAGTATCTAATTATGCACCCTTGGTTGTGCTAAGGATGGTAAAGATACTGTAATAAATATTTATGGGACCATTTAGTGATCAATGTTTACTGATTCATTGTAAGCTAGAGATAGGGATGTTAATGCAATTGGGGTCTTTCTGAGGAACATTGATGTTAGAGGATCAAGGGATCTTAGGTAAGTCTAGATGGTTGGGGCTTCCTATAATAGATAAGGGTCCTTCAAACTCTAGTATAATTTGTGAAACCAAGATTTGAACATGCTCATAGGCTCATTTTATTCCTTTGTAACAACTATGAAGTGATGATATAAGACCACATGATCAATTTGGAGCCTAAAATGGTTCATGATTATTGTATCTAAATCAACCTAGGAAGTGATTGATGTATTGTAACCCATGATACCAAAAATAAGCAAATTATCCTAAGGAATAGGGAAATAATTTTTATGCCACATCCTCAAATCAGACATGCATCCTGATGAGCACATCTTTAAAGGCTTGAATATGTTCCTCAACCATTTAGATTCCTCCTACTATGAACTTGGGACATAATTTATCTAGGTTTTTAGGTAGGTCATGGGCCATGCCTAGAAAATTCATGGGACAATAACTTCCTAGCCCAAGCTAGACCATGGTGTTAGCCATTGGTAAAGGATGGAAGATAATAAATGGATTGATAAAAGGAGTAGTCAAAAATTTTAGTGAATTACCAAAGAATTGAATGGGCTTGGATTTTTCTTTTTCTTTTTCTTTATTAGTTATATGTTTTGGTATCTTATGATCATTAAGTTTCAAGAGTTCTAGGCTATTTCCTGTAGATATTGATCAGGTGTTTATCTTTCTATTTTCTAACTTAAGGGATGATTTAGATCCATGGAATAATTTTTTTTTGAAATAACTTAGTTTGAGCTTTGGTTGTGAACTCAAACCATGAATATAGCCCTTCTTAAAGGACTATAACATGTTTATATATTACTTGACACAAGCCAACAATTAGGCAAGGGTGTTGTTAGGCCCTTCCTCTCCTAAAAAGAGGGAGATCCCATGAGGAAAATACTTCTCAACGTTCTAAATATACTAGGTCTTCCTATGTTGGTCTTTAATAAGTTGGTTGACATGGACTATTCCATGTAAGGGGCATATTTTAATAAGTTGAGGTGTAGTTATCTTTAGATAAGACATTCATCAAGAGATTGTATAATTATTTAGAGATTATAACTCACTGAAATACTATGCACTCATTGAGAGACTGTGCACTTTCTTAAATACTTGTAGGGTTTAGCCTCTATTAGAAATCAAAATCCTTAAAATTCACTTAAATGAAAACAATTGATTTCTTTACCAATTTATCACATTTATGGATGAAATAATGTTATACTAGTGATAAACAAAATGTAAAATAGAAATCAAGATGAACATTTAACTTCAGCTTGTTGTTTTTCTTAGACTAACTTGATTACAAAGAAAGTGAAAAAAGAGTACAGATAAAGATTAAAATCTTAATTTTGACACAGATGAATCTGAAACCATCTGACTAATTATATATGGTAAAACCAATCTTCAATTGAACTAGACCTAACATAATTCTAACTCAAGATAGTGCAAGAGTCTAAGGATGTTGAATATGAGAAGGAAAGGCATAACTACCATAAAACATATGAAAGAAATGACTATGCAATCTCAATAGCCTTCAAATTATCATTTTTTTCTTTTTGATTAACAATATCTTAGACTCATACAATCATCTAAGTGTAGAAAAAACCCCTAAAGAAACAAGACTAAAAAATGAATAGGGAGAAATCATCCTAGAAAGTAATGAAATAGATAAGAAAAATGTTTAATTCTCTATATCTCTATTATAATTAATAAAGATCTAAACAAGCATAACACACTCTAATTCTAAAAATATCAACCTTGAACAAGGTTTTCAAAGTCGTATAAATAAGAATAAGATAGGGCCAAATTCAAAATTCAAAAATACAAGGAAATTAGGTCCACATATGGAAGTAGCTAAGAATTCAATGTGAAATTAGAAATGTAGTCAAAAAATTTATCTACATCATGTTGATCCAAACCACGGAAGTAAATTCTTCCATATATGTATGGTTAGAATTGATTTGATATGCATTGGGATTGAAATTCATATTTTTCATACTTGATCTTGTATCAAAGATGCTTCTTTCCATCATTGATTCTATCCTTAACGCCATTCTCTACACATTCCCAAATATCCATACCATGCTCTCATTTAATGCTATTATTCAAATTGCCTTTTAATTTTATCTTTTCTTGATTAATTTTCCATTAAGGCACACCTAAAATTTGTCTTTGATGGTCAGATTGGACACATAATCCATTCTCAAGCTTTAATGGTTAACCAGGTCATCAAAATTGAGTTCATATCTTGTCTTACTAGTTTCCTAGCTAGTTTATCTTTGGTTTATAAGGTCATTACCATGCGTATATTTTTCTTCCACTACTCAACTAAGACTTTGATGTTACACTCAACTAATATTTCACCATGGTACATCATCTCACTCACTTAGTACCCTATTGATATAATAGGCTACATGGACCACCCTAGGGATACAGAGCTATGATATTTTTCCATATGACATTATATCACTCACCTACTTACCTAGGAGCTATGCTCTTATATGAACCACTCCAAGATAACAAGTTATTAGGATGATGACATATGGTAACATCTCATTAACCCTTTTACTTGGAGCTTGCTGACATCATTATTTGGGTATGGGATCATTTGGATTAGCAAATGACCAATATGATTCCACATGGAAACATCACACTAACCCACTTACCTGGAGCCATTATATTGTACATAATCAATCAGGCTAATAAATCACTAGTATCTTGACACTTGTCAACATCCCACCAATATACTCACATGGAGCTTTATTGACTGGATGAATCAAAAGTGCCACATGGATCTAAACAAAAATAAAAAATTGATTTAGTGTTGAAAGGATTTTGAATGGGTCATAGTCCCTGGGAGTCATGAAAGAGTGTCACATGGTGCTAGGACCAAGATAGGAACCTACAGGCACATTAAAAAATGACATAGTCAACACATTTAAAATAAAAAATCTATTTATTATGGATTTAAATTCAAATGAATATATCATTTGAAAATAAAAATGGTTCAAACTTTTAAAATTTGAACAAAGGAACATAGAGACTTAGTGTAATAAAAATCCATTTAAATGAGAATAAAATAAAACTTTAAATAAATTTACCGATCATGTCCATAAAATTGACTAAGATAAAAATATGAATTGAAACAACCCTTAGTCAATTTACAATAATTTAGAGTAGAATTTGATCAAAAAGAGGGAAAATTTAATGAGATAAGATAGCCCTTTTAAAAGAACCTTAGCAAAATCTAAACCATTTTAAAGAAAGTGACCAATTTCAAAATGAAGTAGTCAATATAACATAGTCAATTTTATTTTATTGGAGCATATAATAATGATATTGCTAAGGGGAAGCTACAAAAGGCTCTATATAAGTTGGATAAACTACATTAATAGAGTCAGATTTTAAAAATGGAAAGGCCCTTGGTCTTAGGAAAACTCATATTGATGAATCAAAATGTAAAGCTTTGATTGAGTATTTAACATGGAAAAACCACTAAAATACAACACTTTTAGTCACTTAAAATGTATCATCTATAAAATGGTTAAATTGATCAAGGTTTAAATAGGCAGACCATTAAACCTTCAAAGGGAAGGATCAAACAAAAGGAGGGTCCCCATTTTTGGTGAGAATGTGGCATGTTGTGTGATAAAAAACACCTTGATATATAATAAAATAGATTCAAACTTATCCTATGAGTGTTTTAATAAATCATAACTTGAATTAGGAATAATAAGGCTCTTTTTCTCATTGTGCAATAGCTTATATAGATAGTGATTTTGTAAAAATTCAAAAAGACTAGGTCCTTAGGTGGCCTTGATGTGTTTATATAGTAGTATATTTTAAATATGAACATTATACAAATTTGAAAAGATTTATATAAGTCTAACATGAAATGTCTCAAATTTTAAAATTAACCATTATAGTGTGGGAGATAAGGCTGCACTAGTGGATAAAGCCAGGTTGTGGCCTTGTTTGACCTAGTGTGGTCTTGTCCAAAAAGGAAAAATACTATTTTAAATTTGATGAAATGAATATAAAATAATATTAGCTATAGTGAATGATCTCATAGTGATTTCAAGTTTAAAAAAATGGTGAATAGGTCTAGTAAAGTAAATATGTTAATATTGAACTTATTTAGTTTGGAAGAAATATGCAAATGCTGAGGCGATAATATCTCTGGTGGTGGAGCGATGCCTGAAAATGGAGGGAAGGAAAGCCTGACCAGGGTGAGGGCACAGGGGAGGCACGTTTGGGGCAGGCAGAGTCATCCCAAATAGGAGATCCATTTTATGTTGGAGAGCATCCAAAAATTACTAAGGTCAACGGTTGTTTCCCACGCAGCTAAGACAGGCCGGTCCTGGTGGTCCCTTAAGCAACTATCAAAGAAGATGTTGAATACTTGTCAGGCCATGCTCTAATATGTAAATTTATGGGTCTTCAAATTTTGTAGCCAGCCTTGGAAGCTTGGATGAGGTGAACCTGGCAAGTAGAGGGAGACATAGATATTATGATGGCTGTTAATAGTTACTTTCTAGTAAATTTCTCCTCCATATCTAACAAAAATCATATTTTTGAGGGAGGACCCTATTTTTATGACTGTATAGGGCTATTCATTAAACCCTGGCATGTTGGGTTTAACTCTGTAGAGGATTTGCCTGCTAGTGTTCCTGTATGGGTTCGTCTCCCATGACTTCCCCTGGAGTCCTGGAGCGAAGACATCCTATGCCAAATCGCAACCTTACTGGGAACACCAATTGTTGTATCACACCAGTCTTTACACAAAAAGTTTATTTCCTTTGCTAGAATCTGTGTGGAAATCAATCTAAACAATCCATTGCTTGAATCAATGGAAATTTACTTAGGGGAATCATCTTGGGTTCAACAGATCGATTATGAAGCTATCCCCTTTCGCTGTAGAATTTTCCATGTCTATGGCCATCTACATAGACAATTCCCTCAAGGCAGGAGATTTAGAGGGGTGGACTCTCAGGGAGGAAAAGAATCAGGGTAGCTGACTCAGAGAGATACTTATTCATCCCTATTTGGAAATATAGCAAATGAAAAAGGTGCCCCAAAAGGGGTAGAGGCGACTTTAGATCCTGCGGGAGTTCCTGGTCTAGACAAGGATGGCTTTTCCTAAGTTCATCAGTGAGGAAGAGGGTGTGGCCAGAAGTAGAGAAACCAAGACAAAATCCTGGAAATGAGTTTTAACAGGTTTGAAGCTCTAGACTGTATGGCGATAGAAGATGGCTTTATCCCTGAGGAGGAGGGAGGACTCTCAGGGAGGGAAGGGAACCACACCCCTATCAGTGAATCTCAGGATATGGTGATCCAGGAAGGCCAGGGAAGTGAGAATGTGTTGGGGGTTGGGAATTTGGCAAACCTCTCAGAACAGCAAAACAAGGACTGCAGCTGGGCCAACCTGGTGAAAGATAAGGATATCCCCAGGAAAGATAAGGGAGTGGTTGAAGCCTTGGGTCTGATGCAACGACCTTTCAAGAAGGTTTCTTTCTCCACACCCTCCAGACCAGGATGCAGAAAGGATCAGGAGAGAATTAAGCTTACAGGTGACTTACTGGTTGAGTTAGGAGTGGTTAAAACCTTGGATGAACACTTCACCCAATCCACTCAATGATAGTGCTATCATGGAATGTGAGGGGGCTACATAATACTCCCAGACAAAAAACTATGGAAATTGATTTCAGATCACTCTCGAGATATCTTATGTATCTAAGAGACCAAGCTTTCTATTGATGCGATGTTTAGTAGCTTACCTAAATTTTGGGATGTCGGCCAATGCCAATGTGTGGGGGTGCTAGGTAGTGCAGGAGGTTTAGCAATCTGCTGGGACCCAGTGAAGCTCACATCAGTCCAATGGATGGTGACCATCTCAGCACTCTCCATGATTGCATCTTCACCGGAAATAGGGGAGCTAATTTTGGTCACAAATATTTATGCTCTTGGAGATACTCAGGGACATTTGAAGCTTTGGGAACATTTATGTTATGTTCAAAGCTACTGTCCTTACCTGTCATGGATTATGTGTAGAGATTTCAATGTTGTCCTCAGCTTGGAGGAGAAGAGAGGGGGGCTAAATCGACTAGACCCCTCTTCGGAGCTTCTTAGACTAAATATGGAGCGGCTGCGCCTATCAGATGTCAAACCCATTAATGGGAGATTTACTTGGAGTAATAGAAGATCAGGTAAGGATGCTATTTCTGAGCATTTGGATAGATTTTTAGTCTCTTACTTCTGGCTTTCTAGTGCCTTCTTTATTACTTCTGAAATTTTGGATTGTAGGGGATCTGATCATTGGCCTATTAAGCTCACAACCAATTTTATAGATGGACCCAAGAAACCCCCTTCAAATTTTAGCTAATGTGGCTCCAAGATTCGTCTTTGCATACCCTCATGTCCCACTGGTGGTGGCAGGGGGGTCCTGAGTATGGCACTACCAATGTTTCTTTTGCCAAGAAGCTTCAACATGTCAAAAGAAAGTTACAGATATGGAACATGACTAATTTTGGTAATTTGTACACTATGAAGAAGGGAGCTCAAGACAGGTTAGACAACACTACCAGGCAGATCCTGGATGTTGGCTTAACTGAGGAACTATGTAGGGCTGAATTTTTAGCTCTAAATGAGCTCAATGAATGGGAACTACGTGAAGAAATCTTTTGGAAGTAGAAAGCTCAGATCAACTGGCTCTAGGAACACTACATTTTTTCATAAATTGGTGCAGGCGAGGTGCAACAGGAATTACATAGCTTCTCTTGTGACCGAGGATGGATCTTGTACCTCATCTACTTCTACCATAACTGAGGAAGCTATCCATTTTTACACGAAGCTTCTTTTTGGAGTGGCACTTACTACTGAGTTGGAGGGGGATATAGTTTTGTCCTGCATTCCTCATATAGTCATGGCAGATATGAATTACGCCCTCTTGAAACCTATTAGGAAGTCAGAAGTGGAAAAAGTGGTCTTTGCTATGTGTAGAGGCAAGGCGCCAGGCCCAGATGGGTTCTCGGTAGAATTTTTTCAAGAATTTTGGGATATAATCAGCCATGATTTAGTGGAAGTTGTGCAGGAGTCCTACCGCAACAAAGAGATGCTTAGAGTGATCAATGCTACCTTTCTCATGTTGATTTCAAAGAAAGATCAAGCAAATCAGATGGATCACTTCCGGCCTATAGTAGAGGAATTTATTTGGAGCAAGAAAATTTGGAATTCAGCTGCCTGGCTGAAGTGCAATTTCTTCTTGTGGACTCTCACCTACAGGCACTGCCTTACCTAGGATAACCTCATCAAGAGAGGATTTCATGGACCCTAAATCTGTTTGTTTTGCCATGGCAGTGAGGAGAATGGTGAACACCTGTTCTTTCAATGTTCCTTTGCCAGAGAGCTATGGCACTTGTGGTGGGAGGCCTGGGGGTGCCCATGTTGGCACGCAGGGTCCTTGGCTGAGTTCTGGCAATGCCTAGATAGGCCCCCCACCAAGGCATCTATATTTCAGAACGCGTGGAAAGTTGGCCCCTCATTCATTTTATGGCACCTTTAGATTGAAAGAAACAGGAGACTTTTTCAAGAGCACAGCTTGAGCATAAGTGCGCTTTGGCTGAGAGTGCTTATTGCCTTGCAAGAAACCCTCCAAGCTAAAGGAGAAGGTGGCAAAGATCTGCGGGTGTTCGATGACTTAGTTCTTGCTCGACTCTCCCCTGGCACGCTATTAGGTGTGCACCCCTGACTCCAAGCATGTCCTTCAACCTACAAAAGGCATAAGTTACACCCAATCAACTGGTCTGGTAGATGGCAACTGCCTGAGGAAGGTATTGTGAAGGTGAATGTGGATGGGTCGGCTAGAGGGAATCCTGGTGAAGCCTGGATTGGTACCATTGGTAGGGACAATTCTAGCAATATCTATTTTTTACTGATGGTGTATAAGGGATATCATACCAACAACTATATGGAGGCATCGACCATCCTAGAGGCATTGTGAACTTGCTGTCAGCAGGGGTGGCCCGGCATTATTTGTGAGTCAGACTCGCAGGTGGTTGTTAACCTACTAAACAATTCCAATTTTGCCTATGCGGATTGGAAACTAGATGTGATTATCAAGAAGATTAGATAGTTAAGCTCGTCCTTCGAGTTAATTTCCTTTAAACATATTCCTCGAGAGTGGAATGCTGTGGCTGGCCGTCTGGCTAAATGGGCCATGAAACATGGGCCAAATTGGATGATTTATGATCAGTATAGGATTCCTGCTGGGCTGCTCCCCATCCTGACTCAACTTCTTGAGTAGGATATGATAATGTAATTCCCCATTTTCGAGCTTTTTTTTAATAAATTTTTACCCCCTCTTTAGTTGCAAATATGTTAATATTAAACATTGTCAAGTAGTTAATGGTTAAAATTAAGTGTCTACATCCCCCCCATTATTCTAGTGATGCAATGGAATAAAACTAATAGAGTGAAGAAGATGTGTACCAAAATTTTTATACACACTTTGTATTTCGATGTGAAGCTTAATTTTTTAAGGTGTCTCAATACAAAACTGCAACAATGCCACTTAAAGTAGTTATTGTCCATATTTGGAAATTAAAAATCTAAACTTGAAATTAAAAAGAGAGAAATAAAATAATACACCTAGAATATTATGGAATATACTTTCCCTATAACATTAAAGTGGATAATTATATGCATTTTTTTAGGAATTTGGAGAGATGTTGAACCTGAGGTGAATTAAGAGTGACCAAGTCTCAATTTTTTAAAATCATTGAAATCCATTGAGTTGGAAAGATTGTATGCTCCAACCCTCATCTAAATATGTAGAGTAATATTTTATAATAATTTTAGTATAAGAAGGGTTGGAACCACCAAATTTGGCTCACTAAAATGTAACCACATATGTTGAGTGTCACTAGACTCTAATGTGGCCTACTTAAAAAATGAGATGAATCATGCCATTGTAGGTAGATCTAGATTTTATTTATAATTTTTGTACCTTTGAAACTTTTTAACTTTGAGAAATAAGTGAAATTTTAAATTTTAAATGTAGTACAATGAAAAAAATAGCATGCCCCTTATATCTATATTGAATTGATATAGAATGTCAACTAAACTTAAAATTATTTAAAACTTGTAACTATTTTTTACATTCCCATACATATGAATCAAGTATTTGTGAATTTGTACTAAATTAACTATAATAATGAGTTAAAATGCATGTCATATGATCCCATATCTAAAAATAGTAAACCATATTATAATTATAAAAATTATATATTATCACAAGTTTGAATTTTGTTACTCAGGAGGGCTTAAATTTTCAAGACAGGCCTATTGTGATGCCCACCTTTTGAGATGAGGGATGTAGCCTGCAATTCACTAATATCAAAATAAAACTTGTAGAATATGTGAAATATATAATCATGTAGTAGTATGTGAACATTTGAAATATATTTCACCATAGTATTGAATATAACATTGAATTATATATAACACGTGTTAGATAAATATATTATTTAAGTAATAAGTAGGCATGTGCATGATATGTATCATAGCACAATATTAAAAGTATAAAATATAATTAATGTGTGATATTAATCATGGCACCATAGGAAAATTAATGAAAATGCAAGTAAAGTCATGCAATTTTCATAGAATGGCACACATAAGGCCCAAAGTCCACATATAAGGGACATATGAATGTCATAGAAATAAATAATGCCAAGGGCCACACTCAAATGGCATGATGATGCCATACAAGCAATAATATGTATATGTTGCACATATAAGGCCAAGGGACAACACAATAAGTGAATATGTCCTAACTTATCATGTAGTAAAGTAATAATTTACAAATAAGTAAAGAGCAAATGAGACTAGTCTACATTAACTATATGCATCAATGTCATTGTTAGCAAATAAAATATCCATGCAACACAATGTAAAGTATGATTAAATAAAAACCCATTTGTATGATATATAACTCATCATGCTAGAAAGTTTGTGGATAGATACAAATTGTTGAAATTTTATGAAGAACAAAGAGATGCCCCCAACTTAGCAAGGATGTTGGGTAAAAGAGAAACCCAAGATAAAATAACCATGTAATAGTGTGTCATATATTACACTCACATACCTTGTGAAAATTAGTGTGTTTATGAAAATTGAATTATTCTAACTAATAAGCATTAAATACATATCATCTGTAAAGAAATGAACTATCAACATAATAAAATGCTTTTGAAGTCCTGATTTTGAATTTTTGAATATATATATATATATATATATATATATATTCTCATATTTGAGATTTTTTTATTTTTTCAAATGTATATTTTGATGTAATAGGGGAAGTGGAAGGAAATTCATCCTCATTGTTCGACAAGGGGGAAGATATATAACATGTAGGTTCAATATCCATTACTTTTAAAGGAGAAGAGATAACATCATTATTATTAGTACTCACTTGCACTTCAAAGGAATGACAAATATTATTTTTTTCATGATTAACACCATCTTTTTTTAAGATTATTTTATGTCTATTTATTTTATAGGAATGAAAGTGATAAATTCCACCTATATATATATATATATATATATATATATATATATATATATGATATTTTTTTATTTTTTTCAAATGTATCTTTTGATGTAATAAAGGAAGTGGAAGGAAATTCATCCTCATTGTTTGACAAGGGGGAAGAGATATAACATGTAGGGTTAATATCCATTATTTTTAAAGGAGAAGAGATAACATAATTATTATTAGTACTCACTTGCACTTCAAAGGAATGACAAATAGTATTTTTTTCATGATTAACACCATCTTTTTTTAATATTATTTTATGTGTATTTATTTTATAGGAATGAAAATGATAAATCACATTGGCAAGGTGGAAAGAGAATTTAAGTGTGCAAGGATAAGGTTCCTCCTCTTTGATGGCAGGTGGAAATTTAAGAGAGAGTATATACTAATTTTTATAATGCTTTGTACTCTAAATTAGTATTCAAAGAAGAAGGTGAAGGATGATCTTGAGGGGAATCTAAAGGTAAATCTATAGAGGAATCTATAGATGGGTCAAAAGAGGGATTGGACAAAGAATATATAAGTAAATCCAAATATGGATCTATAGGATAATCTAAAAGGGATTCAAGGATGAATTAATAGGTGTGTTATGATCCTCAAGGTTAAGTTGGATATTTATTTCTATGAACTCTTATTCCTAAGTTTCATAAATTTTTTTATCTATTCATTACTACATCATCAAAATCATATTCAATGATATATGCTTCTTTAGTAGGTTTTTCCTTTCATTGATTTGTCCATTCACTATCATAAGTAAAAATATAGAGGATGAATAAGTCACAACATGAGTATATAAAAATAAATATAGAGGATGAATATCATTATAATTTTTTTATTGACTATCAATGATATATACAATGAATTCAAATAAAGTACATGTGATAAATAATAAGCCTATTTATAGTAAATAATGTGACATATATAACAAAGATAATGAATATGAATACAATACAATAAAAAATCAAGGTATAAAGGGTGATCTTGGCAAGGGTTTGAGTGATTATGTGGGATCTTGATTATACTCTCTAATGATGTTTCAAAGCACTAACTACATAAGATAAATTGTGCCTATAGGCCACTATCTCATCTCCTAGGGTATGGTGAGAGCCAATTCCCTAGGTGATACACTCTCCTCAGGTGCACCACAAATCAAATGTATAAATAGGATTATTATGGTGTAAACAAGGGACCCTATGAATTTATAATATATCATGAGGTATGGGGAAACTAAAATCTATGTATAGTGTTGTCTAGGTCTTGGGTATTGGGATAGTACCTCTATCTTCATGGTGTTGGTAAAATAGGCCATTACTTAGATAAAAATGATAACTCTCTATGTAGTTTTAGAATTGATAGAACACAGTTGCTAAAATCAGGCAATAAGCAATATAAAATAAAGATAAAAAAGTGAAAAGTGTTTTGTGTAAAGAGATCAATGAATTTCATCTTGATGTTGAAAGAAATGTTTTGGTGTTAGATGTCATCCAAAGTGGCAAGACAATTTATTCAGTGTCAAATTAAGATCCAGTGTCAAATAAGATTGGCTCATGGTGTTGGATTTATATCTATATTTGAAGGTTTTCTTTAATTGTTAGGAATTTATATGAAATCCTAGGGCAAAAACCAAGCAAATAATAAGTAGTGTTATAATAAAAAATAAGGGGTTCACAAGAATGTTTAATGGTTTTATTTTTATTTGATACAATACATGTAAATTTAAATATTATTCATAATACATATTATAAAAAATATAAAGATAAAATATAGTAAATTATAAAAATTAAATTACCTAAAAATAGTAACTTGCAATTAAATATGTAAACCTAGATGAAATCTAACTTATGATGATTATGCAGGTAGATTAGTGATATGGAACCAACTGGAAGGATATATGAAGTGTGTCACCACTAAAAATATAATCTTACAATGCATTGGGATAGGGTGTCACTAGGGAAGACAGGGGAGAATTTTGGCCTTATCTTCTTAACTACAATCATGTCTATATTAATCATGTGAATTATTTTCCTACTTGGGTATATACACCTATCAAATGTGGTCTATTGATTGTGTGTGGGTGTTTATTTATCACATTAAATTATCTTTAATTTCTAAACTAAAGTTCATGTACAAAATGGAATAAACATCAAATGCAAAGGAGAAATTAGGTAAGGGTAATAACTAAGCTATCCTTAAAAAACCATACATAATTTGAATGTTGATTGCACAACCCAAAAGGGCCTTAGGCCAATGTAGTTATCCCTCCTAGAGTGAGTGTGTAAATGTTGATACCTACACTATATGTATGTATATATTGAATTACCTTGAATGATTGATAATGAATACCCTTGGTTGACAATAAAATAGCTTTAGACCTTTCTTATGACTACTAGAATAAATCAGAACTTGAATTGGGAAGAATATGGACTTTTTTCTCAATCTACCATAGCTTATATACAAAGTGATTTTTTAGATTTTGAAATTGCTAAGTAGTGCCTTGAATGTCCTTGATGTGTTTATATAGTGGTATATTTTAAATATGTCTATTAACTAACTTTGTTAAGAGCATGGGAGGGTTGAAATGACAAATCTCAAATTTTAAAAATAAACCATTAGAGCATGAGAGATGAAGCCACACTAGTAGATAAGGATAGGTTACAACCCTATCTGACCTAGTATGGTTTTGTCCTAGAAAAATAAATACTATTAGGATGTGGCTGATAGGAATTTAAAAGTTAGGGA
Source organism: Torreya grandis (assembly GCA_037957365.1). Lineage (NCBI taxonomy): Eukaryota > Viridiplantae > Streptophyta > Pinopsida > Cupressales > Taxaceae > Torreya > Torreya grandis. The sequence continues at coordinate 1,699,276 of JARHVA010000299.1, read as the reverse complement.
TTTATAAATGATATTTTTTAGTATTTTCAAGATATTAAGTAGGATAGTGAAATATCTCATAGAATTTCAAGTTAACAAAATTGCAAATAGGTCAAGTAAAGTAAATATGTCAATATATAACATTGTCAAACAATTAATGGTTAAATTTGAGTGTCTAAGATATGATACCTTGTGATTTTGAATCTTTAATTTTGCTATTTCAAACTTTCAAGAACCTCACTATATATTTTAGACTTGGATACTATCATACATGGACATGCATAGATGCTCAATTTAGCCCTCTTATGCACAAGTCACTAAAGTTAGATTGAGTTAATATCACTAGTTAATATTGACCTATACCTATCGATAATGATCCTATCCCATCAATAGCTCCTTTTAAAAATTAAACCTTTACTTATGATCAACCTATCTACCTATCATGTAGGTGGCATGATAAATTACCTAATTGGACTCACATATATACAAATCAAGGTCTCATTGATATAAGACTTGGTAGTTATCTAGTACACATCTATACACTATTGCACATTGATAAAAACTACCATGTTCCTCCCAATTTACAAATCAGTCACAATCTAAGTCTTAAAAATACCAAATCAAAATCAAAGAAGTAATTTTGAAGTATCAAATTAAAATCACTAGTTGCATTCATATCACAAAGGAGGATAATTACACAAATATACTAAGTGGGAGAAATACATGTGCCTTGGTTTTTCTCCTTGGAATATCAGATATATATGCAATGAAAAATCATCAAAGAGGGTGATTGGGTTCAACTTATCCCATATAATTTCTCTTTTTTATAGGTTTATAGCCCTCACAATCACACCTAGGATATCAAGTTGAAGTAGACTAATTTATAGAGTTTCACACATCATTAGGGTTTTGCATCACATATACAAATCTTTAAAATATAGGCAAAGGTGAACATATGGTCTCATACCCTCTTTTCTACATAGGTTACTATTATCCACTATAGGTCAATATTGACAGTCGATATTGACCCAAAGATGATAAAAATAAATTTACATAGATAGAAACACATATTGAAATCTAAACAAATCATAGGCATGATTCTATCTAATTTCCACTATCAAAACACAATCACAGTTAGGTAATCAGTCAAGAAACCTAAGTACTTATCCCTTTGTTGAAATTAATATGTTTAGAAAAACCCACTTATAAAATCATTAATTAGTTTTAGTATTTTTTATTTAGATTCATGTTTAAATACTATATTTAGTATTCTAAATTCACATAATAGTTTCTATCCTATTAGGGTTTTTAATATAAAATTAAGGTCAAATTATATCAAGCCTATTCAAATACTTATACATTCAAGAACACTTCCCTATTTATCATAGTTTTTAAATTAGTCACTAAGAGAAGGTCCTTACTAAGTCTAAAGCACTCAAGATCCAAGTCAAAATTGTTAATTATAAATTATCAAGAGCTAGTTCATAGGTTGCATACAATCAACTAGCACTATTGCAAACATCCATATAATAAAGAAAATTAAATGTTGGTAGACTTCCCTCTTCAAATTATTGAATATGTATGTAGTGATTAACTAGTCAATGAGGATTGGTTGAGGTCAGCTTAACCCACCTTTCTTTCCCTTTTATAATCATAATTTTATTATTGCAAGTAGACCTAAAGTTTCAAGTGAAGGAGAAGGATTTATGTGCATTATAAAACCTCATGATCACACACAAGTCCAAAATAAAAGCAAGAACAACTATCTATATTAAACATAAGATAAAAATTATTACAAATCAAACTATCATATCTGGAACACAACATCCAATTTTTTTGACTTAAGGTTGATGATACCGTCTAGGTGAACACAATCCTCTAGATCTTAATCTGAGTGACATATAGTTTAGTTTTCCACCTTTACTACCACTTTCATTCTATTTAAATAAAAAAAATAATAGAATAATGATAAGTATCATTATTAATTTATATATATTTTAAGTTAAATTGTCAAATTAGTTACAACCTATTACTATAGACACTAAAATATGGTATTAAGTACATGGAAATGACAAGCTAGACACACATTTACCATGCTAATTTGCATGCACAAATATTGTCCTAACCTTCCATTTTTTCACATATACATGGTAATTTATGATTTTGACCCTATCTTATATTGTCACACACCTACATGTGTATATGCCCTATTTTGGCCACAACTGGCTTCCAAATGGACTTTAGATTGATTTCTACTAAATAGTGCAAACTAAGCCTAGGAATCATTAACTATCCCAATTTCATTTGCACATTAGACATTATTACTCAAAATTATACTGAGGCATCCTATTTTGAGTATTATCTTGTATACAACATAACCTCTCATAGATTCATCTCCAGTAAGCTTTTGACCTATCAAATTGAAAGATTGGCCTTTGGACCCATTAAGTGGGGAACTTGAACAATTCCTAAAGTGCAAAAATGCTAAGTAAAATGAATTGACTAATTAGATAAAATTAAATGCTTAAGTGGAATTTTCATGTGTAATTAGTGAAAATGAATTTTTTAAAAATGAAATTTAAATAAAAATGAGGTCATGATGATGTCATCATTCTCAAAGTCAAGGAATTGAAAAGATCTCCCTAAATGCCATAAATTTAGAAATAGAGAGCCATGCTTAATAAATGGGATCTCTATCCCAAATATTAAATTTGTGTCCCCTCCTTAACTCAAATAAAGTTAGTTTGAACTCAACCATAGTTAACTCTAACCTAACTACACTTGGGTTAGAGTTAGTTTTAAGGCTATAAATACAAGGCTTCACTCATTATTCAACAAGCTCTTTTGGTGAAAATTTATCATGAAAAAATGCCTTCAAGGAACACATTAGTATAGTTTTATCACACCCATTTGTTAAGCCAAGCCAATCCAAGCCAAACATTACCAAGGTGATAAGGAGAGGTGGTGAAATGAGCTCCATTTCCAAAGAATTCTTGATCACACAACCAATCACATCAACTCATTTCTAACATACAACTCTTGCTCTCATGGAAGGTAAAATTATTCGTGTTCTCTTCATTTGGTATTTACTTGTATAATTCACTTGCTCTTTGAGTGTCTAGGATAGAGGTGTAAGTTTTATTAATGTGTTTTGTTTGATTTTATTCATACTAACATGATTCTAATATCCCCTCTTAGATTCCTATTAATCACAACATGGACCTCACTATCTTTTTCAAACCTACATACTATCTTGCATAGACATCCTTAGAACTTCATTTCAATCTTCCTATGCATGGGAAACTAACGTCCAACTGGATCAATAACACCTATTAATAATGGCATGTGCCTATCAATTATGACTCTCTTCCAATAATGGCTACTTTGTGAAACCAAATTTTCCTTAGGGTTTTACCATCTACCTAGAATTATGGTGGTGTGATAATTTACCCAGTTGAAATCATATAAATACAAATTAGGGTATCCCTTGATAAGCAGGTTATCTACTACACATCTATACATTATTTCACATTGATAATAATTATCCTATTCCTCCCAATTCAAAAATCAATAATAGGATCAATCACAAGCCAAGTCCAAGGCATACCAAAGTGAGGTCAAAATAAGTATTTCCAAGTGTCAAATCTAAATCATTATCACAATTAATATAACAAAAGAACATAACTACATAATCATACTAGGTGGGATAACTACATGTGGCTTGATTTCCCTCCTTGGAGCATCAAATACAGAGGCATCAGTCAATCATCAATAGAATCAATGCATCTCATTAAACTTTCATAATTTTAATGGGTTTTAATCCCTAAAAAACACACCTAGGGTTTTAAGGTGAAGGAGGTCAATTTTTGGAGTTGCATGCATCATCATGGTTTAACATCACACACAAATTTTTTAGAGATATGCAAAGGTGTTTATATATTCACATATGTTGTTTTATACATGTGTCACTATCGACCACTATTGGTTAGTATTAAAAATTGATACTAACACAGAGCTAGTGAAACTAACCTTATGCAAATAGAAATATAGTTCTAGATCTAGGCAAATCACATGCCTAATTTAGTCTATTTTATAGTATCAAAATTCCATCATAGTCAAAGATTCAATCATAATAATAAGTACATATCCTTTTTTTATTTACTATATTTATTATTGATGTAGTGGATTGCACCCTGGACAGGAGGCTGGGTTCCTGCCTTCCACACGTCAAAATGGAAACTCCCCTCTTGCCTGTGGGCAAGGCAAAATTGGGGGGAGAGTCTCTAAATGAGGGCTAGCTCCCTTTGATGCATCTAAGTTATTCCAAAAAGTGCTTATATATATATATATAATGGGGGGGTGAAAAGGGAGAAGGATTACATGAAAACAAAACCTAGTCTAAGTGGGGTGATGCACCAAATAATTTTGACCTACTCACACTCACACTCTAAACCATAAGAACACATACATACACTTTAACTTCTAAAAGGACCAGACTATAGGAAGCTTGACAGGGAGGCTTTAATGGAACACATAGAAAAAGGGACTTATCATAGGTGCTATAGGAAAAGCAAACTGTCTAGTAACCTCCTTCTACCTCTGCACTCCAAGTACAACTCTTTTGGTCACCTATAAGAATGGCACCTTGTAGAAATCAGGGGTGTTGGTGTCAATCCTATGGAAGCATTAGGAAGCAATGACTAAACACAAGACTAACACTCAGACACACTCAGAGATATCTAACTAGAATAGAGGTAAAAATGCATTTTTATTGATTCCAAGTGAAAATTTCCAGGGATTCACCTTACAATGTGAAAAGATAGATCATTAAAAATGAGAAGTTAATATATATATATATATATATATATATATATATATATATATATATATATATATATATATATATATATAAAATAGAGAACAAAAAGGTGCCTCTTTTGAAAAAGACTTTTGGCACCATTTGACAAGTGGCCCACGTGCATCTCGAGGGCATTGGGAAGAGGAAGCCACTGAAATATAAATGATGTGTCGGTTCTAATTCTAACTTTAGGCATTTAAAAACATAGGCCACACCATTTCTCTATAATTGAGATTGCTCCTTGAAGGCACCCACATGGTTTGTATACTTATAAATGCAAAATGGAGAAAAATTGGTTGCACCATTCAATATTTGTGCCGTTTGATGACCACTTGGCAAGCACTATTCCAACCGCTAGAATTAACTCCTTGAGTTAACACCTTCCTTCACCACTTGGAATATTTTGTCTATTTCTTTACCTTGTCTCTTTTATCTCTTTTGGCCCTCAGGGGCTATCTCCTCAGCCTTGTTGGCTCCTTTAGCTCTTTTATTAGCAGGTCGTTGAGTTCATTTTCAACTTTTATCTTTTCGCAGTGTCGTCTTTTCCTAGTTTGTCTTTTGATGGCTTCTATCTCTTTGTTCTTTGGTTGGTGCTCAAGAATTTAAAGATCAACAACTATTTCTCTACTATAAAATTAACATTTGTGGGCCCGTCACTATTTGAAAACCAATAGCTAATTTATTTCCCTGAAATTGATGACTTTGGAGACGTCATCGTCCTTGGTGATTCCTTTGGTATTTTCTCTTGACCTAGCCTTTTGTCACTCCCTTAGCTTCAGGATTTTGCTTTGGACCATCCTAAAGGGAAGGTGTCCCTTTAGCTTTAGAGAAGTGCCCTTTGTTCGGTATCCAAGAGTCCCCCGCAAGGGCACCTTTCCTTCGAGGTCCTTCGGCGGTCTTTTCTCTTTGGTTAATTTCTCGCGAACAATTTTCCCACAGACATTTTCCTGAAGACACTTTCTCAGCCACTTTTTCAAATTTATTTAGACTTTTTGTCTAAAGGAATTCCTTCAGACAAAAGTCCGAAAGAAAGAAATAAATTTATGCCTTAAGTCCTTTTTTCATGGGATTTTGTTCGTAGCCCTTCCAAATTTCTTTAGACTTTTTATCTGAAGGAATTCCTTCAGACAAAAAGTCTGAAGGAATTATGTCCTTGTCTTTTCCTTTGATTGCCTTTAAAAGTGCCTTTCAAGAAATTTTCTTCGGTACTGTCACTGACCAAGTGCCCTCCGCAAGGGCACTTGTCATTCGAGAGACTCTATTGAACCTTCTTATTGAACCGTTGTTTTGAACCAAGCTATTGAACCGACTGTTAGACTTTGTCGATGAGCTCTGCTGTTGAACCAAAATGATGAACCAAACCAACTGAACCATTCTATTGAACCAAGTACTTGTCCATTTTTTGCCTAAGTGTTGGGAACCCATTTACTCTCTGCAGAGTCCATATAAAACATGCCTACAGAGCCCATAGGAATTCTCTGCAGAGTCTATAGAAATGGGCCTGTAGAGTCTGTAGAAATGGGCATGCAAATTCTATAGAAATGGGTTTGTAGATTCCATAAAAATGGGCCTACAGAGTTTGTAGAAATGGGCCTGCAGAGTCTGTAGAAATGGGCCTACAGAGTTTGTAGAAATGGGCCTATAGAGTCCATAGAAATGGGCCTACAAAGTCTATAGAAATTCTCTAAAAAGTCTGTAAAAATTCCAAACTTGTGCAAAATAAAAAAATGAACTAGCTCAGAATAGCAAGGAGAGAAGGGGAATGATTTTTGGCCTATTGGACCAAAGATGGTCAACAAATTGGCGACTCCCAGGGGAAGCATGCCTGCTATGTTTAGAAACTAGTTGCCTTAAAGTCCATTGGGCATAGAGTCAGAATGTAACTTTGAAAAAGTTAGAAACAGCCTTGAGATATCCAAGAATCAAACATGAAGGTTTACCCCAAAAGGAGATGAAAACACACACAACACTAACAAAACTACTAACATGTGCAAAAGGCACTTAGGGAAAATGGGAAAAAAGCAAGGAAAATATATACATGATGGAAGAAGGGCTCAGTGATAATGCTTAAGATGTATCCCATTAACTGGGATATATAGCTCTTCACCATCCAACTTGGAGAGTTGGAATGCATTATGCTGCTTTCACTGAGTGATGACATATGGACCACTCCATAGGGCATCAAACTTCACGTGCTTTCTAGGCTTAGCTTGGTCCTCATCCCATTTCAAGATGATATCTCCTTCAGAGAAACCTCTTGATGAAGATTTTTTGTCAAAGCGTCTCTTTGTCTACTATTGGTGGTTGGTCACAGAAGCCATAGCCTGGTCTCTTGTCTCTTGGAGCTCCATCATCTTGCATAGCTTAACCTCCATGCTATTGCCTTCTAATTATAGCTAGTGAGCAAGGTCCAAGGCTAGAAAATCAAGTGAAATGGGGATCCTAGCTTCCCTTCCATATATGAGTGTGTCTGGTGAGTTACTAATTGCCCTCTTTGGGGTGACCCTATCTGCCCACAGGGCCATTTTCAACTTGGCATGCCAAGTCCTCTAATTCTCCTCCATGGTTCACTTGATGATCCTAATCAGATTCTTATTTGTAGATTCAGCCAACCCATTCCCCTATGGGTAGTAATTGGATGAAGTGCTAAGATAGATACCATATCTCAGTGCCCATTCACTTGTTTTAGTTCCCAGAAAAGCTAACACGTTATCTAAGATTATGGTAGCTAGAACTCCAAATCTCACCACTAAGTCTTCATAAAAATCTAGGACTACACTTTCATTGGCTTCTTTGAAAGCAATAGCCTCTACCCATCTTGTGAAATAATCTATGGTGGTTAGGACCCACTTATGTCTAGCATTGGAGGGAGGGTTAATCATCCCTATGAAGTCAAGGCCCCATTACATGAATGGCTACTCCACCTGAATAGGTTGTAAAGGCATGGCAGCCAACCATTGCTTCCCATCAAAAAGTGCACACTTCTGGCACTTTCATACCTAGGCATGGGTGTTCTTGAAAAGAGTAGGTCGAAAGTAACTAGCTCTCATTATTCTTGCTGCTATAGCTCTAGGAGCAAAATGACCACTGGCTGACCCATCATGGAACTCAGATGGTACTCTATCAGCTTGACTCAGGTCTAAGCACCTTAAAAGGACTCTTGAGAGATCCCTTCTGAATAACACCCCATCAATTAGGATATAAGGGAGACACTAGAGTCTGAGATACCTCCTCTTGGTTTTATCAAGGCCCTGCGGGCACTCACCAGTGAGAAAGAAATGCCTCACGTCTGATGTCCAATCCTTCATGATAGTTGGTTCTTTTTCTATAGCTACATCATGAATTAGGAGATTGTCTTCTTTTTCTTGCTTAAAATTTGTAGCAAGGTGTTCACACAAACCTCTCCCTCTTACCAATTTGGTGATCTAGATGTCCACATCATATTCCATCACCTTAATGATCCAACCCACTCTCTTTTCATTTAGGTCTTGGTTGATCAAGAAATCCTTGATGCTAGGATGTGGAACCATGAGGTGAATTCTGCTTTTGGATAGCATATGCCTAAATTTCTTTAGACTCTGTATGACCGTGAGGACTTGCTTCTCCACATATGTGTATCTGACCTCAAAACCCTCTAGGCCTTGGCTAAAAAATGCAATTGGTTGCTCAAGGTTATCACCATTCACTTGGGTAAGCATGGCATAGATTACCTCTTCATTGCTGAAGGTGTAGAGGTTGAATTATTTGGTGAAGTCAGGGCTGATCAAAGTAGGATCTCGGGCTATGGCTTGCTTGATTTCTTCAAAACTATCCTTTCTTTATGTTGTCCATGTGAACTCCTCACTCTTTCTCAGCATAGAGGTCAATGGCTTGACCACCTCTAAAAAATTCGGGATAAATATCTAGATGAAATTTACCTTACCGAAGAAGCTTTATAGGCCTTTCTTGTGCTTAGGCAAGGATAGCTCCAGGATGGAGTGAACTCTCTCTAGATCAATAGTTAAGACTTCCTTTAAAACAATATGACCAAGGAGTTTCCCATTGTGGATAGTGAACATGCATTTCCTAGGGTTGAGAGAGATACCAAACTCTCTACACCTCTCAAAGCTTTGTCTGAGGTGCTTCATGTGCTGGCTCACCTCCTTGAAGAAAACTATCACATCATCAAGATATACCAACACAATGTTATTTATAGAGCCCCGAATGGCCATGTCCATGGCTCATTAGAAGGTGGCACCAGAATTAGACAGTTTGAAAGGCATCTACCTATAAGCAAATGTCCCCCATTTGGTGGTGAAGGCTATCTTGTGCTGGTCACAATCTTGCACCAAAATCTAGTTGTATCCTGAATACCCATCCAAGAGGGAGAAATGCTTACTGCTTGTCACCATTTGAAGGATCTACTCCATGCTTGGGAGAGGATAATGGTATTTCAAAGAGACTCTATTAAGGTCTCTAAAATCAATGCATAGTCTAATCTCCCCATTCTTTTTCCAAATAGGAACATGATTGGCTAGCCAAGAAGAGTGTTTGATTGGAAATATTATCCTAGACTCAATCAACTTGGTGAGCTCCTTCCACATGAGAGGCTCAATCATTGGGTTGGCATGCCTTTGCTTCTACTTTATTGGCCTGGCACCTTCTTCCATCTCAATGGTATGTTGGGACAGACTTGGGTCAAAACCCCTCAAATCACTATATTCCCAGGTGAAGACATCAACAAATTCTTGGCACAACAAGATGAAGGCCTAGCTTTCACAGTCAGTGCACACTTTCCCAAGTGCAAGCAACTTATCTTTAAATATTTCAACCTTCTCATTTTGCTCCTCCTTCATTTCAATGCATGCATTGTCACTTTTCAACTGGTCATCTCCATTGAAGATACTCTCTAGAGTGACCAAACCTTTGGGGAGCTTATTGTTCTTTAGCTAAACAATTTGGCTGCCATATTACTGCTATAGCTTAACCTAGATTTTTATAGCAAACTCAACTTCTTCTTGCAAAAAGAGTGTTATCTACTGGTCATTGTCAAAGACTTGCCAATTGGTGACATTATCAGGTACAGAGGGCCAGATTACTACATTCAAGTGGCATGAGCTGTGGTCTCGACGTATTTCCCTAAGGACATCAAACTGGGCACCAATTGCTGCCAGCCTATCTGCTTGCTTGTTCTACTCTCTAAGAATGGAGTTAATATTGAAAATGAAGAAATTTTCCACTAAGTCCCATACCCTATGTTTGTAGGACTTTAGTGAAGAATTCTTTGTCAAATTTTTGACTCTTACTTGATTGACAATCAGCTCACTATCACCAAAGACTTACAGCTCTTTGATTCCTCTTTTCCTCACCCACTCCAAACTGTGGATGAGGGATTCATACTCTAAAACATTTCATGTGTAGGAAAATTGGAACCAAAAAGCTTAAAAGTATTTTTCCTTTGAAGGAAAAACTAACACTGGTCCACCACCAGCTCCCAACTTACTTCTTGAACCATCAAAGAACAACTGCCATAGACCTAAGCTTTTTTGGCTTGATTTCATCAAATTTGGTACAAAATTACCCTCTTCATGCATGCAATAAATTCCAAGGCCTAACTCCTCTATGAATTTGTAAGGGTCATGCTCAAATTTGTCACTTCCCCATTCATCTAAGAGCAGGTATGTAACTCCTTCAAGGGCAGAGGATGGAGATTGGTCTACTTGGAACTCTTTTTGGTCAATGATGGCATAGCTGACATTTGCCACCTTGAGTGAGTATGGTTCCAAATGATCTCTATGGAATGGCTCAGATTCAATCTTAACTTTAGTCCCATACTTGGTTCTAAAAACTAGATAAGACTAGTTCGTTGCTAAGTAGCTACCTATCTTAGATGTAAAATCCCTGGATAAGTAGATGGCAAAGTAAGGAGGGACATATGCCATTACCACATCATGAGGAACTGAGAAGGTTAGGCAAGTGTGTAACATCAAGATCAAACCTTTCACCACCCCAACTATCCTTGCTAGTGTTCCATCTAGCTACATGACTCCCTTAGTCATTTCTTCATATTTCAAACCCAGCTTGTCAGCTATGCATTTGGGCATTACTAAGGTGCTTGCTCCACTATCAATGATGTAATTGTGCACCAAGAAATCTCCTATGACCAAGGACAAATAAAAAGGGGGAACCTTTTCTTCTTTTCTGACTTGGCCTGAGGTGGAAGGCTATCCATTCATCATCAAAAGATTATCATCTCTTGTTGGGACAGCTTGTTTATTTAGCTCATGTAGTTCCTTTTACAACATGTCCTTTTGCCTCAGTATTAAAAATGAATCCCACAAGGAGATGTTCATGTGTAACTTCTTCATCTGGTCAACCACATTGACACGAGGGTTGCCTTCCTTCAAATTTTCTTTGGGATTATTTATAGCCTGAGGTGCAGGTTGAGGAGCTGAAGATACAACCAGTAGTCTGAAGTTTGGGACCTTTTGATTTACATGTGATGAAGAAGGTATTGCTGACACTTGGGCAGCATCCTGAGCTTCTTCCATTGCTCTCCTTTTGAATCTTGTGTTAGTTATGACATAGTCACTCTGATTGTCTACAACACCCATGTAATTGATTGAATAAAACTCACCTTCTAGGTGATTCATGAGTGTAGAATTAGGCTAAGTCTGACTGCTACTCATGTCAGGTTGTATTGAAGCCTCAAAACCTTGGAATTGGGTGGCTACCTGATTGTCTTGTATATTTGGGTAATGAACCATCATTTCATTTGTATAAACATCCAACACTTGACCATATCCCATGGTTGAACAACTAGGCTATTATTGTACTAGATTGTTTTGAGTAGGCACCATAGCGTTGGTTGATGCAGGGGCACCTAGATTGTAGCCCTGAAAAGGTCTAGTCTATGTAAGCTAACCCTATCCTTGATTGTAATTTTAGAAAGGGGGTCTATTTTTTTGACCATACTGTTGGTATCCTTGGTTTGGTCAGTTGTTTTGAGCTTGCTATCTTTTAATAGCCACTAGTTCATTTGTCACATTTTGCAACAGACTCTTGACTTCATGGAGTTCATTAGATGGAGTAGCAGTTGGCTTTTCTATGCTAGGTAGAAGAGCTAAGGTGGGATCATCATTCTGAATTGGAGGCATCATTTTAGGGAAAAGTGGCATGTGGGGTCTAGGAGCTATTTTCCCAGCCTGCACTAGACAATTTTTAGCTATTATAGCTATATCATAGGTGGTAGGTCCCACATGTCCTCCCATGGACTGTATCATAACATTGATATCACTATTTAATGCTCTTAAGTAATAAAGGAAAGCATATCTAGGAGTCAGTCTTACCAGAATGGGGATTCTATCCCATGTCTTCTGAAACCAAGTGTTGAAATCTTACATGTATTCATGTGGAGCTCTTTTCATTGTAGTTAGCTGCTCAGCAAGTGAGAGATGGTCACTCTTCTCCCCAAAATGGTTAATCAAGAGAGTTCCTAATTAATTCTAGGAACTGATTAAATTCATGGTTAAAGTCCTGTACCAGTCTAGAACTTTTCCCTTGAGATATAATGCCAGCAATTTGGTTGCAATATTATCCTCAGTAACATTGTGAATATTGTAGAGGTTAGCAATATTTCTGATGTGTTTAATAATTGTAATGGGTCCCTCACCATCAAAGGAAGGCACACTTTTGAGGACTACTCCAAGAATTAGTTCATAACATGAGAGATTCAAGGGACTCTGACCATGAAAAGTCACAAAGGGTAATGCCATAGCTATGATAGGATGTAACCACGACCTTCTTGTGTAGGTGTTCTTTATAGCAGGTCTAGGAAAGTGGTTTGCTAAATAAGGATGGGTCCTCTCAAACCTCAGTCACTTTGCTGAGTTCAAAGGCAATTCAATGAATTTGAAAGGGACACCCTTAGCAGTAGACCGTGTGGTGATTTTAGGCATAGGAAGTCAGACTGGTCTTTGATTAGGAACTTAAGCTCTTACCAGTGGATTCACTAGATGCTAAAAATGGTTGATTTGATGTAACAAGACCAACATCAATCCTATAAATTTACTAAGTGTAAAAATTGGATCCCATCAGGTGTGCCAAAAAGTATTGATGCAGTGGATTGCACCCTAAATAGGAGGCTAGGCTCCTGCCTTCCACATGTCAAAATATAAATTCCCCTCTTGCTTGTGGGCAAGGCAAAATTAGGGGGAGAGTCTCTAGATAAGGGCTAGCTCCCTTTGATGCATCTGAGTTTTTCCAAAAAGTTCTAATACATATGTATATATATAATGGGGGGATGAAAAGGGAGAAGGATTACAGGAAAACAAAACCTAGTATAAGGGGGGTGATGCACCAAATAATTTTGACCTACTCACACTCACACTCTCAACCATAAGAACACATATACACTTTAACTAGTAAATGGACCAGACTATAGGAAGCTTGACAGGGAGGCTTTAATGGAACACATAGAAAAAGGGACTTATCATAGGTGCTATAGGAAAAGCAAACTGTCTAGTAACCTCCTTCTACCTCTGCACTCCAAGTACAACTCTTCTTGTCACCTATAAGAATGCCACCTTTTAGAAATCAGGGGTGTTGGTGTCAATCCTATGGAAGCATTAGGAAGTAATGACTAAACAAAAGACTAACACTCAGACACACTCAGAGATATCTAACTAGAATAGAGGTAAAAATGCATTTTTATTGATTCCAAGTGAAAATTTCCAGGGCTTCACCTTACAATGTGAAAAGATAGATCATTAAAAATGAGAAGTTACAATATATATATATATATATATATATAATAGAGAACAAAAAGGTGCCTCTTTTGAAAAAGACTTTTGGCACCATTTGACAAGTGGCCCACGTGCATCTCGAGGGCATTGGGAAGAGGAAGCCACTGAAATATAAATGATGTGTCAGTTCCAATTCTAACTTTAGGCATTTAAAAACATAGGCCACACCATTTCTCTATAACTGAGATTGCTCCTTGAAGGCACCCACATGGTTTGTATACTTATAAATGCAAAATGGAGAAAAATTGGTCGCACCATTCACTATTTGTGCCGTTTGATGACCACTTGGCAAGCACTATTCCAACCGCTAGAATTAACTCCTTGAGTTAACACCTTCCTTCACCACTTGGAATATTTTGTCTATTTCTTTACCTTGTCTCTTCTATCTCTTTTGGCCCTCAGGGGCTATCTCCTCATCCTTGCTGGCTCCTTTAGCTCTTTTATTAGCAGGTCGTTGAGTTCATTTTCAACTTTTATCTTTTCGCAGTGTCGTCTTTTCCTAGTTTGTCTTTTGATGGCTTCTATCTCTTTGTTCTTTGGTTGGTGCTCAAGAATTTAAAGATCAACAACTATTTCTCTACTATAAAATTGACATTTGTGGGCCCGTCACTATTTGAAAACCAATAGCTAATTTATTTCCCTGAAATTGATGACTTTGGAGACGTCATCGTCCTTGGTGATTCCTTTGGTATTTTCTCTTAACCTATCCTTTTGTCACTCCCTTACCTTCAAGCTTTTGCTTTAAACCATCCTAAAGGGAAGGTGTCCCTTTAGCTTTAGAGAAGTGCCCTTTTTTCGGTATCCAAGAGTCCCCCGCAAGGGCACCTTTCCTTCAAGGTCCTTCGGCGGTCTTTTCTCTTTGGCTAATTTCTCGCGGACAATTTTCCCACAGACATTTTCCTGAAGACACTTTCTCAGCCACTTTTTCAAATTTATTTAGACTTTTTGTCTAAAGGAATTCCTTCAGACAAAAGTCTGAAAGAAATAAATTTATGCCTTAAGTCCTTTTTTCATGGTATTTTGTTCGTAGCCCTTCCAAATTTCTTTAGACTTTTTATCTGAAGGAATTCCTTCAGACAAAAAGTCTGAAGGAATTATGTCCTTGTCTTTTCCTTTGATTGCCTTCAAAAGTGCCCTTCAGGAAATTTTCTTTGGTACTGTCACTGACCAAGTGCCCTCCGCAAGGGCACTTGTCCTTCGAGAGACTCTATTGAACCTTCTTATTGAACCGTTGTTTTGAACCAAGCTATTGAACCGACTGTTGGACTTTGTCGATGAGCTCTACTATTGAACCAAAATGATGAACCAAACCAACTAAACCATTCTATTGAACCAAGTACTTGTCCATTTTTTGCCTAAGTGTTGGGAACCCATTTACTCTCTGCAGAGTCCATATAAAACATGCCTATAGAGCCCATAGGAATTCTCTGCAGAGTCTATAGAAATGGGCCTGTAGAGTCTGTAGAAATGGGCATGCAAATTCTATAGAAATGGGTTTGTAGATTCCATAAAAATGGGCCTACAGAGTTTGTAGAAATGGGCCTGCAGAGTCTGTAGAAATGGGCCTACAGAGTTTGTAGAAATGGGCCTATAGAGTCCATAGAAATGGGCCTACAAAGTCTATAGAAATTCTCTAAAAAGTCTGTAAAAATTCCAAACTTGTGAAAAATAAAAAAATGAACTAGCTCAGAATAGCAAGGAGAGAAGGGGAATGATTTTTGGCCTATTGGACCAAAAATGGTCAACAAATTGGTGACTCCCAGGGGAAGCATGCCTGCTATGTTTAGAAACTAGCTGCCTTAAAGTCCATTGGGCATAGAGTCAGAATGTAACTTTGAAAAAGTTAGAAATAGCCTTGAGATATCCAAGAATCAAACATGAAGGTTTACCCCAAAAGGAAATGAAAACACACACAACACTAATAAAACTACTAACATGTGCAAAAGGCACTTAGGGAAAATGGGAAAAAAGCAAGGAAAATATATACATGATGGAAGAAGGGCTCAGTGATAATGCTTAAGATGTATCCCATTAACTGGGATATATAGTTCTTCACCATCCAATTTGGAGAGTTGGAATGCATTATGCTGCTTTCACTGAGTGATGACATATGGACCACTCCATAGGGCATCAAACTTCACGTGCTTTCTAGGCTTAGCTTGGTCCTCATCCCATTTCAAGATGATATCTCCTTCAGAGAAACCTCTTGATGAAGATTTTTTGTCAAAGCATCTCTTTGTCTACTATTGGTGGTTGGTCATAGAAGCCATAGCCTGGTCTCTTGTCTCTTGGAGCTCCATCATCTTGCATAGCTTAACCTCCATGATATTGCCTTCTTCTAATTACAGCTGGTGAGCAAGGTCCAAGGCTAGAAAATTAAGTGAAATGGGGAGCCTAGCTTCCCTTCCATATATGAGTGTGTCTGGTGAGTTACTAATTGCCCTCTTTGGGGTGACCCTATCTGCCCACAGGGCCATTTTCAACTTGGCATGCCAAGTCCTCTAATTCTCCTCCATGGTTCACTTGATGATCCTAATCAGATTCTTATTTGTAGATTCAGCCAACCCATTCCCCTATGGGTAGTAATTGGATGAAGTGCTAAGATAGATACCATATCTCAGTGCCCATTCACTTGTTTTAGTTCCCAGAAAAGCTAACACGTTATCTAAGATTATGGTAGCTAGAACTCCAAATCTCACCACTAAGTCTTCATAAAAATCTAGGACTACACTTTCATTGGCTTCTTTCAAAGCAATAGCCTCTACTCATCTTGTGAAATAATCTATGGTGGTTAGGACCCACTTATGTCTAGCATTGGAGGGAGGGTTAATCATCCCTATGAAGTCAAGGCCCCATTACATGAATGACTACTCCACCTGAATAGGTTGTAAAGGCATGGCAGCCAACCATTGCTTCCCATCAAAAAGTGCACACTTCTGGCACTTTCATACCTAGGCATGGGTGTTCTTGAAAAGAGTAGGTCGAAAGTAACTAGCTCTCATTATTCTTGCTACTGTAGCTCTAGGAGCAAAATGACCACTGGCTGACCCATCATGGAACTCAGATGGTACTCTATCAGCTTGACTCAGGTCTAAGCACCTTAAAAGGACTCTTGAGAGATCCCTTCTGAATAACACCCCATCAATTAGGATATAAGGGAGACACTAGAGTCTGAGATACCTCCTCTTGGTTTTATCAAGGCCCTGCGGGCACTCACCAGTGAGAAATAAATGCCTCACATCTAATGTCCAATCCTTCATGATAGTTGGTTCTTTTTCTATAGCTACATCATGAATTAGGAGATTGTCTTCTTTTTCTTGCTTAAAATTTGTAGCAAGGTGTTCACAAAGGCCTCTCCCTCTTACCAATTTGGTGATCTACATGTCCACATCATATTCCATCACCTTAATGATCCAACCCACTCTCTTTTCATTTAGGTCTTGGTTGATCAAGAAATCCTTGATGCTGGGATGTGGAACCATGAGGTGAATTCTGCTTTTGGATAGCATATGCCTAAATTTCTTTAGACTCTGTATGACCCTGAGGACTTGATTCTCCACATATGTGTATCTGACCTCAAAACCCTCTAGGCCTTGGCTAAAAAATGCAATTGGTTGCTCAAGGTTATCACCATTCACTTGGGTAAGCATGGCATAGATTACCTCTTCATTGCTGAAGGTGTAGAGGTTGAATTATTTGGTGAAGTCAGGGCTGATCAAAGTAGGATCTCGGGCTATGGCTTGCTTGATTTATTCAAAACTATCCTTTCTTTGTGTTGTCCATGTGAACTCCTCACTCTTTCTCAGCATAGAGGTCAATGGCTTGACCACCTCTAAAAAATTTGGGATAAATATCTAGATGAAATTTACCTTACCGAAGAAGCTTTATAGGCCTTTCTTGTGCTTAGGCAAGGATAGCTCTAGGATGGAGTGAACTCTCTCTAGATCAATAGTTAAGACTTCCTTTAAAACAATATGGCCAAGGAGTTTCCCATTGTGGATAGTGAACATGCATTTCCTAGGGTTGAGAGAGATACCAAACTCTCTACACCTCTCAAAGATTTGTCTGAGGTGCTTCATGTGCTGGCTCACCTCCTTGAAGAAAACTATCACATCATCAAGATATACCAACACAATGTTATTTATAGAGCTCCGAATGGCCATGTCCATGGCTCATTAGAAGGTGGCACCAGAATTAGACAGTTTGAAAGGCATCTTTCTATAAGCAAATGTCCCCCATTTGGTGGTGAAGGCTATCTTGTGCTGGTCACAATCTTGCACCAAAATCTAGTTGTATCCTGAATACCCATCCAAGAGGGAGAAATGCTTGCTGCTTGTCACCATTTGAAGGATCTACTCCATGCTTGGGAGAGGATAATGGTATTTCAAAGAGACTCTATTAAGGTCTCTAAAATCAATGCATAGTCTAATCTCCCCATTCTTTTTCCAAATAGGAACATGATTGGCTAGCCAAGAAGAATGTTTGATTGGAAATATTATCCTAGACTCAATCAACTTGGTGAGCTCCTTCCACATGAGAGGCTCAATCATTGGGTTGGCATGCCTTTGCTTCTACTTTATTGGCCTGGCACCTTCTTCCATCTCAATGGTATGTTGGGACAGACTTGGGTCAAAACCCCTCAAATCACTATATTCCCAGGTGAAGACATCAACAAATTCTTGGCACAACAAGATGAAGGCCTAGCTTTCACAGTCCATGCACACTTTCCCAAGTGCAAGCAGCTTATCTTTAAATATTTCAACCTTCTCATGGTGCTCCTCCTTCATTTTAATGCATGCATTGTCACTTTTCAACTGGTCATCTCCATTGAAGATACTCTCTAGAGTGACCAAACCTTTGGGGAGCTTATTGTTCTTTAGCTAAACAATTTGGCTGCCATATTACTGCTATAGCTTAACCTAGATTTTTATAGCAAACTCAACTTCTTCTTGCAAAAAGAGTGTTATCTACTGGTCATTGTCAAAGACTTGCCACTTGGTGACATTATCAGGTACAGAGGGCCAGATTACTACATTCAAGTGGCATGAGCTGTGGTCTCGACGTATTTCCCTAAGGACATCAAACTCGGCACCAATTGCTGCCAGCCTATCTGCTTGCTTGTTCTACTCTAAGAATGGAGTTAATATTGAAAATGAAGAAATTTTCCACTAAGTCCCATACCCTATGTTTGTAGGACTTCAGTGAAGAATTCTTTGTCAAATTTTTGACTCTTACTTGATTGACAATCAGCTCACTATCACCAAAGACTTACAGCTCTTTGATTCCTCTTTTCCTCACCCACTCCAAACTGTGGATGAGGGATTCATACTCTAAAACAATTCATGTCTAGGAAAATTGGAACCAAAAAGATGAAAAGTATTTTTCCTTTGAAGGAAAAACTAGCACTGCTCCACCACCAGCTCCCAACTTACTTCTTGAACCATCAAAGAACAACTGCCATAGACCTAAGCTTTTTTGGCTTGATTTCATCAAATTTGGTACAAAATCACCCTCTTCATGCATGCAATAAATTCCAAGGCCTAACTCCTCTATGAATTTGTAAGGGTCATGCTCGAATTTGTCACTTCCCCATTCATCTAAGAGCGGGTATGTAACTCCTTCAAGGGCAGAGGATGGAGATTGGTCTACTTGGAACTCTTCTTGGTCAATGATGGCATAGCTGACATTTGCCACCTTGAGTGAGTATGGTTCCAAATGATCTCTGTGGAATGGCTCAGATTCAATCTTAACTTTAGTCCCATACTTGGTTCTAAAAACTAGATAAGACTAGTTCATTGCTAAGTAGCTACCTATCTTAGATGTAAAATCCCTGGATAAGTAGATGGCAAAGTAAGGAGGGACATATGCCATTACCACATCATGAGGAACTGAGAAGGTTAGGCAAGTGTGTAGCATCAAGATCAAACCTTTCACCACCCCAACTATCTTTTCTAGTGTTCCATCTAGCTACATGACTCCCTTAGTCATTTCTTCATATTTCAAACCCAGCTTGTCAGCTATGCATTTGGGCATTACTAAGGTGCTTGCTCCACTATCAATGATGTAATTGTGCACCAAGAAATCTCCTATGACCAAGGACAAATAAAAAGGGGGAACCTTTTCTTATTTTCTGACTTGGCCTGAGGTGGAAGGCTATCCATTCATCATCAAAAGATTATCATCTCTTGTTGGGACAGCTTGTTTATTTAGCTCATGTAGTTCCTTTTACAACATGTCCTTTTGCCTCAGTATTAAAAATGAATCCCACAAGGAGATGTTCATGTGTAGCTTCTTCATCTGGTCAACCACATTGACACAAGGGTTGCCTTCCTTCAAATTTTCTTTGGGATTATTTATAGCCTGAGGTGCAGGTTGAGGAGCTGAAGATACAACCAGTAGTCTGAAGTTTGAGACCTTTTGATTTACATGTGGTGAAGAAGGTATTGCTGACACTTGGGCAGCATCCTGAGCTTCTTCCATTGCTCTCCTTTTGAATCTTGTGTTAGTTATGACATAGTCACTTTGATTGTCTACAACACCCATGTAATTGATTGAATAAAACTCACCTTCTAGGTGATTCATGAGGGTAGAATTAGGCTGAGTCTGACTGCTACTCATGTCAGGTTGCATTGAAGCCTCAAAACCTTGGAATTGGGTGGCTACCTGATTGTCTTGTATATTTGGGTAATGAACCATCATTTCATTTGTATAAACATCCAACTCTTGACCATATCCCATGGTTGAACAACTAGGCTATTATTGTACTAGATTGTTTTGAGTAGGCACCATAGCCTTGGTTGATGAAGGGGCACCTAGATTGTAGCCTTGAAAAGGTCTAGTCTATGTAAGCTAACCCTATCCTTGATTGTAATTTTAGAAAGGGGGTCTATTTTTTTGACCATACTGTTGGTATCCTTGGTTTGGTCAGTTGTTTTGAGCTTGCTATCTATTAATAGCCACTAGTTCATTTGTCACATTTTGCAACAGACTCTTGACTTCATGGAGTTCATTAGATGGAGTAGCAGTTGGCTTTTCTATGCTAGGTAGAAGAGCTAAGGTGGGATCATCATTCTGAATTGGAGGCATCATTTTAGGGAAAAGTGGCATGTGGGGTCTAGGAGCTATTTTCCCAGCCTGCACTAGACTATTTTTAGCTATTATAGCTATATCATAGGTGGTAGGTCGCACATGTCCTCCCATGGACTGTATCATAACAATGATATCACTATTTAATGCTCTTAAGTAATAAAGGAAAGCATATTTAGGAGTCAGTCTTACCAGAATGGGGATTCTATCCCATGTCTTCTGAAACCAAGTGTTGAAATCTTACATGTATTCATGTGGAGCTCTTTTCATTGTAGTTAGCTGCTCAGCAAGTGAGAGATGGTCACTCTTCTCCCCAAAATGGTTAATCAAGAGAGTTCCTAATTAATTCTAAGAACTGATTAAATTCATGGTTAAATTCTGGTACCAGTCTAGAACTTTTCCCTTGAGAGATAATGCCAGCAATTTGGTTGCAATATTATCCTCAGTAACATTGTGAATATTGTAGAGGTTAGCAATATTTCTGATGTGTTCAATAATTGTAATGGGTCCCTCACCATCAAAGGAAGGCACACTTTTGAGGACTACTCCTAGAATTAGGTCGTAACATGAGAGATTTAAGGGACTCTGACCATGAAAAGTCACAAAGGGTAATGCCATAGCTATGATAGGATGTAACCACGACCTTCTTGTGTAGGTGTTCTTTATAGCAGGTCTAGGAAAGTGGTTTGCTAAATAAGGATGGGTCCTCTCAAACCTCAGTCACTTTGCTGAGTTCAAAGGCAATTCAATGAATTTGAAAGGGACACCCTTAGCAGTAGACCCTGTGGTGATTTTAGGCATAAGAAGTCAGACTGGTCTTTGATTAGGAACTGAAGCTCTTACCAGTGGATTCACTAGATGCTAAAAATGGTTGATTTGATGTAACAAGACCAACATCAATCCTATAAATTTACTAAGTGTAAAAATTGGATCCCATCAGGTGTGCCAAAAACTATTGATGCAGTGGATTGCACCCTAAATAGGAGGCTAGGCTCCTGCCTTCCACATGTCAAAATATAAATTCCCCTCTTGCTTGTGGGCAAGGAAAAATTAGGGGGAGAGTCTCTAGATAAGGGCTAGCTCCCTTTGATGCATCTGATTTTTTCCAAAAAGTTCTAATACATATGTATATATATAATGGGGGGATGAAAAGGGAGAAGGATTATAGGAAAACAAAACCTAGTATAAGGGGGGTGATGCACCAAATAATTTTGACCTACTCACACTCACACTCTCAACCATAAGAACACATACATACACTTTAACTAGTAAATGGACCAGACTATAGCAAGATTGACAGGGAGGCTTTAATGGAACACATAGAAAAAGGGACTTATCATAGGTGCTATAGGAAAAGCAAACTGTCTAGTAACCTCCTTCTACCTCTGCACTCCAAGTACAACTCTTCTTGTCACCTATAAGAATGGCACCTTCTAGAAATTAGGGGTGTTGGTGTCAATCCTATGGAAGCATTAGGAAGCAATGACTAAACACAAGACTAACACTCAGACACACTCAGAGATATCTAACTAGAATAGAGGTAAAAATGCATTTTTATTGATTCCAAGTGAAAATTTCCAGGGCTTCACCTTACAATGTGAAAAGATAGATCATTAAAAATGAGAAGTTACAATATATATAAATATATATACATAATAGAGAACAAAAAGGTGCCTCTTTTGAAAAAGACTTTTGGCACCATTTGACAAGTGGCCCACGTGCATCTCGAGGGCATTGGGAAGAGGAAGCCACTGAAATATAAATGATGTGTCAGTTCCAATTCTAACTTTAGGCATTTAAAAACATAGGCCACACCATTTCTCTATAACTGAGATTGCTCCTTGAAGGCACCCACATGGTTTGTATACTTATAAATGCAAAATGGAGAAAAATTGGTCGCACCATTCACTATTTGTGCCATTTGATGACCACTTGGCAAGCACTATTCCAACCGCTAGAATTAACTCCTTGAGTTAACACCTTCCTTCACCACTTGTAATATTTTGTCTATTTCTTTACCTTGTCTCTTCTATCTCTTTTGGCCCTCAGAGGCTATCTCCTCAGCCTTGCTGGCTCCTTTAGCTCTTTTATTAGCAGGTCGTTGAGTTCATTTTCAACTTTTATCTTTTACCAGTGTCATTTTTTCCTAGTTTGTCTTTTGATGGCTTCTATCTCTTTGTTCTTTGGTTGGTGCTCAAGAATTTAAAGATCAACAACTATTTCTCTACTATAAAATTGACATTTGTGGGCCCGTCACTATTTGAAAACCAATAGCTAATTTATTTCCCTAAAATTGATGACTTTGGAGATGTCATCGTCCTTGGTGATTCCTTTGGTATTTTCTCTTGACCTAGCCTTTTGTCACTCCCTTACCTTCAGGCTTTTGCTTTGGACCATCCTAAAGGGAAGGTGTCCCTTTAGCTTTAGATAAGTGCCCTTTGTTCGGTATCCAAGAGTTCCCCGCAAGGGTACCTTTCCTTCGAGGTCCTTCGGCGGTCTTTTCTCTTTGGCTAATTTCTCGCAGACAATTTTCCCACAGACATTTTCCTGAAGACACTTTCTCAGCCACTTTTTCAAATTTATTTAGACTTTTTGTCTAAAGGAATTCCTTCAGACAAAAGTCTGAAAGAAATAAATTTATGCCTTAAGTCCTTTTTTCATGGGATTTTGTTCGTAGCCCTTCCAAATTTCTTTAGACTTTTTATCTGAAGGAATTCCTTCAGACAAAAAGTCTGAAGGAATTATGTCCTTGTCTTTTCCTTTGATTGCCTTCAAAAGTGCCCTTCAGGAAATTTTCTTCGGTACTGTCACTGACCAAGTGCCCTCCGCAAGGGCACTTGTCCTTCGAGAGACTCTATTGAACCTTCTTATTGAACCGTTGTTTTGAACCAAGCTATTGAACCGACTGTTGGACTTTGTCGATGAGCTTTGCTGTTGAACCAAAATGATGAACCAAGCACTTGAACCAATCCAACTGAACCATTCTATTGAACCAAGTACTTGTCCATTTTTTGCCTAAGTGTTGGGAACCCATTTACTCTCTGCAGAGTCCATATAAAACATGCCTATAGAGCCCATAGGAATTCTCTGTAGAGTCTATAGAAATGGGCCTGTAGAATCTGTAGAAATGGGCGTACAAATTCTATAGAAATGGGTTTGTAGATTCCATAAAAATGGGCCTACAGAGTTTGTAGAAATGGGCCTATAGAGTCTGTAGAAATGGGCCTACAGAGTTTGTAGAAATGGGCCTATAGAGTCCATAGAAATGGGCCTACAAAGTCTATAGAAATTCTCTAAAAAGTCTGCAAAAATTCCAAACTTGTGCAAAATCAAAAAATGAACTAGCTCAGAATAGCAAGGAGAGAAGGGGAATGATTTTTGGCCTATTGGACCAAAAATGGTCAACAAATTGGCGACTCCCAGGGGAAGCATGCCTGTTATGTTTAGAAACTAGCTGCCTTAAAGTCCATTGGGCATAGAGTCAGAATGTAACTTTGAAAAAGTTAGAAATAGCCTTGAGATATCCAAGAATCAAACATGAAGGTTTACCCCAAAAGGAAATGAAAACACACACAACACTAACAAAACTACTAACATGTGCAAAAGGCACTTAGGGAAAATGGGAAAAAAGCAAGGAAAATATATACATGATGGAAGAAGGGCTCAGTGATAATGCTTAAGATGTATCCCATTAATTGGGATATATAGTTCTTCACCATCCAACTTGGAGAGTTGGAATGCATTATGCTGCTTTCATTGAGTGATGACATATGGACCACTCCATAGGGCATCAAACTTCACGTGCTTTCTAGGCTTAGCTTGGTCCTCATCCCATTTCAAGATGATATCTCCTTCAGAGAAACCTCTTGATGAAGATTTTTTGTCAAAGCCTCTCTTTGTCTACTATTGGTGGTTGGTCATAGAAGCCATAGCCTGGTCTCTTGTCTCTTGGAGCTCCATCATCTTGCATAGCTTAACCTCCATGCTATTGCCTTCTTCTAATTACAGCTGGTGAGCAAGGTCCAAGGCTAGAAAATCAAGTGAAATGGGAAGCCTAGATTCCATTCCATATATGAGTGTGTCTGGTGAGTTACTAATTGCCCTCTTTGGGGTGACCCTATCTGCCCACAGGGCCATTTTCAACTTGGCATGCCAAGTCCTTTAATTCTCCTCCATGGTTCACTTGATGATCCTAATCAGATTCTTATTTGTAGATTCAGCCAACCCATTCCCCTATGGGTAGTAATTTGATGAAGTGCTAAGATAGATACCATATCTCAGTGCCCATTCACTTGTTTTAGCTCCCAGAAAAGCTAACACGTTATCTAAGATTATTGTAGCTAGAACTCCAAATCTCACCACTAAGTCTTCATAAAAATCTAGGACTACACTTTCATTGGCTTCTTTCAAAGCAATAGCCTCTACCCATCTTGTGAAATAATCTATGGTGGTCAGGACCCACTTATGTCTAGCATTGGAGGGAGGGTTAATCATCCCTATGAAGTCAAGGCCCCATTACATGAATGGCTACTCCCCATGAATAGGTTGTAAAGGCATGGCAGCCAACCATTGCTTCCCATCAAAAAGTGCACACTTCTGGCACTTTCATACCTAGGCATGGGTGTTCTTGAAAAGAGTAGGTCGAAAGTAACTAGCTCTCATTATTCTTGCTGCTGTAGCTCTAGGAGCAAAATGACCACTGGCTGACCCATCATGGAACTCAGATGGTACTCTATCAGCTTGACTCAGGTCTAAGCACCTTAAAAGGACTCTTGAGAGATCCCTTCTGAATAACACCCCATCAATTAGGATATAAGGGAGACACTAGATTCTGAGATACCTCCTCTTGGTTTTATCAAGGCCCTACGGGCACTCACCAGTGAGAAAGAAATGCCTCACGTCTGATGTCCAATCCTTCATGATAGTTGGTTCTTTTTCTATAGCTACATCATGAATTAGGAGATTGTCTTCTTTTTCTTGTTTAAAATTTGTAGCAAGGTGTTCACACAGACCTCTCCCTCTTACCAATTTGGTGATCTAGATGTCCACATCATATTCCATCACCTTAATGATCCAACCCACTCTCTTTTCATTTAGGTCTTGGTTGATCAAGAAATCCTTGATGCTGGGATGTGGAACCATGAGGTGAATTCTACTTTTGGATAGCATATGCCTAAATTTCTTTAGACTCTGTATGACCGTGAGGACTTGCTTCTCCACATATGTGTATCTGACCTCAAAACCCTCTAGGCCTTGGCTAAAAAATGCAATTGGTTGCTCAAGGTTATCACCATTCACTTGGGTAAGCATGGCATAGATTACCTCTTCATTGCTGAAGGTGTAGAGGTTGAATTCTTTGGTGAAGTCAAGGCTGATCAAAGTAGGATCTCGGGCTATGGCTTGCTTGATTTCTTCAAAACTATCCTTTCTTTGTGTTGTCCATGTGAACTCCTCACTCTTTCTCAGCATAGAGGTCAATGGCTTGACCACCTCTAAAAAATTTGGGATAAATATCTAGATGAAATTTACCTTACCGAAGAAGCTTTATAGGCCTTTCTTGTGCTTAGGCAAGGATAGCTCCAGGATGGAGTGAACTCTCTCTAGATCAATAGTTAAGACTTCCTTTAAAACAATATGGCCAAGGAGTTTCCCATTGTGGATAGTGAACATGCATTTCCTAGGGTTGAGAGCGATACCAAACTCTCTACACCTCTCAAAGATTTGTCTGAGGTGCTTCATGTGCTGGCTCACCTCCTTGAAGAAAACTATCACATCATCAAGATATACCAACACAATGTTATTTATAGAGCCCCGAAAGGCCATGTCCATGGCTCATTAGAAGGTGGCACCAGAATTAGACAGTTTGAATGGCATCTTCCTATAAGCAAATGTCCCCCATTTGGTGGTGAAGGCTATCTTGTGCTGGTCACAATCTTGCACCAAAATCTAGTTGTATCCTGAATACCCATCCAAGAGGGAGAAATGCTTGCTGCTTGTCACCATTTGAATGATCTACTCCATGCTTGGGAGAGGATAATGGTATTTCAAAGAGACTCTATTAAGGTCTCTAAAATCAATGCATAGTCTAATCTCCCCATTCTTTTTCCAAATAGGAACATGATTGGCTATCCAAGAAGAGTGTTTGATTGGAAATATTATCCTAGACTCAATCAACTTGGTGAGCTCCTTCCACATGAGAGGCTCAATCATTGGGTTGGCATGCCTTTGCTTCTAATTTATTGGCTTGGCACCTTCTTCCATCTCAATGGTATGTTGGAACAGACTTGGGTCAAAACCCCTCAAATCACTATATTCCCAGGTGAAGACATCAACAAATTCTTGGCACAACAAGATGAAGGCCTAGCTTTCACAGTCCATGCACACTTTCCCAAGTGCAAGCAGCTTATCTTTAAATATTTCAACCTTCTCATGGTGCTCCTCCTTCATTTCAATGCATGCATTGTCACTTTTTAACTGGTCATCTCCATTGAAGATACTCTCTAGAGTGACCAAACCTTTGGGGAGCTTATTGTTCTTTAGCTAAACAATTTGGTTGCCATATTGCTGTTATAGCTTAACCTAGATTTTTATAGCAAACTCAGCTTCTTCTTGCAAAAAGAGTGTTATCTACTGGTCATTGTCAAAGACTTGCCAATTGGTGACATTATTAGGTATAGAGGGCCAGATTACTACCTTCAAGTGGCATGAGCTGTGGTCTCGACGTATTTCCCTAAGGACATCAAACTGGGCACCAATTGCTGCCAGCCTATCTACTTGCTTGTTCTACTCTCTAAGAATGGAGTTAATATTGAAAATGAAGAAATTTTCCACTAAGTCCCATACCCTATGTTTGTAGGACTTCAGTGAAGAATTCTTTGTCAAATTTTTGACTCTTACTTGATTGACAATCAGCTCACTATCACCAAAGACTTACAGCTCTTTGATTCCTCTTTTCTTCACCCACTCCAAACTGTGGATGAGGGATTCATACTCTAAAACATTTCATGTGTAGGAAAATTGGAACCAAAAAGCTGAAAAGTATTTTTCCTTTGAAGGAAAAACTAGCACTGCTCCACCACCAGCTCCCAACTTACTTCTTGAACCATCAAAGAACAACTGCCATAGACCTAAGCTTTTTTGGCTTGATTTCATCAAATTTGGTACAAAATTACCCTCTTCATGCATGCAATAAATTCCAAGGCCTACCTCCTCTATGAATTTGTAAGGGTCATGCTCGAATTTGTCACTTCCCCATTCATCTAAGAGCAAGTATGTAACTCCTTCAAGGGCAGAGGATGGAGATTGGTCTACTTGGAACTCTTCTTGGTCAATGATGGCATAGTTGACATTTGCCACCTTGAGTGAGTATGGTTCCAAATGATCTCTGTGGAATGGCTCAGATTCAATCTTAACTTTAGTCCCATACTTGGTTCTAAAAACTAGATAAGACTAGTTCATTGCTAAGTAGCTACCTATCTTAGATGTAAAATCCCTGGATAAGTAGATGGCAAAGTAAGGAGGGACATATGCCATTACCACATCATGAGGAACTGAGAAGGTTAGGCAAATGTGTAGCATCAAGATCAAACCTTTCACCACCCCAACTATCTTTGCTAGTGTTCCATCTAGCTACATGACTCCCTTAGTCATTTCTTCATATTTCAAACCTAGCTTGTCAGCTATGCATTTGGGCATTACTAAGGTGCTTGCTCCACTATCAATGATGTAATTGTGCACCAAGAAATCTCCTATGACCAAGGACAAATAAAAAGGGGGAACCTTTTCTTCTTTTCTGACTTGGCCTGAGGTGGAAGGCTATCCATTCATCATCAAAAGATTATCATCTCTTGTTGGGACAGCTTGTTTATATAGCTCATGTAACATGTCCTTTTGCCTCAGTATTGAAAATGAATCCCACAAGGAGATGTTCATGTGTAGCTTCTTCATCTGGTCAACCACATTGACACGAGGGTTGCCTTCCTTCAAATTTTCTTTGGGATTATTTATAGCCTGAGGTGCAGGTTGAGGAGCTGAAGATACAACTAGTAGTCTGAAGTTTGGGACCTTTTGATTTACATGTGATGAAGAAGGTATTGCTGACACTTGGGCAGCATCCTGAGCTTCTTCCATTGCTCTCCTTTTGAAGATTGTGTTAGTTATGACATAGTCACTCTGATTGTCTACAACACCCATGTAATTGATTAAATAAAACTCACCTTCTAGGTGATTCATGAGTGTAGAATTAGGCTGAGTCTGACTGCTACTCATGTCAGGTTGCATTGAAGCCTCAAAACCTTGGAATTGGGTGGCTACCTGATTGTCTTGTATATTTGGGTAATGAACCATCATTTCATTTGTATAAACATCCAACTCTTGACCATATCCCATGGTTGAACAACTAGGCTATTATTGTACTAGATTGTTTTGAGTAGGCACCATAGCCTTGGTGGATGAAGGGGCACCTAGATTATAGCCTTGAAAAGGTTTAGTCTATGTAAGCTAACCCTATCCTTGATTGTAATTTTAGAAAGGGGGTCTATTTTTTTGACCATACTGTTGGTATCCTTGGTTTGGTCAGTTGTTTTGAGCTTGCTATCTTTTAATAGCCACTAGTTCATTTGTCACATTTTGCAACAGACTCTTGACTTCATGGAGTTCATTAGATGGAGTAGCAGTTGGCTTTTCTATGCTAGGTAGAAGAGCTAAGGTGGGATCATCATTCTGAATTGGAGGCATCATTTTAGGGAAAAGTGGCATGTGGGGTCTAGGAGCTATTTTCCTAGCCTGCACTAGACAATTTTTAGCTATTATAGCTATATCATAGGTGGTAGGTCGCACATGTCCTCCCATGGACTGTATCATAACAATGATATCACTATTTAACGCTCTTAAGTAATAAAGGAAAGCATATCTAGGATTCAGTCTTACCAGAATGGGGATTCTATCCCATGTCTTCTGAAACCAAGTGTTGAAATCTTACATGTATTCATGTGGAGCTCTTTTCATTGTAGTTAGCTGCTCAGCAAGTGAGAGATGGTCACTCTTCTCCCCAAAATGGTTAATCAAGAGAGTTCCTAATTAATTCTAGGAACTGATTAAATTCATGGTTAAAGTCCCGTACCAGTCTAGAACTTTTCTCTTGAGAGATAATGCCAGCAATTTGGTCGCAATATTATCCTCAGTAACATTGTGAATATTGTAGAGGTTAGCAATATTTTTGATGTGTTCAATAATTGTAATGGGTCCCTCACCATCAAAGGAAGGCACACTTTTGAGGACTACTCCTGGAATTAGGTCATAACATGAGAGATTCAAGGGACTCTGACCATGAAAAGTCACAAAGGGTAATGCCATAACTATGATAGGATGTAACCACGACCTTCTTATGTAGGTGTTCTTTATAGCAGGTCTAGGAAAGTGGTTTGCTAAATAAGGATGGGTCCTCTCAAACCTCAGTCACTTTGCTGAGTTCAAAGGCAATTCAATGAATTTGAAAGGGACACCCTTAGCAGTAGACCGTGTGGTGATTTTAGGCATAGGAAGTCAGACTGGTCTTTGATTAGGAACTGAAGCTCTTACCAGTGGATTCACTAGATGCTAAAAATGGTTGATTTGATGTAAGAAGACCAACATCAATCCTATAAATTTACTAAGTGTAAAAATTGGATCCCATCAGGTGTGCCAAAAACTATTGATGCAGTGGATTGCACCCTAAATAGGAGGCTAGGCTCCTGCCTTCCACATGTCAAAATAGAAATTCCCCTCTTACTTGTGGGCAAGGAAAAATTAGGGGGAGAGTCTCTAAATAAGGGCTAGCTCCCTTTGATGCATCTGAGTTTTTCCAAAAAGTTCTAATACATATGTATATATATAATGGGGGGATGAAAAGGGAGAAGGATTACAGGAAAACAAAACCTAGTATAAGGGGGGTGATGCACCAAATAATTTTGACCTACTCACACTCACACTCTCAACCATAAGAACACATACATACACTTTAACTAGTAAATGGACCAGACTATAGGAAGCTTGACAGGGAGGCTTTTATGGAACACATAGAAAAAGGGACTTACCATAGGTGATGTAGGAAAAGCACACTATCTAGTAACCTCCTTCTACTTCTACACTCTAGGTACAACTCTTCTTGTCACCTATAAGAATGGAACCTTGTAGAAATTAGGGGTGTTGGTGTCAATCCTATGGAAGCATTAGGAAGTAATGACTGAACACAAGACTAACACTCAGAGATATCTAACCAGAATAGAGGTAAAAATGCATTTTTATTGATTCTATGTGAAAATTGCTAGGGCTTTGTTCTCTCTTGTTTATATATATATATATATATATATATATATAAGAGAGAGAACAAAAAGGTGCCTCTTTTGAAAAAGACTTTTGGTGCCCTTTGACAATTGGCCCATGTGCATCCCATATATATATATATATATATATATATATATATATATATATATATATATATATATATATATATATAAGAGAGAGAGAACAAAAAGGTGCCTCTTTTGAAAAAGACTTTTGGTGCCCTTTGACAATTGGCCCATGTGCATCCCATGGGCATTCAAAAGAGGAAGCCGCTGAAATAAAAATGTTGTGTCAATTTTGATTTTGACTTCAGGCATTTAAAAACATAGGTTGCACCATTTCTTTATAATCGAGACTGATCCTTGAAGGCACCCATGCAGTTTGTCTACTTATAAATGAAAAATGGAGAAAAATTGGTCACATTGTTCTCTCTTCTATATATATATATATAAAAGAGAAAAAAAGGCACCTCTTTTGAAAAAGACTTTTCACACCCTTTAACAAGTGGCCCATGTGCATCCTAAGGGCATTGGGAAGAGGAAGCTGCTAAAATATAAATGTTGTGTCAGTTCTAATTTTGACTTCAGGTGTTTAAAAATATAGGCTGCACCATTTATTTATAATCAAGATTGCTCCTTGAAGAAACCCATGTGGTTTGTCTACTTATAAATGCAAAATGGATAAAAATGGGTCGCATTGTTCACTGTTTACATCGTTTAATGACCACTTAGAAAGAACTATTCCAACTGTTAGAATTAACTCCTTGATTCAATGCCTTCCTTTGCCACTTGGACTATTTTTTCTATTTCTTTGCCTTGTTTCTTTTGGCTCTTTTGGCCCTCTGGGGCTATCTCCTTAGCCTTGATGGCTCCTTTGGCTCTTTTATTAGCAGGTCACTGAGTTCATTTTCAACTTTTGTCTTTTCTTAGCGTTGTCTTTTCCTAGTTTGTCTTTTGCTAGATTTTATCACTTTGTTCTCTGGTTGGCACTCAAGAATTTAAAGATCAATAGCTATTTCTCTGCTATAAAATTGACGTTCACAGGACCATCACTTTTTGAAAACTAATGGCTAGTTTATTTCCCTAAAATTGATGGCTTTGAAGACGTCACTGTCCTTGGTGATTCCTTCAGTCTTTTCTCTTGACTCAGCCTTTTGTTGCTCCCTTACCTTTAGGATTTTGCTTTGGACCCTCTTGAAGGGAAGGTGTCCCTTTAGCTTTGGAGAAGTGCCCTTCGTTCGGTAGCTGAGAGTCCCCCACAAGGGTACCTACTCTTCAGGGTCCTTTGATGGTCTTTTCTCTTTGGCTAATTTTCTGCGGATAATTTTCCCACTAACATTTTCCTGCAGACACTTTCTCGGCCACTTTTCCAAATTTCTTCAGACTTTTTGTCCAAAGGAATTCCTTCGGACAAAAGTCTGAAAGAAATCAATTTATGCCTTAAGTCCTTTTTTCATGGGATTTTGTTTATAGCCCTTCCAAATTTCTTTATACTTTTTGTTCGAAGGAATTCCTTCAGACAAAAAGTCTGAAGGAATTATGTCCTTGTCTTTTCCTTTGATTGCCTTCAAAAGTGCCCTTCTAGAAATCTACTTCGGTACTATCGCTGACCAAGTTCCCTCCGCAAGGGCACTTGTCCTTTGGGAGACTCTATTAAACCTTTTTATTGAATTGTTGTTTTGAACCAAGCTATTGAACTAACTATTGGACTTTGCCAATGAGCTCTACTATTGAACCAAAATGATGAACCAAACACTTGAACCAAACTGACTGAACTAGACTATTGAACCAAGCACTTGTCCATTTTTTGTCTAAGTGTTGGGAACCTATTTACTCTCTACAGAGTCCATAAAAAACATCCCTGTAGAGCCCATACGAATTCTCTACAGAGTCTGTAGAAATGGGCCTACAGAGTCCATAGAAATGGGCCTGTAGAGTCCATAGAAATGGGCCTACAGAGTCCATAGAAATGGTCCTACAGAGTCTGTAGAAATTCTTTGCAGAGTCTGTAGAAATTCCAGCCTTGTGCAAAATCAAAAAATGAACTGGCTCAGAACAACAGGGAGAGAAGGGGACCAATTTTTGGCCTGTTGGACCAAAAATGGTCAACATTTATCAAATTCCACTTCTCAAATAATTACAATCAATTTCAATGTTTTAAATTTAGATGTATATGTGAATGCCATATCCACTATATTAATTAAATACTAGTTTATATCCTATTAGGGGTTCTTAATACAAATTAGGGTAAAATTTCTTGGTTTACATGTACATTTGTTGAACTTTGTCAGCCCTTAGGTCTCCCTTATGGTTTCATCCTTTTAGGGTTTCAAATTTTGGCCTTAGGATTTAATTTTCATACCTAATTTTTTATTATTTCCCTAATTATGTAAATTGCCCATGAATATAATAAATGAATATTATTTTTTATTTTAAGTCATGAAAGTAATATTTTTGTATGATTCCACTTGGATATATTACATTTTGATCAATCATATAATCAAATGGATCAAACCTAATAACACTAATAAGGTTAAAATTAATAATGAATAATCTAAAGCCTTCCTAAATTCATATTATTGTAACATTCAATTTGAGTTTCCTTTTATTATCACTAGATGTCAAAGTTCATGTATAGTTCATTTTTTTCCTTCTCCCCATAGAACTCAAGTTTTTACTAGCTACCATCCCACTCCCATTATTCTCCCACATCTTATTTTGGATTCTATGGTCCATGTTTTCAATACTATATGAGGTAGGGTGGTCCATCATGTGAAAAAAAATTAAGGTATTTAACATGTTTCCCCATCAACCCCCTTTACCTCCCATAGAGAAAGACAACCAACCTAAAGGTTATAGAATCATAGAGAAACTAAAAAACACCATTGTATAAATTTAATCTTGGATTTAATCAAGAGATCAATGGTTTATAAATACATATTATATGAGGCATTATGAGAAATAACTCTCCCTAGTGATAAACAACCTCAACCATTTACCTTTATCATGAATAAATTTAAGGACATTAAAAAATTCATCACATTTGAAAAGAATATTTAATTATGCAACACACAAGACAAAAAAATCTAACATTACTCACTCAATTTCAAGTGCAAAGTAGCATGGTCAAATGGGTGTTGTTAGATGTTGGTTTTGGACTAAATATATATAACACTACCTTCTTATAATAATTGGTGATCAACTTGGCTACTATTAAAAATTTAAATATAAGCATAAATAGATTTAAAAACACTCTACATCAAATATTTGGGACCATACCATTGGAT
Organism: Torreya grandis; assembly: GCA_037957365.1. NCBI lineage: Eukaryota > Viridiplantae > Streptophyta > Pinopsida > Cupressales > Taxaceae > Torreya > Torreya grandis. The sequence continues at coordinate 1,664,961 of JARHVA010000299.1, read as the reverse complement.
ATAAAATGATTTCCTAAGATGGTACCTACTACCTTCCACATTATGTCTAATAAGTTACATTATAACTTGATTTTGGGGTGACCTTAGATAAATACCATGGAAAAAACACCATAAACATTACATAGATGCATAAAACTCATGCATGAAGGATATTATTATACGCAACCATCATATGATGACCGTCTTAGATATTTTAGGAAGACCCAATCAACTAATGAGGACAAATACCATTCATAGTTGTAATATCATTCTATCATTCCTCCATCGTAAACCATACTAGTAGCTTAGATGCATATACATGAGGTGGGTGAATAAAGTACTAAAAATTATAAGGATCTAATCATAATGTATAAATTACCTATAAATCATGAAACATAAGCTAATACAAAGTAGCCAAAACCTATCCATGATCTTCCTTTACTAGTGAATTTGAAAAATCAAGATGGCATGGTAAAAAAATATCATTATAGTGATAATGATGGTACTAACATGGTAGATATTATACATACAAAAATTAAATATTTATAACATATCAGTCTTATGCATTTGATAAATGTCAATTAGGGATTTACCCTTCAGTTCTAGACCTCCCTATTATTGAAATTTTCACATTCACCATCTCATTATGTCTAACTGCTTATCTCTTAGTCTAATTAATATCATTATGATGACATAGGACTCTTGTACTATAAAAAAATATTAAAACATGTTAAACATCCTTCACTATCAGTTTTAGATCCATACATGGTTTTTAACCCTTTGGACACTACCAGCCATAGAGGGGCACTACCATTGATGGTAGTGTCCATATCCTTATCTCGTGTCTTGTTATAACTTAGAATTTCACTCTTGTGAGAGAGTTATTCAGGATCTCTCACTTATAGCTACAAACATGGGGACAACCTCAGGATGTGGGTATTCTATGGTGAGGTTGAACCCTTACGCTTTTTTATGAGGCTATTTCCTCAAGTGTTTCACTTTAGCTCTTTGTTCCCACACTAGAATCTAATATGGATAAGGAAAAGGGATAGGAAGATAACTTAAAAATAAATCTAAGCTAAGGGAGGTGATGCACCAAAATAGAAAGATCAACTAAATATGGAAAAAAGAGTCAACTACTAATGAAACCAAATAGGACACAGGCTATTCTGGTTCTATCTCAAGGCCATAGTCATGGATATTTTTCATGAAGGTAAAATGGGAGCTTTGCATTTTAAGGATAACAAGAATAGGTCTATGGGAGACACTATAAGCTAGTAACACTTTAAAGGGAGGTCAACATAATGACACTTTGTGTAATCCTACACAAAATTGAAAGGATAAAAAACAATGTACTTGGAAAAATGTAGGTGATGAACAACAATCATACATTCTACAAGCCAAACCAAACATGCACACATGTCTTTAACTAGAAAGAGAAAAGTCTTCCTTGTATTGATTCAAAATAGTCTTTTACAAAGTAATTTATGTAGAGTACTTCTATCACAAATCTGGGGATCAATTCTTCACTCCAAGGCCTCTTATTTATATCAAAAAATGGGGGAGAGAGAAAGGGAAGAAGGAAGAAGTCACTGATGGTTGGGACTCTAATGTCATCATCCCTTGTGCTACTAAATGCACTTCTCAAGATCACCACAAATATTCTCAATCCCTTCCTATACATTCAAGTCTCTCTTTGGTGCATTTTAGGAGCCATGTTTTGAGTAACTAGAACATCACTTCTTTTGTGGTTGGAAATAATTTTGTATTTAAAATGGTGTGGTCACTTACATTTTCACATGTCCCGCAGGAGAAAATGAGGCCTCCATGTGTTTTAACCTGCTCAAGCCATGCTATATTTATGTTTGAATGGCTATTTTTTAGGAGAGTGAGCCATGTTAAAGGAAAAAATACTTCATTAAATTCTTAACTACCATCTCTCACTAGTCATTTGGACTCTCTTTTGCACTAATTGGCCGTTAGATGTTGCCTTGGATCCTTGACCTACACCATGGATCTTTCGGTTATTGACCCTTAGAGTGTGCCATTGGACTAAGCATATTTATTCAAGTAGCATTGGAAACCCGATTTAATCTGTGTTATATAATTTAGGGTTTTAAAGCTACTTAACTTATAAAGCTTTTCAAGATAAGCCATTGAAGAATCCTAATTTAATCTATGAAAAGTAAATCAAGATTTTTGATCTCTCCTAATTCAGACTTTGTCTTTTCATTTACTTATGAATTCTTCCTAAGTAAATTACTTGGAGAATCCTAATTTACTCTATGAAGAGTAACTCAGGTTCTCCAAGCTTACTTACTACGAATTTTTTCTTGCTTAAGTATTCTAATTTTTCCCTTATGAAGTCTATAGACTTTTTATTTTTTGAGAAAATATCTTGAAGGAATTCTTTTGGCATTTTTCCCACACCATTTCCTTTTCAATTTTCCTAAAGGGCACCTACCCTTCAGGTTTCCTACAAATGCCCCCTGTCAACTTCCCAAAGGGTATCCACCCTTCCTGTCTGTCTCAAGTGTTCCTTTTGAAGGGCACCTACCCTTTGAAATTTTTCCAAAGACTCTTCTCAAATGGTAGGGTACCCTTCGAGATTTTTGAATGAGCCCTTTGAAAAAGAATGAAGCCTTTTAGAAATTTTGAAAGAGACCTTTCGAAAGGATTGTTCCCTTTGGTACTTTTTTGGAAATGCACCCTTGAAATTTTTTGACAAGGCAACCTAGAAGATTTTTAAGGGTAATTTTTACCTAGGTTTTTGAAAACTACCCTCCAGCCCAAGAATATATTTTATAAATATTGTCTTGAACAAATTGTTTGAGACAATTTTTCAACACTTGAACAAACTATTGAATAAAGTCCTTTCAGGTTATTTTTTCACTTGGACTATTCACTTGACCACTAAGATTTCCATAATTTGTAACTTACTTATTGGTACTCAGGTTTATACTTGCCTACTTATGAAGTCATATTGCCTAGGAAACCTGAATTGCACTACCATGATCAGTTCAATCTTCTACTAGTCCATTACTTCAGACTTTTTACAACTAATTACTCATAAAGCTATTTTTAAGTTATGTGCCTCATAAAGTTTGAAGTTTTCATGAAGGAAAAAATTGATTAACACTATATAATATCACTTCAAAGTCTTGGGAAAAGAAGACTTACACCCTACCAAACCCAATTAACACTAAAGAGAATAAATTGGGTTTTCAAACCCACACTACTTCTTGTGAAAACTTTATAATTCAAGATCTACCAAAAACCTGACTAGTAAAGGAAAGATTAAATCAAGTTTTCAAGGGGGAATAACTTATTACTCATAAAACTTTATAAGACAAGAAACTCATAAAACCCAATCTATTTTGGGGAGGAGCAATGAGTAACTCAAGTTTTCTTGAGCAAGAAGACTTAACACATGGAAAATCCAATTTTACATTGGAACTAGGCCCAAAACACTTTGACCCTTTGAGACCTAAAAAATATAAGGAAATTTAATAAAATTAGTTCCACTGATGGAGTTTTTAGTTCTGATGAACTCATGATTGAAATTTTTGAACTGTTCACCATGAAAACTGCTCAAGAACCTTTTCTTGGCTCTGCAAACCTATCCCTTAAAATTTGACAAAATACACTTGCAATCTTAAAGTGTTTCAAAATATTTTTTAGCACTATAAATCTCTCTAGTCCATTCATTTCATCTAGAACATCTACTCATCCATTAGCAACCAGACCCATCTAGGCATAATTCGATATATGGACTAAAAAATCACTGACATCTTTGGTGACTCATAGGGAAACATGCCTACTATGCTTGAATAACCTAGCCACTTGCTTCATCTAATCCATTGGACATGGAGCAACTAATTTTGTACAATGTTGTATTTATCTATAAAATTACCTTAAAGTAATAAGAAAAACTTAAATGAAATAAATTGTACCCAAGGCACTTAGGGGGGGGAAAACACACAACTAAAATGGATGTGCACAAGGTACTTAGAAGAAAACATGAAAAAATATACAAAAGGTACAATATATACAATAACTGCAAACTCTTTTAATAGCAAGTCTTTAGATGAATCCCATTAACTAGGATGGGTAATACCTCCCCATCTAATTAGGCAAGCTAAGAAGTGTTAATTTGTTTACGTTCATGGATCACATAAGTGCCACTCCACAAGCTATCAAACTTGGTATGGTTGCATGGCTTGGCCTTATTTAAATCCCATTTGAGGATTATATCTCCTTCCTTGAAGTCCCTTGATATGGATCTCTTGTCAAAGGCTTTCTTGACTTGAGCTTGGTGTGATTCCAGTGTTTTCATTACAAGGTCCCTTATTTCCTCAAGTTTTGTGAGTTTTTCCAACCTTACATTCATGGGTTCTTCTTCTAGTAGCTCTAGCTGATGGGTTAGTTATAACTCAAGTAGCTCAAGATAAATAGGTAACTTAGCCTCCCTTCCATATGCTAGAGCATATGGAGAATTTCAAATAATAGCTTGAGGAGTTACCCTATCAACCCACAAGGCTATCTTCAACTTGGTGTGTCACGTCCTTTAGTTCTCCTCCATAGTCCTCTTGATGATCCTTAGTAAATTTTTATTTGTAGACTCAGCCATCCCATTTCCTTGAGGATAATAATTTGAGGAAGTGTTGAGGTAGATGCCCATCTTGAGAGCCCATTCACTTGTTTTCAAACCAAGGAAAGCTAATGTATTATTAGATATGATAGTGGATGGAACACTAAACTTGGTCACGATATTGTCATAAAAATCTAAGACTATACTTTCATTAGCTTCCTTCAATGTAATGGCTTCCACCCACTTGGTGAAGTAATCAATTATAGTAAGCACCCACCTATACACCACACTTGATGGAAGGTTGATCATTCTAATGAAATCCAAACCCCACTGCATTAATGGTTACTCTACCTGAACTGGGTTGAGAGGAAAAGCTATTAATCTCTGCTTACACATAAAGAGAGAACATTATTGACACTTCCTCACCTATGCATAATCATATTTAAAGAGGTTGGGATAATAATATCTATCCCTCATTATCTTTACTATTGTAGTTTTAGGTACAAAATGACCTCCTTCAAGTCCATCATGGAAATGCTCCAGAAGCTTGGCCACTTGGTCATCATCTATGCACCTTAGGATCATTCCATTGAGTTCCCTTCTAAATAAAATCCCATCAACCAATGCATAAGGTATGGACTAAATTTTTAAGTACCTTATTTTATATTTGTCCATACCTTTAACGCAATCACTTGTTAGCATAAAATGTGTGATATCATGGAACCAACTAGTGTGAGGTGGAGGTACATCTACTTGTGGGTTATCTTATGTTACCAAGATGGCCTCTTTGTCTTCATGAAGATTATCAACCATATTCCGACATAACATTTTCATTCTTAGTATCTTAATGACCTTTATCTCCACATCATACTCCATGACCTTAGTAATCTAACTAGCTCTTTTTTCACTCAAGTCCTTGTTAAGAAGGAAGTATCTTACTCTAGGATGAGACACCATAAGGTATGTTTTGCTATTAGAGAGCATTGGCCTAAACTTATTGAGGATCCTTACTATTGTAAGGACTTGCTTTTCTATAAAGGTATACCTCACCTCATACCCTTCTAGCCCTTGACTGAAAAATGCTAATGGTTTCTCAAGTCCTTCACCATTCCTTTACATTAGCATAGATGATATGTTATCAATATTGTTAAAAGCATACAAAATGAAATCCCTTGGGAAATTAAGATTCATAAGTGTGGGTATTTGATAAATGGCTTGCTTGATAGCCTCAAATGCTAACTTACATTTATTTGACCAAGTGAACACTTGGTTCTTCTTTAGCATAGTAGTGATGGGCTTGATCAACTTGCAAAACTGGGGATAAATCTTCTCACAAATTTTATCTTTATAAATAAACTTTGGAGTCCCTTCTTATGCTTGGGTAAGGATAAGACCAAGATGACACTTATTCTATCAAGATCAATGGATAACCCTTCATTTGAGATGATATGTCCCAATAGCTTGCCTTCATGCATGACAAACATGCACTTCTTGAGATTCAAAGAAATCCCATACTCCATACATCTCTCAAAAACTAGCCTCAGGTGGTTCATGTGTTTGCTAGCATTATTGGAGAAAACTATGATGTCATCCAAGTATACTAGCACCATTTGATTTAGAAACCCTTGGAAAGCCATATCCATGGCTCTTTAGAAAGTTTCACCAGCATTTGTTAGACCATAATTCATCTTTTGGTACACATATGTGCCCCATTTGGTGGTGAAGGTAGTCTTATACAGATATTCATCTTTCACCCAGAATTGGTTATAGCCTAAAAATCCATCTAATAGAGAGAAGTGTTTTGATCATACAACTACTTGGAGAAGTTTCTCCATGGATGGTAAAGGGTAGTGATCCTTTAAGGAGACTTTATTCAAATATCTAAAGTCCACACACAACCTAATCTCCCCACTCTTCTTCCTTACAAGCACCAAGTTGGCTACCCATGATGAGTGTTTGATGGGAAAGATGATCCTAGACTCAATCAATTTAGTTAACTCTTTTCTCATCAACTATTTTATCTTAGGGTTGATCAACCTTTGATTCTACCTTACATGTTTGGCATTGGCCTCTAATTCTATGGTATGTTGAGCTAACTTTGGATCAAAACCTTTTAGGTCATTTTACTCTCAAGCAAAAATATTTGTATATTCCTGACAAAGTGCTATGAAAGCATGTCTCTCAACCTTATTACTTACCTTCCCAAGCTTGAGAAGCTTATCCTTCAAGATGAGGACTCTCTCATAATTTTATTCATTAGTAGACATTACTACCTTCTCTTTTCTCACATGGTATCCTTCATGAAAAATGCCCTCAAGTGTATCCATCCCCTTAGTACGTTTGTTTGATTTTAGCTAAACAATTTGATCCTCATATTGATGCTAAAATTTAGCTTGATTGGAGGAGGAGAACTCAACTTCATAATGTAATAAAGAATAAATTTTCTTGTCACTTTCAAAAACTTTTCAGTGAGATTCATTATCTGGTACTGATGGCCTCACCACCACCTTGACATGTGGCTAAACCTTAGCTTCTTTTAGCTCACGTGGAATGTGAAACTGAGCTACCATGTCTGCTAGCCTATCAGCATCTTGGTTCTAATTTCTTGGGATAAATTGAATGTCAAAGGCCTCAAAATCTTTAATTAGGTCCCCCACTCAAATTTTTTAAGACATCATCAAGGAATTCTTTGTAATGTTTAGGATTTTGACTTGGTTTACTATGAGCTCATTATCCCCATAAACTTGCATTAGTTTGATTCATCTTGTATTGGCCCATTGAAGGCCACAAATCAAGCCTTCATATTCTACCACATTTGAAGAGCAACTAAAATGGAACCTATAGGAAGAGAAAATCTTGTTACCCAAAGGGGAAACCACCATTGACCCAAAATCTACACCATTTTTTCTCCTTGAGCCATTAAAGAATATTTACCATAAACCATTGGGGTCTTCTTTAGGTCTAATGAGGAAAGGCATGGGTTGATTCTCTTCATGCAATAGATAGACACACATGTTTCTTTCCTAAAAACCTTTTAAAGGGTTGAAAAATTGGTTATCTTCTCATAGATCATCTAAGAACAAGTCGAGAACCTCTTCAATATGAGTGTTTAACTCCTAGATAATTTTAAACTCATCCTCATCAAGGATAGTATAATTGAGGTTTATGTTATCTGGTTGATGGGGTTTAATATGGAATTGTGTCATGGGTTTAATCTTGATTGAGACCTTAAACCCATACCTTATTTTAAATGTCATGTAAGACCAATTTTCTACAAGTTAACCCCTAATCTTAACTATGAACTCCCTAGAGAAACACAAAGCAAAGTGAGGAGTAACATCAAGGATCAACACATCCTACATCATGAAAATGCTAGGACAAGCATGCAAGGTTAAGTTCAAATTCTTAATGATACCTAATGGATTTGTGGAAGAACCATCAAGCTTCAAGACTCCCTTGGTATGTAGCTCATATTTGAGATGTAGTTGATCAACTATAGACTTTTGCATGACTAAGGTGCTATCCCCACTATCAACCAAGTAATTATGCACCAAGTAATCACTGATGATTAATGAAATTTAGAAAGGAGGGGGCTTGGTCAAACTATTTAACCTTTCTCCCAAAGGACTCTTGGTTGCATTAGTGAAGACCTCAACTTCTTTGCTTGGTTGTTTACTTGCAACTATCATAACACTCATCTTGGATAATCCTTATTGAAGGATGTCCACTTGGCCAAGCATGGAAAACATGTCTCACATTAGTATGCTCATATTGGATTTCTTTATTTTTTATATAATGTTGATTGGTGTACCACTAACCTTTGTTTGAGTTTTTGGATCCACTGCTATTGGTTTTATCAATGAAAGAGTGGTGAAAAGAGGTTCTTTAAAAGCTTCTTGATTGTCATCCATATTCCTTCTCTTAAACTTTATGTTTGCTAAGATTGCGACATGAGCCAGACTGGGGGTGGCTTGATAATTATATGCATAACACTCCTACTCATTGATGACCATTATGGCCTCTAGCTATTTTGACACCTAATCTAAGCCTTGTTCTTGTAGAGGCTACTCTTGCTTTATCATTGTGGGCACCTCCATGTTTTGGGTCATAAGAGATTGGATATATCCATAAGCAACAACCTATTTTCATTGGTCATTAAATGCCTAGTTAGAGCCATTAGTTGGGAGAATGGATTTCTTAAAAGAATGATTATAAGGCATTGTTGATTTAGCCTCTTGAGCCATATCATTCTAAACTATAACTAAGGAATTAGAAGGGCCTGCAACATTTGGATTATAATTATGTTGTCTAGCATAGTTAGGTTTCCCTATCCTTGGAAATTTCCTTTGTAAGGTTGCTTATTTGATTTATAAGGCTATTATGGATCTTGATATGGATTAATATAAGCTTGATACCTCTTGAAATTGACCACATCATTCCTCAAGGATTGGAGCATACTCTTTAGTTCCAAGTAATTCTTTTGCTCTTGGGAGTCACGAGATCCACTAGTGGAGGCCTTCTCTTGCTTTGGTGAAGGCACAATATCAATTATTGGCATTATAAGTATAACATCAAGTGGAGGAATGACTATAAGAGGTGGTCTAATATTAATAAAAAGAGGCATTAGGGGTCTAGAAGTAAGCTCTCCTACCTAAACTAGGCAATTTTTTGCTTTAATGGCCACCTCATATGCATTTGATAGTATGTCCCCTCCCATGGATTAGATCATTATAGCTATATCACTGTTGTGATCCTTCAACAAATACAAGAAATCAAAGTTTAGAGATTGTTTAATAGCTATTAGAACTCTATCCCATTCCTTCTAAAATCTCATATTAAAGTCTCTCATGACTTCATGGGGAGCTCTCTTGATTGTGGTTAGCTGCTCTACAAGTGATAAATGATCACTCTTATCTACAAACCTTTTACATAAGGTTATTGCCAGATCATCCCATGAGTGGATAGAATTAAGAGATAGGCCTCTATACCAATCTAATGCCTTTCCATTAAAGGATACAACTAATATCCTAATAGCCACATTTTCTACTGTGATATTGTGAATGTTTTAAAAATTGGTTATGTCCATTATGTGATTAGTAGAAGTTAAAAATTGATCTCTTATGTCATATGGGACACTTTTGAGAGTTGTTATTGGCATAGGGTCATATTATGGAAAATTTAAAGGACTATGGTCACTAAATCCCATAAAAGCTCTTTAGGGAATCATGCTAGCAAAAGGAGCTAACACGGATCTTCTTGCATAGGTATACCTTATGAGTGGTTTAGGAAAATGTTTCCCTACATATGGATTAGTATGGGTGAACCTTAAACTTCTTATTGAGTTTAATGATAATTCAACAAACTCAAAAGGAATACCTATATCAGTTAATCTTGTAGTCACCTTTGGCATGAAAGATAACTACTACTCTACCATTAGATAGCTAGGTGTTATTTGGAGTCACCAAATACTAGAAGATGAAAGTTACCACTACTAAAAATTGATCAAAATATCATAAAATTTGACCAATATTCCATAAAAAATGGAGATGAAAAAGGTAGTGTGTCCCACTAGGTGTGCAAGAACTATTATAGCTTGAAATTGTACCCTTGTGAGAGAGTTATTCAGGCTCTCTCACTTCTAGCTATAAGCATGGGGACAACCTCAGGATGTGGGTATCCTATGGTGAATTTTAACTTCTAAGATTTTTTATGAAGCTAGTTCCTTAGGTGCTTCACTTTAGCTCTTGGTGCCCACACTATATCTACTATTGATAGGGAAAAGGGATAGGAAGATAACTTGGAAAGAAATATAAACTAAGGGAGGTAATGCACCAAAATATAATGATCCACTAAATATGGAAAAAGAGTCAACTACTAATGAAACTAAATAGGACATAGTTTATTTTGGTTCTATCTCAAGGCCATAGGCATGGAACTTTTTCATGGAGGTCAAAGGAGAGCTTTGTGTTTTGAAGGATAATAAGAATATGTCTATGAGAGACACTATAAGTTGGTAACACTTTAAAGGGAGATAAACACAATGACACTTCACACAATCCTTCAAAAAAACAAAAGGATCAAAAGTAAGGTGCTTGGAAAAATTCAAGTGATGAATAACAATCATACATTCTGTAAGCCAAACCAAATGTACACACTTATCTTTAACTAGAAATAGAGAAGCCTTCCTTGTATTGCTTTAAAAAAGTTATTTTACAAAGTGATTTATATAGATTAATTCTATCACCAATTTGTGGATCACTTCTTGGCTCTAAGGCCTCTTATTTATATCAAAAAAGGAGAGAGAAAGGGAAGAAGGAAGAAGTCACTAATGACTGGGATTCTGATGTCATCCTCCCTTGTGCTATTAAATGCACCACTCAGGATCATTGTAGGTCTTCTCAATCCCTTACCATGCATTCAAGTCTCTCTTTGGCACATTTCAAGAGCCATGTTATGAGCATTTGGAACATCACTTCCTTTACAGCTAAAAAGAAATTTGCATTTAAAATAGCGTGGTCACTTTTATTTTCACATGTCTTGTAAGAAAAAATGAGGCCTCCATGTGTTTGAACCTACTCGAGCCATGATACATTTATGTTTTAATGTCCATTTATTGGGAGAGGGATCCATGTTAAAGGATGAAATCCTTCATTAAATTCTCATATACCATTTCTCACTAGTCATTTTGACTCTCTTTTACATTGATTGGATATTACATGTTACCTTGGATCCTTGACTTACATTATGGATCTTCTGGTCATGGACATCTATGGATCATCGATCTCCTTACCAATTGGGTTCCCTTTGTGCCACTTGAAAACCTCTCATTTATCATTCCTATGACTCTTATGCACTATCAATCCTTAGAATGTGTCATTGGACTAAGCATATTTCGTCAAGAAATGTTGGAAACCCAATTTACTCTTTATTGTGTAATTCAAGTTTTCAAATCTACTTGACTTATGAATCTTTTCAAGATAAGAAATTAAAGAATCCTAATTTAATATATGCAAAGTAGCTTGGGCTTTTTGATCTCTCCTACTTCAAACTTTGTTTGCTCCTTTACTTATAAAGTCTTCCTAAGTAGAGTACTTGGAGAATCCCAATTTATTGTATGAAGAGTAACTTTGGTTCTCCAAGCTTACTTACTATGGATTTTTTATTTCTCAAGTCTTCAAACTTTTACCTTATGAAGTATATGGAATTTTTCTTCTTCAAGAAAATATCCCAAAGGAATTCTTTTGGGATTTTGCTTGCACCATTTCATTACCAATTTTATTGAAGGGTACCTACCCTTTGGGTTTCCTACAAACACCCCCTATCAACTTTCTCAAAGGGTATCTACCCTTTAGGTCTCTCACAAGTGTTCAACATAAAGGGAATCTACCCTTTATAGTTTTTCAAAGACTCTTCCTGAAGGGTAGGGTACCCTTCAGGCCTTTTGAATGAGCCCTTTAAAAAAGAATGAAGTCCTACAAAAATCTTGAAAGAGACCTTTTGGAAGGATTGTGCCCTTCGACACTTTTTCAACATGCACCCTTTAAAATATTTGACAAGGGCACCTAAAATATTTTTAAGGGTAATTTTTACCCATGTTTTTGATAACTTCCCTCCATCTTGAGAATATATTTTGAAAAGATTGTCTTGGACAAATTTTCTGAGATAATTTTTCAACACTTGAACAAACTGTCGAAGAAATCCCTTTCAAGTTTTTTTTGTACTTAGACTATTCACCTGACCACCAAGATTTCCATAATTCACAACTTACTTATTGGTACTAGGGTTTATGCTTGATTTCTACTTGCCTACTTATGAATTCATATTGCCTGGGAAACCCAAATTGCACTACCGATTCAGGCTTCTACTGCTCCATTACTTCAAAAAATTTACAATTGATTACTCATAAAGATATTTTTAAGTTATGTGCCTCATAAATTTTGAAGTCTTCAAGAAGGAAAAACTTGATTAACACTATAGAAGACCACTTCAGAGTCTTGGGACAAGAATAATTACACCTTGCCAAACCCGATTAACACTAAAGAGAATAAATCAGGTTTTCAAACCTATACTACTTGTGAAAACTTTATAAGTAAATCTCTACCAAAAACCCAACTATCAAAGGAAAGTGTAAATCAGGTTTGTGAGGGGGAATAACATATTACTCATAAAACTTTATAAGACAAGCAACTCAAAAATCCTGATTTACTCTAGAGAGGAGTAATGAGTAACTTGGGTTTCTTGTGCAAGAAGACTTAACACATGGAAAATATGATTTTACATTGGAAGTAGGCCCAAAACACTTTGACCCTTTGAGACCTAAAACTTATAAGGAAATTTGAGCAAAGTAATTCCATTGATGGAGTCCATAGTTCTGATGAACTCATGCTTGAAATGCTTGAACTACTTGGTTCACCATGAAAACTACTTAAGAACCTTTTCTTGGATTTGTAGACCTATCCCTTAGAATTTTAAAAAATACACTTTAAGAAATCTTAAAGTGTTTCAAAATATTTTTTAGAATTGTAAATATCTATGGTCCATTTATTTCATCTAGAACATCTGCTCATCCATTAACAATTGGATCCATCTGGGCATAATTTGGTATGTGGGCTAAAAAAATGGGCAACATGTCTAATTTCTAAAAGTCATCCAAACTAAAAATGAATTGAAACCTATGGTTTAGGCTATTTTTCTTACTGATCCCTATAGTGAGATATTTTCAAAAGGTTTTGTAATAATACAAGTTTAAGACTCATCATTCCTCATCTAATAAATACTAATAAAAACACATACTAAAGCTAAATCAACACTACACAAACACTCTATTTTTACCTATTCATCCCTATTTTCATGTCAAGCATAGGAGCATTCATATTATAGGTTTAAAATATTCAAAGAGTATCACATGAGTGATATTTGTCAAATTATAAGTTTGATTGCTATATGCATCATCATATAGTATATTTAACCCTTGTACACAAAATTTCCCACAGATAGTGGATAACTACATAAGTTAGTGCCCCAATTTATATTATTGGTTATGTAGGTAGCACTCATTAATAGAGCAATCTTTGAGGAAATTATATACCATGATCCCACTAACTCATTTTTTAGCAAACTCATTCCAAGGGTGAAAAAGGGTGTAGAGCTAAGGTTTGAACAATTAGTGAAGAGTGACAACCTATATCCCATATATAAATACATTAGCAAAAAGGTGAAAAAAAACCCAAGATAATGAAGTAGGTTATATCCAGATCTACTCTTTATTTTGTACTAGGCACTTATCTCATAGTCATACAATAACATTTATGGCAATGTCTAGATTTGACTGTAGTGTTTATGGCCATAGAAGCGTAATTTCCAAAATATCATAAATGATACAGAATATTTATCATACATATTTTCCACATATTCCTTATTCCATAATGTGACGACTTATTTAGAATATTTATCCTACATATTTTACACCTATTTCCAGTACAGATCAACTTGCACACAGTAAACCAACTAAGTACCATTATTTGTTATTTATTACAATATCTTTCAATAGTTGTACTTTACTAATTTTATTAATCTTACTTGTATAAATTCAAAATATTTTTTATATTAGTTTTTTATTAATTGGCTTGCTATAGATTAATTTGTCACTCTTGTGATTGGACATATTCTATATTATTAACCATATACCTCACCATTTCAAATTTTTGATTCATTTTTTTGGTGAACTTGACCTCTATGCTTTCCATGTAACTCCTAGTATACTCGAGGGTTTTTTAATTTTTCTAATCTCTTAATTGTTATAATTTATTTCAAAATATAGATTGTTGTCTCAAAATAATATATAGAGTGATCTCTAGATTTCATGTGCATATCCTATTTAGTTCTCATTTCAATATTTAGAAAATTTTAAATAGATAAAAAGGAATCTCTTCCTCTTCCTAACCCTAAGGAGGGTGGTAGTTACCATTCCTCTAACTAGGTCCATGTTATCACTCTGCTAAGGGGTAATGTGGCACATACTATGGTTTCAAATGAAGGTAATCAATATGTCCTTCCTAACATCCCTCATAAATCTCTTGTAAATGATGTATGTATCCATATTAAATCTAAAATACCTATGTATCCATATTAAATCTAAAATACCTAGGGTTTGTGCTTATGAAGCTCTAAAATATTAAAACATCACTATGAGCAAGTTAATAAAATCATTACAAAAGATACACCAATATTTGAGCTCAAAACATGCATCACCAAAAAATAAAAGTTAATATATATAAAACTCAAAATGTGCTATTAATACATATACCTTTGTATCTTCTAACAATGTTGTGCCTAACAAAGTATCATTTCAAAATTAGGAGTTTAAATATAATTTATGTACAAAAATTAATTTACATAATATGCAAAATGTTAATAGAATTTAAAGTGAGATTCTAAGGGTAATTATTATAAATAAATTAATCACATCACCTCCTTTACGATGTATAAAAATAAAAAAACATTATTTCTAATATGATAGAATGCATGGGCATCATACAAATCACTATTTGACTCTAAAGAAGAAGATACACTGCATAGTTTATAGTGGTGATCCCACAATCAATACATCTCACTTTTTCTCATAAACATTATAAATTATTCCAAAAAATTACAAAAAAAATAAAATATTAAAAAAATACAAAAACATTCAAATAAATTAAAAAATACAATATTATTCACCATTCCTAGATTTTATTAGCTCCTTGGCATCTATGTTTATTTTATGTTATTATATAACATATCATTTATTACTATATATAAATATGTTTCACACATCTTTGAGTGTGATATAGGAATACCTAAACAGATTATCTATGCACTTACATATTTTGGGCATCTCCTCTACCCACATGTTTAACCCTAAAACAGGGAATCTAGATCAGTGTTATCTAGATTGAAATAAAGGGGTATATAGAAATTAAATGGCCCAAGGGTGATAATGAGATCTATATTAGGCTAATTATATGATAAACTTAGATATAAGTATACACTAAATTTATTATGTTGAGATAGTCTAAATATAAAAAGTATAATTATGCTAGATATATAAATGACAAATAAGTGATGTACTTATGTTTTTCTAATGTTAATGTAATTATGGATCTAGAACATGTAGATAATAAGTGGGAATTATATTTTGGAAGAGTCATCAGATTGTGGATCTGATGCCTCTAGATCTCTAGACAATAGGGTTAGTTTGGGATAGTTTCATCGATGATACTTTCTAGGTTCAATGCTAGTGTCATGTATGAAATATATTTTGAAATAACATGAGAACACCTAGATCCATTTGGGTTATGATAAACCTTCACTCTAGTTCATTAAAATTTGGGTTATGGATAATCACTACTTTTGAAATGATAAAATCCTAGCTTTCTATCTTCAATGTGACCTTAGGAAAAAATGGGTTAGTGGTCACACAGTGTTAAGATAACCCTAATAACCCCACTATCAAAGGATTTTACTGATATATTCAATAATCTAAAGACAACCTCATACTAATGCAATTCTCTCCTACATGTCAGCTTGTGTGTGAATCATACAATGTGTGAAAATCAAGTACAAGAGTGGCCTAGCTTATAACTTGGAAAATCAGGCTCTTGGGATACTCCTTTAATACTTCAGACTTGTATAGGTAAAAAACTTATAATTGGTATGAAAATAGGGAATATTTGTTCAATTTATTGCTTGATAGAGTGTTTTTTATAAGTGCCTTGGTCTCTTTATTCTTTTTATAGGTGTTGCTAGGTGGTGAATGAATGAGGGTTGATCTTGTATTTATATCAATCCCTTTAGATTAATAAATCTCATTAAATCACTTAATATGACCATTAGTATATGGTTCATTTGCAAATTGGATGATTTTAGGGCATTGGAAACTTACGTCAAGTCAGGATAGTAGCATCGATACTATTGTCTAACTTGGATGTTATTATCTAGGGAGCAAGAGAATATGGATAGGTTTAAAACTTGTAGAGATGGAATATAAGTACATTTATAGCATTATGGTCAAGATAGAAGACATGGGTCATCAATATAAGACTAGTCAAAATAAGAGATATGGGTCAAGAGGCATAAGAATAGAATAGATACAAGACTTATGGAAGTAAGAAAGGTAGAGAAATAAGAGGAACAACCAAGGCCTGAGTTTTCCAACTGTACAAGACTAAGGTGCTATATAATCAAAAAATATCCTATTCATTTTCCCCTATTCTAATCTAGTAATGAAATCACTAATTTAAAGGAAAAGAATGTGTACTTGGGTGTGTATTTACACTTTGTCTTTGTGTGTACCCAACATGAGTGGTTTTATGGTGATTGAACTATAACCAAGAGAATGTTATAGTATAAAATTAGTGCATATAATCTAGGTTTAAATTACTTTAAATAATTTTAAATTGAAAGAGAAAGGTTTAGGAGTACACCTGTGTGTTGATGTAACCACCTTGCCTATTAGCAAGTTCTTTTGTAAAAGATGTATCATTGTAAGGATATGAAAAATGAGATTAGGATAAATATAGATAAATAATTAAAGTTTATATATCCAAGGAGATATAGAGAGAATGATATATTGGAAGGAACATGCCCATAAATTTAGAGCAAAAGTGAGTTGCCACATGGTAGTTGAGATTAGCTCAGTCATGAAACCCAATGATACTTATAACCTAGTGGGGCTAGATGATCAAGTCCAACTTTAAAACTTGGTAAGATTGAGTGATTTGATCACCTCAACCATACCAAAAGGTGAACCAAATACTACAGTAGATTGGCTCAATAAAAGTCTATAAAAGTTCAAGGGGTATTAATATGAAAAAGTCCATGATATGGTAACAATCCATAAAAGAGTTATGTAATCTAAAAGTGATTTAGATTTTATAATATTAGGCACATGTTGCATAACATATACACCTTAAATATGTCTTGTGCTAAAATTATGTATAACAATAGTACCAATGTATATAATTCTACCACAACAGTGAATCTGAATCATATAATTATGTGATTTGGCCAATTTAGATAATTGTGTAAGTGTGGATAACATGCATCCAAATCATCCACCCAATATATATAGAGAAATTTGAAAATTAATATAAGTACCAATGTGGAGGACATGTTTTCAAAACATGCCCCAACTATAAACTAGAGATGTTGAATAAGGAATAGGCATGGAGAACATGCTTCCAAAGCATGCCCCATTGAATCTTAGAATTGATATAAGTAACACACTAAATGAATGTGGAGAACATGCTTCCAAATAATGCCCCCATTGAATAAATTATGAATGTGTGGAATTCATGTCCACATAACATACCCCCACTAAATATATAGACTGATACAGGTACCATATACTGAATGAGCATGGAGAATCATGTTTTTAAATCATGCCTCCACTAAATCTAGAAACTTTGAATATGTGGAAGCTATGTCCATATGATATGCCCCCACTAAATCCAAAAATTGTGCCAAGTGTGGAGAACATGTCTTTATGACATTCCCTAACTAATATGCCCCTCCTTTGAGGAGAGGGAAAGATAGGAATTAGTAGTTACTCACCTCAAAAGTATAATAAAAATGTATTACTCTATGATTGTAACCATCTATCATATAGAACAAAATGTCTAGGTAGATATAGAATTAAAGTGCATATAGCCAATGTGATCATATGTAGGCCTAAAATGCATGATAAATACCATGGAAATGTCTAGATAGTAATAATACAAGATCAACAAGAAAATAACCACACACACAAGAGCACTCAAAATTAAGTCAAAAATAAATGATCCAAAGATATCACAAACAAGGGGAATGTTTAAATACCATACAATCAAAGGGACATGACTTAGTCAAATGTCCATAAAAACAAGAATGACATATTCAAATGTCCATACAATAAATAATGACATATACAATTATCAATGAAATCATACATAGGCACAAGGTCCACAATAAATGGGGCATATTCAAATGATAAAAAAATAATACAAGACATTCAAGGAAGTTCATAAAGTAAAGCATAAAAAACCAACATAAACATGCCATAGTATCCCATGGATCCAATGTGTTAGGAAATGTATGTCAAGTGTATAACATATCAAGTACCCTATGTAAGATATAATCATGGGTAATATGCATGTGTAAGTAGATATGTAACTCAAACATGATAATGTAGAGTGATCATCAAATCATACAACTTATGTGTATCAAGATCAAAGAAGTGGATGCCCCTAATGTCCATATGAGATGAGTAGAAAGAAGCCCCAACAATTAAAAATAGGAATGCATCATGTGCTTGTGTATGCTTGTATCACACTTAAGTATAAGTGTGACACATATGTTTATGTAAGATTAATTGAGTATGGAATCCATCAATATGGAAGTAACACATGGATGCCAAGGAGCCAATAGAACATGTATGTGCCAAAAATGTTTTTAGAGTTTCAAATGTTTTGATTTTTTTGGTATTTTTGAAAAAAAAATAATTGGTTTAATCAAGAAAGTCCTTTTTTTAAAAAGGTGGTGGGCCACCAACAAAGGATTTTAACCTTTGTTTATATCAATTTAGTACCAACATTTCAATGTTTCTATGTAATGGATTTCTTGAAGCCAATGGCGCAAGAAAATAATCATGTCCATCATTTTATATGCAAATATCTATACCCATATGAGGAAAGTTTACACACATGTTTTTAGTGTCTAGATTAGCATTCCACTCAACTAGCCAAGATTATCTAAACTTTAGTTTTAAATGTGGTTCATTTGTTGCTATCTAAATAGTTGAATCCTCAACACATAGGCCATAAATAATAGGTAAGTGAATGTATCTATGATATTTAGGATCCAAGGGATAATATATTAGTTAATTTAGAGTATGTCATAATCATGCAAGAAAATTAGTCCCACAAGTTGCATCCCACTTGTCTGGATCAAACCTGATATGGTGGCAACATACCCCATAATATTAGCGATAATAGTTTAATCATCATGCTTTAGTTGCTTTGAAAAATATTTATATTTTGAAATAGAAGAAGTATTCTTCCTTTTTACTATTGTGGACACATTACATATGAATCCTTCACTCTTATATTTTTGGATTATATTTTGCAATGCCTCATAGTGATTAGAAGTATGGTCATTGATCTGATGCTAATTATAATCTGGTACTCCCTTTGTGGGAAGCAGTCTACTACCTAGTCTATGTCTTGTAAAAAGTAAAGAAACCATTCTATATTCAAGTAATAAGGATAATATGGTATCAGTGGTATCCTATTCTAGTGTGATCTATTTTTTAGGGTAAAACTTTTTGAGAATATTTCACATTATTCCAATGATGTACTTGCATTTGAACCTTATAAGGTTGACTCAATGGTTTTAACCAAGAGGGATGTATGGAATAACATTCATTTACATACTCCTCAACTTTTTTTTATTCTCCCTTATCCATATTTAGTGTTATATTTTCTCCAAATGGGTTTAGCTTATATGTGCCAAGACCTATAGGTTCAAATAGGTTATGTGAAAAGTGATCAAGAAGATCAAATTTTAAGTTTCATATTTTATCATTTATCATATCATATGTTATGTCATCATCAATATCATATTAATCTAAAACATGAAACTCTTTTTGCTTGGTATTGATTAATAAAGGAAGCTCAAATTTTAGGGATTCTTGTGGTTTTTTTGACTCTTTTGGTAATGGATTTTTATCTTTATGCATATCTATGCACACCTTAGAGTGTAGTGACTTATTTGTATTTGGAGAGGAAGGAACCATTGTACTTGACTCACCTATTTCATACATATGTATATATTCAATAAGTATTGAGTGTTTAGGTGGTACTACTATAGGGATGCCTTCAGCTTTAGAATGTATCATTTTGAAAAAATTTAAAGGTTCCTCACTGGCAGGCATGGATAATAAGGTCCCCTCATGTATGATTTTACACATTAATGAAGTATATATGGGACAAATTCCATTAAACTTATCCAAGATCTACCTAAAAGTAAATTATAATGTAAGGATTGAGACATGACATGAAAAGTAATTGAAATTGTTTTTGGTTCTACTGTCACATATAATTTAATTTGTCCAACTTGAAGGCTATATGAATTATCAAATCCTTTGATGTGCATAATAGTGATTTGAATAAGTCTAGTGATAATACCCATGGTGGTTAAGAATTGTATGCCATAAATGTTTAGGCCTAATCTTTTAGCAATAAGCACTCTTTTGATACCTTTACTTTATATTGTTACTTGTTAAATAAAGGTAATTTTTGAGCAATAAAATATTTAGATGGTAAATATGATGGATTAAAGGTGATGAGATTATTATTATTTTTAAGATCTTTCATAATATCCACAAAATAAGTAGGTTTAATATCACTTAGAACTTGTGTTTCAATCAATGCCTCGTATAGGACATCCTTATAAATAGTAGATTACTATAGGAGCTCAAGTATTGGAATTTTAGCATGTTTATTACTTAATTGGTCAATGATGTCATATCCCTTATATTTTATTACAAGATTAGGTTTTGGTGGCATCTATTTTATATTAACAAGTGGAAAGATGGGTTGAGAAACCTTACCTCTTTGAGTAGTAACAACATGGACCATAGAATCCAATATAATTTGTGGGTGAATAATGGGTGCAAGATGGTAACTATCATTTGAATGATATACATGTAGGATAAATGGTCAAAATTATGCATGTTTTAGATTATGGTAAAAGTAGGTTTTGAAGGGACCCTAAAATCCTATAACAGTAACAAAAAGGATAAAACAATAACAACCACCAGGAAAAGCATTCTTGAAACCTACTAAAGAGTAGCATCAAAATCAGGGTTTACAGGGACCTAAAACCACAAACATAGTTCAATAAAAGTACCTAGGTTTTACAAGGACCTGGAACCTCAAATAATTTTTTTGACCAAGAACCAATAAACAGGACCAAAAAAAAACTAGTTGTAATAACTAGCAAAAAACACCAAAACAGAAACAAAACCAGCAAAGAAGACCCTAGTCTTCTATTGTAAATCCATGATCATCTTAACAGCCTCCTTCCCTATCGTAGCAGTATACTAAATGGATTTAGCAGCTGAAGTAGCAACAACTTGCAAGGCTTTCTTCCTCAAACTCTACCTTGTCCACTTACTTGGACCCTCCAAGGATATGGTTTCTTCATTTGCTCTCTTACCGAGGTTAGCTGCAGAATCACAAATGCTTGATGTTACCTGATCCATCTTCGTTCTACTTTCCTTGATGAGCATTCTAAGATTATGCTCATAATCTTTAAGTTTTTTGGGGATATCTCTCATTTGCATCTCCAAGTGGTTAATTTTGGTCCGATCAACATCCTGATTGTGTTGCATTTTTTACACTATCTTCTTCAGCCCCATTATTTCATTATAGATCCAAGAATCAACTTGGAGAATAGAGTCAACTTTGGACTTGGTAGAATGCTAGAAGGAAATCTTGGTTTCCCTCTGCGAATATTCAAAAATGTCTTCTATTGTCTCATGTAGAGGGGAATCAACCTTTTCAATTTGTTCCTCCCTATCCATCAGTTTCTCCTCTCTAGTCTCAACAGGGTCTTCATGCTTAACAGGTTCCTCCTCTTCTTGTCCCCCAGTCTCCATAGTAGGAGTAGAAGCCAAAACCATACGATCTTCCTCTCTCATAGAAACTAGATAATCAATTAAGATATCTTTGTCTTTATCACCTTCCTCAGACACAGTCTGATTACCCTCATTTTTAGAATTGCTCTATTCTGTGTTTCCCTCAATTGTATCCTCTTCATTCCCTTTCTCAAATTTTCCTTTAGTTTTTGGATATCCATCCAAATTGGAGCTAAACTCCCCAACATCCATCCCTTCATCTTCCTTTAGGACATCCTTCTCAGAACTTTCAGTAATCTCTAACTCAAAATCCTCTTCTACAATTTGTTTTTGAAAACTAGAGGGTTTTGGTTTTGCCTTTTCTATCCCTTTAACATTCTCATTCTTGTTACACTTTTTGGAACCCTTATGTTTTTCAGAAAAAGGAATTGAAGCTATGGATTTATTTTTACAAAAACCCTCTATTAGAAGTATCAGACCTTCATGTAAAATTGGACGAGACTCCTTCTTCCTATGGGCATACAAGCTTTGAAGCAACAAAAAACGTAGATAGAAAGGGAAAGAAATTCTATCCTTGTGCCTAAAGTGGTTGAGGAAAACAAAATGAAATTTGTGAACTCTTTTATTCCTACCATCAAGGATAAAGTACTCATGGATATAGCATAGCATGTCTCACCAAATTCCTTTTATCTATTCCACATCAAAGAAGTCTCCATTCTTTTCCAGTTGCTTCTCCTCTACATCCGTCTTTGAAATTTTTTTGTAGGCTGAATTGGAGATACTTGTCTGTTTTGAGAACTTAATACCACCCATGGGAAGCCCCATGACCTCAGCAATGAAGTCATGCATGTTAGAATCTAGATATTGGATCTATAAAATTGTAAAATTAATTTTGAAAAGAGATTGAGTTTTGGTTGCTTCTTAAAACCCTCATATTATAAACAAAAGAACATGGAGGAACTTGCAAGAATGTAAGTTTTACATCCCTTATACAATTGAATGAGTTAATTAGGCATGGGATGCAATAAGTAATAACCAATACAAGGTATTAGACCATGAAATAATTAATATAACTATCCATGGAAAGCATAATTATAAAATATATAATAATTTAAGGATCAACAATAGAAAAAATCAAAAAACCCTAAGTGACTTAGGGTTTGATGTTTAAAGATCAGGTTCATCAAGTATTTAACCCTAAAATGGGGAATCAAATTTTGCATTATCTAGATTGCATTAAATTCACATATATAAATGAAATGGTACAAAGGTGATAATCAAATCTATAGCAGGCTAATTAGATGTTAAACTTAGATATAAGCATACACTAAATTTTATATGCTAAGATAGTCTAAATGTAGAAAGTAAAACTATGCTAAATATATAAATGATAAAGAAGTGAAGTAATCAGATTATTATGATGATAAATTATTTATTTATCTATAATAAGCTAACAACATATGGGAAGTAGATTCTAAAATAGTCATCAAATTTTGGATCTGATGCCTCTAGCTCTCTAGGAAATAATGTTAGCCTGTGATGGTTACATTGATGCTACTCTTTGGGTTTGAAACTAGTGTCATGTATGAAATATCTGATAAAATAGGATATAAACACCTTGATGCTTATGGTTTATGCTTCACCTTCACTCTGGTGCATTTAAATATGGGTCATGGATAGTCATTTCTTTTGAAATGGAAAAAACCTAGCTTTCCATCTTCAATGTGACCCTGGGGAAAAATTGGTTAGTGGGCACATGGTGTCAAGCTAACCCCAATGACCTCATTATCAAAAGATACTACCTAAATATATAATAATCCTAAGAGGTAATCAAACAAATGTATTTCTCCCCTACATGTTAGCTTGTGTTTGAATCAGTCAATGTGTGCAAATCAAGAACAACATTGACCTAGCTTGTAACTTGGAAAATCAAGCTCTTAGGTTGTTCATTTAGTGATTTAAACCTATAGATGTGAATTACCTATAAATGGTATGGAAGTAAGGAATTTTTTTTTAATTGAATGATTTATAGAGTGTTTTTGATAATTCATTGGTCTTTTTGGTCTTTTTATAGGTGCTACTAGGTGATGAATGAATGAAGGTTGATCTTGTATTTATATCAATCACTTTGGAGTAATAAATATAATTAATTAACTTATTCCAACCATTAGGATAAATTTAATTTGAAATCTGGATGAATTTAGTTTACTAGACACTTGCATCAAGTTAGGATAATATCATTGATGCTACTGTCAGACCTGAACATTAGTGACTAGGGAGTAGGAGAATAGGTATAAGTTTAGAATTTGTAGAAATGGAAGATAAGTAAATTTTAAGCATTTTGGTCAAGATAAAAGACCTATATCATCAATATAAGAATAATTGAACTAAGATATATAGCTAAGAGGCATAAGGATATATCAGATGCAAGATTTATGGAAGCAAGAAAGGCAAAGAACTGAGAGGAACAACTGAGGTCTGAGTTTACCAAGTGTAAAATACTAAGGTGCTATATAATCAAAAAATATCATCTACACCACATCATATATTATGTTTTGGGTATATACCTTCTTTGATCATGATTATTACAAGTTACATATTATTTATTATCATTTCTACATTATCATGTTTGATCTTATATGCTAATGCTTACACACACACACACACACACACACACACACACACACACACACACACACACACACACACACACACACACACACACACACACACACACACACACACACACACACACACACACACACACACACACATCCATGCTCATATCTTTCATAGTGTACTTGATATGTTATACTACATAACATTTTTTCTAACACATATGTGTATTTACTAGTATAATATGCTTATTCTAGTTATTTATATTTCATTTATTCACATTGTCACTTTTTTGAGTGTATTGTAATTTTTTTTATTGAATATGTTCCTTGTTTTTTGGCCCCTATGCCATTATATGTTGTTTGTAAATTTAAATATGTCATTCCATGTTGATTTTAAGTTTAAATATTTCATCCATTTTGATTGTTTGGCATTTGAACATTACCATTATATGAGGTATCCTTGGACAATTCTTTTCCCTTACATTTAGTGTTATTGTGTGTGTACTTGATTGTTTTCTAAGCATTTAATATTCTCTCTAGACATTGTCATGATCTATATCATTCATCTTAGGTCTTGATAATATCACATACTATAAGTTTTATTGATATATCTATTTCAACATGTTATCCTTATATGTTACATGATTCATACACATATTATACTTACACCTTATCATTTTTAGGTAAGGTACGTTCTATATTTGAATTCCATCACCTTAAAATGGGGGAATGTCATAGAAGCATGGCCTCCACATGTTCACAGTTTCTAGATTACAGTGGAGGTATGTCACAAAGATGTGACCTCCACACTTATACAATATTCATAGTTTATAGATTTTAGTGGGGTAATGTCATAAAAATATGACCTCTACACTTATACACCTACTTACTATCTCTATAAATCAATGGGGTAATGTACAAAGACATGATATCTACTTTCACAATCTCCAGTTCAGTTTCATAATTCAGATATATACTTGGGTCAAAATACTATACATTGCACCAATTTTTCATAGATTTGAATAGAGTTTTTAATATTTATGACACACATAATCCTACTCATAAATATTAAATGTGTGTATTTCATGATATTTGACCAAAAAATTTAAACTTTACCAATTATATTACTCACTAGGTTGCACTGATTACACCATGATTTACTATTTTCTAGCCTTTTATCTGCAATAACTAGTTCATTTTATAGGTTGAAGTGATTAAATAATTCAACCTCACATATTTATATATTAGAGTGATAAAATAATCAAATATCACCCTATTTATAGGATTATATGATTAAATCACTCACCCTCACCAGATTATATATATTCACACTTGAGCTGTGTGATTGAGATTTAATGATCTCAATGGCCATGTCACAACTCATCCTTGCACTAGATTAGGGTAATAATACCTTCTAATCTCCATCTTCCAATATTCAAGGTTCAGGTCTAAACCTTTTCCAACTCCAATGCTTCATAATGAAACATCTTTTCCAAGTTAAATCTTTAAGAGACAACATGGTTGCATCAACACACATGTGTACTCCTTCCTTACTCTCTTTCTTTTCAATAATTTAAATTATTTAAAAACTTATATTAGATGTACTTATTTATACTATAAATTCCTCTTATTTATTGTTCATACACCATCAAATCACTCAAAGTGGTCTCAAGCAAAGACAAAGTGTGTTATACACACCTAGGTAAACATTTCTTTCTTTTAAACTAGTAATTTCATCCTTAGGCATACTCAATTAAATTGGGGGGTGGGGAGGGGTAATGTAGATAATAAAACTAAATTTTTATATCATATCATTCTTATACATTTGAAAAATATTAATTAGGCCTATACCCTTTAGTTCTAGGCCTCACTATTGTTAAAAGGCTTACATTCACCATCTCATTATGACTAAAAACTTATCTCTTAATTTGATCCACATCATTATGATGACCTAGGTCTCCTATAATTTATATAAAGCTTAAAACTTTATAAACATCTTTCATTTTATGTTTTATATCCATACCTATTTTATATCCCTATAGACACTACCAACCATAAAGGAACACTACTACCAATGGTAGTGTCTAGATCCTTATCTAGTGTCCAATTACCAAAATTCATACAAATTTCAAATTATTAAAAACCTATGGTTAAACCTATTTTTCTTATTGAACCCTATTGTGACATATTTTCAAAATATGTGGTATAAATACAAGTCTAATTATTTACATTCCTCATCTATAAAATACCAAGAAAAACACCTACTAAATCTAAATCAATCAACTACACAAAAACTCTATATTTTCATATTCATCCATATTTTCATACCAAGCATATTAGAAGTGATATTGCATGCCTAAATCATTCAAAGAAAAACCCATGAGTGATATGTTTCAAATTATAAGTTAGATCAATGCATGCATCATCATATAGTATATTTCATCCTTGTACACACATTTTCTCACACATAGGTGAGAACTACATAATTGTAAGGCCCTCCTTAGAGTATTAGTTATGTAGGAAGTACCCATTGATAGAGGGCTATTTGGAGTAGCTTGACACTATGATCCCACTAACCCATTTTTGAGAAAACTAATTCTAAGGGTGAATAAGGTTTTTATAAATAAATAAAGAGTGATGAATTATATCCCAAATCTAAATACACCAATACAAAGGCAACAAAAAACTTAAAACAAAAAATTTGGTCACATCTAAATCTAGTCATTATTTTGTATTAGACACCTATGTCAAACCTGGACACTAGTGTCGATGATAGTGTCTAGATATGATAGTAGTGTCTTTAGCTACATAAGTGAAATTTCTAGAATCTAACTAATCTAGAATACTAATCCTACATAATTTACACTTGTTTCCAGTCTAGATTTGCATGCACATAGTAAACTAGCTAAGTACCATTATTTCTTATTTATTGAAATATATTTCAAAAATTTTGATTTACTTTTAAAAATAATAATAATTGTATATATTCATAATATTATTTATACAAGATTTTTATTAATTGGTCTGCTATAGATTATTTTATCACCTTTGTGCTTTAACTACTATATTCTTAACCCTATACCCCATAATTTTAAATTTAGGGTTAACCAAATATGATATATGATAAACTACACAAGTTAAAATTCAATCCTTCAAATCAATATTTATCTCATACTCTATTCACACCTATTAGAGTTGAATAATATCAAGAAAATTCATATACAATAAAAAGAGATAAATCATATTTTTTTATTTAGGCACATTTGTATGAGGGAAAAATAAAAGAAACAATGATATATTACCAGTGCATTCAAAATGTAAAAAATACTTACAATATTATCTCACAAAAGGAAAGGTTACAAAAAGAATAGTTAGAAAAGGTAAGGTTACAAAAGGAACAATTTGAAAATAAAAGGTTATAAAAGTAATAGTTTTAAAATCAAAGGTTACAAAAGGAACACTTAGAAAATCAAAGTTTACAAAAGGAATAGCTAGAAAATGAAAGGTTACAAAAAAATTAGTTCAAAAAACAAAGGTCACAAAAGGAACAATTAGAAAAATAAATGTTACAATTGAAACAATTAGAACAAGAAAGGTTATAAAAAGAGAAGTTACAAAAATAAATGCAAGTTAAATAAGAAAATATTCTTAATAAAGGATTTATTAATAAGAAAGTTCAAAATAAAAATATACCTAAATGGGCCAATGTCATAAGTATAGTATCAAAGGAGACAACTAAAAATTGTTCATCATATCTAGATCCTTTTATTCTCAACCCTCATATAGATGGCACGTAATGCACTAATTTTGAGATTACTAATGCTCATGAAGTCAATGTTTGCATCATGCAACTACTAAATCTCTTAGATATTATAAAGAACATGTGGATAAGACTAATTCATCTAGTTCATTCATTTGATCCATTGATATGCCTATCACACTTGTTCCAAAAACATGTTCATTTACATTTAACAATTTCCCTACTCTGGATCAATATAATGTAAAACTAGGAAGATCATGGCCAAGATCAATGGGGTAAATACTGGGAAAAGATCATGATTATGTTACATATGAGTATAAATGTTTGGATTTTATCATTTCAATAAGAGTATATTCTTTTGATCAAGTAAATAAAGTATCAACTATTTATTTAAAAGATGATAGAAGACCTACAAATCAACACATTCCAATTATTGATTTAACATAGAATTCAATAGGAGATCACGTATTCTATGAAAGAAATCCATGAGAGCATTCTGTTATGGGAATCATTTGTTAATCTTAAATATTATCTATTTTATGTAACCTATTGAATTTTTCATCAATTATATTCTTATATTTTAACATGCATATTCTCATATACATTTGCATTGACCATTCTTCTATCCCTTGGCTTTGTTTTCACTTGGCCCTTGTCTCTTGGTTGTTATCTTGATCTTTACATCCATGGAACTTATCCTAAAATGATTTTAGTGCACATCCTTGGTGGCATTATACCTTTTCACTCTTATATAGTGACTATTCATACATGTTATGGCCTCCATTTGAGCTTAAATTATTATATACATCTATATTTATCTATCACATGAACACACATTGATTTTTTCCCATTAGGGGCATGTAGATCTTTATCTCCACATACACTATTAAGGTAAAATTTTGATACACATATACATTGGGATCATATTACTTGAATTTACTTCCTCCACATTGCCATACTATCACATCTAGTGCACACTGTGCTATGACACACATTGTATATTATTTACATACCTCAAGTTATTCCATTTTCTAGACCATTACCTCATAGCCTTACATGACTAATTAAAAAATACAAAAAAAATCTTATCATAAATTCAAAAACATTAAAAATCTTCAAAAAATAAAAATCAGGTCTAAGCATGACATGATTACAAGATTCTACTATTTACATATATTATTTGTCACATGTTTGGTAGATGGCATATTCTTTTCATACACACAAGCATTTCATGGTATATGAGTGCAATGTAGTACATACACATCACACATGGACATATAGATGTTGGTCATTCCTCTACTTATTAGGCCATGCCAATACTGGGGGCATATTAATTCACATGTTTCACTATTATAGGTTATATCTTTGTATGACCTGTTGACCATTTTTTACTACATAAAAAAATGGTTCAACACCCCTACAACTTTTATAGGGGATTTTTTTATAATGTTTTAATGCATATTACAACTCTTTTGATGTCATTTCACATGCCATTCTAAGTTTTTATCATGGCCTATCTTGGTTCCCATGTCTTCTAGTGTTTTAAGGGTTCTTTTTGATCATATATGCAAGTAACAAATTTTCATGGTGTTGAGTAGTTGCAAGAGCAAGTCCAAAAAAGCCTAAGTTTACACTTGGGAGATTTTTCAACTTTAGCCAAGTGTTAAAGCATTCAATTTTCTTTTAGAGGAAGTGTTCCACAAAAATCCCACAACAAATGTACAAGGCTTATTTCTTTCAAAAGTTTTGTTTTGGGTCTTATGGACTAAGTGTCAGGAATTATTTCAGACAATTTATCCAAAACAATAATCTTGAAGGGCATTTCTTTAGGAAAATGGACCTTACAAAAGTTCTAAAAGGTATTTATTTGAGAAGTGGACCTTTACACAAATATTGAAGGATACATTTCTTCAAGCAAAGTGTCCCCAACACTTTTATCAAAGGGTATTTTTCTCAAGAAAATGTCCCAAACACTTTTTTGAAAGGCACTTTTTCTTCACCAAAGGGTCTAGTGTAGAAATTCTGAAAGATCACTTCCTCGAGCAAGTATTCTATAAATTTTATTTGAAGGATCTTTTTACATCAAGGTGGACCAAGTCAAAGTTTTAAATGCCACTTTTTAGAAGGCAAAGGACTAAGACGTGAATTATTTTGGACATTTTGTTTGCAATAATTATTTAAGGCAAATATAGGTCAAACAAATTCCTTTGAAAAGAGTGTTTTACACAAAGCTTGAAATAATTGTCTAGAAAAAGATCTAAAAGAAATATTCCATAGGGTTTTTAATCTAGATAAGTGCACAAACATCAAGTTTGGACCTCAATAAATATCCATTTGATTTCAAAAGTTTTAGGATAGCCCCATGGACATTAAATTCAAGCCCTAATAAGTGATTATTGAAGTTCAAATATCTCAATACGGTTGCAAAAATGTCAATTTTAGGCCCCTACAAATAACTATTGGGATTTGAAAATCCAAATATGTTTCATGAGTGTCAAAATAGAGTTCAGGAAAAAATCTATTTGTGTGCTTAAATTGGATGATTTGTGGGATGTCATTTTCATTCTATAGGATGATAAATGATAGTTATCAAGACGTCAAATTTAAGGACATATCAAGACAAATATTTAGGGGATTAAATTTGATGATCATGTGACCATCAATTATGGTTACAAGAATGTCATTTGATGAGAGCAAGGATGTCAATTTTAATACCATGAAGTAGCTATTAGCTTTTAAATGGTAGGCCCTGGCAGATCAATGAGACATGTTCAATCATAGATTCTAGATCAAAAAAATGCAATTAGGTCAAAGAGTCAATGAATCTCAACAATATAGGCATGATGAAAAAGTGGTACAAACATGTGAGTCTAAGTAGAAGATCAATAGATCACATTGATTCACCTTAGGCAGATCTGATGGTATGAGAAAGGTTCAAAGAGTTAAGGATTCGAGTCAATTTTTGATGACCAATTAGAACAAAGGAGAACCCAAATGTTTTAAACAGAGGTTGAAAGGTCATTTTTCAACCAAAGCAAGCAAGCATGATGGAGTTGAGATAAAAAATGATTTACTTTTAACCAAGAACAAATATTTTAGGATCAAATGATGCCATTGGGGACCTATAAAGGTAGACATGTGGACTTCAATGGTCATCACCAAATCTAACTACATGAAAATGACCTCCCTCCCCCCTTTGGCATGCACCAACAAACTAGTCATGAGAAGTTTCACATCTGGACATGGTGAAAACAACTTGATCCTACCATTGTAACTGCCATGCAACACCATAGAGAGGATTTTATAATGATGCAACAGACTAGATGACCAAGATCATTTCAAGAAGTGTTTGAGTGAGCTTGATTCATGGAAGAAGTTTTAAAAACTTTTAAAATAGATTTAGTCTTTTTTATTCCCCTTTTGATCACTAAAAAACTCCCTCTCTTTCTCCTTTTCTTCTATAAATATAGATCTTGAGCCTTTGTAAAAATAACCACACTATATATGGTGAAGCCCTACTAGATCGATTTTATATTCTACTTTTGAAAATTAATATAAGTTGGTTTTCTAAGTTTTTAATAATTGTCTAAGTCTAAAAGTGATTTATGGTGATGATAAGCGATAACTATCTATCCTTCCTTCCCTTGTCCTTTCATGTCAGAGCAATATTTCCTAGTCTAACAGGTCATATAGAGTGTAGTATAGTGTTTAAATACTTCCATGTGTATAATTGTCCTTCAAGTGTGAAATCTACCCTCTGGTTTATTTACCTTTTATTTCCTTTCATATCACACCTTTATATTGAAATACTCATTTTAGAATCTATTAAAACTTAGATACTATATATTTTTGTTTGAGTGTGGTATAAATATGATGGTCATGTGGAAGACATTATTCATGAATCACATTATTTAGAGTAGGTTCAATTTATGTATTTTCTAACTTTTTTCCCTATAAATAAGTATTATCTTAAGTGGAAAACATTGTACAATATATTCAAGGAGCTAACCCTTAAACCTAGGGGCTCATTTCTGATATAGGTACACCCACATACCTGGAAATGTTCCCATGTTGCCCAAATCTAGGAGAAGCTTGAACAACCTTTTCTAGGGTGCAAGATTTGGTGAAAATAGTTCTATCACACCTAGTGGGATCCATTGTCTTCAAGATAACTTGTCAAGGTGAATGTTGATCTTGACAACATCAGCTACAAAGTGGTATGCTACTCAGTATTTAGTGAATCCTCAAAGTAAATATGGTTTCAGACCATTATTTTGTTATAAAATTATCCCTATATTTCATGTTACTCACTAGGTCATCCTCTGCTAGACCATCCAATCCTATTAATCCACTCATTCATCCTGATATCCCTCTTACCATTCAGTATCCATAGCTTAATCTACCCTTTGAAGAATGAGTAGATTTTACTAGGGAGGGGGAAGAGGAAGAGGAAAAACAAGTTGAATATCTTGAAGAAAAAGATATGGATAGACCTCATGCTTTCCCTAATGTTAACATTGATAATCTAATCCAACTTCATGCTTATGATTCCATCCCTCCTATTTCCACAAAAGGTGTGCCCTCATTCAATGGTGAGATTCATATCACACCTAGTGAGCACATTATATATGTTTCCAATTTTTTTAGTTTCCATAATATTGTTTGAGAGAACATTGATATTAGGCTCCTTGTCATTTCCCTTATAGGGAAGGATATTTATTGGTATAGGACTATATAAGGGGGATGCAACATACATGGGATGAATTTTGAGTGTTGTTAACTTTCATATTTTAGAATGAAACTGACCATGTTTCTTTCATGCATAAACTCAATGTGATAAAGAGGGGACCTAAAGAAATAATGCATGACTTCAATGAAAGGTTTCAAAATATTTTTCATAGGTTTCCTCTTCCTATGAGACCACATATTAGTTTTATGTTCCCTACTTAAGAGCCATTGGGATTGAAATTATTGTTATGCTTCAATCTATGGGAGGATCCACCCTCCTTGAAGCATATGAGATTTCTATCAAATATAAAAATAATCTTATCCAAGATGGAATATTTCCACCTCAAGTGTCTATTCCTCTTTTTTCTCATGCTTTTTTTAGTACTCCAGATATAACCCAAGTTCCTAATTCCAATACCAAAACTAAGGTGGCTCCTAGGCAAGTAGAGAATAGTGTTGATTAGAAAGCAAAGTTCATAGCCTTGGAGGCTAAAAATAGACAATATAATGTGAAATAAGGTAATTATTAGAACTCTTACCCATATCAACAATAGTATGGTAAAAAATATGGAAGAGGGAGATGCCAATGACATCATAATCCCAGTAGTCTTGCTGATACATACAATCCTAACTCTACCACCAATGCAAAAGAGATGGTACCAATTTATAGCGATTTGGTACATGGAGAAGATTGGTATCAAGATCAATTCATGGATGCCAATAAAAATGGATAGCAAGATTTGGTAACTCAAGGGATAGTTACTCCCCTCCTATCAAATTAATATGAGGTGATGATGCAAGCTAATGAAGGTTGGCAACCTCAAAGAGAGATCTTCACCAATTTTCTAGTTGAAGACATTGTTGTGCTAAATCAAGAAGCCTATGTTGTAGACAATACAAGGGATAATAAGAGGGTTATATGAAATTTTAGTAGCATGCCTATAGGCTCATCTAATCACCTTATAAGGCAACAAGATGTAGTTATAAGTGTGAAAATTTCAAAGGCTTCTATGACATCTCCAAAGGTTTCCACACCTCCAACAATCCAAAATGTGGTAGGGTCTATTCAAAGTGCCTCCATTCTTAAAGTTCAAAGAAATTACTTACCTCTAAGGACATGATAAATGGTGAGCACTAATTCTTTAAACATAGTATATTCCTTTAAGAGTGCCAAAACATCTATCTCCTTATGGGATATCCTTCATATGCTTGGCTGAAAAGAATTATTACAAAAGTAATTATCCACTATTCCTACTAGTCCTTCATCCTCAAATCAAAGTCATGACCATGTTACTCTTAAAAATTATCCTAGTATCATTATGGAACCATCCAATAGAGATGATAAACCTCCACCATTTTATCTCACCCTCATTATAGGTGAAAAATTGGTACATAACTACATAGTTGATAGTGGAGCTTCTACTTCTATCATGCCCAAAATTATAGCTGACAAACTAGGCCTAAAATATCAGCCACATAGCAAGGGGGTCATTTAATTAAATGGAACACCTACCAAGATAGTATGGCTGATAAAAGTCTTGAAAGTTTTCTTGCATGATTATCCCAGTTTTCCTATCTTGTAAGACATAGTTATGGTTGATCTCCTAGTCCACTTTGTAATCTTCCTATCAAGGGACTTCAAAACCAAAATAGGTGGATATCTCTCAATTTACTGGTATTTATTGGCTTTCATAATAATATATGAAACCAAGGTGATAATTAGGACATAACCTCTTGCAAGGCTTCATATTAAACCTTACTTTGAGATAAGCTCTAATTTGAATTATGTTATTCATGAAGAGAAGGATTCTATTCTAGATGATGGCACTTCTTCAAAGCTTGAGGGCATTGAATATTTGTTTCTTTATGAGTATGGTACTAATAATTATGATTAGTATCATTATGATCTCATGGAGGAAACTAATCTAGGAAAATATTTTATACATAAGGAAGGGATATAGACACCTCTATTTACCAAGGAAGATGGAGAAGATGATAAACTATGGAAGATGTTTTTTGATAGTTCAAGAAGTAAAGTTGGTGTAGAGGATGGTGTTATGTTAATCTATCCATAAAAATGATAGTATTATGCTTCATATATATTTCATTATAGTTGCACTTGTAATGTGAGTGAGTATGAAAGTTTGATTCACAACCTTCAATGGGCAAGGAGAAAAGGTATAAAAAAATTGTAAGTGTATGGGGACAATGAGTTAGTTGTACACTAGGTGAGGAATGTGATTGCTACCAAGAACCCTTTTCTTAAGTCATATATGCATAGGGATTTGGATATACTTGAATAATTTAATGCATTCAAATTCACTCAGTCCCAAAGGAGTAGAATAGTCATGCTAATAGACTAGCTACCATAGGAGACTAATTTAACACTCCAACTACCTTAAAGGAGGAAGGCAAGTAGTCTCATTTAAGATCATTATCAAAACTTCTATACCTTCAATAGAGTAAATTTTTTAGATGGTTTTAGGTTCTCAATGTTTCTCTCTTTTAGATGGTTATTCAGGCTATAATCATATTTTGGTCAATGAAGGTGATTAGTTCAAGAAAACCTTCACTACCAAATGGGGAACCTTTGCTTATAGCAATATGCCTTTTGGTATATCCAATATTGGTGCCACTTTTCAAAGAGTGATGGGCATGACCTTCAAAGGTTTTATTAATGAGATGCTACTAGTTTATCTAGATGATATAATATTATTTTTTGAGAATGTTGATGAACACATACAACACTTAAGGCAAGTGTTTAAAATATGTAGGTAGTATGGGGTATCTCTCAATCCAAAGAAGCACATCTCTGTTATTTATGAAGGTAAGCTCTTAGGACATATTATTTCCAAGTATGGTCTGACTATTGATCCTGAGAGAATAGAGGCTATTATAGACTTATTGTTATCCTTGCATAGGAAAGATATTCAAATTTTATTGGTCAAGATAAATTTTGGAAGGAGGTTCATACCTAGTTTTGCATATTTTATAAAACCTATCAAAACTATGCTCAGGAAGAACCAGGTATTCTCTTAGACCAAAGATGATAAGATCAGTTTTAAAGCAATAAAGAAAGAAATTGTAGAAGTTCCTGCCCTTATGAATCCTAATTTTACTAAGGAATTCATGTTGTATTTATTCACTAACCTTGATAATATCTCATTCATGCTGATGTAAAATAATGATGAGGGCATGGAGTAACCAATTTCATTCTTCAATCAGGCTTTAGAATATTATGAACCTAGGTAAACCTTTATGGAGAAACAAGTCCTTTCTATTATAAGGGGACTAAAAAACTTAGACATATGGTGTGAAATAACAAGATTCATGTTATGGTCTCTCATCCCAACACCATGGAGTTTTTTTTTAGCAAAGATCTCAGTGAAAAGAGGGCTAGGTGGATCAATAAGGTAATGGAGTATCATGTTGATATCAAAGTGATAAAATTGGTAAGGGGTAAAGGCCTTTGTGAACATCTAGCTTTAGACTTTCATGAATCAAAAGAGGAAGCTCTAGTTAACCATGAGTGTCCCCAACTAGTTGGTCCATTTCCCCCATAAGGTTAGATGTAGGATATGATCAGATTTATCCAAAATGGTGAGTACCTTGATAATATTAATAGATCACAAAAGAGGTATTTTAGATTGAAATCTATT
Source organism: Torreya grandis (assembly GCA_037957365.1). Taxonomy (NCBI): domain Eukaryota; kingdom Viridiplantae; phylum Streptophyta; class Pinopsida; order Cupressales; family Taxaceae; genus Torreya; species Torreya grandis. The sequence goes on along the minus strand of JARHVA010000299.1, from coordinate 1,627,970 downwards.
CCCTTTTGTCTTATGGATGGTGTACTATTTAGGAGGGACATGAATGAAGTGTTGTTGAGATGTATTGTTAGTGATTGGTTTGGAGTGTTGCTTGAGAAGTTATATGATGGGATAGGAGGAGGTCATTTATCTCCAAGGACCATAGCTACCAAGATCATTAGGGCTAGTTATTATTGGCCTGACCTCTTCAAGGATTTCCATGCTTAGGTGAGAAGGTGTGGGCAATGTGCCTTATTTGAAGGGAAGCATAAGCTTGCAACTCTTCTTATAAAGCCTGTCTAAGTGGACCATCCTTTCATGTAATGGGGTCTTGAATTCATTGGCATGATAAACTCCCCATCAAGTGTTAATCACAAATGGATACTCATAACAATTGACTATTTTACCAAATGGGTTGAGGCAATAGCATTAAAGGAGGGTAATGAGAGTATCATCTTGGAGTTATACAAAAGAATCATAACAAGTTTTGGTACCCCTTATAATATTATTTCAATTAATGCTCTTACCTTTATGGGTGTTAAAATAGTTGATTAGGCAAATAACAATGGTGTATTATTGAGCACTTTGTCTAACTATTACCCTCAAGGTATGGGTTGGTTGAATCTAACAATAAGAAATTGATCATAATCATCAAGAGAACCTTGGAGCATAACTAAAGAGCTTGAAACACCAAACTAAAGATAACCTTATGGGCTAATAGGATAACTCCCAAGAGGTCAATAAGGAATTTTCATTTTGTGCTTATCTATGGAAGAGAAGCCAGGTTGTCCATCTCTTAAGAGTTGTTTACTTTAGAATTAACACACCAACTAGAGTTTATACAGAACACTCCAATGGAAGTGATGACGAAAAAATTAATGGAGTTGAAAGAGACTAGAGGTAAAGCTCATTAGGCCATGTAACATCACCAGGTATTGATGAAGAAGTCTTTTAACAAGAAGGCAACTCCAAGATCATTTCAGGAAGATGACATAGTCTTGAAATGGGATGAATATAGAGTAAAGTCAAGGAGGCAAACTAAATTTGATTCCTTATGGAGTGTACCATATATCATCACCAAGTTCAAGAAAAACAACTCCTTTCATCTAGCAAGGATAAATGGAGAAGAATTGCATATCCCCATGAATGGGATATATTTAAAATACTGCTATTGAGAGCTGAAGGTCTATCTTGTAAATGTTAGGTTAGGTCTATGTTTTTTTTTTTTTTTTTTGTGTCCCAATAATTGATTTTGAATCACAATGTGTTTTACTTAGTTCTTTGTTTTGTGTTTTATTTCTACTATTTTTTATGTTTCATGTGTTGTTCAAAGCAGTTTATATATCCATCCTATATACTTATGACTTCATATCCCAATGGATAGGATTAGTCAACTGGTCATGACATAACAAGCATGCCACCCTTGAGAAATCACCAAAGATGTTGACCATTTTTTCCTACAAGAAAAAATGGTTCAACCCCCTTATGACTTTTATAGGGGATTTTTTATAATGTTGTAGTGCATATTGCAACTCTTTTGATGTAATTTTATATGACATTCTAAGTTTTGGTAATGGCTTAGCTTGGTCTCTATGTCTTTTAGTGTTTTAAGGGTTCTTTTTTATCATATGTGCAAGTAGCATGTTTTCATGGTGTTGAGTATTTGCAAGAGCAGGTCCAATAATCCTAAGTTTAAACTTGGGAGATTTTTTAACTTTGGCCAAGTGTTAAATCATTCAATTTTCCTTCATAGGAAGTGTTCCACAAAAATACTGTAACAAATGTATAAGGCTTATTTCTTTTAGAAGTTTGTTTTGGGTCTTATGGACTAAGTGTCAGGAATTATTTTGGATAATTTGTCCAAAATAATAATCTTGTAGGGCATTTATTCAAGAAAATGGAACTTACAAAAGTTATGAAAGTTTTTTATTTGATAAGTGGAACTTTTGACAAAGCCAAAATGATATCTTTCTTCTCAATAAAATGTCCCAAACACTTTTCTGAAGGGAACTTTTTCTTTGCCAAAGGGTCCAATGCAAAAATTTTGAAGGGTCAGTTCCTCGAGTAAGTGTTCTCTACATTTTCTCTAAAGGATATTTATAAAATAAAGTGGACCAATTCAAAATTTTAAAGGGAAATTTTTAGAAGGCAAAAGACCAAGACATGAATTCTTTCAAACATTTTATCTGCAAAAATTATTCAAGGCAAAGATAGGGCAAGAAAATTACTTTAGAAAGAATGTTTTACACAAATACTAAAAGAATTGTCCAGCAAAAGATCTAAAATAAATAGATCATAGATTTTGTCAGAAAAGTGTGCAAATGTCAAGTTTGGACCTCATGAAATAGTCATTTGATTCCAAAAGGTCTAGGACAACCTTGTGGACATAAAATTAAAGCCCTAATAAGTGACTGTTGAAGTTTAAATATCTCAATATAGTTGCATGAAAATAATTTTAGGTCCCTAAAAATAGTCATTGGGATTTGAAAATACAAAGACATTCATGTGAATGTCAAAATAGAGCTCAGCCAAAAATCTATCTGTGCATAAATTTGATGGTCTACGAGATGTCATTTTTGTTCTATGGGATAACAAATGATAGTCGGTGGTATGTCAAATTTAAGGACAGAGCAAGATAAATCTTCTGGAGCTTAAATTTTATTATCTATGAACATTAATGATGGTTATATGAATGTCATTTGATGGGAGTGAGGATGCCAATTTTAAGACCATGAATTAGCCATTGGATTTCAAATAGTGGGTCTTAATAGATCAATAGTATGCAATCAATTATAGATTTTAGATCAATTAAATATAAGTAGGTCAAAGAGTCAGTGAATCTCAATAATAGAGGCATGATGGATAAGTGCCAAGTGTATGAGTCTGGGCAAAAGATCAATGGATCATATTCATTTACCTTAGATAGATCTATTGGTATGAGCAAGGGTCAAAGAGTTAATGATCTGAGTTGGTTTTTGATGTCCAATCAAAACAAAGGGGAACCCAAATGTTTAGACAGGTCAAAAGGTTGATTTCAAACTAAGGCAAACAAGAATGATGGAGTTGATCTCAAGAATAATTTAGTTTGAACCAGGAGTGGATATTTTGAGATTGGATGACACCATTAGGGACCTACAGAGGCAAACACATAAACCTTAATGGCCATCACCAAATCTAGCTACATGAAGATGACCTCCCTCACCACTTGGGCATGCATCAACAAACTAGTCATGAGTAGTTTCATGTTAGGACAAGGTGAAAACAAATTGATCCTACCATTGCAACCACCATGAAACATCACAAAGAGGATATTGTAATGATGCAGTAGACTAGAGTGATAAATATTGTTTCAAGAAGGGTTTGGTTGAGCTTGATTTATGGAGTTCATTTTAACAACTTTTCAAATAGATTTGAGCTTGTTGATTCTCCTTTTGAGCACCAAAAACTCCCTCTTTCTTGTTCCCTTTCATCTATAAATATATCTCTTGAGCCATTTTAAAAACAACCACACCATATATGGTGAAGCCTTGTTGGATTGATGTTATTTTCTACTTTTGAACATTAATACAAGTTAGTTTTCTAAGTTTTGAACAATTTTTTAAGTATTAAAGTGATGTATGATGATGAGAAGTGATAACTATCTATCATTCCTTCCCTTGTCCTTTCATGTCAAAGCAAGAGTTCCTAGTCTAATAGGTTATATAGAGTGTAGTCTAGTGTGTGAATCTTTTAAATTGTAAAATTGTCTTTCAAGTGTGCAATCTACCCTCTGGTTCATTTACCTTGTGTTTCCATTCACATCTCACATTTATATTGAAATACTCATGTTAGTATCTATTAAAACTTAGAGAATACTTTATATTTTCTATTTTAGTGTGGTAGAAATATGATGGTCATGTGGAAGACATTCTCAGTGCATCACATTCTTTATATTAGGTTCAATTTATGCATTTTATAACTCTTTTACCCATAAATAAGTAGTAGCTTAAGTGGAAAACATTTCATGATATATCTAGGGAGCTAGCCCTTAAACCCAAAGGATCATTTCTAATATAAGTACACCACATACCTAGAAATGTTCTCATGTTGCCCAAATCTAGGATAAGATTGAACAACCTCTTATATTTTGTAATATATGGTTATAACATGACCTCTATATAATTTTGAGCTATATAAATTGCTTATAAATGTCTTTCTAGTTACTCATATATTAAATAATGCCACTGGGATATGTTATTATACTATGATGTGACATTGATAAATATGGATGGTGTAGACTAATACTTGTTTTATGATTCATTTGTGTTATTACTCTTTTATGATAGGATGGTCATTAATTTTATTTTTTGTGTGGCCCTTCACCTGATTTGATGTGACATATTTAGGTCCCTTGTCTACTACATCCTTTTGTCCCTTATGTGTGGATCTTGGCCTTGTTTGATGTAAAATATTTGTCCCTTATTTGTGACATATTTTTTTACCCTACATGTGGCCCTCACCCTTGTTTATTATGAAATTTTCATGTCCCTTGTATGCATCCATTGGCCTAATGTGTGAAACTAATTGTTGAGATTATGAAGTTTATTTCACTTTTTGAGTTTATTGAGATTAAGTGGTGCTATGATCCATATCATGAACCTTTACTATCCTTTCCATTGCTTGTTATGACATCTTCATGTCCCTTTTATACAACCCTTATCTTAATTTGTGAAACTAAATTTTGATCTTATTGAGTTTGTTTCATTTTTTGAGTTTGTTTAGATTAAGTGGTGTCATGATCCATATCATGCAACTTTACTATATAGTATTATTCATTTATTTTTTAGTGATGATTACCACTATGTGTTTCAATTATGCATGTATCTAGAGATGACACTTATATGCCTTGTATTACATATGTTACATACATTCCTTGATTGACATATACATTACTATTCTGACATACTCTTTACATTTTCACATAATTATATGTTACATGATGTGGTAACTCTTTTTTTTAGATGTGTAACTTACAAGATATATCCCTCATCTCAAAATGGGGGCATTACATTGGGATTCTCATAGAGACTTAACCCTCCATGAATAGAAAGCAATATTTTATATATTTATAATGGTTTAAATATTAGATGAGTTCAGTTACATGATAAACATTGGCACACTAGTATAGATTATGGGTCCATATACCATACATATGCAATCACTTTACAAAAAATAGAGTACAAATTCATACACACTTGAGTGAATATGCATGGGCATATGTACATAGTTTAAAAGAATAAATATTATAGGGTTACACATATACATACATTTAGTATATAGGTTTTCAAATTCAACAATTAGATTCATAACATTCTATATCACTTGGTATAGATTTAGGGGGCATGATAATATTTCATTCACATATACACATATTTAAATTAATGAGGTGTGATACATGTTCAAACACATACATACTATGATATTTTACAATTGGCATAATTCTAAAGGGGAAATATACTTATTCATACACATTTACAAATTTTTCAGTAAGTACTATCATAATTGTTTATTTTCAAAACACTTTTTCAATCCATACTGAGTAGTGAGAAACCTTGAATATATAAATCTATCTATATCATTAAATTTATTTTTTTATAGGTAATTTATGTTAAGGTTTAATTATGCTAAATATCCATGACATTATTTTTAGTGAATCCATCATGTGGTTCCCATTATTTCTCATATTTGAGTATTTATTTGGGTTAATACATCACACACTTATCCCCACATTTATGAGGGTCGAGGGATGTTGTATTCCAAACCTGAGGGATTATATATTGATAAAAAATTAGGTTTTAATCACCCTTGATTAATCCATGGTTTAATAAGAGGATCCAATCTTAAATTAATTCAATAATAATCACATTTCTCTAATGCTTCAATAAGGAAGTATCATCTCCAATAAGTTACAAGGGTAATATGATTTTCACCAATAAATGGGTGTTATTTTTCCTTGCTCTTTAATTTTAAAATTTCAAGTTTAAATTTTATATTTTAATATATGTAAATTGAAAACTATATGTTTTTTATAGGATTTTATATTATGTGACATGCACAATTGGATATTCCTATAGAAGATTAAATGTGTTGTGTAGATTAGAAAAAAATGTCACATTCTACCAATTCAAAAATTAATCACAGGATCAATCACAATAAAAGTCTAAGGCATACTAAATTTTTTTAAAATTAATAATTTTCAAGTATCAAATAGAAATCATTTGTTTCATTCATATAATGAAGGAATATAATTGCATAATCACACTATGCAGGAGAAATATAAGGGGTTTGATTTTCCTACTTTGAGTATTAGATACATAGGCATTAATTAATCATCAACAAGGGTGATTTGGGTTAGCTCATCCCATTAATATTTCATATTAATTATATATTTTTATACTCATAATAACACTTAGGGTATCAAGGTGAAGGAGACTAATTCTAGAGTTACATGTATCATCAACGTTTAATGTCACTCATATAGAGTTTTATAGATAGGGAAAGGTGACCATATAATCACAAACCCATTTTTATACATAGGTCACTATCAATCAGTATAGGTTAATATTGATATCCTATACCAACCAAAATCTAATGAAACCTACCTATGCAAATAAAAATATAGTTCCAAATCTAGACAATTCACAGTCTTATTTTAGTCTATTTTCCACTGTCAAAATTTAGTCACAGTGAGATAGTTGATCATAAAAGATAATTACTTATCCATTTTTTTTACTTAATATATTTATAATAATCCACCTTCCAAATCATTTTATTCAATTTCAATATTTTACATTTAGATGTATGCTTGAATACCATATCTATCTATCTAAATTACATATTAGTTTCTATCTTTTTAAAGTTTCTTAATCTAAATTAGCATAAAATAGTTACATTCATATTTATGCTTAGTTTTCATATATTATAATTTTAATTATAGACACATTTTATATATTTTTAGGGTTAAAATTAATCCAAAATATGGTAAAATATATTGGTGAACCCAAACATTTTATAGAGCATTTTCAAACCCTAAGTTTTCCTTAAGTTTCTTCCTCCATTCTAGGGTTTCATATTTTGAAATATAAATCTATATTTTTAGTTTTGATCTTTGATTTTTTTACCTAATACACAAATTACACCAGGATGTAATGGATGCTTATAGTTTTTATTTCTTTACTCAAGCTATGATTTTAATTATTACATGTTGTTCTCCTTTGATATTAAAAAATATGCAATAAACATGTAAGTTCATGGATCAAAAATTTCACTAATAAGGATAAAATAAATAATGAAAAATATTTAGTATTTCCCAATTCATCCTCATATATTATTAAACATAAGTTTCTTCTTATCACTACTATGTGCCAAATGTAATCCATGATTCACTTTTTTTTCCTCTTCCATTCGTCCTCTTTATGGATCTTGTTTGATGGTTGAATCTAATATGGCTCATGAAACCAAAACCATGGATGTTAATCAAAGAAATAAATATGTAAACTTTATTGATAAATTAGGTGATATCAATTAGAAATAATTAACTCAATTTATTGATATGAACCTAAAAATTCATGATGCATTGTTATATGTAGTAAGATATGAACAAAAAAAGTTTGTTAAGGCTAACTCATATAAGGAATAGTAAGATCCACTCAATGATATTAATTAACCTTTTGGAGGTATGAATTACATATGAGTATTCACAACCACTATTGATACTACATTTATATCCTTAGTTACACATGTTTTACATGCCCAAGGTTTGGGAAGAAATATAAGGTTTCTCCTAATTTCATGCCTATGTTTACCCAACAACCATATGTGCATCATAAAATGATTGTATACAATGAATTAGGATGGATCTATAAATTACCTACTTAGTGAATTCCAATATTAGAGAAGGCAATCTTACCAATAAATCATTGCATAGATATTTATATTAGGACAAGACTAATTTAGATCCACTAAACCTAACCAAGGGATATATCATTATGCAACACCAAAGGATAGGGTTCCAAATCCTCTAGGTAAATGATAATATGCAATAACCCTATCTAGCCCTAAAATAAATAAAATAAATACAATATTATGATCAATAAAGCTTATGATATAAATAGGGATAGTTAACAATAACCAACACATAACAAGTAAAGAAAAGTCTACTCAAGTCAATGTAGAGGTAAACTAAGCAAGGAGTAATACATTCAACCTATTAATTTTTGAGATATCTATCAATTAAATTAAAGAGTTAAAGTTAGGAATACTTACCTTTGGATGAACCTATTGTACCTCAATCTCTCACTTGGCCAATGATGCTTTTCAATAGGTTATTTTAGTTTTGTAAGGATCACACCATAAAAATTAACTCTAAGCTAAAATATTAGTACTCTATATCTAAGACTTTCCCACAAGACAATATTATTTTCTTCCGAGGAAAAACCTTGAGTGATGAATCTTGAAGTGTAGAAATAACATAACTAGGAGATATAAAAATACAAAAATATGTTCCCCCTATTGGATTGAAGTGAAGGTGGTATTTATAGCCAAACATTAACTTTAAACCCTATTAGAAGTTTATCCAACATGATCAACCAAATACATTTTGTTAGGTAGGAAAGGTAGCCATAAGTCTCAAACTAGGTCAGTCAAGCTGACTTAGTTCTGTAATGTGTGTTGAATCCCTAACAAGATCGACCTAGATGATGTAGTAGAAAAATGAAGAAAAATGGGTGCTTACTTACTAAGGGATATTTTGGAAGGGTAATTACTTATATAAGTGGGTAAATGGGTTTTAATTTATTGGGGAGTATGATAAAATTGACTTTTAATGGTTTTAGGTAATGGTATATAGACCAAAAATCATGTGAAACACCAAAGGTGTACCCACCCATTTCCTGATACACCCTTTAAGGCATGCACTCATATAAATTGAAACTTGATAGGTTATTACAAGAGAGAAAGTGTCATTAAATGATAAATTTTAAAAATATTATGTGTATACATATTCCCCACTCAAATCTCATCATGTGTCATGTAATTGTAACATGGTATGGTGCTTTCGGAGATAACATAGAAACACACAAGAATTGAGATAATAAATTACAGTAAAAAGTGGAAAATAGATGAAAGAAAATAATTTAAAAATACATATATTCACTTACTTTGTTTCTATGAAATGAGGGCTACATGAAAAGTAGGTAGAAGAGGTGTTCAATGTATGGAACACTAGGTAGACTTAAAAATAAGATAGAATTGGAATTTTTTACAAAAATATGGGGTAAATATAGCATAAATCTCTACATTGTCAGGATTTTATAAATTCTTACAGTTTGGAAAACAAACTTGTAGAAGCATAGTTACAATCAAAAGATGTAATTTTTTAGTAAATAATTGCTAGGTAAATGTTTTTTAAATTTTGAATGTATAATGGAATTTTAACTATTCATTTATAAACTTACTATTTTGAGAAACCAAAGCTCTATGTGACTTAGAGGAATGATGAGAGAGATTATGGAACATATATAAGGAGAATGGGGAAGAGGTGCATTGTAGATGTTACCAACTTAGTCTAAGTATGGGGTGTATTGAGTACAAAATTTTAACATTTTAATTGTAAATATAGTAGATTTAGAAAATGAGTTATAGGGGAAATTTTGTGTAGAAAATTTTACCCCAATTTTTTTTTGGTAGAGTAGAAATTAGGACAAAAAATGGGTAACGGTCAAAGAAGGGAAATTTATGTCTAGGGAATTAATGATGAGTTAGTTAAAATCACCATTGAAAAGTAATGGGATCGACCAAGTTGACATAGTTTTATATTGGCAAGCTTGTTGTAGTGGCTGATTGCATATATGTTGGCCAATCTAGTTAGTTATTAAATGGCTAGATTTTTATGTGTTGTTTGATCTAGTGTAATAGTATATAGGTGGTAAATTAAGTATACCCTATCTGATCTGATAATTTTTTTAGGTGGTCAAATGTGTATAGGAAATGATTGATTATATCGATCTAGTGGCTAATTTTGTAGTAAGTGGTTGATGTAGTAGGGTCAGTTGTTTGACTTCATATCAAGTGTCTGATGGAGTAGGGTTAGTTGGATAAATTTTAACAAGTGGTTGATGTAGTAGGGTCTGCTTGCTAACTTTATATCAAGTTCTTGATGTAGTAAGGTTACCTAGGTAAATTCATATCAAGTGGTTAATGCAGTAGAGTTAGTTGGTTGACTTTGTATCAAGTGGTTGATGTAGTAGGGTTAGCTGGCCTACTTCATATCAAGTGGATGATGTAGTAGAAAATATATCCTTGGCTAAGATAGTTAGGTATGTGGCTAGCATAGTTGAAATTACTAAAAAAGAGCCAAATTAGGTTGTTAAAGTAGTTAATCTAGATTTAAATGTGTGTATTTTTTATTTTAGTAATTTAATTGATGATGATTTGATAAATTCTTTGTTGTTTGATATTTTTAGAGACATTAGTGGTTCTAGTGATTGGTGGATGTAGTTTGGTTACCTGATTTTTTAGAGATAATGATAGATGGTGATTAAGCATGGCTAACTATGTTAGGCTTTGGTGGGATTATGCAGATGTGGTAGATTCTATTTAGTGTTAACTTAGTCACTATGTTCTTAAGGACATTAGAGCTACTAACCAACACTTTTAGGTAGGTGGTGGATGGGGATATCATTGAGGTGGGTATCAACATAGAGGATGTTTATGTGATATTAGGGCTTCCTATTATAGGGAAACTTGTTATTTGTGATACTCTTGAAATAGATGTTAAGGGTCAAGCCTTAGCCTTATGGGTGACTAGATCATAAAGATATTTTGGTGGTTTATGAGTTCACTTGTTTGACATCTATGTGTCAACCATTCCATATATCTAGAAGGCCATTATTATTTTTATGACAGCTTGTGTGATTTGTCACAAGTCATGGGAATTTTACATTATATGTCATTACCTCATGTCAATATATATTAGATTAGGGTATGATGTATGATATAAGTTTAATGATTTGGGTGTAGCTATTGCATGATTATTATAGTATCTTATCACAAGGGTAAATGAATATGGGACCTATGAATTTGTTGAGTAATTAGATATATGAGAGGTTTCTAATATATCAAATTGTGTTATTTACACATGCGATATATGGTAATTTACCTCATGTATTATGGTGGAGATAGGACCATGTATTATTTATTTTACTGCATGCCCCAACATTGTAGATGATTATTCAAGGAGAGATTATTTAGCAACCTTATGTAGGTATTGCACATACTTGGCCTTCTTGGCCAAGTAATTTTTAGGGATAGGGACATGTGTGGATTAAAATTCATTATACATGGTGGGTAGAGCCACATCCTATTGCTTTTATTGAGTCAATTTGGGTTATCACATCTGGTAGTACCTAGACTTTAGGCATAGCATGTGAGGGAGTGTCAAGGTAGTGGAGGTTTAGGCTGACCTATGGATGTGTCTATGATACAAACACACCTGTTGAGACCTTGAAGATGATAACATCAACAATAATAGTGAGAGGCAATAATAACAAATAATGTTTAACCATAAATTGGATTAGGATCCTAATGTGGTTAGATAGGGTTAAGAATATAGAAATGAATATGCACAAGGGTGATAAATAGATCTATATTACTCCAATTAATTATAAAGCTTAAATAAAACATATACTAAATTTATTATGTTGAGATATTTTAAAAATGGAAAGTATAGCTATGTTAGATATGACAATGGAAAATAAATAATATAATTACTTGGTTATGATGCTAATACAGATCTGGATCTGAAATAAATAGGAAGAATATTAGAAGAGTATTCTAGAAGAGATTCTAAATTATGGATTAAGTACTTTTATAGTTGTGGACACTTATATCAGCATATGATAGTTACATTGATGCTAATGTCTAGATTAGACATAGGTGGCCTATACATAATACCTACTAAAAAAGGATGTGATCACATAGATGCTTTTAGATTTTTCATTGCCTTCACTTTAGTGCATTTAGATTCAGGTCATGGACTATCATTCCTTGTCAAATGATCAAACCCTAGTTATTCAACCTTATAGTAGTTGTGAGGAAAATAGGGTTAGTAGGCACATGGTTTTAAGCTAGCCAAATATCCTTCTATTAATGAGCATTGTATACATAGAAAATACTACAAAGAGGTCTTAAGACTTATGCATTTCTCCCCTATGTGTTGGTTTATGTGCAAATCATGTAATATGTGGAAAACAACTACAATAGTGACCTAGCTAGTAACTTGAAAAATATATCTCTTGGGCTTTTGCTTCAGTACACACACACACACACACACACAAATATAGTCCCTATGATTGATATGGAAATAGGATAAAATAGGGAAGCTTAGCTCATTTGAATGCTTGATTGAATGTTTTTAGTAAGTTGCCTAGTGATTAGGTAATAAGTTTATAGGTGATGAATGAATTAGGGTTGATCTTATATTTATATCAATCACTTTGGACTCAGACAATAAAACTTAGGCCATTTGTTAGGATAAATTTCATTTGTTAATTAGATGAATTTTTAAGGCACTAAACACTTGCATTGAAGTAGGACACCTATATTGACATAGGTGTCTATTCAAGATGCAACTATTCAGAGATCAAGAAAATAAATATAGGCTAAAAACTTGTAGAAACATAAGATAAGTAGATTTAAAGCATTCTAGGCAAGATATAAGGCCTAGGTCATCAACATAAGACTAGTCAGACTAAGAAATAGGCCAAGGATCACAAGAAAAAGGAGATGCAATACTTTTAAAAATAGAAAATGTCTAGAACTAAGGGGAATAATGAAGGTATGAATTTTCCAAGTGTACAATACTGAGGTGTTATATAATTTATAAATAGTGTCTATATTTACAACTCATTTAATATAGTAATTAAATTTGTAGTTTAAATAAAAGGAACATGTACTTGGGTGTGTATAACACACCTTGTATTTTCTTGAGTCTAACTTGAATTCTTTATTGGTGATTGACCTATAACAAAGAGAATGTTATATTACATAATCAATGCATATAACCTTAAATTAGAATAATTGAAATCAAAAGAGATCAAGGTTTAGGAGTACACCTATGTATCGATATAACTACCTTGCCTATTGACAACTTGATTTGAAATATGTATCATTATAAATCATTGGAACTAAGATTAAGACAAGTATAAATATGTAAAGTGCATATATCTAAGGAGATATAGATAAATATATAGGAGGTCCCATGCTCCCAACCTTGGAGCAAAGATGAATTTCCACTTAGAAGTTGAGACTATCTCAACCATGTAACCCAATCATACTTACAATCTAGTGAGTGTGAGTGAACCCAATCAACTCACACTATAAAACTAGTGAGGCTTAACTTTAAAAACTTAGAAATATTGAGTGATTTAATCATCTCAGTCATACCAAAAACTTGAACCAATTACTACAGTATATTGGCTCAATATAGTTCATAAAAATCCAACCTGGTGGGTGGTGATGGTCCCTAAAATTGTTTCAAATCTAAAAATAATTTGGACTTTACAATATCGGCCACAAATTACATAGAATATGCACCTTAGATATGTCTCATGATGAAATTATGTGTAACAATGGTATCAATATATAGAATTCTACCATAAATGTGTATCTAAATCATATAACTATGTGTTTTGGCTAATTTGGAAAATTGAACAAGTGTGGGTGACATTTTACCATAACATTCCCCCACTATAATATAAATATGCTACATACTGATTTAGTGTGAATAATATGCTTCCAAAGCATGTTTGCACTGAATTTGAGTCTACAAATGTGTGGAAGCCATGTATCTATGACATGCCCCCACTAAATCTATAACTATACATTGTGGAAGCCATGCCTCTATGACCCTACTGATATACCCCATTTTGAGTTGAGAGAAGAATATAAACTAGTAGTTACCCCACCTCAAAATGATAATATAACCATATAACTATGAATACAATTTTTTCTAATCAGGGTTTCCAAGCCTCCTGGGGTTTTAGCTTGTTGTGATGTATTTTTAGATCTAAAAATTTACCCTAGGTTTTTACCCTCCTCTGGTTACAAGGGCTTCATGTGCATAAGCTCAAAATTTTCTTCTCCCTTGATTGGTTCATTTATAACTCCAAACAGGTCCATTTTAAAATTACTTAGAGTTATTTTCTTCTTAGGTCAATATACTCAAAAACCTCTTTTTCTTCACCAAATTTTGGTACGTATTTTTCAATTTTTGTAATTTACTATTTTTAGAAAATATTGGCATACAAGGTGAATGGTTTACTTATGTTTAAATTAATTTTTTTGTTTCATAAAAAATAATATTTATTGAAAAATCTCTCTCATAAATTAGAAATAAATTATTATTTTATCAAAATTATTAATTCTTTATTGGGAATATTCTAGGGTTTTGCCTATGAAACATTTCACAATGTTTGGCCTATTTATGATTCATAATAGATTGAATTTAAAATTATTTAGAGTTTTTCATACTTATGTTTATATATAAAAATATATATATATTTTTTCTAAAATATTATATGTATTTTTTGAATTTTGAATTTTACTATTTTTAGTAAACTTAGACCTATATGTCTTACATTACACTTTTGTTTCCTTATTTTATGGGTTCATCTTATTTCATATTTTTATTAAAAAAACTATTTTATATTCCAAAAATTCTTATCCAATAACTTTACATTTATTTATCTTCATTTGGCACATTGTGGTGACTCTCACCTTTGGTGTCAAAACCCCAATTATTTCATGATTTAGTTATTTATAAATTTTGATTATTGATATCAAAGTATTCAAAATTTAAAAATCATATTTTTACCTTTTTAAAAATCATGTTCAATATGAATACATCTCTTAGTTACTTCATTATACAATACATAATAATAGTTGTTACTTGTTATGTTTCATGCATGATTCAATCAATTAAGGCTATAAGGGGTTCAAAATCTAATCATTTCAAAATAACCAAATCAAAGAATGATCCTAATCAAGATAAAATTCAAAATTTTATTTATCAATATTATTTTAATAATATTGATCCTCTTCCTCTTAATAATAAAGAGGGTGATATCTATCCCTCTAATTAGGTCCATGCCATCACTCTTTCAAAGGGTAAGATTGATGGTGTATGTATGCATGTTCAATCTATGGTACCTAGGGTTTGTGTCTGTGAAGACTTAAAATATCAATTCATCCTTATGATAAATTCAATATAAGAGTGAAAAATTAATTTTAGTTCAAAGATCACATTATTGGAAAATCATCTTACATACCTATAGAATCTAACACATGGTGGTGTTAATCATGTGTTTTCATTCTCATCTACCAATGTTATTCCATACAAAGTCCCATTAAAATTAAAATCTAAAGTAAAAAACATCTATAAAAATTAATCCGAATACTATACCAAAGGTTACTAAGATTCCAAGTGATATCCTAAGATAAATTATTTGAGACAGAGTGATCAAATCACCTCCTCCACCTCCTATCAGGTAATCTAAATACTATTGTGCATATCATAAAATGCATGTGCATCATACAAATTATTGTTTTACATTAAATAATAAAACACAAAGTCTCAAATATAATGTGGATCCCATAATTGATAGATCAATTAATAAAACCAATCCATTATGATTACCTCTCCTAAAACAAAAGTTCCAAAACAACAAATTTGGGAACCAAAGAAAAATTCAAAGTAAAAATAGTTGCAAATATCAAATTTAGAGAAAAAAGGTTCAAAAAGAAAAATAAAATAAGAAAAAGGATATAAATTTTCCTCTCAATAATGATACTTATTTTTATAAATAGTATGGTTTTGGAGTGAAATATTTACAAAACTTTGGTTATCATAGTCAAGGATTGGGAAAACATTCTCAAGGCATCACTCATCCTATTTCCACATACGACCAGAATGACCATCAAGGCTTGGATTATATTGGTAATAATGATGCAAATCATTCAAAGATACATTTATCCATTGAAAAATAATAAGATCTTACAAATGAAATAAAATACAATACAAATGAATAAATAGAACAAATTATATTGCCTAAACACCAAGAAGAGTAAAACATGATACAAAAGGAACCAGTACAAAAAGAGTAAAAAGTACCTAAAAAGGTTAATGTCAAACATGTGCCTTCATATGAATAAATTACCAATCATTACTCAAAGAATAAAATCATTGAACGTTGTATATATGGAAATCAAGGTGAAAATATGATACTTGACCCAACTTGTGAACTCAATATATGTACCTTGAAAGTTTTTACATATCTGGGATATAGCATGGAACATGTGAATATAGCTACTACATCTGATCTTAGTGTTGGATGTATTAAGTGTAATTTTATACTTGGATCTAAATAATTCTCTATTTTATTGAATATTAGTCCATTTTTGACTAAATATAATGCAAAAATTGACAAACCATGGTTACTAGCAATAAAGGAAAATAACTTAACAACAAAGATACCAAGTACAAATTTACCACAAACACATGATATAATTTTATTTTTCTTACATATAAATATGGAACATGTTGGGAAATATGTGATATTTATGTACCAATCTTAATAGATAATTATTCTCCTCTTGAGATCATTGGATAATACTTGCATAAATCCCAAATACCAAAAAAATAAAAAACATTAAAAAATCCAAAAAATATTTTTCAACATCTATATATTCTATTAGCTCATTGGAATCCATGTGTTAGTTCCATGTTGATAGATAACATATTAGTTACTTATATATACACATGTGTTTCACACATCCATCTAAGTGTAATATAGGTATACATAGATACATGATCTATACACCTTGAGATGTTGGGCTTTCCCTCTACTCACGTCACCAGGATGTTGGGGGCATCCACCTCTATGATAAAAATGCATCCATGTTATATCATTTTATGGCCATTTTAAATTATCAATTTTGAGGTCATATATGTACTTAAACATGATTTTATCCATGCTTATATATTTCACAGTATAATTGATATGCTATGTACTTGATTTTTTTTCTATGTACTGCCAAGTGGTGATTAATATTTTATCTCAATGGATATATACACTTTTAAGATTTATATATTTTTGATAATCCTAGTTTTATTGATTCAAAAAGATACATCTTTAAAATGAAATTTCCAAAAGGCAACAAGGTTGCATCAATACATGGGTGTACTCCAAAACCTTTCTTTATTTCAATTTAAATCATTTAAATACTTTTAATTTCATGTCATGTGCACCAATTATATAATGTAACATGATATTGGTTCTAGGTCAATCACCAATAAAGCATTGAAATTGGACTCAAGTAAAGGCAAGGTGTGTTATACTCACACAAGCACACATTCATTTTCTTTTAAACTAGAAATTTCATTAATAAATTAAAGGGGGGGATGTAGACATTATTTATGAATTATATATTTCATTAGTCTTATACACTAGTAAAACTTAGACTGGTTGTCCCTCTTAGTTCTAGACCTTTCCTACTTTTGTAAGTCTCATATCTACTCTCTCTTGTGCCCCTTGGCCTATCCCTTAGTCTGATTAGTCTTATGTTGATGACCCAAGCCTTATATCTTTCCCATAATTATTAAAACCTATTTATCTTATACCTCTACAAGTTATAAGCCTATACATGCTTTCCTACTCCCTAAACATTTACATCCTAGATAGACACCTATGTCGATGCACATGTCCTACTCCGATGTAAGTGTCTAGTACCCTAAATTCATATAATTTTTAGATGAAACATATGATAATTATTGGAATAAGAGATATTATTAAAGATATTCTCTAAAAGGATTGGTATAAATACAATATCAACCCTCATTTATTTATCACCTAGAAACTTCTTACCTGCTTAGTAACAACTTAACAAAAGCATTCAATCAACCATTCAAGTGAGTAAAGCTTCCCTATTTTTTCCTATTTCCATATTATTTATAGGGAAAATATATTTGAAATTCTAAAGTATCGAAGGATAAGCCTAATATATATATTTTTATGTTATAAGCTATGTCACTATTGCAATTCCTTTCCACATATTGCATGATTCACACACACGCCAACACATAGGGGAGAATTACATATGTCTAAGGCCCTCTTCAGAGTATTGGATATGTAGGTAGCACTCATTGATAAGGGTCTTTCAAGGTAAAATTTACTATCCATTATAATAAATCCAATTGGATTTCATTGGTGAATTTATGTATATCTATTTCAAAGTCATGGTGAATATAAGGGGATGAGAGGTATGCAACCACACATATTTAAGACTGGTTGACTACATTATGCGACTAATTAGTTGCATTTTAAAATTGGCTAGCTATAGTCATCAAGCTACATTACATATGTAGCTAGTCTATTGCATTGCATATCTTCATAAAAACAAAATATTTCATGTAGGTTGTGGGTTAAAAGAAAAAAGGAATAAAAAACTTCCCTAAACCTAAATTTTATTGTATATTTGGATTCCTCTCAAAGAGGGAGTAACATAGTCTGTATAGAGTTAAATGGATATCCCTATCCTATCCTGTCCTATCCTATCATATATAATATATGGAGATGGGGAGATAGGGGCTATAAATATAGATAGGCTTCCCATATCTATATATCTATAGATAGGGGCTAGATAGATATAGATCTATAGGGTCCCCCTCCCCCTCTATATAAACTATAACTATAACTATAACTATAACTATAACTATAACTATAACTATAACTATAACTATAACTATAACTATAACTATAACTATAACTATAAATATAAATATAAAAATAAAAATAAATATAAATATAAATATAAATATAAATATAACTGAGATTGAGATTGTAGATAGGGACTTGCCCCTATCTAGATATGGGGTCAGGCCCTAGTATAGTCTTATCTTATCCTCTAATGACTGATGACATAGAGACAAGATGGAATAGATGTTGTCATATATAGATAATATAGGGGAGTAATTCAAAGTGGTGATATATTCATATAGCCTATAGTGAGCCCAAGTTTAGTTAAGATCTCTCTCTACCCATTAATTTTTATGCATTATGATATCCTCTCAATAGTATGGTAAGGAACATGTGCAATAGTCAAGGGGGAACCTCCCAAGGTTGATTTATTCCCCTATCTATAGATGGTTAATTAGGAGATATCAATAAGAATATTTATCCCCTATGAGAATCAAACCTGTGTTTTTGACATGAAAAGATGATGTCCTTGTAATTTAAAAAAATCATCTAAATTTGAGTTCGTATGCAAAAGTTACAACATCAAGAAGTTGGTAGAATTTGCATCACATATGAAATCATAATACAACTAAGTAGTTGTATTACATATGAAACCAAAAATTTTCATTTAAAATGTAACATGTTGGTTGTATTTAAAATGCAACCTATTGGTTGCATATGCAATGTAAATTTTACCAACTTTTTAAGGGTAGAACTTTTGCATATGGATTCAGATTGAGATGGTTGTTTGTTTGAAATTACATAACTCTTCAATAAAAATATAAATATTCAATAAAATTTAGGTTTATGAAAGTTTTTGATACCATTTTTCCTTAACCACATAACCTATCTATTTTATCTCTTTAATACACATAATGACTTCTTAAATTATACCGATGAATCATATATATATATATATATATATATAAAGCTAAAATATGCCTATTTTTTAGGTGACCCAATTTTATGTATTAGCCCTCTAGATTCACCAAAATCAAATTCCCAAAAAGGGTCTTTGGGATAGCTTGACACCATGTGCCCAATAACCCATTTTTTCCCACAACCACTATGAAGATGAATGATTAGGGTTTTGATCATTTGACAAGGAGAGACAATCCATGACTCAGATCTAAATGCACCATAATGAAATCAATTACAAACCCATATATGTATGTATAATGAGACTCTATGGTCATTAAGAAATAGTAGCAGTAATAGGAGTAGGAGGTTTTGGAACCCATTATTTAGTGTTTCATGGTTTATTTAGAACAATAGTAATATGAACTTGTGTAGGTGTATGGATATTTGAATATGGTGCATAGTAGATGAGGATTTTGTGAAACCCACTATGTATCTCTAATGTAACGGTATTTTAATTACTAGTTTCTTGGTAAATGGGATTGCTTATTGCTTATTATTTTATGGTGGATTAGCTCTAGTAGGATTGATAATTAATTGCCTAGGTATACATTTCTCTGGTTTAAGAGGATGCTCATATGGAACTATGGAAATTATAATTACTTGATTGGCATGAATGTATTTAACATACCCATGCACTATATAAGGTACCTATCAAAGAGTATGTATCCAAGGGCATCCCAATAACAAATCAAATACACTCATGGATAGTATAATTGTAAAGGTAGTAACCATATTTGTATGATTTACCTATAAATGTAAGTTAATATCACCAAGAATATGTTGTGAGGTTCCATCAAATTCTCTAATTGATCTAGTAGATTAGTGTAAATCATGATAAGTATAACCTAAGTGTGTGAGTAATGTCATGGTGAAAATATTTTCACTTTCACCATTATCAATCATAATAATTCATATAGGGTGTTTATGAAGGTATGCTCTAATGAATAAAGAATTAATATTGGAGTCATCATCCTTAATCTCACTATCATTAAAGGTAATATGAGGTCTCTAAATGATATGAGGTATATGTCATGTATAAGTACCAATAATCCCATCTAATGGGTGCCCATGATGTGACAGAGGAGGTAATTTAATCACTTTATTTCGAATCATATCTCTTAAGGTTTCACTTGGTCTCTTAGTAACTTTTAGGATAATATTTGGATCACTTGTTTTATATGTTTTTTATTGTAACTTTAAATTTGGATAAGAAGTTACAGATGTGTTTTATTGTAACTTGAAATTTGGATAAGAAGACTTGTTTGGCACAATATTTCTAGAGGAAGATGCAAATGCGTGATTAATACTAGCATATGTGGGATTTTGCATATATGTAATAGTTTGATCATACTAGTGATTTTATCTTTTAGGGATTCACAAACACAAACTCTAAGTATTTCACATTGATTACCTTCATTTGAAACTATAAGGTTGGCCACCTTACCCCTTAGATAAGTGATAGCCTGGATCTGGTTAGAGGGATGAGAGATATCACCCTTCTCAGGGTTAGTAGTAGAAAAAGGATCCTTTATATCCATTTTAAATGTTTTAAAAACTTATATGAGAATAGGATAAGAAAAAACACAAATTTGAGGAGAAATCAATCATGATAAGGATATAACAATTAAAACTATTGGGTGATTTTTTTTAAATATATGAGATAGTTTTTTTGTAAAAATAGGAAATGAGATGAAGACATAAAATAGTGAAAAAAAGTAATTGTACATCTTGTAGGTCTAAATTTAATAAAAATAATAAATTATAAAAAGTGAAAGATATGTACTAAATTTGGGTGAATAAAAAGAGGTTTTTATGTATATCAATTTACATGAAAAATACCTCTGAGGAATTTTAAAATGGATCTATTTGGAAGCTAAAATTTTACAACCAAGGAAAAATCAACTTATAAGTGTATGAACATGAAACCCTTGTAACCAGAGGAGGGTAAAACCCTAGGTTATTGTTTCAGATATGAAAATCCATCACAACAAGCTAAAACCCTAAGGGGATTGGAAACCCTAAATTAGAAAAAAATTGCATTCACATGAATCGAGTTCACTAAATGTTTAACACTAAATTATATGAGGATATTAATGTAGTTAGATAGGGTTAAGACTATAGAAATGAATAAGCATAAAGGTGATAAATAGATCTATAGTAGGCTAATTAATTTTAAAACTTAGATAAAACATATACTAAATTTATTATGCTAAGATATACTAAAAATGGAGAGTACAACTATACTAGATATGGCAATGACATATAAATAAGATAATTTGTTGGTTCTAATGTTAATATAGATTTAGATATGGATAGGTAGGAAGCAGGCTAGAAGAGTATTCTAGAACAATTATTTAATTTTGGATTAAGTACCTTTATAGTCATGGACACTTATGTCAACCTAGGATAATTATATAGATGCTAGTACCTAGGTTGGATGTAGGTGTCCTATATGGATTACTTGTTAAAATAGTATGAAATTACTTAGATGATTCTATGTTTTTATTCACCTTCACTTTAGTGTATTCAGATCTAGGTCATGGACTATTACTCCTTGTCAAATGATAAACCCTTAGTTCTTCAACCTCATAGTGGCTATGGGAAAAAATGGGTTAGTGGGCATGTGGTGTTGAGTTTCCCTAAAGGCCCCTCTATTAATGATCATTTCCTATATATACAATAATTTTAAGAGGGCCATAAACTTATGTAGTTCTCCCCTATATAGTGGCTTGTGTGTAAATCATGTAACATGTGGAAAGTAAGTACAATATTAACCTAGCTTAAAACTTGGAAAATATATCTCTTTGGATATTCCTTCAATACTTAAAACCTATAGATATGTTGTCCCTATGAATGATATGGAAATAGGAGAAAATGGGGAAGCTTTTCTCACTTGAATTCTTGATTAAATGCTTTTGGTAAGTTACTTTGTGAGTAGGTAACAAGTTTCTAGATGAGGAATGAATGATGGTTGATATTATATATACCAATCCCTTTGGATAATAACTCACATAATAACACTTAGGATAACCATTATTATATGTTTCATTTACAAATGATATGAATTTTAGGTCACTCTACACTTGCAACAAAGCAGGGCACCTAAGTCAACATAGGTGTCTATCTAAGACATAAGTGTCCAAGGAGCAAGAAAATAGGTATAGGCTCCAAACTTACATAGGAGTAAGATAAGAAAGTTTTAATAATTCTAGGAAAGATAAAAGGCTTGGGTCATCAACATAAGACTGGTCAAACTAATAGATAGGCTAAGGGTCATAAGAGAGATAAGATGAAAGACATATGAAAGTATAAAAGGTTTAAAATTGAGAGGAATAATCAAGGTCTAAGTTTTATAAGTGATTTAACTATTTAAGGAATTTATGTGAAACCCTAGGTAGATAAAAGATATGAGTAGTAAATTAAGAAATAAAATACTATAGTATTAATATCCACTAATTTTTACATTAATCTATTTATTTGCTTAGCCTATAAATAATAATGAATTGAAAAGGATGTACTTAGTTGGAAAATATGATTCAAATAGATAAGTGGTAGGCTAAAAAGTGATGCAGGAGTAGGGTAGAGTGTCATTAGTAGGAACATGTGTCAAAACCCTCTTTGGATAGTATCATGACCCCCTTTGCCAATAACACACTACACTACTGAACTTCTATGTTGAGTTATTGACCATGTGTAAGTAAAATAGTGAAACTTAGGGTAGACTTTTGCTCTATTCTAGGAAGTATGTGCCTACGGGATCAAGACTTGGATAATTGTTTATGCTTAATTTTGACTAATTTCACTATGGAACCCTAAGATTCTATGATTTCTAAAGTTTTTAACAAACACAAGTGTAATAAAAGTGGCGTTAGTAGGGTGAGTTATAAATGACCTCAACACCCCATGTGTTGAGTGTTGCCTACATACCAATAACTCAAAAGGGGATCAAGCCCAATGTAATTATCCCAATATAAGTGCTATTGAAAGTGAGAGTGATGCTAGTATGCCTAAGTATGAATGCTAATTTGAATACATTGAGTGTGACTTAAAATTTTAAATATAAGTAAAATCAAGCTCTAGGTTATTGTAGATGGATATATGTAGAAATAAGGGTAAATAGGGATCAATTACCTTAATTTTCATAATTATTTATAAGCATGTTCATAAGAATTACCATCTATTATATAAATGAATGAGATTGGTCTTTATATAATGTTTTGATGCTAGTCAAGATATGAAATGAGTTTAGGCTAACCTTAGGATGCTTCAAGGAATATAAATATATCCGTTGGGGTAGAAGAAGTTGAAGGATATAACATCACCCTCTTTACCAATAGTGAACTCTACTATAGACTAAATGGGTTGTGTTATTATCCATGTGGTTGTCACATGTGTCAAAAGATCTGAGATGCCTGGGTGATGGCTTAATGCATATTTTGGTATATCTAGGCATGGGATAGAATGCCATATAATCTTAAAAAGGATTTATAGAGGCCCTAAGATAGGTATAGGTCTAAGCTAAGGATAGGGTGGTATCAAGTCACACTCATTGCATTAAATGATGTTTTAGATAACTACATTTGACCCCCCTTTATTTTAAAAATGCAGTAGAGGGAAATGACTAAAATAAAGGAAAAAGAGATGTACCTAGACTTACATAAGAGGAAAATCCTATGAATATAGATTTAATTATGTGAATTTTTCTCCATTATATGTCTTAAAAATGAAACATGTATGAATCAGTCATTACTTTAAAAAAACAAAAACAAAATAAAAAAACTAAGTAAAGAGATGTGAGGGAAAGGAATGAATACACCTCACTAATTACATGAACCAATGTAAAAGATTAGTGAAATATTATGTTTTGGTGGTGATCTAATAGTGAATATATTAGACTAGTTTAACGGCTTACCCAATCCCCATATGTGAGTCGCTCAAGAACTCAAGCTAGCCTTAACTCCTTCATTACCCACCCCTTTTTAATGGATCATACTCTATGAATAACTTAGATTACACTGATAATTTATCCAATACTCTCATGTAAGTGGATCAAAAAATCAAGTAGGATATAATTCCATCATTGCATACACATATGTAGTAGATACATAAGAAGCTAAAATTATGAGAGATAACTAAAACTATGTAAGATGGATCTACACCACATGGAAACTCTGAAATGTAAAAATAGATCTAGGCCTCTCAGGAATTATAATCATTTAGAATGGAATGAGGCATCAATCTAGTGTGATCTTTATGCAAAATTGGTGCATATGGTGTCTGGAGTATATAATGTGGAGAATGACATGCAGTTTTCATTCCATCTAAGATAACTAGTGTAAAATTAAACATAAGAGAACAATGTGCCATACACATGCCCCTATTTTTGATATCTAAGCATATGGATTCTAGACTAAGTTATAGTAATCTATGTTTTTGCATATCTGAATCTGAAATGTGAGAGATTATGTCATGCATGTTGTCCCTAATATGAGAAAACGTGTGTAATTATGTGTCAAAACTATGTATATACTAAACATATCTAATAATCTATGACTAAGACTATGAAAATATAAAATATAAATATTGTAACTTTCTAATAATTTTAGAATATTTTATTTTTGAGGCCATTAGACTATTACATAGTGGGTGGACTATAGTGCACTGCACTTCTAGAAGTGTATTACATTATTATCCAAAAGTTTTGTTTCTAAAGGAAACTGAGACTGATATGTATGTGACTATGTTTCACTATATTTTCCTAAGTCTAAGATCTATAATCTATGTTTTCATGTTGAAAATTATGTTCTTAGTGCACTAAGATGGCCTGATCTCTATGACAAACCCCTATGAATGCCCCTTCTTTTGAGGGGAGTTATTTAACCTCTAAAATAACTATCCTTAAAATAAAATCTATGCATCATGTGTGTTAGGATAAGAATATATGATATTTTCATGATAAACCAATATAATGTGTATACATGACATCAAAATGTAAAATATATTGAGCATAAGTTTAAAAAGTATGGTGTTTATTAGATATAACATTCACAAGGTTGTTAAGATAGATCTAATAATGTAAGAATGTATATGAACAATAAATCTAAATATAATCTAAGTAAACTACCTAGAGGGATGGAAAATTATGTGTATTAAGGCACCAAAGGAGGAAGGGGAGATGTATGAGGTCCCTCATAGCATCATAAACTAGTGAAAACAAAAAGTAAGAGACAAGTGTTCTGGCCATGACACATACATATAAACACATAGATCCTAATGATATGCTAGGGTTAAGAAAGTATTCAAATTAAGATAGGTTCACCAAATGATTTAACTATTTTGGTAATTTATTTAAAACCTTAAGTAGATAAAAGAGATGAGTAATAAATTAGGGAATAAAATGTTATAGTATCAATAACCACTAGTTTATATAGTAATTGATTTATTTTCTTAGCCTATAAATAGAAATGAATTGAAAAAGATGTTCTTAGTTAGAAATATGAATAAAATATACAAGTGTCAAGCTAAAAAGTGATGCAAGAATAGGGCATGTCATTAGCAAGAAATAAGTGTCATAACCCTCCTTGGATAGTAATGCGGCCCTCTTTGTCAATAATGTATTTGTGCTACTAATCTTTTGTGTTATGCTATTAACCCCATGTGGGTAAAATAATGAAACTTGGGGTAGAGATTTACTCTTTTGTGGGAAGCTTGTGCCTATGTGATCAAGATCTAGATTATTGTCTATGCTTTATTTTGACTGATTTCACTATGAAACCCTAAGCCTCCATGCTTGATAGGGTTTTTTATAAACACAGGTGTAATAAGAGAGTCATTAGTAGGGTTGGTTGGATGTTACCTTAACACCCCATGTGTTGAGTATTTTTCACATACCAATACCTTGAAAGGAGATCAATCTTAATGTAGTTCTCCCAATATAAGTGTTGGTGCAAGTGATATTAATGTTATTATGCCTAAGTATGAATGCCAATTTAAATGCTTTGAGTGTGACTTGAAATTGGAAATCTAGGAAAACTAAGCTCTAGGATACTATATATGTATGTATGTATGTATGTATGTATACATAAGGTTAAATAGGGATCAATGACCTTAATTTTCACAAATATTTCTAAGCTTGTTCATGATAATTTCCATCTATTAGACAAATGAATGAGAGTGGTCTTTATATAGTGTTATAATGTTATTCAAGATATCAAATGTGTCTAGGCCATACCTAGGATGTTTCAATGAATGGAAATATATGTTTTGGGGGTAAAATAAGTTGAGGCTCAATATTATTTCCCTCTTTACCAATAACGCATTGTGTTATAGACCAAAGGGGCCATGTTATTATCTAGGTGGTTGACATGTGTGTGAAAGGATATAAGGTGACTGGGTGATGGCTTAATGCATCTTTTGGTATATTTGGGCCTATTTTATAAGTACACATAAGCTATAAAAGGATTGAAAGAGGCCCTAAGATAGTTTTATGACTAAGCTAAGGATAGGTGGTCTCAAATGACACTCATTACAAATGACATTTTAGATGACTACACCAAGTGTATAAGACTAGGTGCTATATAATTCATAAATAGTATCTACATAGGGAGAGATAGAGGTAGTTATGGTTTTTACATAATAGGGTTTGTATCTACTATGACCACCACCATGATGACATAGACAAAGGCATGTGTAGGTAACGAAACACCACAGGTAGATGCATCAGCTAAGGGAGAGGTACAAGTTGAGGTAGATGTTGTAACACAACTTATAATGAGTTGGTCTATAATGAAATATATTTATAGAGGTTTGCATCATTCTCATTTTCTTGAGCCCAATTTTTACACCTACTAGAGCCATGATTCACAAGAGACGCTTGGTGGGTGAGACAATGGAGAGACTGTTGGTGAGTAAATTATGTTTTTTCATGTAGTTTGTGTTTATTATTTATTTAATAGGTAGATATATATATTAGATATATGACTTTGTGAGATAAATATATGAGATATAATGTACATTTGGTTTGTATTTTGTAGATGTTGATGTAAAGGAGCTTATATGGGTGGTGATGGTACAGGAAATTCATCATCATATATTGGATGATATGTTACCACTTCATGATACTATGGAGATGATTGATCTTTTTATACCTTCTACCCCTAATCATTCAAGTTAGTTTTTATTGGTCAATGAGGTAGTGCAAGAGATACAGAGATAGGGAGATGCAACATTATTAGAATTACCAGAAAAAGTGGGTGATGGGGAGGTATGGGCATGACAAACATTAGTTGAGGATTAGGTTGCTCATTTGGCTACATCCAAAGAATTATCCTATGTATAGGGCCAAGTGGACAATTTATAGGGACAAACTAAGGGCCTACGTACATACATAAAGTCTATACAATAGACTACTTAGATGGGGTAGTGATAGGCATCTATGGGTAGTGTATCCCATCCACCATTAAATAGACAAGTTAAATCATAACCATAGAGTTGATATTTTATTATTCTTATAGCATATTTTTTATTTTATCAAACAATTTAGCCATTTATATATGGATTTATATTTGTTGTTATGACTCATGGATGTTATGGATTATGTATTTTCTTTCTAGCATGTGTTTAATATTTGACATATGCTATGATAAAATGTATGATTCATTTTGTTTTTTTTCTATAAAATGTGGACAAATGCATGGTTAAAGAGAATGATAAAAAGTGTAAAATGTAAAAATGTAATTAAGAATATATTGGATTGTAAAACACACTAAATCATGTTGAGAAGTGTGTAAAACATAAAATAAAGGAAAAAAATGAAATGAAATGTAAAACAAACTAAATCATGTTGGGAAGTGTGTAATATATAAATAAATAATAGAAATTAAATGACATGTAAAACATGCTAAATCATTTAGGGAAATGTGTAAGACATAAATGACAAAAATAAATTAAAATGTAGAAAACACTAAATCAAGTTGGGAAGCATGTAAAAAATAAATAAATAAAAATTAATTCACATGTAAAACACACTAAATCATGTGGGGAAACATGTAAAACATGAAAATAAATGATTTTCAATGTAAGGTACAATAAAAAATAAAATAGCAAGTGAAATTACAAACAAAAAATGTAGGGTTTGTTTTAATCATCCATTTGAAAAAGTATAGTTATTTTGTGACTTAAGACACGGTATGAATCTTGAAGATATTTTTTGAGAAAAAAATGATCCTATCTAAGGTATTATATTATAACTCATAAAGGGTAAACCAATGAAGTGAATGGTAATTATGGTAAGATTTTATGGAGGATGAGGTATTTTTTGTGAGAAAGGTATGGTCCTATCTGAGGTCTTACATTGTAACTCACAAAAGGAGAACCAAAGGGGTATAATCTATGAAAAATTAATATTCATCAAGGAGGAATATTGGGAATGTTAAAATGAAAAAGGAAGTGTAAAATTATGACATATGCATTTTTAATAATCCTTAGTAGGTATGAAACATACTAAGTAAATAGGTAAGTTCTAAAAATTTATTGGATGAATAAATCATAAGATATTTGTTCATGGTATACACAAAATTTTTGGTGAATAAGTGTAGTACTTAGATCAGCTCATGAATGTGATATATACAAGAAATGTAAAATGAGCCTACCTTCCCACAATGTGTTCCCCATTCCTCAACACCCATTATAGAGACGTCAGTCTATTGTGAAGATTGGGTACTTATGTGAGAAAGTAGGTAACATTATAAAGAAGTTTGAGACCTCCTATACCAGTATACTATCCTACCACTCCCCAATGGACCTCAAATCTATCATGAGGCCAACTATGGCGTTTTAACTTCAACCATAAATAAGATATGTGCTAAGATAATAATCACATATTTTGGTGTGATTTTGAATTTTATTTGTTTTTTATTTTTTTATAATTGCCTTTTGTTTAAATGATTTGGATTTTGACTTTTTTATGGTTTTTTCCCATTCCTCCTCCATACAGATTCATAATAACCAATTATGAGTGATAAAAAGTGACAAACATAGATAAGATTTAGGCTTTGGTTATCAAATACAAAGTACCTTGGAAGTTTTCTCAACTTGTTAAATAATTAGGTTTACCATAAATAATTATGTGATCTCAAGACTAACCATATGTGTACTTAGTATGAAATAAGAGTAAAGGAAAACTAAAAATCATATAGATATGTGTATGAAATGATATAATGATAAATATACTTGTTAGTTGATCATGAGGTAAAGATAGGATATTAAAGGGGGTGGGTTTAAAACCATATCAAAAGAATAACTATTTGATCCAAATGAATGATGTAAAAAAAGTAAATATAAATCATCTTAAAAATAATAGGGGAAGAATAAGTGAAAATGAATTTAATCCATGAAATATTTTTAAGTGATAAGTGAAACATAAGATCAATATATACTCATAAATTAAATCCAAATTATATTGAAATGTGATAAATAATGTGATGAAATACCATGATGTGTTTACAAGTACTGATAAATTTCATGATAAAAATCATCCATAACATCCAATACATCTTTGTGTAACCATAATTTGACTTTAATCAAGGTTTCATCCATCTTTGTAGAGAGCCATGAGAAGACTTCCTAATGCATTGTCTCTATAAAAAATGTGGGTATGCTAGAAGAAGAATAATGTTTATGAGGAAAATATTACAAGGGATAATCTATGTGAAGGAGTTATGTTTAGATGTGACTAATATCCTCATATATATGAGGAGATGTAGGCTTTAAAGAAGGTTAATCTTTTGTTCATGAACTACCTAGAGTATGAAGTTGAGACGATGAGGGAATAGGTTGAGGAAAATCATGAAAGTTTTATTTTACCACTCAAAATATATGTATTTGATGTGTGGTACATTGATTCCAAATACAATAAACTTCCACATATTTAAGGATGTGTTTTTAAAGTATCTTAGGAAGATGTAGGCTCTTTTTGGTAGAATATGCCTTCTCTAGACAAAACATATAAATATACTACTGAATCTATTGGAATGAGTGGAATAATGTGTGTATGTGCCCTGAAAACAAAAATTATGTCTAGGCATAGTAGATAATGAAGGTTATATGTCTATAGTAAGAGTAAAGATTGAGGCATGTTGTTGTTGATGTGCATGGCAATCCTGTCCCAATGACTGGTGACCCTGTGGAACTCAAAATATGGCTCATATGCCCATCATATTGATAGAGGATCAAGCTTAGGAAAAGGCAGTATTCCATCACCAATAGGAGGAGATCATAGAATAAGATTAGGACTAGGTTGGGTTACTATAAGAGATGAGCTCAAAGCGGGTCAGTGCATAATAGTTGACATCTCTAAAGGAAGTATGCTAGAATAATTTGAGAATATAGAAAACTAGTAAGGTCCATCACATCATGGTCAAGAATCATACTTTAAAGGGCCTCAATAGTGACTATATGAGAATTTATGGGTGTGTTCACACTCCATATCAGACCTATAAACATCAAGTGAATAATAAATAATTTTAGGTACCATAGAAGGAGAAGGAATGACATGAATAAGACTAAAATAATGTTGTAAATAAGAACAATATCTAAGTATCTCTACATTTTTAGCTTGAATAAATCTAGCTAAAAGGGTAACATCTAGGTAACATCCATCATAATAATCAAGAGTGTGAAGATCAATAGTACATGTGTTGATGATGTTATTGGTCAAAAAGGCATGATGGATGGAGTGTTTAGTATTTTTTAGAGTGACAAGAATTTCATATAATGTTTTTTCATGAGACCGAGGTCATAAAGGAGGTAATTGAGAAATTGTGTGAGAGAGATCAAATGTTTTAATTTTAAAACTTATCCTATTAGGGTCATCATCATATTAATCTAAGAGATTAGGTGGTATATTTACTATAAATTTAGGGTGACCATTATAACCTTTATTAGAGTTGATGGGATAATTAAAGCATTGTGACTTGTGATAAGGAATGTTAGGTAAAGGTTCAAGGGTAGGTATTTTAAAAACACCTCTTTCTTGATTTTTTTTTAAATTTTAAGGATTGGTATCTCCTTGAATCTTGTATATAACACCATTGTAAGGAAATTCAACACATTATCATGTTGAAGAGGCTATGACTCTCATGCAGTGTATACAAGGTCAATCAAGTAAAATGTTATATGATAGAGGGAAACTAAATATCATGACTTTGATATACATTGTGACAAGGGGAATTGTGATAGGAAGTCAAACATAAATAAAAGGAGGTATTTATCTTCTATCATATCCTTAACATGTACTTTGAGTAGATTTAAGATTACATTCAGAATACCCAAGTGTTTTAATGAAATAAAATGAAGCCATGTAAGTGCATGAACCTTCATCAATAAAATAATGCTTGACTTGGATATCTCTTATTTAGACACTAATGAATAATGGAGGATTATTTTCACAAAGCAATATTTCATCAAGAATAATTGAGGTGATAAGGAATTTGATTGGAATAGAAGTATCTACCATTTCGTCAACATGGATAGAAATTTCTTCGCACTACTAAAAAATGATATATTTAGACTTTGAAAAGGTGTCCACTTGCTCCATAGTTGGGGGGTGAAGGATATTCATTTAAAATAAAAATTGCATTAGATTATTAAAATGATGAGGGAAAGTTTTCATAAGTTCTAAAAAAGGGATTTGAGATGGGATATGTGAAAGCTTGGTTATAAGATCCCATTCATCATATCCAATTATAATTGTATTAGATAAGGGTGCATATGCATAATGTTGAAGTAAATCCTTTGAGAGTGTAGTATAAATGCATCTAAATTAATATTGGTAAGGTGTATTTGACTGGGTTTAGTCAATGTGGGTTGATTGAGTATGCCTAATGCTATTAATGTAGTTGAATTATTGGTTGTCTTTTGAATGATAATAAGAGGTAATGGGAAAAGATGACTTCAAATTTTTTTGAGTGAGGTAGTTTGTTTAAGAAAGGGGTGGAATTTATATCAATATATAGTGAGTTAGTGCCTAACTGTATTATTTGATTAGATACATATTAGTTAGTAGATTATGTTTTAGAATTGATTGAATTTGGTTTTATGTGACCTAATTATGTAGGATGAGATGGTTAAGTATCTTGAATCATATAGAAATTTGGGAAATTATTGTATTTTGAATTTGTATAAGGATTAATATAAGAAACTACTCTCCTTTTAGTATTCATGTTAACAAAATTCTTATCATTAATGTTAACATTAGAGTCCATGAAAATTTTAACATTATTGGTATTTGGAGGTTGGGTAGTACTAACTTGATGATTAGGAAGGGAATCATTTTAAATAGTTATGAGAGAATTATCTTGATTAAGGATTCATATTTATTTTTGGTTTCATAAGACTTGGATACCACTTCATAAGCTTATTGACATGTAGATATGAGCAATTCATGATCAAAATGAGGTCCAAGAATATATTTGATAGAAAATTTTCTTAGTTGGTGACAAGTGTCATGAGAATGCCCTAATTGGCATGATAAAAACATAATTTATGTGGATCATACTAATGTTTGGTATTGAATAGGATCAAGATATCATGGTGAAGGTCAAGGAAGACTCTTTTGAATATCTGCTAAGGAAAGTGGTTTATAGATATCTACATTACTTATCTGAGAAAATTTAGAATGAGGATGAGGATTGTTGGAAATTTATGATGAAAGAATAGGATTCATAGGACCACTAAGAGTAATGGCTTGAATGTTTTGTATGAATCATAGGTATCCATAACACCATAATTGGTTTCATGTTTATTTTTATTTTTTTATAATAATTCAATTTATTATGGGAGGGTGTGAAGGCTCAAATTTTCATATAATAAAATATTTATGTTTGACTTGATCGAGGGAGTCTTCTAAATATTTTGGAGAAAGAGTCCTCATACAATATTATAGTTTGGGGTGAAGAGAGTTAGTGAATAAGTGAAAGAGATTATCATTTGACATGTTATGCTCATCTTTTTTAGACAAGGATTTCCACCATTTGATGAGTACTTGGGTTGTTTTAGACTCTAACTACTTATAATTAATAAAATGAGCATGGTTATTTTAGGATTATCATTAGTTTGTAATTCTTGAATCAATGAATTGACCATGTCTTCCAAGTTATAGATAAAATGAGTTTTGATTTTATTATATTAGTCTATAATTTCACCTAAAAAGGTTTTATCTAAGATCTTGGTGGAAATGAAATTATCGAGTTTAACCCAATATTTATATAAGTTTCCAAAGGATTTCAAATGCAAGGTAGATTAGTGGATCCATTATAAGTGATAGTTAAAACTATGCCACCTATGTCAATGTTTTCAACTTGAGGAACTAGAGGTTCATTTTATAAATATTTAAAAACCTCATTAAGTGTATGTTTTGGTATAATATTTTCACATGCATCTCTAAGGGGGTTGGGGGGAATTATTATTTTTCACTTCCCATTGAATAGGTTGATAATGATTTTGGAAATTCATTAGCTGATTTTGAATTTACATCATTTGATTGGAACTATTAGTTTGAAAAGTAGCCATGTGATTAAAATTATATAATAAAATTTGATTAGTGTTAATGGCATTTTGACTAGTGGAAACAACATGCGATGTATTAGTGGTATGAAAGGCATTGATAGTTTGATAGGAATTAGTAGTTGTATTAGTTTATGTATTAATGTTGGCATTTTGAGTAGAACCAACAAAGGTCATGCCTACCATGTTTATGTAAATGGTTGGCATGGATGATGAAGAAGGCATGGAATATGTGGACATGATAGTATAGGAAGCATGAGAGAGGATAAGGGTCTACAAAAATTCATAGAATGACTTGCCATAAATACTTTAGCAAAGATAGGTAAAGGTGAAGGAGGTTCTCCAATGTGAGATCCCATCATGAGGTTATAAATGACTATGGGATCCTTACCCTAATGTTGAGGGTTTTCATTGATGAATAATATCATTTCAGCCATTTACCTAAGATCACATTCATCCTCTACTATAGGTAGGAATAGATAATTAAGAGAAGAATAATGGGGAGGAGTCCCATAATTTGTGGTTCTAATAGTAACATTGATGTTTCTATGATAAGGATTATCTAATGCATGATAGGGAAGATGCATCTTAGAGGATTTATGAGGATTAGTAACATTCATCATGTGAGTTTGATTTTTTTGTATAGCTTTATCAAACAAGTGTTGCATAATTAAAAATAAACTTATCCAAATACTTACTAGAAAAGTGAAAATTTAAAGGTTGAAAATCAACTAGATCAAGTTGGTCGATCTAGTTGGACTAACATGATAAAATAAAAATATAGAAACTAATTAGATCAAGTTGGTTGATCTAGATGGAAAAATAGAATAGTTTAGAAACTGACTAGCTCAATCTAGTTGAAAAAATAGGATAATAGAATAATTAAGAAACTGGCTGTATCAATTTCATTGATCTAGTTAGAAAAATAAGATAACAAAATAGTCTATAAACTGTTTGGATTGTGCTAGTCAATCTAGCTATAAAAATTGATTAATAGAATAGTCTAGGAACCTATTAGATTGAGTTGGTCGATCTATTTGGATAAATAGGATAAAAGAATAGTCTACTAGATCAAACTAGTTAGTCTAGTCTATAGTCTAGTAAAAAATTAAACTATTAAAATTGGATGATTTAGTTTTAAAATAGTTATAAAGTATGCACATAAGCAACTAGATCGATCTTGTCGATCTAGTTAAAAAACATAACATGGAACTTACATCAACACTAGCTTATTTAGTATACAATATAACATATAATAACAAGTAGTAAGTAGAAAAAATGTAATTTTTATAACTACTAATGCCAACTAATTATCTAAAAAAAGGATCATGAGGTTGCATTAAAGGTTGTGTTTGACAATATAAGTTCCAAAGATATGGGCTTGTCCATTGGATAGTGATGGCCCAATGTTTTAGAGTGTTAAATATGGAAGAAGTGTTGTTCCCATATCCCACTAAACATAGTTTCAAGGGTAATTTGGAAGTAACTTCTTGGTGATAACCACTAACTAATACACCACACAATCAAATGGATGGTTGGATTCTTAAGGTTAAATATAAAGGAAAATCCTAATCATTTCTAAAATATCATGAGGTAAGTGGAAAATAAAGACTATGTTTAGCTTTGTACTATGGATATAAGTATTTGGGAAATCCCCATACATAATGATATATATAAATGATAAACAAGTACCATAAACATAATATCAAGTATCCCTTGAGGACAGTAGCTAAGTAGTTTTAAAATTGTTGGTACACAACTTCTAGGGAAAACCAAACAAGATGAAAATAAAGGCAAAAATTAAATTATAAAAAACCAAGTTGAAATTTTTTTCATTTCAAAATTAAAATTGATTTTAATTAATATGAATATAGAGTTTAATTTCCTTTTCTTATGCTAGAAAATGAAATATATAGAATCAAATCAAATAGGTTGATCTAGTTGAGCAAGTAGGACAAAATGGGATTAAGTTGGTTGATACTATCTATATGAAAATTAGACCCAAACAAATGAAATAAAGTTGGTCAATTTATTTTGGTGTCAATAAACATAGACACAGAATAAGACCAAATTATTCAATCTAGTTTATTGTGTGTGTATAATTTGATAGAAGTGACAATTAATAAAGCTATAAGGAAAAAATTTTAAATGGAAAATATGAATTTTAAATTGATTAAAATTGACAAGATGAAAATGATAAGTTATTAATAATGACCCTAGAATATAGAAAAAGATCCACCACGTTAATTTATTAGATTTGCAAAAAATTTGTTGGCTAGGTCATTCAAGTGAGATTTTTTAATTTGGTAGAGGCATAAAAATTGAAAACATAGTTAATAAACAAAATTGAGCAAGTAAATATAGTTTGATAATACATAAAATATGAATTTTAAACAAGATCATGTAGATCAATTTAGTTGACTTTAAATAAAATTCAGAAAGTAAGAAACTGAATAGATCGACTAGTTTGATTTAGTTAGCTTAAAAATTAAAGTTTCATATAATAAAATCAATTAGATCAATTTTGTTAATTATAAATGAAAATTCAAAATACTATTTAAATAATTGGATAAACTAGTTTGATTTAGTTGGCTAAAACTAGAACCTGTAAAGGGAAAATAAAATTAAGTTGACTAGCTCGATCTAGTCAGATAAAAATATTGGACTAAAAGATAAAAAATAGACCAGATCAACTAACTCAATTTAATTAATTGAGAAAGATACATGTATTAATTAAATGAAATTTTATCTAATAGTTTGATCTAGCTGATTGTGACTAAAAACTTAAGAATGTAAGGGTTAGATTCACATCAGGTTCACCAAAATGTATGCAAAAAATTAGGATG
This sequence comes from Torreya grandis, assembly GCA_037957365.1. Lineage (NCBI taxonomy): Eukaryota > Viridiplantae > Streptophyta > Pinopsida > Cupressales > Taxaceae > Torreya > Torreya grandis. Next base: position 1,590,832 of record JARHVA010000299.1, on the reverse strand, counting down.
GATCTACATTTTATCCTACTTAGTGAATTACAAGATTGGAGAATATAATATTACCAACAACTCATTGCATATATATTTATATTTGTACATGACCAATTTGGATCTATTAAACCTAACCAAGGGATCTCTTATTACACAACACCAAAAGAGAGGGTTTTAAAGCCTTTAGGTAAATGCTATTATCAATAACCTTAACTAGGCCTACAATACATAAAATAAATCTAATTTAGTAATCACTAAATATTTTGGCACAAAGGGGGATAATTAACAACAAACATCACATAACAATCAAAGAAAATTATAATCAATTCAATGTAGAGGTAAACAAAGTAAGGAGTAAAAAATTCAACCTGTTACTTTTTTCAATATCTATCTACAAAATGAAAGAGTAAAAAAAAATTTATAAATACCTTTGGAAAAACTTGTCATGCCTCAATATCTCCTTTGACCAATGGTGATTTACAAGAGGTTTTTGTGTATTTTAAAGGATCACACTATAAGACTTAGCTCTAGGCTAAAAGACTCCTACTTTGCATCCAATACTTTCCCACAAGATAAGCTTCTTTCCTTCTAAGGCAAAACATTAAGAAATGACTCCTAAAGTATGGAAATAATAAAATTATGAGATGTAACAATGTAAAAATGAATTTTCTCCTTATTGAATTGAAGTTAAAGTGGTATTTATATCCAAATATTGAACTTAAACCCTCCTGTAAGTTTAGTTGACATGATCGACCAACTCAATTTTGTTAGGTAGGAAAGGTATTCATTAGGTCTCAAACTAGGTCAGTTGGGATAACTTAATTTTTTAACATGCATTGAATCCCAAATAAGATAGACCTAGCTGATGTAATAAGAAAATGAATTGAAAGGGGTGTTTACTTAGTAAGGTGTTATTTTTTAAGGTATATTACTTAGAGATGTGGGTAAATGGGTTTTAAGTGATTAGGGAGCTGAATAAAAGTGACATGTAGTTTTTTAATTAATGGTAAAGGGACCAACAATCTTATGAAGTGCCAAAGGGCTTCCCACTCCTTTCCTAGTGCATGTTTTAAAGTATGCACTTAGAGAGATTGAAACTCAACATGTTCTTAAAAGGGAGAAAGCATTAGTAAATGATAAATTATAAAAATATTGTGTGTATATGGTGACTACATATATTACATCACCAACTCCACTTATTGTATAATCCTTTGAACATACTTTTTTATCTCTATAAGAAATGATGGTGTAGTTAGATCAAGGTGATTTTATAGCTAGCTAATCATTATATGGATTTTCATTTTTACATCACAAACTCTTAGCCTTAAAAATATCATCTTAACCATTACATGTGGGTTTTATAACTCTGAAGATTCCTTTCTATAGTGGGAAAGGAGATCCTGAGCAATAGCTTAAATCTTTCCATGCAGCATGTTTGGATAATGCTTCTAATGACAAACTATTAACTCATTTATTCCCATGTAGTCTTAAGGATTATGAATTCCAATGGTTATATGATCTTCCATATCAATCAATTGATAATATCAATCCTTTTAAAACTAGTTTATATCACATTTCTTCATCAACATTAGTGAAAATTTATCCTATGCTCAAATTTACAAACACAAGTAATGATTCAATGAGAAATTTAGTGATTATTTCTAAAATATAATACTAGGTTATATAAGATGACAAATCTTATGGTAGATAGTGAACTTTAATATATATTAAAAATATTCTAGCACCAGTTCTTGAGTTTATTATATTCAACAAGTTTAAATCCTTTGATGAGCTATGCCATTTAGTTAGAGATCAAGAAGTAAATTTCATAGCTTTAAACAAGATCAAGTACACTACCAACATTACAACTACCTCTAATATTAAGTTTCAAAGCTATAAATATTACATAGTTAATTCTAATGATAATAATAATGAAGCCAAGACTACAGTTAATGCAGTATCATAGCCACTAAATTTAAATTTTCCAATTTTCCCCACTAAAGAGGAAATTTTCATGGTTGCCTTGAGCTCCTCATATATTTCTACCTAAATTACTGGAGTCTAACCTCATATCTCTCCCTTACCCTTATGAGGTTGATATGATTCAACCATTACCCAAGTTATTTGATAAAAACACATATTTTGATTATCATTATTGTATTGGACATTATACAAATAAATGTTATACTCTGAGGCACAAGATATAAGATCTTATCAATGATAATACAATTGAGCTTAACACACCCTTGGAATAATCAAAACAACTTAATGGGAAAAGTTACAAATATTTTTTGATCCTCTTATAAATTATCAAATAGAAATGGATGCCTAAGATACTAAACATGTTCATTTGACATACAATGCACATCTTTCTCCTCCTACATACTAGCACCCTTTGGATAATATTTTCATTATAATGATTTAAATTATAGTATAAAGACCCATGATTACATTTGATTGTAGTGAGATTATGAAAGATCATTCTAATTTCAATGATTTATCTATACAAACTTATGTGGATTCACAAACCATTCATAATGTCATGATATATAATGGGTCCAATGAGAATATGTACACAATGACACTTTTGCATCATCTTGACACACATGAAGATTTGAAAAAAAAACTAAGATAGTTAAATAATTTGATAGACCAAAACAAAACACCTTTTGACACATTGGGTTACCTCTTAAGGTAGTCTCATATTAATTGATATACCATTCCTAGTCTTACTGAGTAAAGGGTCTTTGATATGTTATTGGGATGCCATTTAATACATAAATTATATGCAGTACCATCATTAATGCATTGATGTGTTAATTACATATTTAGTTATAATATGGTGATAGTTCTTTGTATTTGCCTACTATCTCACACTATGAGCATTTTCACCTCTAAAACCACCACCATTGTATTTGGTTGTTACACATATGTAGTGTTTCTCTCCAAATACAATTATTACACCTATTTAGGATCATATTACTAAGATAGTTACCTTACATACCTTGGTGCATTATACATCTTGCTTAGGTTCATTATACACATAACATTCATAATATCTAAGTGTACTTTCTTAAAATTCCATTAGTATAATTCTCATTACATTATAGGGTCATTCAGGATTCAAGACAACCATAATACACTCCACATCCTAGACTATAATCACTGATAATTATGTGTGTTATCAAATGAACATAGGTACATGATTCTCCTATGATATATAAGTTTTCACCAGATGTGGTACATATTTGAATACTCATCATTTACTAGACACTATGAGTGATGATGATGAGGATTATATCACAACACAAGACATCCCATAGATTAGTTTATAGGTTAGCATTTCCCTTGAGAGCATGTTCTAAAAATACCAAAAAAATAAAAAATAGAAATATAAAAACATTTAAATATCTAAAAATAAAAAATCATAACCTAAGCATGACATAATTCTTAATTTACATATGTTATTTATCATGTGTTTATTAGATTACCTATTATTTCTATACACACATGTATTTTGCCTAGTATATGATTGATATGCAGAGAATACATTTACACATGATATATGGATGCATAGATGTTGGATCATTCCTATACCCAAATGCTATGCCAATATTGGGGCATATTATTCCATAGGTTATACTACTATGGGTTATATTTATTTAAAACCAAAATATATATTTGGGAATCTATGTTTAAAGGGGTAGAGATATCCTAGGGCACAAGGATGGTAGATTATCTCAAAAGTAAGCCAATTAATTACAAAACTTAGATAAATGTATACTAAATTTATTGTGCTAAGAGACGCTAAAAATGGAAAGTATAAATATGTTAAATATTTAAATGACAATGAAAATAAGATAGTTGGTTATGATGCTAATACAGATCTGAATCTTGAATAAGTAGAAATTAGACTGGATCTAGATTCTAGATCAGTCATCTAATTCTTAAAATTATACCTCTATAGCTGAGGACACTTATTTTAATCTAGGACACTTGCATTAATGTTACTATCCAAATTGGATGTAGGTGTTAAGTATAGAATACCTATTGAAATTAGATGTGATCACTTGGATGCTTTTAAGTTTTATGTTACCTTCACTTTGGTGCATTCATATCTAGGTCAAATAATGTTTCTCCTTATCAAATAAAAAAACCCTAATTCTTTATCTTCATATTAGTTGTGTGAAAATGGGTTAGTGGGTATATTTTGATAAGCTACCCAAAAATACTCCTCTTTAATGAGCATTGCATATATATCCAATACTTAGAAGAGGGACTCAAACTTATGTAGTTATCCCCTACATGTTGGCTTGTGTGTGAACCATGAAATGTGTGATAAGCAAGTACAACAGTGACCTAGCTCATAAATTGGAAAATATGGCTCATGTAATTGTACTTCATTACTTTAGAACTGTATATATGTTTTCCCTACTAATGATATTAAAATAATATAAAAAGGGAATCTTTACTCACTTGATTACTTAATTAAGTGTTTTTAATAGGTTGCCTTGTGAGTATGTAATAATTTTTCAGGTTTGTAATGAATGAAGATTGATCTTATATTTATACCAATCCCTTTGGAGAATATCTCACATTAAATCACTTAATCCAAATGTTAGGATACATTACAAATGCAAATTTGATGACTTTAGGACACTAGACACTTACGTCAGAATACAACACTTGTGTCGACGTAGGCATCTAAATAAGATGCAAGTGTCTAGGAAATTAGAAAATAGGTATAATTCAAGAACTTGTAGAGATAGAAGATAAGCAAGTTTATAGCATTATGGGAAAGATAGAATGCCTGGGTCATTAGAATAGCATTGGTTGGACTAAGAGATACGTAATTAGGCATAAAGAGATAGTGTATGTGAGCCTTTTGGTAATTGGAAAGGTTTATAAGATAAAGGTACATCCATGATATTTATTTTCAAGTGTATAATACTAAGGTAATATATAATTTAGAAATAGTGTTTACATTTCTCCCCTTTAATCTAGTGATGAAATTTATAGTTTAAAGGAAAAAGAATGAATACTTGGGTGTGTAGAACACACCTTTATTTTGCTTGAGTCCAACTTAAGTGATTTTTTAGTGACTGGCCTATAACCTAGAGCATGTTAAATTATATAATCAGAGAATACATAATATTAGATGTACATTTCATATCACATTTCATAAATGACACTTATGATATTAAATGTAAATCTAAAATTGAAATCATTGAAATGATTGAAATTAAAAGATAGCAAGGTTTAGGAGTATACATGTGTATTGATGTAACCATCTTGCCTCTTGACATTTTGATTTTAAAATATATATCATTATGAATCATTATATTTGATATTATGAAAAATATAAAAATTTTAAAGTGTATATATCTAAATATATAGAGATATATTGAAGGACACATGCCTCAACCTTGTAAAAAAGGTGAGTTTCCACCTAACAATTAAGATTAGCTCAACCATGCAACATAATCATATTTATACCCTAGTGAGTGTGAGTGAACCAAATCAACTCACACTATAAAACTAATGAGTTTTAATGATGTAATTAACTACAATCTATAAACTTGTAAATATTAAGTGATTTAATCACCTCAACCATACGAAAAATGAACTAACTATTGCAGTAGATTGGCTCAATATAGTCCATAAAATTCTAACCTGGTGGGTGATGATAGCCCCTAAAAGTGTTTGAAACCCAAAATTGATTTGATTTTGTAATATTATATTTACATTTCATATCATACGCACTTTATATATGTCTCATGTTGAAACTATGTACAAAAATGATACCAATGTATAGAATTCTGATACAAATGTGTATTTGAATCATGTAATTATGAATTTGGAAAATTTTCAAACTATGTAAGTGTGGATAACATGTTTCCATAACATTCCCCTATTGTATATGTAAAACTAAAACTGGTGTAAGTTTGGAGAACATGTTTCTAAAACATGCCCCCACTATAATCTAAAACTAATAACTTGTGTAAGTGTGGAGAACATGTTTTTAAACCATGCCTCCACTATAATCTGAAACTAAAAACTGGTGTAAGTATGGAGAAATGTTTCTAAAACATGCCCCCAATGTATATGGATAAATCTAAAAAATTCATATAAGTTCCAACATAGAGGGCATGTTTCCAAAACATGCCCCCATTGTAATCTGGGTATGTTAGCTACTGAATAAGTGTGAATAACATGTTTCCTAAACATGCACCCACTAAATATAAAACTATGACAAATGTGGAGAACATGCTTTCAAAACATGCCCCCACTATAATTTGTGAAGTGATGTGGAAGCCATGCCTCTATGGCATGCCCCCACTGATATGCCCCCACCTTTTAAGGTAAGGAAAATCAGTAAATGGTAGTTACCTTAACTCAAAAGGATAAGATAACCATGTAAACTATGAATGTACCATGTAGCATATATAGGTATCATGTGTAGGTAGATATATCATTAAATATTGAAGAATTTGATCACAATAAGTCCTAATATGCATGAAGTAGATCATGGTAATGTCTAGATAGTAATAGTACAAGCTCAACAAGAAATCAAGCACACACATTAGATCACTCAAAATTAAAGTAAAACATAGTGGTCTAAGGAGACCTCAAATATGGGGCATGTCAAAATGTTTCAAAATCAAAGGGACATGATAGTCAAATTTAAACAAAAATAAGAATGACATATTCAAATGTTAGTGTACAATAAATAATGACATATTCAAATTTCAAGGAGACAAACAAAGGCATAGGGGGCACTAATAATGGATCATATTAAAATTATCAAACAAGTAAGACAATAATAAGGTAATACACTCAAGCAAGTTCATGAATGAAACATAAGAAACTAACATAAACATGGCATACTAGTCCATAGATCATATGTGTTAGAAAAAAATGTTAAGTACATAGCATATCAAGTACATTACAAAATATACAAGCATGGATAAAGCTATTTGTAAGTATATAAGATCAAACATGATAATTTAAAATGACCATAGAATGATATAAATTGGATTTATTATGATCAAAGAAGAATATGCTCACAATGTCCACATGACATGAGTAGAGGGAAGGATAAACATCTGAAAGTGCATAGATCATGTATTTGTGTATGCCTAAATCACACTCAAAATATGTGTGAAACACATGTATATATAAAATATTATTATGCCATCTACCAACATGGAACCAATAACATATATGCCAAGGAACTAATAGAACATGTATATGTTGAACATATTTTTGGATTTTTGAAGTTTTTATTTTATTTTATTTTTTTGGTATTTTTGGAACATGTAAAAGAAAAAGACTATCATATGATCTCATCCAATGGATTCTCATAGGTATATCCCCATTAGGAGCCTAGTGAAATAAACTAGTGGTCTTGCAAAGGAGCATGTATAGGTACAATATCTATCATTATATTATCCATGATACTCTATTTATGTATAATAAGACTTTGTGGTTTAGAAGGAATAGTAGGAGTAGGGTTTCATGGAATCCATCATTGTATGGTCTATGTTTTATTTGGAATAATAGTAATAAGAACATGTGTAGGTGATCTAGATATTTAAATATGGTGTGTAATAGATAAGGGTTCTGTAGAACCCACTGTGGATCTCTGATGTAATGGTCTATCAAGTACTAGTTGCCTTGTAAAATATATTACCTATTTCTTAACCTTTTACATAATATTAACCTAATGGGGTTTTATAATTAACTACCTAGGTATAAATTTCTCTTGCTCAAGAGTATGCTCATATGGAACTATAAAAACTATATTTACCTGATTGGCATAAATGTATTTAACACACTAATGCACTATAGAAGGTTTTTTTTCAAAGTTTATGTATCCCAAATCATCCCAATAATATATCAAATACACCCATGGAAGGTATAACCGAGAAGGTATTAACCACATGTGTGGGACCCACTTGTAAAGGTAAGTCAATCTCACTAAGAACCTGCTATGAGGTCCCATCAAATGCTCTAATTGATTTGGTCAAAGGATTTAAATAATAATTTTTATAACCCAAATTCATAATTAATGTCTTGGTACAAACATTATTGCTTACATCATTATCAATCATAATATTATGTATAGGTTGGTGATCAATGTATGTTTGAATGAATAAGGAATGAAAATCTGAGTCATCATCCCTAATCTCACTATCATCAAAAGTAATAGAAGGTATCTAAACCATATGAGGTGTATGCCATGTATAGGTACCAATAATCACATCCAATGGGTGCTCATTATGAGATGGAGGAGGATGCACATTGTATGCCATTTTTACTTCATAATATTTCTTAGAATGGTCTTTCAAATGATTGTTAAATATTTTTTGCTTTTGGTGGTCAACAAATTGTGAACCTAATTCCCTTAGAGGATCACCAAATGTAATATTTTTTATCATCTATGAGGTCTTGAATCTTATGCTTCAAGGTAAAAAAATTGTTTGTAAAATGTATGGAGCCTTGGTGATAGTCACAATAAGCATTAACATCATACCCTTTGGGCATAGGTATACTCATATCAACTTGTATAAGAAGAGGGAGAGATATGAGGTGACACTCTACAAACCACGAGAATAATTAAGTGAGATTCTTAGGTAAATGTGTAAACTCTCTTCATGGTGCATTGGATAACACAAAATTATTAGGTTGATGTGACACTATATTAACCATGGTGGTTATTTATTTTTTAGGCTCAGGAGGTTTGACCTTATAACTTGGTTTGATAGTAAACTTTGTATTATATGTAGATGAAATTAGTGTGTTTGCTACATAATTAAGCTTATTTAATTAAATAAGCTTTTTTTTCATGGTCTTGAACAATGTGGCATAAGTCATCAAAATATTTGAACTTTTTAAACATAATAGACTCATGTAAATGAGAAATCAAACTTTTCTTGAAAATATCTTGAATCTCTTTATCCACCATAGGATTGGTCATTTTAGCGAACATTATCTTGTACCTTAAGACATATTCATTGATAAGTTCATTGGTTCCTTGTTTTATCATTATAATTTGGGCATAAGAATTTTTTTCAATAATGTTAATAGATAATTGTGCTAAAATTTAATCTGTAATATGTTTAAATGTGTTTATTGAGTAGTTTGGTAAATCGTAGAACCACCTTAAATCATATTATTTTAATATCCTTGGAAATAATTTGGTCAAAAGTTTATCATTGGAAGAATAATCAAAGAACGTTATATAAAAATATCAAATATGTTGTTTAGGATCACCCTTACCATCATAAAATATGAAATTAGGTGCAACAAAACTAGCTGTCAAGGAGTGAAAAGATACCTCTAGTGGAAGAAGATTATGTAACACCTCTTATGAATCAATAGAATAAGGATGATTCATATCATTTTGTTTAATATTTTAAACATTAGCTTTCAAAAGTTTTATAGTTTGGACAAGATATTGCACCTATTAGTATTTTAGGTTGGATATTTGAGAAGTCACCAGAGGAGGTATACCCATAGGTTGGGTAGATATAGGCATTAAAATCATTATTTGAGTTGAAAAATTAAGGTTTCCCATGGTAGATGTAGCAATAGTAGTCTCAAGAAACAAAATTTGGAAGACATAATCCATGCATCCACTAGATATAGGTAGATTAACTGGTATGAAATTAATTATAGTACCATCTAATGATTCACCATCATTAGGTGAGGAAGCCTTAACCTTATCATGATTACTAATTTTATATCTTGTAATATACAAAAATTCATCTATTAATCCCTTGTTATTATTGATATGAGTGATCAATGTTTCTTTATCTTATATTTAAAAATGAGTTTTTTATTAATATTTTCCATTTCTTACAAATTAAAAATTATAGAATTTTGAAAAACAAATTGAAACCCTAAGAATAAAAAAAATTCATTCGTATGAATCAAGTTCACCAATTTTTTAATCCTAAAATTTAGATTAGGGAATCTTGTGTTAAATGGGTAGATATAGCCTAGGGCACAAGGATGGTAGACTATCTCAAAATCATACAGTTAATTTTAAAACTAAAATAAACATATACTAAAATTATTATACTAAGATATGTTAAAAATTATGAGTACATCAATGCTATATATTTTAATTATAATAAAAATAATATACTTAGCCGGTTCTGATGCTAATATAGATATAGATCTGTAACAGGCAAAAAATAGACTAGATCTAAATTCTATATCAGTCACTTGATTCTATAAATTATACCTCTATAGTCGAGGACACTTGTGTCGATCTAGGATGGTTACATCAATGATCTATCCAAATCAGATATAGGTGCTTAATATGGAATACCTATTTAAACTAGATGCAACCACCTAAATGTTTTTGGGTTTTGTATCACCTTCACTTTGTTTCATTCATATCTAGGTCAAAGACTATCACTCCTTGTTAAATAAAAACACCCTAGTTCTTCATCTTCATAGTGGTTGTGGGAAAAATGGGTTAGTGGGAACATGGTGTCACAATTCTCCAAAGAACCCACTATCAATAAGCATTTCCTATGTAGTCAATACTTCAAACAGGGACTCAAACTTATATGGTTCACCCCTACGTGTTGGCTTATGTGTGAATCATGAAATGTGTGATAAGTAAGTATAATAATGACCTAACTTATAACTTAGAAAAGCTGTCTCATGGAATACTCCTTTAATACTTCAAACCTATAGATATGTTATCCCTATGACTAATATGGAAATGGGACAAAATAGGGAAGTTTTCTCACTTGAGTTCTTGATTGAGTGCTTTTGATAGGTTGCTTTTTGAGTACATAAGAATTTTATAAGTGTGTAATGAATGAGGATTGATTTTATATTTATACCAGTTCTTTTGGAGAATATCTTGCATTAAATAACTTAGGCCAACCTTTAAGATATGTTTCATCTAAAAATTGGATGACTTTAAGGCACTAAGCACTCACATCAAAATAGGACACTTGCATCAATGTAGGTGTCTGACTAGGCTACAAGTGTTAGGGTAGTTATAAAATAGGTGTAGGTCTAAAACTTACAAATATGGAAGATAAATAGATTTATACAATTCTAGGTAAAATAAAAGGCCCGATTCATTATAATAACATTGGTTAAACTAAGAGATAACAAATTAAGCATAGAGATATAGTGTATATGAACCTTTTAGTATTGAGAAGGTCTATAATATGAAGGTACATCCATGATATATATTATCCAAGTGTAAAAGACTAACATGATATATAATTTATAAATAATATCTACAATATATTTCCATGACCTTTTAATTTACCATGTTGAGCTACTTTGATTTCTTACACATGCCTTGTTATTTATTATGTTTTATACAATGTTACATGGATATGCTATATTACTATGTTATGAAATTTACATAATTAGATGGTATAGACTACTTTGTATGTTGAATGCTTCTTTGATGTTGTTACTTTTATAATAGGATATTTATTACTTGTTTGTTATATGTGGCCACTTGGATTTGTTTGTGTCCCTTGGACCTTGTTTATGCAACCTTTATTTCCCCTTATTTATGGCTCATTGGTTTGTTTATTGTGACACTTATTTACCTTGTTTGTGGATCTTTTGACTTATTTTTTTATAATTATTTTTCCATCGTATGTGGTCCCTAGGATTTATGTGTAACATTGTATGTTGTACATGTACTTCCATTATTTGAAAATTTTTATTGAGCTTATTGTGTTTTCTAGTTTTCAAGTGCCATGATCCATGTAGTACACCTTTCTCATGTAATCTTATTTAGTAAATTTATAAATAATTATTATTACTATGTGCCTACTTGATATATACACCTAGACATTACACTTCTATGCCCTTGCATTACATATGTTACATGCATGTTGTGATGACACACTCTCCACATGTTGACATGATTAGACATGATTACATATTTTACATAACTTTATATGATTAACTCATTATTTTGATATGAGTGACTCGTAGGCTATGTACTCACCTTAATAGGGGGCATATTAGTGGGCTTTTTCAAAGATACTTAAGCCTCTATGAATAAAAATGACATATTTTAACACATATTATATAGATTATAGAGATTATGAGTGCTTCAAATATCATATTTGGACAATTATATACATATTTTAGTTACATTTAGGGGTAATAAGCACTCATTATAAATAATATGAGTTACATTATTTCTAAATATGCACATATTCATATAAATTTGGGGGCATATGCACTAATTTCATAGTGTATGAGTTACATGTTTTTTAGATTTTTTTAGATATGAGACACACATGGTATATAGATGCATAATATTTGATATCAAATAATCATCAAACAATTAAAATTATGGGGTGTGAAAGTTATTTCATGCATACATAGTTCTATATTTACCAAGTAATTCAGATTATGTGACATGAAATTTGTTCATGCACATTTATATTATGAAAATATCTATTTTAAGCACATTTCAAGTATTGATAAACCTAAAATCTATAATTACATTTGTAGTGTTTGATTCATGTTTGAATTAAGAGTAATGTATTTGACATTTTTCTTCACTCAATAGCCTAGCACTATTCTCTTTATTGATTCTTTAATGAGTATTAGGGGTAATTGCCTTTTCAATCCATGGAACTTGATGAAATGATTGATCTTCTGCACAAAACAAAGTTCTGATCCAAAATGCTGCAACAGCTCTACTAGCTAAGCTAAGACGACTCTGATACCAAATGATGACTATCACCACATTGACTCTACAGGAAGAAAATCTATGGACTCTGTGATACACTGATGCATAATTATCAAACGGATTCACATCTGCCCAAGCTTAAAAGCCCTACCAATAGGTTAGATCTAAATCCTCACCAACACTATATATCTGCAGTCTAAGGATTTTACAAAATGGACGCTGGATCATCAAATGACTCCACTTACAAGAAGCTTTTACCTCATCTATGATCACGACATAGTATTCAAAAAAATAGAAATCATAAACATCATGACAGCTTCTACATTATAGGATAGATCAAATAGATGAACATGATTATGTGTCAAAGAATTCTACCTTCACCTTGATTAAAAGCCTTTACCATTTTGGCATGTCCCATAGCTCAAAAATGAAAGAACACGAATGCTCACCTTATCTCGATTGATGTATGCAAACTAAACTGGTCCAAGACTCGAACAAACATTTCACCTTTATTCTTTTACCATTCGAGATTGTATATGCCCCTTGGCACGTAATATAACGGTTCTGGAAAAATAAGGATCGAGTCCTTTCCCCACAATCTCAAATCTGGGCTGATTCCACTTTTAATAGTTAAAAGAAATGGAGATTCATTGTCTTACCAATACATAATCATATTCTTCAGATCTGGAACATTGCTCATCTATTGCCTCAGAGTCAGGCTTGGAAATTTATGTAAGAGCTCAACGCTAGAAGACACATTCACAATTCGACCTCCACCATGAGTGGAAAGCTTTAGAAGAGGAAGAGCAGCTTCCACTATTCTTTTTGTGCCATAGTAGTTAAGATCAATGCACTCCGTCCTGACTTCATAATTCTCAAAAATTGTATCCGCTGAGTTTCTAGAAAGCCCAACCTTAGGTCTTCCTTCATCCATCCATGATCATTACCTAGCAACACAATGAACATAAAGTAAGCTATGTGGCCTGGTAATTGTTGCAAACCATAACCCAGCTTCATGAATGTGACAAAATATAGCAGCACCTTAAAGGAAATATCCTCACTTCATTGGTAAAATCCACGGGCAGGACTATCTGCATGCACGTCCATAGTTGAATCAATCTCACAATATGAATTGGACTCTTGATTCTGATCAGCCTGTTGCCCATACATATTACATGGTGCAACTATAGGATTTATTCCATGAGGTTCCTTGTTCTATGGATTAACCAGAGGGTCTCCCCCATGAAATCCTACATTATCCTGATCTGTTGGATGTCCAGTCCTAATTAAAATGTCTCATGCATAGAATTTATTTATCCTTGTCTTCACGTTCTGGTTCTCCCAAAGTAGCCCTTTCATCTAACATGCAGAATCTAAGAGTTCAAAGCATGTCAACCTCTTATCTTTACGTTACCATTCTCGTACATGCATCTATCTTGATTTTTCTTTTACTTATCTACCATTCTGCAAACTTACAAATAGTTAACTGGCAGATCACTGCATAGCAGAATTCACATGTAAATGGAATAAATAATACATGAACTGTAGTAAACAAACATAACTTTTATTCCATGCAATCTAAAAACACACCAGTACAATCCATTTAATACAAAACTGAAGACTCCATTATCACTAAATAATCATTACTCTCATCGAATCTATTACAATCCATCAATATGCAGTCCTTTTCCTGGACTTGCTCCTACACTACCTCCTATACTACGTCCCACAATATTGAAATAGTCCTAATTTACTCCTAAAACTACTCACCCAACTCCTAAAAAGGCTCAACACTATGCTGTCAAACATAGTATTATGCAACTAACACCTAACCTATGCCACTTATGGCTTGATTTTCCTGATTTTACATGGTGACAAGGTTGTCGACCTCTGTTTAGTCTAAAATAACTAAATTTGACTCAATAGGCTTATCCTTTCTCCTATTGACAAGTGTACATCATTTGAATTTTTTTGGAACTACAATATTTTTGAAAAGAAATCTTTATCCATATTCCTAGCACATCTAAGCACTCCCAAGATGCTCTTGCATCAGATTCGTGGGCTTAAAAAGTTTCATGAGCTCCTGCTCATGAGTTTCATTTATTTGCCCATTTACAAAGGTAAAACTTTTACAAAACAAATGTCTTCTTCATTCAATTTTTCATACAAATGTGCATGTTCTTGACTACCACACTTGTGTCTTGTTTTGCTTGCTATCTTTTCCTTCCAATGTATATCTTGCTACCTCTTCATCTTCTTTGCAGCCTTCTTCTTTACATATTCATCCTCTTGAATGAGGATATCAACTTCCATTCTCTCTTCTTAAGCTCTTAGAAGAGCTCTCTTCTCCAAGTACTTGACCTCCTTATTAAGCAAACCTGTACAATCACCATTCAAAGCAAAATTAGAAGTAAAAATTTGAGACCCTTGGGTCTCTCCAAATTTTTGAACCCATACTTGCTGCTCAAGTATAACTTCTTGGTCCTTTGTCTTCATTTCTTCTTCACAACAATGTTCTACCTCCTAAAATACTGTTATAGGACAAGTTTTGTTCTTCTCTTCATGGTTAATGGCATATTCTAAGGCTGCCAACTCTTCCAACAACTACTCTTTACTTTGATAGACAAAAAGCTTGTTTGGTTGCTCAACTAGAAACTTTCCATCAAGGTTTTCTATCTCCTTTAGGATATCTTCTTCAATTGTCAAGGTTAAGCATTTAACCTTCTCTCCATCTTCTTCTTGCAGCTGTTCTACCCCTTGGTATACACATTCTTGTTTCTTATCAAGAAACTCTCCTTCACCTGCAAATTCTTGATTAAACTGCCATATTTCTTTTAAAAGATCTTCCTCTTTAGTGATTAATACATTTGAATCAAAATCAACTATATCAACATTATGTAACTAAAAATTGTTATCTTCAATCTTTTCCAATTCTGAACTTTGATCATTATACCTTTGTTCTTCATCAACATGCAGCTCTTCATTCCTTTTGTCCTCTTGAGTAAGGACTTCTTCCTGCTTGATCAATTCTCTATGTTGGAGTTCCAACTGATCCTTCTTCATGTCTTCATCACTTGAGGCATTACAACAAGCCTCTTCTTCTTGCCTAAACACTCTCTCATGAGGTGCTTCACCTCCTTTATCCATGAGCATCTTCATTGGATCATATGTTTCTCCTTCCTCTTCAACTTGATTTCCTATAAACAAAACATCAAATGAAATGTTAGATACAAAAACATTTGGCCACTTGATCTTTTGAGTGGTTACTTGTTGTTGGTCTATTTCTTCAATGACGAGATCTGTATCATCTACCAAGTATTGATCCTCTTCATACTGGAATTTTTCTTCAAACTGAAACTTTTCTCCAAGCTCTTCATTCTTGAGCTTATCCTTTTTTTATACTCCATCTCTCTCCTTAAGGCAACTCTTAGCATTCTTCTTCTTCTTCTCTCCATTACTAATCTAACTGGCCATCTTACTCTTTTCTTCTTCATTACCCATCCTTGCCATGGGTTTTCCATATTTTCTACCATAATTTCTATCATGGCTATCCTTGCTTTTATCTCATTCACTTCTCTTTGGTACTCTTCCTCTCTTTGTCTCTTTCTTTTTTCTCTTTCTTGTTTCTCTCTCTTTATCTGGTTCATGTTTCTTCTAGGCAGTCCCTCTATCACTCTTCTCAATTCTTCAAACTCCATCCTTTACCTCACCTAAGTCTATTTCACCTTAGTCTTTTGGCAAACTATCTAAGCTTCTTCTTGGATCTTCTTCTTCTTCTTGAGAAATTCACTATGCTCTTCTTCTAGAGCTTCTCTTGGCTCTTCCCTAAGCCTTCCTTGGCTTCTTCTCCTCTTAAGCCTCAATGGCTTGACTACCTTAAACCTACAACTTATTCACTGCAACAACAGTTAGTTTTTAAAAAGCTTGAAAACAACTTGTCAATAATTTTCTTATTACCTTTTTCACTTGCTTCAATCACTGCAAACTTTTTCCTTCTATTTGCAACTTCACAAAGTACATTATCTCTATAAAAACTGACTAGAAGAGTACAAAATTTTCCTTTTTTTAGGAGCTTACTAGCTCTGATACCAAATGATGAAATGACTGATCTTTTACACAAAACAAAGTTCTGATCCAAAATGTTTCAACAGCTCTACCGACTGAGCTAAGACAACTTTGATACCAAATGATGACTATCACCACACTGACTCTATAGGAAGAAAATCTATGGACTCTGTGATACACTGATGCATAATTATCAAATGGATTCACATCTACCCAAGCTTAAAATCCCTACCAATAGGTGAGATCTAAATCCTCACCAACACTATATATCTGCAGTCTAAGGATTTTACAAAATGGATGCTGGATCATCAAACGGCTCCACTTACAAGAAGCTTTTACCTCATTGATGATCATGACATAGTATTCAAACAAATAGAAATCATAAACATCATGACGGCTTCTACATTATAGGATAGATCAAATAGATGAACATGATTATGTGTCAAAGAACTCTACCTTCACCTTGATTAAAAGCCTTTACCATTTTGACATGTCCCACAGCTCAAAAATGAAAGAACACGAATGCTCACCTTATCTCGATCGATGCATGCAAACTAAATTGGTCCAAGACTCAAACAAACATTTCACCTTTATTCTTTTACCATTCGATATTGTATATGCCCCTTGGCACACAATATAATGGTTCTGGCAAAATAAGGATTGAGTCCTTTCCCCACAATCTCAAATCTGGGCCGATTCCACTTTTAATAGTTAAAAGAAATGGAGATTCATTGTCTTACCAATACATAATCATATTCTTCAGATCTGGAACATTGCTCATCTATTGCCTCAGAGTCAGGCTTGGAAATTTATGTAGGAGCTCAATGCTAGAAGACACATTCACAATTTGACCTCCACCATGAGTGGAGAGCTTTAAAAGAGGAAGAGCAGCTTCCATTATTATTTTCATGCCATAGTAGTTAAGATCAATGCACTCCATCCTGACTTCATAATTCTCAGAAATTGTATCCACTGAGTTTCCAGAAAGCCCAACCTTAGGTCTTCCTTCATCCATCCATGATCATTACCTAGCAACACAATGAACATAAAGTAAGCTATGTGGCCTGGTAATTGTTACAAACCATAACCCAACTTCACGAATGTGACAAAATACAACAGCACCTTAAAGGAAATATCCTCACTTCATTGGTAAAATCCACGGGCAGGACTATCTGCATGCACGTCCATAGTTGAATCAATCTAGCAATACGAATTAGACTCTCAATTCTGATCAGCTTGTTTCCCTTACATATTACATGGTGTAACTATAGGATTTATTCCATGAGGTTCACTATTCTATAGATTAACCAGAGGGTCTCCCCCATGAAATCCTACATTATCCTGATCTGTTGGATGTCCAGTCCTAATTAAAATGTCTCATGCATAGAATTTATTTATCCTTGTCTTCACATTCTAGTTTTCCGAAAGTAGCCCTTTCATCTAACATGTAGAATCAAAGAGTTCAAAGCATGTCAACCTCTTATCTTTACCTTACCATTCTCGTACATGCATCTATCTTGATTTTTATTTTACTTATCTACCGTTCTGCAAACTTACAAATAGTTAACTGGCAGATCACTACACAGTGGAATTCACATGTAAATGGAATAAATAATACATGAATTGTAGTAAACACACATAACTTTTATTCCATGCAATCTAACAACATGCCAGTATAATCCATTCAATACAAAACTGAAGACTCCATTATCACTAATAATCATTACTCTCATCGAATCTATTACAATCCATCAATATGCAGTCCTTTTCCTGGACTTGCTCCTACACTACCTCCTATACTACGTCCCACAATATTGAAATAGTCCTAATTTACTCCTAAAACTACTCACCCAACTCCTAAAAAGGCTCAACAATATGTTGTCAAACATAGTATTATGCAACTAGCACCTAACCTACGCCACTTATGGCTTGATTTTCCTAATTTTACATGGTGACAAGGTTGTCGACCTCTGTTTAGTCTAAAATAACTAAATTTGACTCAATAAGCTTATCCTTTCTCCTATTGACAAGTGTACATCATTTGATTTTTTTTTGAATTACAATATTTTTGAAAAGAAATCTTTATCCATACTCCTAGCACATCTAAGCACTCCCGAGATGCTCCTGTATCAGAACTCACCTTAGTTACATAATTAGGGATTGATCACCCCAAATTATTTAAAAGGGTTCAATTATAGGAACCATTCTATAATTCTTCAATAAGGAAGCATCATCTTCAACAAGTTATAATACAACATGGCTCACCCATACACAAGTGTACTCTTTCCTTGCTCTTTAATCAAATTTAAATTTATGCATTTTTGTATTTATTTTTGTGGAAGTTGGTTTCCATTTGTGCATTAAAAAAATTTCTTGAAACATATTGTACATTTGTAGCCATCTCCAAAGATAAAGTGTGTTGTGCACACTCAAGTACATGTTTATCCTTTTACTCTAGTATTTTTTGCATTTCAATACTATAATAAAAGGGGGAACTTGTATACAATAAATATGGTAATTCATACTTAACAATGTTAGTTTTGACTTACCTTCACCCTACATGAATTTTAATTAAAAACATGACTCTCATTTTCCATTCTCTAACATCTTTGTGCCTTATACAGGTCTTAACATCCCCAATTTTATCTTAGACACCTATAGGAAATATCACAATTTTATCCAAATAATTTATTTATCTTACTCATACATCTCTATATCATCAAATTAGTTTTATCCTTAGATAGTAACACCATACTTATAACATATTATCTAATGGTACCTATATGTAAAAAATTAAGATAGATATACAACTTATCTTACTTATTGAATCCAAGATCAGATTAGGTAATCAACTAACATATATTTTAATACTATTTATATCAAGACCATGACCAAATTAGATCTACTAAACCTAACCAGGGGATATCTTACCACACAACACCAAAGGAGAGGGCTCTAAATCTTATAAACAAATGAGACTATACAATAACCCTAGCTAGGTATAAGTACATAAAATAAAACTAATATAGTTCTCACCAAAGCTTGTGGCACAATTGGGGATGACTAAATAAAGAAAACAACTCAAGGGATCAAGGTAGGAAAATAGGGGCTTACACCACCTAAAGTAGAAGATGACAAGTAAATAAAACCCTATATATACTAATTTTAAGCATAGAGTTAATCTAATAAAGGAGTTATAAATTCAATACAAATTAATTTATACAATACCTATTGATCAAATGAAATAATAAGAGTTAGGAATACTTACCTTTGAGTGAACCCATCAAGTCTCAATATTTCTTTTGGCCAATGGTGCTTTGAAAGAGGTTGTTGTGGATTTGTAGGGATCATACTATAAAAAATAGATCTAGGCTAAAATACTCATATTTTTCATCCAAGACTTTCACAAGATAATATATCCTCCCTCAAAGGCAAACCTAATTAATGGCTTCTTCAAACGTAGATTTAGCAAAATTATAAACTATAATGATGAGAAAATGAATGTTCCTCTTTATTAAATTGAAATGAGCCTTATATTTATAGCAACATATAAGCCTTAACACTTCTATAAATTTAGATAATGAGATTATCCAACATGATCCATTTTGTTATAAAAAGTTACCGTCATGCCTCAAAATAGGTTGGTTGGGTTAATCTAGTTCTGTAATGTGTGCTTAAAATTTTATAAAAGAGTCAACCTAGTTGAATTACTAGTAAAATAAGGTTTTTATTTAGTTAGGGGATATTTGAAAGGATAATTGCTTAAGGAAGTAGATACACAATATTTTAATTACTTGGGAAGTTGGATAAGTGGGATTTGTAATGGTTTTAGGAAATGATAAAGTTAACCAACAATATTATGAAGCATTAATGGTATACCCAACCTTTTCCTAGTGTACCCTTTAAGGTGCACACTCATAGAAATCAAAACATAATAGGTTCCTATAAGAGATAAAACATTAATAAATGATAAAATTTTAAAATATTATGTGTATACATGAGTCCCACTCAAATCTCATCACGTGTCATGTAGGTGTAACGTGAGATGGTGCTTCAAGAAATAACATAACAACACACAACACTAAGATAACAAATTAAAATAAAATGAAGAAATATAAATAATATAAGGAATTTTTGGAAATAATTTAAAGTACCAGATACATACCTTGACTTACCTGTATCATTAAATGGTTGTCTATTGTATTTTTTAATCTTGATCATGGAGGGTGCATTAATTAATTTGGATAAACTCTAAGGATACAATGATAAAGAGTAAAAATAAATAAACACAAGAAAGTTAGAGTAAATGAAAACTTTCAAAATTGAATGGGCAACTTGGAAAATTAGTAAGTTGGGATCAAAAAAGCTAAGTTATGACTAAAATACCAAGGAAAATGAATAAATTAGAGTAAATCAGGTTACTAAAAACCCAAAACTACTAAATGGCTAACAGACCCAATAAATGCACATTAAGTAAGCAAAATAATAATACAAATCAAACCAAGGACACGTGAAGCTGAAATAATGTAACCAACATCAATGTAAGAGAAGTAACAAACCATACTCAAATAAAGATGAAAAAATAGTAGTGAATGTAAATAACATCAAGGAAAGAGAAGTAACAATCCATACTCAATCAAAAATGGAAAAAATAAAATTAATTTAAAATAAATGGAAAGAGATGATCCACAAAAATGTAAATAAAAAACTCAGAGTTTCAACCATAACCAAGGGAAATATGAGAAGGATAAGGAAATGATCAAGAAAAGATCTGATAACTAATCAAAGATGCATATTTAAATATAATGCTATATTAACTAAAAAAATCATATTCTTAGAATGTCTAAAATAGATGAAGAATAGGGAATAAATAAATTGGGAAAATATTTATAAATGAACTTGCCTATCAAAGGGGAATATTAAATGGGTGGTGGGGAAATGAAGGTGGAACCAAGGTGAATAATATCTATCAAAAATAAGACACTCAAATCAAGTGGGAAAGACAAAGAGACTCTCAACATTAAGGAATATATATAACACTCCCTATCCACACAAATTTTGGTTAACTAGTGAAGTAAAAATATCATCCCGCATAGGCTCTATATGCAATAAAAAGTAAAATGGACCTACCTTCCCATAACATGTTCTTGATCCTCAAGACCCCTTAAAAATCCATTAGTCTAATGTGAATATTGGGTATTTATGTGAAAAATTAGGTGGTACTTATAAAGATATTTTTAAAAGTTTGAGACCTCATACCCTAATCTACTAGCCTATCGCACCGCAATGGACCTTAGCACTATCATGAGGACAACTGTAGAGTTTGAGATTTAAGTAGGATAGAAGATGAGCCTAATAATAATCATGTATTTTGGTGTGATTTATCCTTGTGACCATTGCCTTTTGTTTGAATGATTTTTATTTTAAATTTTATGGATTTTATTTATTATTCCTCCATACATATTCATAAAACCAAACATGGGTGTTAAAAATGACTATCACTAGAGAACTTACACTCGGTGGCTAGAACAAATAACTTAGAGATCATGATATTTAAGACTCTTGTATTTTTATTTTAGATAAGAGTGTTATCTTGAAACTGACCTTGGTGATCCCATAGTGAAATGGAATAGGGTAGAGGATGGAAGTGAACATGGAATGATTGAGCTATCTTAAATCACAAAAAAATGTGTATTGTGAAAGAGGTACAATGACAAGAAAGCATGACTCATCATCATAAGGAATAGTATATGTGAGTGGAGACATGAGAATGGATTGTTTAGAGTTTTTACAATAAAATAATATGACTGATTTTAAGAGTATGAAAACACAACTCTCAACCATTGTCTTGGTGTTTTGGGGAAGATACTTAGCTAAAGTTGTAGACAAATGTAATTTTATAAAATGAAGATTTGTGAGGAAGGCTTGGTCTTATCTGAGGTCTTACACTAAAACTCACAAAAGACAAACCAAAGAGGTGTTAGGATGAATGGTATTTATAATAAATAAAGGAATTTTTTTAGGAAGCGTTGGTACTACTTGATGTCTTACACTATAACTCACAAAAGGAAAATAAAGGAGGTGTAAAAAGTAATGAAGTTTTTAAATCTAAAAACCAAAAGACTTGGAAGAGACTATAAGGGTGACTGAAAAAAATTTAGAAATATATTCACAAGGATGATTGGGTCATATCCACACTCTTATGATGAAACTCATGAATTAATATATGAATAAAGGAATGTATATAGACCAAAGGACCAATGTTAGGAACTAAGGCTACTAAAATTGATGCAATGTTATACTTTGGGAATATTTGGAAAACCTACAAGAAGTGTTAGCACCACAGTATATATAAATATATGTAAGGCATTAATAGTATTGAAAATGATAATTTTAAATAGAACATTTCTTTAAAAATTGATTTTTAGTGGGTTCTTTGAAAATATGTCTATCATTAGTTTTTAACATGTATGTATTAGGACCAAGAATGTCTTTGACCAAATAAGGGCCCCACCATTTTTTGGCATATTTGCCTTCTTTGTCATGGTTATAATCTAATTCAAGGACTAATTAACCAACATTTAAAGTATGAAATTTGACTTTTTAATGTTTTTTGGTAATTTGAGCCTTGTATTGGTGATTATGTTTTAAATCACCCATGTGACACTCATCATTAAGGTCTAAAGCATGTACATGCCTCAAAAAGTTATTCATTAGGGATAATTACATGAAGAGATTTATATAAAAATAGTATCTCAAATTCTATAGGTAATATAGATTCAAAGTCATATATTAGTGAAAACAATGCTACCCCAATAGAAATATGTATGCTAGTATAATAAGCCCAAAGTGCAATATAAATTTTTATACGCCAATTATAAAGAAAATCTCAATTTTTCTTTTTTAATATTTTATTAAGAATTTTTTAGTGTCTTTTGCTTTAACATTGCATTAAAGATGATAGGGTGTGGAGAATTTGTGTGTGATTTTGAATTTAGCACATAAATGTTTCATATCCTTATTTTTGAAAATTCCCATCATTGTTGGAAATAAGGATATTGGGAATTCCAAAGTGACAAATTATTTGATTAAGTATAAATTTGGATATAGTGATATTTTTGACATTACTAGTGTGCACAACTTCAACCCACTTAGTGAAATACTTAATGGTTATAATGATGAAGATAAGATAATCTTGAGAGTGATGTAATTTACTAATGAGATCTAATCCCCACATGGAAAAAGGCCAAAGAGATTATAATGTTTGAAGTTTAGTCAGAGGAGAGTAGATAATATCATCATGCAATTGGCATGGATTGTATTTTTAGAAAATGTGAAACATTTTTTCAAGTGTGGGCCAGAAGTATATCATGCATAATAGGCAATTATGAGTTAAACATGTCTACTATAGTGACCATCATAAATGCCCCATGTGTTTGTCTGAGAAAGGAAGGAACTTCATCTTAAGTGACACAATGGAATAAGTTACCTTTAGAATTATGATAATATAGGACATCATGTCGTAAGACATATTTTTAAACTTGTCTTTGAATTCTAGTTTTTTCATAAGAATTAGTGTTAATAGGATGCATGTGATGATCGATAAATTAGTTGATGTTCTTATACCACATGCTTTGTTGGATAGATATAGCCTCAATATGGTAGAAAATAAAATTATTTTTGGTTGATAATGAAGATATTGATTTGCATATGTTGATGAAAAAGTGTGAATCATGAAAAGCTTGATGAGGGTGAAAAAATAAGTAGAAAAATCAAGTAAGTTAGTTATGGCATTCTACTCTCATGGAATTGGTTTTATGGTGAAGGATTTGAATTATTTATAAAATAGGTGTAAATTTAATGATAAGAGATGAGATTTTCAATTTTTCATTGATATTCATTATTTCCTTGATGATAAATGAGTTTTGAGTCACCTAAGGCATATAGGTAAGGAATTTCTAAATTAATGGTGGCTTGTATGCCCAATATAAGAGATTCATACTCAACCATGTTATTATTAACATTAAAGGTTAATCAGAAAGCAAAAGGTATCGTTTTACCATGAGGATAAACTAGGACACATCTTGCCCCAACTACTTGAATACATTTAACACCATCAAAATGGAGTGTCAAAGTATATTCGTGTAGGTCAATTATAACTTCAGGTAATATTTTAATGATGACTTTGGATTTTGGTTTAGAAAGGGAAATATTTGGTTCATCATGATTGTTTGTTTCAAAGTTAGCTATTAAATTATGGAAATAATATTTGAGTGAAATAGCTTGATTAAGACCTTAAATGTATAGGGTTTCTTCATCAGGAAGAGTATCTTGGAGATGATTAATATATGGTATATGAGTTTTATGAATTTGATCAGTACTTACTTGGACTTTAAATAATTTTTGTGTAAATAATCACAAGTCAAATTCCATTAAAATAACCAGCTATTTGCCAATTATATCACCAGATAAGAAAGCTTTGGAGAATAAATGATGAAGAAGATCAAAATGGATAATGACATAAGTTGTTTGATAAATCATGTACTGGCAAAGTTTTTTAGATGTGAAATAAATGGTGATAAAGTCACGTTTAACTTTTTTATAGCCTGTTTTATCATATATTAGAGTGTGATTGATATAATATAGGGAAATTCACATCTTGATTCATATTGTTGGGAAATCATTAACCAAATTCATATGAATGTAGAGGAAGTATATAATATGATAGGTTGATCATTTGAAGGAGGGTGAAGAGTGGGAAGATGGAGTGATTCTTTCATGTTATCAAATGATTTTTGACATGAATCAATCCATTCTAGAGCTATACCTTTTTTAAGAAGAGAGTTAACTGAATAAATATGATAAGCCATCTCAAGGAATGAATCATCATATTAGCCCAAGTTTACCAAGGTATGTTTGTATATCTATAATATAATGAGGAATATGCATGTCGATGATAGCTTTGATTTTAGCTATATTGACATCAATTCCTTTAAGAGAGACTAAAAAACCTAAGAGTTTATGGAGGTGACACCAAAAACATATTTTTAAGGATTGAGTCTAACTTTGTATTTAATGAGACTATAAAAATGATAGAAAGATCATGAAGATGACTTTCAGGATGCTTTGATTTGGTGATAAGGCCATCTACATAGGTTTAAACTATTCTATGTATGATATCATGAAATATATGGGATATATCATGTTGATAAGTGGCACCCAAATTTTTAAGACCAAAAATCCTTTTGGCATAATAATAGGTTCCCTATTTTGTTGTAAATGTGGTTTTATGTTAATCTTTAGGAGAAATATGAATTTGATTATATCCTGAGAAACCATCCATAAGAGAAAATTTTATATCCAATAGTGAAATCAATGATGTCATTGATTGATGGTAAATGAAAATTATCTTTGGTACATGCTAAGTTAAGATTATGAAAGTCTATATAGATGCAAATAACCATGGTGACTTTCATACATATGAGAATAATGTTAGATTACCATTCAGAGTAATCTACAAGTTTGATGAATTTAACATCTAAGACATTGATGATCTCTTTATGAAATAAGGAGAAACCTCAAGAGATAATTTTCATTGATTTTGATGCACATGTTTCACATTAGGATAAGTAATGATATTATGGACCACAATACTAGAGCCAATACCATGCATATCTTCATATGACCATGCGAAGTCTTCATGATATTTGTCAAAGAATAAAAAAAAATTATCATGTTCTGTAGGATGAATTTATTTGGAGATAAGAATAAGTTGAGGAACAGTAGTGTTTCCATGATTTATTTACATAATTTCCTCAATAAGTATATAATTTATGTCTTGGAAATTATAAGGAGCAGGATGAAGTGAAGAAATAAGATTTGTTTTTGGATTGATACTAGCAATGAAATTTTTGAAACAAGGAGCTTATTTATCAAAATTACCTAGCTTATGATGTTATTGTGGGAGTTAAGGCTCACAAGCATGGATTAGTTCTAATATGGATTCATCATTAAGGAGCATGGATAAGGGTACATAATATTCAACATCTACTTCAATATCCAAAATTTTGTTACCATAATTATTGAATTCAAAATGTATTTGTCGAATGACTTTAGCTTGTGCATCTAAATTAATTTTAAGAGTAGGAGTGTGAGATTGTTCAATATAATAGGGTATCAAGATAGTGGGATAAGTATTATGGATTATAGGCATAGAATTGGTTTGTGTGGGAGGATATATGGGAGGTAGTGGATCTAGATTGAGTAGATTATTTTGATTAGTGTAATTAGAGATTGTAGGATGGATTAGATCAAATTGGTTGAATTATTAGATGACCTAGGGAGTATCTATCAAAGGTACATTTATAAGTGGTATATAACCTTTCAGTTTTGTTTCATTGTTAAAGGATATGTGAATGGCATGAACATCATGGTTGAAGGAATGCAATTTTTATAATGTCTTTTGATAATGTGTTACATCTAAATATTATGGCTGAGCTTGTGCCATGATGTATGTATCATCGCAGGATGTAAATGTAACACATGTATATGTTTTAATAGGAGAATATATAGTAGAGAGGCCCATATTATTGAAAATGTGAGGTGACATGCTAAAGGATATTGAAATAGATTGGCTACCCCATATTCATTGCAAGTGAAATCATCCTCTATATAAGATGTTTCATGTGCATTACATGGGGGAGGGATATTAGTGATGTTATCTATTAAGGTAATGGTATTTTTAACCATAAAATTTATAAATTGAGGTTATCTAGGATTAAAGGGGATAGAGCTAGCCTAAGGTACAATTGTAAGGCCAATTACATGCTAAAACTTAGATATAACATATGGTGAATTCATTAAACTGAGATAAGACAAAAAAAATAATAAGTACAACTATGCTAGATATGGAAATGATAAATAAGTAATGCACTTGGTTCTGATGTTAATGTAGTTTTGGATATGGAATAGGTAGTAAGTTTGATCATAGGAATTTAAAAATATAGAGGAGGTTAAATCAAGTGTTAGTTTAATTAAAAAAACTCAAAATGAACACACTAACATGCTAACATCTCTAAGCCTAGATCATAGGGGGAGATTAATGAACAAAAATAGATGAAAAACATAACTAAAATGCAAAATAACAACCATCTCTTACCTTCCTTGAATGCTCTAAATTATTTATTGTGTGGCTTGCTCAGTTTGTGCTCAAAGAGTCTTTGGAAATGGAGTTTTCTTTGTTCCTATCCTTGGCACCATTGTGGCTTAATATGGCTTATGCTTTCTTGATGTGAATTAATATTTTGGAATTATCACACTATTGATATAAATCATACTACAAAACCTGCATTATAACTCTATAATTTCTAAGCTCTTATTTTTTCAAGAGGTAATAGCTTGTATTTATAGGCTTAGGAACTAACCCCAACTCAAGGTGAGTTAAAGTGTAGTTTAAATATGGAATGGGTTCAAACCTAAGCTAAGAGAGTCAACATAACCCCAGTAGAGTTAAAAGGTGTCAATTACTCGTGATTTTAAATGAATAGGCATGGGTCTCCAAAAATAGATATTTTGAGATATTTTCCAAAGGCTTGACAACTTGCAAAAGGTAATCATGAAAAGCTAGAATATTTCATATTTTTGAATTTCCTTTTTTATTAATTCATTAATTTCACATAGATAATTAAATTAGGAATTTTATTTTGTTTAGATTTTTAATTAATTTTGATTAGCCATTTAGCTCTTTCAATATTTGATTTTATGTATGCAAGTGCCCCACTTAATATGTCCAAAGGCCAAATTGATTGTTGTGATTTCATATGCTGATTAGGGATGAATCCATGAGAGGTTATGATTGCATATGGTAGGATTCCCCAATTAGGTATGTCTCAAAAATATTTTGAGATTTAACGAATGATGCACAAGTAAATTTGGGATGTTCAATGATTTCTAGGCTTAATTTACAATGGTTGGTAGGAATTAATCTGAAGTCCAATCGAAGGATATTGGTGGCCAGTTTTGGGTATTTATAGTTTACCCCTATTTGGGAATATGTTACAAGATATAGTCATAATAACATCTTATCAAAGATTGAAAAGGTCCTATATGCCTATGAATTTAATGGTAATGGATGAACTATAGGTTCCCCCACAAAGGAGTGGTTGGAAAAGGGGTTGATAATTGGTCTCTCAAAAGGAGGAAATGATTGGACCAAAAAGATGAAATGGGATGAAAAATATTGATTTACCCATAGGTAGTTATAATTAGTGAAATATGGAGCTATCCCAGATGGGTAGAAAAACATGATGATTTACCCACATATGGTTATAATCATCAGCATAGGTGGGACAAAAAAGGTAATGATTTTCCCAAAGGTGGTTATAATCATTTAAAAAGGCTTAGGTTAACAAGAGAATGATTTTCCCAAATGTATTTATAATAATGATAAAGGAAAATAATGATTTTCCCATAGGTGGTTATAATTATTGGTAGGATAAAAACATGCCCCAATTAGGTGGATAGAGATAATGGTTTGCCTAAAGGTAATTATAAGTATTATTACAATGAAAACATGCCCTAGTTGGGTAGAAGAAAGATATTGAGTTTCCCAAAGGTGGTTATGATCATTAACCTTCAAATAGATGAAAATATAATGATTTTCCCATTGGTGGTTAAAATCATTGAAAATGCAAGTGGAATGGTATACAATGATTTTCCCAGAGGTGGTTATAATAATTGTACCCTAATAGTGGAAAATATGATAAGTAATATGATGTAAAAATGGTACAAAGGAGAAAGATGAATTTAGACAACCTAAAAGTAAGGAGATGCTCATTTAAATGGGTAAGGAGGGAAAAATTCTTTAATGA
The DNA here is from genome assembly GCA_037957365.1 of Torreya grandis. Classification (NCBI taxonomy): domain Eukaryota; kingdom Viridiplantae; phylum Streptophyta; class Pinopsida; order Cupressales; family Taxaceae; genus Torreya; species Torreya grandis. Next base: position 1,561,216 of record JARHVA010000299.1, on the reverse strand, counting down.
TTTAATTACTCTATAGGGGATATCCATTTAGATTAGAACAAGAAAGTTTTTGGTGCCAAGGAGATATATCATTGCTTCATTATCGTCTAGAATTTTAGAGATGATTTTTGCTATAGTACATGATGGTAGGCATCATGATAGAATACCATGATGGCTTAACTAAAATATACATATAGACTAACACGTGATCCAATACTCAATTAAAAATAATGCACTAATGATAAAAACTATGATGATAATTTTAACATATGAATATGGATGGATTTAAGAATAATTCATAAGTAATCACCCAATGAATGCACATAGACTGAATCAAAACTCAATAAGAAAGCAAAAAAATAAGAAAACAAATAAAAAATAGAAAGATAAAGAAATAAACAACAACAAATAACCAAAAGAACATAAAACACAAACAATGGTAAATCACAATGTTAGTATAAACAACATGACACAAAAAAATGATAATCATTTCCTATAGATGATAAGGGAAAATTAGATAAATAAACAAGATGGAGAGAAATATAAGAAAAGGAAGGGGGTGGCCAAGCTATCTCTAGATGCACTAGGCAAGTGGATGTTGCCTACATAGTCCATGGGCATAAGATCCAACAAAAACTTTAAGCCAAATGTAGTTCTCTTAGGAAATGGGATAAAAGACAAATACGATGGGTGTGATAGAAGAATATGGGGATGGTCTCACAAAATGGTGAGAGCATGTGATAAAAAAGCCAATAAGGATGGGGAAATTAAATGACAAGTGGTTTTTTGTGACTCAGTGAGGGTTCCCATAATCCTTAAGTCAAATAAGTAGTCAATTGTTTTGAATGTTATAACTCATTTTCAAATGTTTTAGGAATTTTATAGGTATCTCAACTTGATGGAGAATGACAAGATACTAAATGGTCCAAGCTCATAAAACAATGAGAGTATTCAACTTAAAATTCTTGAAAAAAGGCAAGAATATGGAAAAAGGGTAATTGAGCTAACCTTAATGTGAATCAAGCACTTCTTACATAATCATAAGGTGGGACCTCAAGTCATTGGAGTTTTACCCTATAATGGAGGAATATGATAAGTTTAGCAGCCTAATTCTAACAAAATAGACAAAGTAGGTAAGTGGCATAGTATGACATAGGCATGGCAACCTGGTACTTTAAGGCATGATAAATAATTATTTCCCATAATTTTCCCATAAGTGGTTATAATTAAGAAAAAATATCTTAGGTCAATGATACTAATTTTCCCATAGGTAGTTAAAATTAGCAACACAAAGGTGAGACACAAATTTTCCCAAAGGTGGTTATAATCAGGCCCTCATAATATAGAATGAAACAAGAAAAAAAGGATGCCACTACCAAATTATTATCATACTTCTCCAAAATATGTCCTCTATTTAGAATACTAAATTAGTTATTGAAACTTGATTTAAATATTCATGCTAAAAGTCATCATGGAACCAATGGAATAGAACCAAGGTCAATAGGATAGGTAGGGTGCTTGAAAATAACTTGATAGATAGGAAAGGCATGGTAGAATGGTCTAGTACAAAAAATAATGTTGATATTATGATATAATAGAAACAAGCATCATAAAAAATACAATAGTTCACTAAGTGAAGTAATGTTTGAGGTGTATAATGTTCATTGGATCATCAAGTTCATTCATGTCTAGTGTAGTAAGCCTGTATATTCTGGCACCATAGTTTGAAACAATGATGAACAAGCCTATCCCATTAGGTTTGAACTTGCCTTTGTGTTTCTTCTCAGCCCTAGTATTCTATTGGTTTTCTTTAAGGATAAGATCATCAAGATCAAATTTCTATTTTTGACATGTCAATTGTAGTATCCATGGAGTTAGTTATGGTATGTTTATAGGTTATTAATGGTGGCCATGCATTTCTTGTCAAGTAACTCTAGCTCTTGTTAGTGAGCTACATGATAGTCTTCATCATCCAGGACATGCTTTAGAGAGATGTGCAAAGAAAGTAACTTGACCTCAATGGGAAGAATGGACTTAGTGCCATAAATAGGTGAATATGGAGTGGATCCTATAGGAGTATGGTAGGTGGTGTGTTATGCCTAGAGGGTGAAAAATATTTGGATGTGCCAATCATGGCTAACATCATTGACAATATTTATAAGGATGTTGACAATGGTTTTATAAGATGATTTAGCTTGGCTATTACCTTAAGGGTAATATGCCATGGAAAAATGTTGAATAATTTTGTACTCAACACATAGCAATTTGACATCCTTACTCTTGAATGATCCATCATTATCAGATATAATGTCACAAGGGATACCATAATGGAAAATGAGATGGTTAAATATGAATTTGGAAATTTACTTTTTATTCATGTGAGGGGTATAGCTTCAACCCACTTAGTAAAATACTCGATGGAGGTAAGGATATGTTTATGGCCATTAGATGAGGTGGGGTTTATCTTCCTAATGAGATCAAGGCCCCATGTAGTAAATGGCCATGGTGTAAGCATTGGTTTCAAAGTCTTGGCTAGGGCATGAATCAAATTGGTATGCCTTTGACATTTATCTCACATTTTCACATATGCATCTACATCTGCATCCATCATTGGCCAATAGTACTAGGTACCTAGGAGCTTTTTGGATAGGATGGTCCTACTTATGTGGGCTCCACATACTCTATGAACTTCCCATAACACTAATGTATAGTCTTCCAAAGGTATATAATGAAGTAGTAAAGGGTTAGTTTGATTAAGGTATAATGCATAACATGGTGGACAAAGGCTTTGGATTTTTTATGAGATAGGTATGGTAGCATAATGTGGTTGTGAAGATAGGGATAAAGGTTAGAATACCAAATAGATCTAAGACCAACAATATCACAGATCATTACAATAGTTGAAGGTTCAGGATTTGGTGCTAGTAGATTTTTAATGAGGAATTAGTATTCTTTGGCAGTATCTATATGTTGAATCAAAGATACAATGGTGTCCATGACATCTACTATTCTATTACTAGCCCTTGGTATATGTTCAAATTATACACCAATAATATGTTATTTGAGAGTGTTGACCATGGTATTGTATGGTACTAGTTGTCATCCTTGGCTTAAAAATGGTCTATAACCTAATTGATGATTAACTGAGAATCACCATAAACATTTATATGTTGTATATTCTAGTGTACTACCTATCAAAGTCCTATAATGAGTGATTCATATTCAGTCATGTTGTTGGTACAAGTAAAGTTGATCCTGATTGATTTAGGGATTAGATCCCCTTATGGAGTAATAAACAAAAGGCCTACCCCCAATCTATGTGTTATGAATGATCAATCAAAATACAACTTCTAGTGTTGCTCCTCAAGAGGTGTTTCAATGATGGTCATAATGGATTCATCTGGGAATTGGAATGTTAGTAGCTCTATATCTACAAGGGGTGATTCAACAAGTTGATCTATATGAACTTGCCCCTTGATGGCTTTCTGGTTGACGTATTCTATCTCAAATTTGCTTAAGAGAATTATTTATTTGGCCATGCAACCTTGTAAATCTATTTTAGATAATAGATACTTTGGTTGATCTACTTTTGAAATAACCATGGTCTTGTTATTTAACATGTAATGCCATAGTTTTTGAGTTGTAAAGACCATAGCTAAAGAGGATTTTTCAATGGGTGTATAATTATGCTCATATGTGACTAGTGTACGACTTAAATAATACATGGCATACTCTTTTTCATTATCATCATGTTGATCTAGAAGTTCCCCCAGGACTTTATCAGTGGTAGATAGATATATTAAGAATGGCTTTCCTAATATAAGAGGTAACAAAATAAGCGGGTTTGCTAGATAGTCTTTCAAGTGATGAAAATATTTTTGGAATTCATAATCCCAATGAAATGTGACCCCTTTCTTCAATATATGTGTAAATGGGAGACATTTATCTAATAATTGAGATATGAAGCATCTAATGGACTGAATCTTTCCCTAAAAATTGTAGAACTACTTCAAATTAGTCATTGGTGGTATGTTTGTAATGGCTTGTACCTTTGCTGGATCAACTTCAATGCCTTAGTGAGACATAATGAAGCCAAATAATTTTCTTGAAGTAACTCCAAAAACATACTTATTTGGATTGAGCCTGACCTTGTATTCATGTATTTGCTTAAATATCTTTTGTAGTATTGTTGGATCATTGGCCCTAGTTTTTTATTTTCCCAATATGTCATCGATGTAGTCTTCAATAATGCCATGCATCATATCATGAAATATGATGGTCATGGCTCTTTGATATGTGGCCCCAACATTTTTGAAACCAAATGGTATAGCCTGATAATAAAAAGTTCCCCATGGATTAGTGAATATTGTTTTATGTTCATCTTCTAGCATAATTCAGATCTGGTTGCACCTTGAAAATCCATCCATTAATGAAATAATTTCATAACTTAGTGTGGAGTTAACTATTATGTCAATGTTCAGTACATGAAAGTTATCCTTTAGGGAGGCCTTATTTATGTCTTTAAAATTAGTGCATATTCTAATCCCTTATATATTCTTACTGACTTGTACAACATTTAGCATCCACTCTAAGTAGTCAATTGGTCAAATACATCCTACTTCCAAGATTTTATACAACTATTTCTTCACTAATACAACAATGCAAGGATGCATCTTTCATAATTTTTGTTTTACAGGTTTGGCATTAAGATGTACCATAAGGTGGTGTAAAACTAAGGTAGGGTCTAAACCAAGCATTTTTGAATAGGCCTAGGCAAATATATCAACAAACTCCCTCAACATGGTTATAAATAATTCACATTCCTTCTTAGTGAGGGGTGTGCCTAAATTTATCCATTTTGGGTCATTTGGAGTGCTAATGTTAACTTATATAGTAATATTCCACAAGAAAATTTGAACCATCCTCCATAATGGTTGATACATATTTAAATTGGCCTAAAATGATAGAATCCTATGTTAGGACTGGCTCTTCAAGTTCTCCTAGGCATGATGAATCAAAATACCCTAATGGTAGGGATGGCAATGTGACAAATATATTCAAAAACTCTTGGATGATTCGATCAAAATCCTATTGTTATTCAAGGATGAACTTAGGCCCATAGGAAATTTCATCATTGGTAGCCTCTTGAGCTATGTTTGGAGAAGGTTGAACACCCTTGTCTAATGGCACCTGAAACAAGTTTTCACTACTAGACTAGCCTTTTTATTTACTATTTCCCTAGTCCAAAATCACCTTGAAGAGGTTCTCAATTTGGGACCTTAATTTATTATTTAATTTTTTTGGCTAAGGGTGTTCACCCATTCTCTGAAATAGGCTTTAAGATCTAACTTTATTGAGAACCCTTATTTATGGTATCTCAATATAACATTATCCCTCAGGCCTAGAAAATTGTAGAAGGCCTCATCTTTTTTAAACTCATCAACTATCATTATTGATTCTTTTTAGTCCCAATTTATTAATTGAGGAAAATATAAAGGAATTGGATTATGGTTAATAACTACTCTACTGGTACAAATGGCATTAATATTAAACAAATTGGTATTGGCTAGGTCATCAAAAGGGTTATGATCAGACTCTGCTTCACTATTAGCATTGTCATCACTAGTCATTAGCATTGGAAAATGAATAAGGTACATGGGGTCACCCTAGATAGTTTAAATCCAAGACCATATGTTCTATTGTGCTGAGTGGTATAAATTGGCTCAAGTAAACCCTGTTGATTTAACTCAAGGCCTCCTACTTCATAGGAATGCTTCTCCACGATTTTTTTTGAAATGGTATATTTGGCATTTATATAATATTTAGCTAGGTTGTCTTTATACAACCAAATTCATCATCTGCAAGCGGGTACTATTCTTGGATAGTGGTTGGTATCAAAATGATAAGCACTAGACTATGCTATTTGGATTTTCCCTTTCTTTTCCATTTCATGCAAGGTGTCTTGGATATAAGTCTTCCATAGGACTTAGGGCTCTATGAAAGCTTGGAAATGTAGAATGTATCATGGGTCAAATATTCTCTTGGGCCATTAGCTAAGATGGTATAATGATTAGATATTTTAAGAGGTGGCATGTGGGAAAGTGAATCAAGGGTATCTAGGTCAATGCAATTGGCCTCTAGGTAATCAACAAGTATGTATTTTCCCTTGTCCTTTTTGATAACTAGATTCAATCCAAAATGGTAATTATAGCTTTGGTATTTGACCTATAAATGCTTGCAATGTTTGTATGGATACAAATATTTATGAATAGTAACCTCCATACCTAAATGAGAGAACTTGATACACTGGTTTAATGTTGAAAGGATGTCATGAATATCCTGTATCTAAGGTCTACCTAATAGAATATTATATGACAAATCAAGGTCTAACACACAACATATCATATTGTGGGTCAAGGGACACATGATAATTGGAAAGCTAATGGTGCCTATGAGTCCTGCTCTTCATTATCATAGGCCTTAATTATGATCATTTTTAGTTGGAGATCAATTGTTATGTACTCAATAAGCTTGATGAGCTTTAGACACATAATATTTAGACCTAATCCATTATCTATGAGGACATGTTTCACTTTATGCCACTTTATGCCAACTTTGATGTACAATATATTATTATGCAATGGGCCAAGGGATGACATATCACTTTGGTAAAAGGTTAATTATTGGCCTAGGGATAAATGTCCAACCAAAGCTTGAAATTTTTCTAGAGATATGTCATTAAGAACTTGGGATTGGCCAAAAAACTCTGTCAAGATATTAATATGGATGGTGGACGTATGTAACAAATCCAAAATGGATATTTTTTTGGGTGTCTTTTATAATTGTTTCATAATATCAAACATCTTTTTTTGCACAGTGGTAAATGGCTTGTTCCTAGCCATAATGGTGGGTTGGAAGGGTGAAGTGGTAGTGGATATGAACTTGGTATGGTAATCTTTGATCATTGAGTTGTGATTGCACAATCAAGATTAGATACAGGCCCATTATTATTAGTAAATGATGGTGGTGGGGGACCAGATAGGATAAGTATTGGTTATTGGTGCACTTGCATATGGTCATGAGGCAATGATGATTTATTAGTATAAGGTCCAAAAGTAGTAATACATACTTATTGGTATGCTTATATGTAATCCTAGGTTAAGGAAGGATCACTGACATAGGTTGGTTGGTTGGGGTTTATTAACAAAAATATTTTTTGGTTGATATTTGGTCCTGGATTAATGGAGATGGTAAAAATGTGACCTCCCACAATATGGCCTACAACCTTGTTCTAGTCATGTGTAACTACACAGTAGGTCTATTGGTTGTTGGCATCATTTTGGCCTTGGTTCCATCCATTTGCTTGACATTAGTTATGTTGTTGTTGATGTTATTAGTTTTGCCTTGATTATTGATACTATTGTTGTTGTTGTTGTTGTGTTGATCACTATTGTTATTGTTGTTGGTTGTTATGTTGTGGAAAGGGGTTTTGATAAATACCAAGGTTTTGATTAGATGTGAAAGCTCCATTATCTAATGCTATCTCCCTATTTTCTAACATATTATTAATCAAATGTTTAATTTACACATAATGGTGTAAATTATGTCCATTAACCTAATGATACTTGTAGAATTCATTTTTTTAATGCCAATCTAGATAAGGAATGACCTCAGGATAGTGTTTTAGAATAGGCCAACTAATAATATTAATGATGGTGAGATTACAAAACATGGATTCAATGGGTTCTCCAAGGTCACTAAAAACATGATGAGTAGGCATAATTTTCCTTGGAAGAGGGGTTTGCAAAGGCAAAGATTACTATATTTATTGCACTGGTCTACTTGTTGTGCTTACTAAAGAGGTTATTGGTTAGGAATGATTTTCAAATGTGACAAAGGCTGAGTAGATGGTTTTTACACCATTTAGACATGTCATGAATCTATTAATCCATTTTCAATGACATTTTTGTTATGATTGAACTGCATAGGTTTATCATAATTACTAGCTTGAGTTAGTTACGATACTTATGCTTGGACTTAGTTCTAATTTTAGTTTTGGCCATTTCCTTGGTTTGTAGTTTTGTTCTAATTTGATGAGGTAATTTCAATTATCCCCTTGTTAATAAGGTCTCTTTTTATCAACAAACATTTATCTATGATTTCCTTAAAACTTTGCACACATTGTAGCTCCAAATGGTAAGATATCTCTTTATGTAAATTTTTAGTAAATACAATGACTAATTATTTATCTAGTAAATAATGGATGAATATACTATCAAGTGCTCTTCATAACTATAGATGACTTGAAAATATTTCACCAACCTTTAGTTTGGCTTGTGTTAAATCCATCAATGAAATCTCATGCTTGATATTGTTAGAGAAGTGTTGCACAAACTTGTTTGAATGATCATCAAAATTAGAAACTAAAGTTTTGGGTAGTTTTAAGAACCACACCAAATTTTGTCCTACTAGGCTCCTTGGGAATAATATTAGGAGGTATATATTTTTATAGGCCATTTTTAAACAAGCAACACAAAATTCAATCAAGTGAGACTTGGGATCTCCTTTCCCCTTGCATTTGTCAATTTTTGGTGGTTTGTACCCTGGAGGAAATGGTATCTACAAATACTCCATGTTGAAAGGGTAGGAACACACATCATCTAATGTGAACTTTTTAGTCTATTTACCAACTTGGATAGTAGTAATTTCATCCTTCATTTATTTTAGTTCTTGGGCTAGAAAACTAGGGGGAACATTTGTCTAAGGTAGGGGCATGGTTTGTTATGGAATGTTGGTTTAAGTAGAGAATTGACAAGGAATATGCATACACAAATTAGGATATGATTGTTGGAATTGTACGCATTGAAATACGATATTCTAGTTAGGATTAGGTATGTAGGCCTAATTTTAGGGAAATTATGGCTGAGATGGAAGGATATGGATGGGAGTGATGTATTGTGCCTATTCAGGTTGATTAGGTACTTGTTGTTGACTATTCATACCTTGTTGATTAAGGGGAACTTGTGAACCAAAGCCTTGTCATTGAGCTTGTGGCATGTTAGGAATAAAAGGCAATTGTTGTCTAATTAGTACTTGTGGAACATTAAAACTTCTTGGTTGGATGAATCTTTATTGAGAAGTAGATGCATGTTGAATCTTCATCATTTATCATTGACCAATACTCATATGCTTTTGATTAAACATCATTTATTATTGTAATGGTATATTAGTCTATGATTGAAGAGGTATGTTCATCAATACTTGGTGAGGTGGAACATTGGTCACCCCCTATTAAGGTGGCAAGATGTTTTGCCTCTATTACATAGGTATGTTTGATTATGCATGTTGTTGTGGAATATTAATCATCACCTATTATGGTGGATCAATATTTATCACACTTTTTTGAGGCACAACACTGGTCATTGCTTAACTAATTAATCTTTGCTATTATGTGCTAGAAGAAGTAGTGGGTTGAGGATTAGAGGTAGTTATTTGTGATTGGGTGGTAGAATTTCCTACCCCCTCCATTTTTGAACCACTTTTGGTGTTAACTAAAGGCATGATTTATTTTGGACTATTTTTTTTGTGCATTTACACCAATTTAGCCTGGATTGGATGATACTTGCATATTGTCCACTATGTTTGTCTCACTACTCTATGTAGAATTAGAAGATACTTTTTTAATGGTAGGGGTATTGAACATATATCCAACCAAATTAGTTTGTGAAAATGGGTCTATACCTTAATTTTAATGGCTTTCCAATTCAATTAGGACTCTTGTTGAAGAGCTAGGTTGATAATAGGAGCATTTGACATGGTCATATTGTTAAAGTTATGTTCTAAGTTTAGATAGGTTTGGTATGCTATCTACATTTTTATGAAGTAGTCCTCCATGAGGCCCTTCCTTATGATAATCATACAAGGGTCTTGATACGACATCAACACTATAACATGAATATTGATAGAAGATGCTTGTTTAATGTTCTCATTATAAGGCATGTTGTAAGGCACTCTTACTAAAGTTGGAAAATTTTTATGGGGGAAGTTTGCTGGTAACTTAGCCCCTACTTTCATGGATCTGATTAAGACTTCATCCTTATTTACAAGTAGGTGATGATCAAACAAATAAGGGTCATAGGTTGATGGCATTATAACATAGTATAGTTATTATTGGACTTGTTTGGTAATCTAAGGTATGATAGTTAGGTATTTTTCCATTTATTCTTGGTCTTTCTTTGAGTATGGAGGTGTGTTGACCAAATAGTGGTCCAAAGTATCTTGGCTTTATTCCCTAGTTTGAGTGTTGTAAGGTGGATAAGGATACGTCTCACAAATGACATCATCTCTATAGGGGTCTTAAAAAAAGTCTTCTTATGTGACCACATTATTATACCCTAGATTGTACATTACTCCACTATATGTATAGTGAGACATGTTCAAATCAATAGTGAATGTTTCACAACAAAAGGGATTAGATTTATACAAACTCTAAAAAACAATGTCTAAAAAATATAAGAGGTTCAAACTTGATCTAACTTGGTAAAAATATGGATTTTTATCTCCAAAAGGTCTATGAAAAGACTTGGTATAAAATAGTATAACATCAAATGTCTACCATTAAATATCTCACACAAAAAAGGTCAAGTAGATGAACTAAAAATAGAATACCAAACTCTAGGTTCAAAGTGTTTCAAATAGGTCTAATCTAAGGAAATAAAGGTTGATACATTTTTTGGCTAATTGTGACATCAAAATATAGGCTCAAACAAGGCATGTGCTAGGACTTTTGGCCAAATATGGCATCAAAATCTAGTCTTTAAACCCAAATATGGTTTAATCTAGTAAATTTGAAACAATTTGGCATATATTAGGCATTCAAATTTAGACATGAACTTTGGCCAAATTGGTATAAGGCATGAAACAAAAGGAACCTAGAGATAGACTATTTTATTCCAAATAAAGGCACAAACAAATAGTTTTCAAATTTGGGTAAAGAATTAACCTAAGTTACACAAACCAGAAGAGAAATATATGTATCTATGACCTAATTAGATAAGGCATAAATATAAATAAATCAATGTTTAGATTCAAAATAATCAAGGTTAATTAAAAACTCAACTTAGGAAAACTAGACTCTTTTGGTAGAATGACAAGCTAGACAAATATAGATGGCATAATGGCACTAAATAAAGATCACAAAGGCATACATGGCTTGGTTTCAAATGTGAAACTTAGACACAAGGTAAGATGAGTCTATGAAATGATTTGAGTAGTGTAGTAGCATTATCATGCTCTAAAGGTATGATCAATGGTTTGTTTCAAGACTTTAAGGCACAAAACTTGAAATGATTTAGGCAGTGTAACATTACCCATTTTAATCAAGTGACACACACAACATTTTTGACAAAAAGTTAAGGTAGAATCAAGATGTCAAATTAATGGCATAATGCCTCCTTAAATAATGGAGTGGTGTGGACATAAACCTCATTTTTTCATGGCACAAACAAACCAATGGTTTTAGACTCAAAGACCAATCAAGTAAAGGAAAAAGACCAAATACAACTAAGTAAATCATCCTAAGACCTAAATTTATAGGGTTGCTTTGTATTGATGAAATCCATTTATATACGTGTTCTTGGGAGTATTTTATGTTTTAATCCAAAAATAAAAGTGCATGAAGTAGTAGGGTTTTTATACCCCCCTTCTCCCACAAAATTGTATGGTGACATGGACCTTCAAGCTACTTGCCCTGCATCAACAATATGTCTATGACAAGTGGGGTTGTTCTAAAACTTAATTTTTCAACTATCTAGATGGTCCCAAGTGTGATTAATACTATATATGCCTCACTTTAATTGAGTTCATACCGATTAACTTACTATGCAAGTTTCTATTCCTTTACATAGTGATTCCATCCATGTATTTCTTAGTGGAATCTTGTAGTTAACCAAATTTGACTCGAGTTTTCATTACAAAAGGAGATTCTAACTACTAAACCCTATGGCTTTGACAGTATACATGCCCTAATTTATATACCCCACCATAGAGTGGGGTTGAAATAATGTTGACAGATGAAACCATGGGTCAAAGTTTCCCTAAAGAACTTATGAAGAAGCTATTAACTCCCCTTCACAATCCAAGTTACAAAAAAATAAAACTAAGTGAAAAGACTTTAGAGGTTGCTTTTAGATCACCCAAACCTTATGGGTTTTTAGGAGAGTCTAGACAACATCCTTTTCATGCCTTAGACAAAGGCATAAATTACAAGGAAAAGGTATTTTTGGTCACTCAAGTTCCCTAAAGGGGATAGGGGAGAGCATACATGCACTCTTCATTTTGCACAAAAACACACAAGTATAAATATTTAACACTAAATAAAAAATTTAAGAATTTGAAATCAAAGTAAGTGTTAATTTTATGCACCAAATGAAGTGTTGATGAATTTTTTGTTTTTCCCCTTAGCTTAAGTGCAAAAAACTTGTAAATTTTTTCACAAAACAACTAAAATAAACACGTAGGTTCTTTTTTAAGCACTAAAATGAAATATTCAAGACTTAACCATTACTTTTAAGCACTAAAATGAAGTGTTCAAGAGTTATTATATACAAATTTATGTCCTATTCCCACCTTGGTCCTAAAAAATTTAAAGGGTTTCCTTTTGCTTTAAAGCACAATTATGGATGAGTAAACAAGATTTGGAAATATAGCTCTCAAGTTTATCTATATTGTTTACACAAAGAATCAACATCCATCTATGAAGGGATTGATCTCAATCTATATAAATCAGCATTAATTGACATCAATTATTTCCTATCAGTAAAAAACAAAGAAAATCGAATACATTTGTTTAAAAAAATGGTTAGCAAGATGAGTGTTAATCTAATAAATAATCTATAGTTAGTAAAAAGATATCTAGGACTTTAGAAACAAGAAAAAATCTATAAATTTTAAGAGATATTTTGAAAATACATTCCCACCATGCCTTATTTCTACACACATGGATCAACATTGATCCAAGGGGATTAGTGTCGATTCCAAGAAGGATCGGCATCAATTCAGTAGTAAAATAGAGTTAATAAAAAAAAAATGGAAAAAAATATATAAAAGTCAATTTTAAGATATTCACACATTCATTTTAAAATTTATGAGTTGAAATTTGGTCTCCTTGGTACGTGGGATGCTTTGGATCCCATCAGACATGTCATTTATGATCATAAGAATTTAATAATAGAGAGGATGTTAGATCAAGTGTTAGTTTAAGCAACAAAACTCAAAATGAGCACACTAACATGATAAAATATCTAAGCTTAAATCATAGGGGAAGCTTAATGAACAAAACCAAATGAAAGGCACAACTAAAATGTAAAAGAATAACCATCTCTTACCTTTCTTGAATGCTCCAAATGATTCATTATGTGGCTTGCTCGATTTGTGCTCAAAGAGTCTTTGGTAATGGATTTTTATTTGCTCCTTCTCTCCTTGGCACAATTGTGACTTGATATGGCTTGTGCTTGCTTGATATGTCTTAATATTTTAGCATTATAACACTATTAATGCAAATCATACTACAAAACCTACATTATAACTTTATAATTTCCAAGCTCCTATTTTTTTAATAGGAAATGGCTTATATTTATAGGCTTGGGAGCTAACCCCAACTCAAGGTGAATTAAAGTGTTTTTTAAACATGGAATGGGTTCAAACCTAACCTAATCGATTCAACATAACCACAGTAGATTTAAAATATTTCAATTACTCATGATTTGTAATGAATAGGTAGGAGTCTCCAAAAAGAGATATTTTCCAAAGGATTGATAACTTGTAAAAGGTAATCATGAAAAGATAGGATATTTGATATTTTTGAATATCCTTTTTTATTTATTCATTAATTACACATGGATAATTTAACTAGTCATTTAATTTGGTTTAGCTTGTTAATTAACTTTGATTATCCATTTATCTCTTTCAAGATTTGATTTTACGTGTGCAAGTTCCCCACTTAATAGTTCCATAGGTCAAATTGACTATTGTGATGTCATTACCCCAATTATTACTCCTCAACAAGATGTTAAGTTTTGATGAATGATGCACAAGAAAATTTGGGATGTTCAGTGATTGCTAGGCTTAATTTTTAATGGTTGGTAGGAATATATCTGAAGTCTAGTCATAGGTTAGTGGTAGCCATTTTTGGGTGTTTATAGTAATAATAATATAAAATTATTCTAAAATAGTTATCAAATTTTGGATTGAGTGCTTCTAGAGCTATAGACACTAATGTTAGCCATGGATGTTTGTGTTGATGTTATTGTCTAAACATGATGCAAGTGTTATATAAAAAATACCTAATATAAAAGGATGTAACCACCTATCTTCTTCTACATTTTTCTTCACCTTTGTTTTGGTGCATTTAAATTTGGGTCATCGACTGTCACTCCTCATGAAATTGTAAAACCCTAGTTCTTCATCTTCATAGTGACCTTCAGGGAAAATTGGTTAGTGGGCACATGGTGTTGAGTTGACACAAAATAACCACATTAAATAGGTCTTTATACTAATACTTTATACATATCTATCTAATACTTTAAATACTTTCATATCTATCTAATACTTTAAATACTTTAAATAGGTCTTTATACTAATGTATTTCTCCCCTCCAGGCTGGATTGTGTGTGAATCATGAAATATGTGAAAAGAAAGTACAATAGTGACCTAACTTGTAACTTGGAAAAGATAGCTCTTGGGCTTCTCTTTTAGTAATTAAAATGTATGTATGTGTTGTCCCTATTACTAATATTGAAATAGGATAAATATATAATCTTTACTTTATCAAGTGTTTGGTTGAATGCTTTGATAAGTTGCCTTAGGTATTTTTTGGTTTTTTCTAGGTTATGCTATGTGAAGAATGAATGAGGGTTGATCTTTTATTTATATCAATTCCTTTTGAGAAATAAATTTTATTAAATCACTTAGGTCAACCATTAAGATATGTTTCATTCATAAACTAGATGACTTTAGGGTACTGGACACTTGTATCAAAGTAGAACACCTACATTGTTGTAGGTGTCTAAGACATTAGTGTCCAAGGAATAAGCAAGTAGGTATAGACTCATAACTTGTAAAGGTGGAAGATAAGTAGGTTTTAATAATTATATGTAATATGCAAGGTCTATTTCATTAACATAATATTAGTCAGACCAAGAGATAGTCCAAGAGGCATAAGATAGAGTAGATGTGAGACTTATGAATGCAAAAAAGGTCCAAAACTAAGAAGAATAACCAAGGTTTGAGTTTTCCAAGTGTAGAATATTGAGGTGATATATAATAAATAAATATATTAGACATTCACCCCTTTAATTTAGTAATGAATTGTTGTTTTAAAGGAGAAGAAATGTGTACCTAGTTGTGTATAACACACCTTGATTTAACTTGAGTCCAACTTGAGTGCTTTGTTAGTGACTAACCTATAACTCAGAGAATATTATAGTACATAATTAGTGTATATAATTTGTAACTAAAAGTATTTAAAATATTTAAATTGATAGAGTAGGGTTTAGGAGCACACCTATGTGTCGATGCAACCACCTTGCCTATTAGAAAGTTGATTTGAAAAGATGTATCATTGTAAGGCTTTAAAACTAAGATTAATACATATGTCTCTCTCTCTCTCTCTCTCTCTCTCTCTCTCTCTCTCTCTCTCTCTCTCTCTCTGTGTGTGTGTGTGTGTGTGTGTGTGTGTGTATTTATGTATGTATGTATGTGTGTGTGTATATATATAAATTGTATATATATAAGGAGATAAGAGAAAGAGATATTTTAAGGTACATGCCCCTAATGTTGGAGAAAAGGTGAGTTGTCACTTGGAAATTTAGATTAGCTTAACTGTGCAACCCAATCATACTTATAACCTAGTGCTCAAGCATGAAATATTCAACTCATACTATCATATTGGTAAGGTTACATGATAAAATCAAGTTAAACCTAAAAAATTGGTAAAATTGAGTGATTTAATCACCTCAACCATACCAAAATTGAACTAACGACTGTAGTAGATTGGCTCAAAATAGTCCCCATAAAATTACATCATGGTGGGTGATTATAGTCCCTAAGAGTGTTTTTAAATTTAAAAATGATTTATATTTTGAAATATTAGGTGCACATTGCATAACATATGCACCTTAGATATGTTTAATGATGAAACTTTGTATAAAAATGGTGTCAATGTATAGAATTTTTTCACAACTGTGAATCTGAATCATGTAACTATGTGATTTGTCCAATTAAACAACTATGTAAGTTTAGAAAACATGCTTCCAAATCATTCCCCCCACTATATATGGATAAATATTAAAATTTAAATAA
Source organism: Torreya grandis (assembly GCA_037957365.1). Lineage (NCBI taxonomy): Eukaryota > Viridiplantae > Streptophyta > Pinopsida > Cupressales > Taxaceae > Torreya > Torreya grandis. The sequence continues at coordinate 1,544,878 of JARHVA010000299.1, read as the reverse complement.
GTGCCAATGTGGAGGAATGTTTCTAAAACATGCCCCCATTAAATCTGGGATCAGCAAATAATAAATAAGTGTGGATAACATGCTTCCAAACCATGCCCCCACTAAATATAAAACTATGAATGTGTATAATATATGACTATATTACATGCTCCCACTTAATCTTAAAATTTATATAAACTCAAAATACTAAATAATTATGGATAATATACTTCCAAAGCATGCCCCCACTGACTTTGAAAACTATGCCAAATGTGAAGAACATGATTCTATGACATACACCCATTGATATCCCCCCCACCCTTGATTTTAATGAATAACATAAATTGGTATTTACCTAAACTTAAAAGGATAATATAATTTTAAAATTTGTGAATGGAACCATGTAACATATAGAAGAACATGTCTAGGTAAATGGAGCATTGAAGCACATAGAACAATGTGATCACATGAAGGCCTAAGATGATGACAAAGATCATGAAAATGTATATATATTAATATATAAATATCAATAATAAAATCACACAAACAAACATACAAGATCACTCAAGTTAGCATACAATGGTTTTAGGAGTCTACAAATAAGGGGAATGTTCAAATGCCAAAGAATTGAATGCACATGACTTAGTCAAATGTCCATAAAATCAAGAATGACATATTAAAATGTATATAGAATAAATAATGACATATTAAAATATAAAATAAATAATGCATAGGCATGGGGGCCATAGAAAATGGAGCATATTCAAATGCGCGAACAAACAAGATAATAGTAAGGCAAGACACTTAAGTCAGTGCATAAAGGAAATCATAAGAAACTAGTATAAACATGTCATAATAGCCCATGAATCAAATGTGTTAACAAAAAATGTCAAGTGCATAACATATCAAGTACCATGTGAAATATATAATCATGTATAAAGGCATGTATAAGTACATATATGATCTCAAAACATGATAATGTATAGTGACCATAGAATGATATAACCTCGAAGTATTGTGATCTAAGAGGTGGATGCTCTCAATGTCCATATGACATGAGTAGAGGAAATGCTCAACATCTAAAGAGGAATATATCATGTATATGTGTATGTCTATATCACACTGAATTAGAATCATGACACACATGTGTATGTATAAGTAACAGATATTCCATCCATCAACTTAGAACTAACACATAGATGCCAATGAGCTAATAGAGTATGTAGGTGTTAAAAGTGTTTTTGGATTTTTGAATGTTTTTTATTTTATTTTTTTGGTATTTTTGGAATATGTGAAGAGGAAAATACTATCCTATGATCCCATCTAAAGGGTGTTAATAAATATCTCCTCATTATGAACCTAGTGTAATAAGCTAGTGATGCTATCAAGGAGAATGCATATGTTCAATATTTGTTACTATAGTGTTTGTGATGCTCTATGTATTTATATTAGGAATATATGGTCATGAAGGAAAAATAGGAGTAGTAGGGGTTCATGGGAACCATCTCTATGTGTTTTGTGTTTTTTTTGGAATAACAATAGTAGAAACATGTTTAGGTGCTCTATATGTTTGAATATGGTGTCTAATAGAAGATGGGGATTCTATGGAATCCACTATATGTCTCTAATTTAATGTTATTTCAAGTATTTTCCACATAGTAAATGGGATTGCATGTCACCTACCCTTTTATAGTGGATTAACCTTATTATCTTTGATATTTAACTACCTAGGTATAAGTTTTCTTATTCAATAAGATGCTCATATGGGATTTTGAAAATTATAATTAACCGATTGGCATGAATGTATTTAAAACACTCATGCATTATATAAGGTATTTATCAAAGTGTATGGATCCAAGTTTTTACCAATACCATATCAAATATTCCCATGGAAGGTATAAATAGAAAGGTAGTAACCACATGTGTAAGATTGACCTATAAAGGTAGGTCAATCTTGCCAAGAACCTTCTAGGAGGTCCCATCGAATGCTCTAATTGATCTAGTAGAAGGATAAAAATATGATGAGTATAAATCAAGTGTGTAATTAATGCCATGGTGAAAATGTTCTTTTGTAACTTATCAATCATAAAACTATGTATAGGGTGTTTATCAATGTATGCTCAAATGAATAAAGAATGAATATCAGAGTCATCATCCTTAATCTCAGTATTATTGAAAGAAATATAAGGTAACTAAAATATATGAGGTTTATGTTACATATAGTTACCAATAATCACATCCAATGGGTTCCCATAATGTGATGGAGGAGGATGTGCATTATATGCCATTTTCACTTTTGGTTCTTTCCTAGAATGGTCTTGAAAAAGATTGCTAAATATTTTTTATTTGTGGTGTGTTGATGCTATGGAATGAACCCTTGAAAGAAGGATCAAATTCTCTCTTCCATGCAACACAATGGAGACTTCCCTCTTGCTATGGGCTTGGCTAAGCTGAAGGAAGAATCTCTAGATAAGGGCTAGCTCCCTTTGATGCATCTCTGAGGTCTTTCACTACTACTGCTAATAATAGGGGGTGAAAGGGATAAATATATAACCAAAACATAAATTATCTAAATGGTGATGAACCAAATGATTTTGATCTACTCAGCTATTTTAACACTTCAGACTAGAAGGGGGTGAATAGACACTTTATCTGATAAAAAGACCAAATTGTAGGTAGCTTTAACAGGGGCTTAATGAAGACACAATGAAAAGGAACTTACCACAAGCACTATAGAGAACACACTATCAAATAACTATTCTTTGTCTCTATGCTCTAGGTGAATCACTTCTTGTTAACCCAAAGAAATGATCTTGGCTATGCTAGGTATGTTGGAGTCAATCCATGAAAGCATCAAACTAAAATGACTAAACACAGAGTTGATACACAGACATACTCAAAAGTATAACTAGTTATATAAAGGTAAAATGCATTCTTATTGATTCAAAGGTAAAATTTGGTAGGGCTTCACCTTAAAAAATGAGAGATATCTTTCTCAACTGAGAGGTTACAATATATAACATGAAGAAGAAGAAGACTTTGGTGCCTTCCAAAACAAGTGGCCCATGCTATGTTGAATTCCTAAGAAGGAGGAAGTACATTGAAGGAACCATCTTGTGGCTATCACCAATCTTGAATTTGGTGCTTAAATCATATTAAATGTCACTACAAAAGCATGAGTTGTTTGTTTATTTCAATGATAAGGCCACCCCTCTTTATGAAACTTACATGAATATCTACTTATCAATGCTCAAATGAAGAAAAAAAAGTTTTGCTATTGAATTATTATACTCTTTGATGATCACTTGGTGGAGACTATTTCATTTTTAGCAATAACTTCTCCTACCGACACCTTCTTTTGCCACCTGGGCTGATTTGATTTGTATATGTACTTGGCTAGGTGCATCCTTTGTAACATTCCAAATATTGTCGTATGTGTGTGTATCCATGTTCTATATTCTCTATTTTGTTCCCTCTTTCCTTTCTATTTATTGTCTCTTTCTATCAATTTGAGCTCTTGGGTTATTCATCTCATCTTTTCTTGGCTACTCGGGCTCCTTTCTCAGTGGGTCACTGAGTTTCCATTTGGCCACTTATCATGAGTGCTTTTAGGCAAGCTACCTGAAAGAAATTAGTCCTTTTGTTTCTCTTCAATGGCTGATGCATCCCATCAAAATTGATGTCTACAGGCCTATCACTATTCAAAACCCAATAGCTATTTCACTACCTTGAATTTGACATTCACACGCTCATCACCAGATGTTTAAACCTCCAACGGCTAGTTTTCCATGTTGAAATTGATGTACCTAGGCCCATCATTAATTTGGTAATTCCTATGACTTTTTACAATTAAACCTTTGTCCTTTTTCAATTCCTTCAAAAAATTTCAATTGAACCTTCCTGAAGGGAAGGTGACCTTTTGGAAGAGACGAAAGGGTCCCTTTTTGGCAGTTGAGAGTCCCCCACAAGGGAAATTATCCTTTGGGCTCCTTTGTCTTCTCAATTACTTCAAAAACAATGCCGAAAGGAATTGTAAAAGGCCAAAGGTTTATCTATAAAAATCTGAAGGAATTACCAAAGTAATGACAGGCCTGAGCACATCAATTTCATCATGGTGAACTAGCTGTTGGAGGTTCAAACATCTGATGACGGGTGCATGAATGTCAAATTCAAGGAAGTGAAATAGCCATTGGTTTTCAAATAGTGATAGGCCCACATACATCAATTTTGATGGGATGCATTGACCATTGAAGAGAAACAAAAGGACCAACTTCTTTTAAGCATCTTGCTTGAAAGCACTCATGATAAGTGGCCAAAAGGAAACTCAGTGACCCACTAAGAAAGGAGCCTAAGTAGCCAAGAAAAGATGAGAAGAATAGCTTGAGAGCTCAAATTAATAGAAAGAGACAATAAATAGTAAGGAAAGAGGGAACACAATAAAGAATCTAGAATATGGCTATGCACACATATGACAACATTTGGAATGTTCCAAAGGATGCACTCAACCAAGAACAGACACAAATCAGATCATCCCAGGTGGAAAAAGGTGTCAACAAGAGAATTTATTACTATAGATGAAATAGTCTCCACCAAGTGATCATCAAAAAGTGCAAGCATTTAATAATGCAGCCCATTTTCTTCATTTGAGCATTGATAAGCAGACAATCATGTAATTTTCATAAAGAGGGGCAGCCTTGTCTTGTAAATGACCAAACAACCCATACTTTTGTAGTGAAATTTAATACAATTTAAGTACCAAAGTCAAGAGTGGTGATAGCCATAGCATGGTTCCTTCAGTGTAATTCCTCCTTTCTAGGATTTAATGCAGCATAGGCCACTTGTTCTGAAAGGTGCCAAAGTCTTCTTCTTCATGCTATATGTTGTAACCTCTCAGTTGGGAAAGATATCTCTCATTTTGTAAGGTGAAGCCCTACCAAATTTTACCTTTGAATCAATAATAATGCATTTTACCTCTATCTTACTAGTTATACTTTCAAGTATGTCTATGTATCAACTCTATGTTTAGTCATTTTAGCTTGATGCTTTCATGGATTGACACCAACATACCTAGCATATCCAAGATCATTTATGTAGGTTAACAGGAAGTGCTTCACCTGGAGCACAAAGACAAAAGAGTAGTTATTTGACAATGTATTTTCTACAGTGCCTATGGTAAGTTCATTTTCATTGTGTCTTCATTAAGCCCCTATTAAAGCTCCCTATAGTCTGGTAGTTTTGTTAGATAAAGTGTCTATTCACCCCCTTCTGGTCTAAAGTGTTAAAATAGTTGAGTAGATCAAAATCATTTGGTGCATAACCATTTAGATAATTTCTATTTTGGTTATATCTTTCTCCCTTTTCGCCCCCCTTATTATTAGCAGTAGTAGTGAAAGACCTTAAAGATGCATCAAAGGGAGCTAACCCTTATCTAGATATTCTTCCCTCAGTTTTGCCAAGCCCATAACAAGAGGGAAGTCTCCATTGTTCCATGTAGAAGAGAGAATTTGAGCCTTCTTTCAAGGGTGCATTCCACAACGTTAATATTTTTTGGCACACCCAATGGGACTCCATTTATTCAAGAAGTTGAAGGATTTTTTGGTGTGTTCTTCAACCAATCAACCTCTGTAGGCATTTCAACCAACACCAATGGTGACTTTGAGTTAAATCAATTGGTTAAGTAGTCCTGGTGCCATCAAGAAATCACATTTTGGTATGTATAATTCCATTACTCAGTAGTATGGGCCTTGTGTTCCTTCATATAACTTTGATCAAGCTTAGGTTGTTCATGGAATCACCTCAATCAGCTCTCTTAGTTGCCCTTCACCTAGTGTAAAGGAAGTAATGCTAGAGTTTGGGAAGTAATTGATGGAGATAAATAGATTGGAGGAGTAGAATAGATATTAGAAAGAGCTTATGTACAAAGAGGAGTGCTTGTTTAGGCAGGCTCAAGCCTTGTAATCCATGAAGGAAGAAGTATCAAAATGGGAGAGTCCATTCATTCAAGGCAATAATCCCTATGTGCCTTCTCCCATTCCAAAGCAACCCCCTCCTATTCTAAAGAAAGCCCCCTCTTATGCACCAAATCCTTTCTACCAAATATCACTTGCTCACTCTAGCTCATCTGATGTAGTAACCACTCCTGCTCTTAATCCTTTGCACCTAGCTTTTCAGCATCAAAGGGCATTAGAACAACTTCCCATGGAAATGAACCTTCTTAATTCTTTAGATTGTGAATCCTCTTTTGAAAAGAATCATCCTTTCCTTTCAAAAAATAGCACGTCCCTCTTCAAGAAATTCTTCCTGTGCATCAACAATCTCTTCCTAGTCTTCCTCAACCTCCTCAAGTCTTTCAACATGATGTCAAGGTTCCAAATTGGAGGAGGGAATACCATGAAACAACTCAGGGACTTAGAAATGATGAAGCTACCCCTGCTCATGGTGATCCTCATGATCTCCAAGAAAGGCTCTCCCAAGAGAATATATCCAAGAAAATTATAGAGTTGGAGTCTAGAATGAGATTCCTCAACCAGGGTGTGATGGATGGTTTAGACCAAACAACATATTTCATGTCTAAACACACTCCATCTACACTCCTTCAAGAGAGATATCAAGCCACATCTGATGTAGATGAAGTTCTATCCAAATGGAAGGAAGAGAATCATTTGATTCTAGCTCAAGGATTGCCTCCTCTTCCACATGAGTTTGTCCATCAACCCTCCACTCCATTCTTTCTCAAGGAGGAACCTATTTTGAAAGAGGCAAGTGAAGAAGAGAGGATACAATTTGCATCTGACCAAGAGGCTATCATGAGTGAAAATGAGGATGAGATCATCATGGAATCTCCCTTTGAATACATCATCAAAAATGGAGAATACATAGGTCATGCATACGTGTGGATGTTCCAGCAATATGAAGAAGAGGTTGACAAACTTTATCTGTCAACAATAGATGATGAGGAAAGTAAGCATGGTGATCTCTCTCCTTCCTTATTTGATGAACTTCCTTGTTTCTTTAATGAAAAGAATGACCATGCCATGGGACCCAAGTTGGACGAGGATCAGGAGCATGTCTTAAAACAACTAGAGACTCTTATTTTTTAGCAAGAAAGAGAGAGGCCTATCCATCTTGTTGAAAGATTTGAAGAAGAGATATTTGAGCAAGAAGGTGATGTTATATGGGATAATCAAGTAGTTTTTGATCTCATTTTAGACATTACAATAGACACCCTTCTTTAAAAAATCCATGATGAAGTAGAAGATTAGTTTGACAGGATCTTTAATGAGGCAGAAGGGAACAAGTCAATCCATGATGCATGTCAAGGGGGCTATGAGATAAATGAGGCTTATGGTGATAAGCTAGTAGACATTTATTTCTTGATGAAATACACCAGCATGAGGGGCCAACATGAATCAAGTTTCAAAGGGCAAAGTGAATACACAGATGTTGGAGACATGTTTGACCCTGATCCACTCAGATACAAGCCAATTAAGGTGGCAGGTAAGAAGGTCAAGTCACCAAGTCTCCATTCCATTTAGTCACTTGTCTAGCACCATAAGTTTCTTTTCTATGGATACTTGATAAGTTTTCTATTTGATCTAGGAGGGAGGAAAATATATCTAGTTATCTATACATAGTAGTTTGCTTTCAGTTGTCTTTATTTTCCTTAAGTGTTGTTCACATAGGTGTAGTGTTTTTTAGCCTTGTTAGGTGTTGTTTTTTCCTTGTTGCTTGAGGTAAAGCTTTGTTGGTTAATAGGTCTTTAAAAGGATATTGCTAAAATTTCAAGCTACATCCTGACTCCATGCCCAATAAACTTTGAGGCTACCAGTCTTCTTTAGCAAAATAGGCATGCTTCCCTTGTGAATCACCAATTTGTTGACCATTTTTTGGTCTTGTGGGCCAAAAATTGGTCTCCCTTTTCTTACCTTGCTATCCCAGTCTTTGATGCTTTCACCTTTCTACAATCATGGTTTTTTCCCTTTATCATAGGCCTGTTCCATCAAAAATCTAAGTGATTTGAGTCCTGTAGGTTTTTGGGTTGATCTGGGACTTGTTTCACTTCAAAAAATTTCCTTTAGGTAGGCCTTTTATTGACAAAAGAAAGAGCTAGTTTCAAATAGATACAAGTCTTTTACAAGGCCTCAAAGGTCATGTGCCCTTGTGGAGGGTAGACTAGTGACAAATTAGATTGTTCAAGTAGGCTCCAAAAGACATTTTGGACCCAATATACCCTTGTGGAGAGTAGAAGTGCATTTTAAGAGAGCAACGTAGAAGGCCCAAAATGGAAGTTCCTTCAAAAAAATGACAAGGTAGAAGACCAAAAGGTAAGTATTCATTTTGAGAAAATCCATGCAAAAGACAGGATTTCTTCAGACATTTTATCCAAACAAAATCCAAAAGAGAGAAACAAAGGTAAATTCCTTTAGACAAAATGCATGAAGGAATTCCTTTAGACTTTTGTCTGAATGAATTTACAAAGAGAAGGTTAAGGCATTGAAGGCACATTTCCTTTAGGCAAAATGTCTAAAGGAATTCCTTCAGACATTTTATCTAAAGGAATTCGAAAGGATTGGGAACCCAAAGAAAGGCTGAGATGGGAGACAAGATTTCCTTCAAGAAAAATGTCTGAAGGAATTCCTTCAGGCATTTTGTTTGAAGGAATTGAGAAGACAAAGGAGCTTGAAGGACAAGTTACCTTGTAAAGGACTCTCAACTAACAAAAATGGACCCTCTCCTCTCTTTTGAAAGGTCACCTTCCCTTCGAGAAGGCTCAATTGCAAAAGGCCAAAGGAATTGCAAAAGTTTGAAGGTTCAGTAGAAACAAGTTGAAGGAATTACCAAAGTCATGATGGGCCTGAGCACATATGGTGAACTAGCCTTTGGAGGTTCAAACATTTGATGATGGGTGTGTAAATGTCAAATTCAAGGTAGTGAAATAGCCATTGGTTTTTGAATAGTGACAGGCCTGTAGACTTAAATTTTTATGGGATGCATCAGCCATTGAAGAAAAACCAAAGGATCAATTTATTTTGAGCATCTTGCCTAAAATCACTCATGATAAGTGGCCAAAAGGAAACTCGGTGACCCATCGAGAAAGGAGCCCGAGTAGCTAAGAAAAGATGAGAAGAATAGCTCAAGAGCTCAAATTTTTAGAAAGAGATAAGAAATAGCAAGGAAAGAGGGAAAAAATAGAGAATATAGAACATGGATATGCACACATATGACAACATTTGGAATGTTCCAAAGGATGCACGCAGCCCAGCACATACATGAATCAAATCAGCCTAGGTGGTAAAAGAAGGTGTCAATAGAAGTTATTATTATAGATCAAATAGTCTCCACCAAGTGGTCATCAAGGAGCACAAACATTTAATAGCATGGCCTGTTTTTCTTGATTTGAGCATTGATAAGTAGACAGTCACGTAAGTTTCATAAAGAGGGGTGGCATTATCATTCAATTGATCAAGCAACCCATGCTTTTGTAGTGACATTTAATATTATTTAAGCACTAAAGTCAAGAGTAGTGATAGCCATAGCATGGTTCCTTTAGCGTACTTCCTCTTTCCTAGGCATTCAATGTAGCATGGGCCACTTGTTCTAGAAGGTGCCAAAGTCTTCTTCTTCATGCTATACATTGTAACCTCTTAGTTGAGAAAGATATCTCTCATTTTGTAAGGTGAAGTCCTGCCAAATTTTACCTTTGAATCAATAAGAATGCATTTTACCTCTATATGATTGGTTATACTTTCAAGTATGTCTATGTATCAACTATGTGTTCAGTCATTTTAGCTTGATACTTTCATGGATTGACACCAACATACCTAGCATAGCCAAGATCAATTCTACAGGTTAACAAGAAGTGCTTCACCTAGAGCATAGAGATATAAGAGTAGTTATCTGATAGTGTGTTTTCTATAGTGCCTATGGTAAGTTCCTTTTCATTATGTCTTCATTAAGCCCTTGTTAAAGCTCCCTACAATCTGGTCTTTTTGTCAGATAAAGTGTCTGTTCACCCCCTTCTAGTTCGAAGTGTTAAAATAGCTAAGTAGATCAAAATCATTTGGTGCATCACCATTTAGATAATTTCTATTTTGGTTATATCTTTCTCCCTTTTCACCCCCTATTGTTAGTAGTAGTAGTGAAAGACCTCAGAGATGCATCAAAGGGAGATATCCCTTATCTAGAGATTTTTCCCTCAATTTTGCCAAGTCCACAGCAAGAGGGAAGTCTCCATTGTGCCACATGGAAGAGAGAAGCTGAGCCTTATTTCAAGGGTGCATTCCACAACGTCAACATGGTGATTACCAAGTTGTGAAATTCATTTCTTGGGAGGATCATCAAATGTAATATTTTGGTCATCAATAAGGTCTTGGATCTTATGCTTTAAGGTAAAACATTTGTTCATAAAATGTCCTGGTCCCTGGTGATAATCATAATAAGAATTCTCATCATATCTTTTGGGTAGAGGTATATTCATGTCAACCTATATAAGATGAGGGAGTGCTATAAGATGACACTCTACTATCCATGGGAGTAATGAAATGGGAGACTTAGGTAAGCATGTAAGTTTTATTATTAGTGCATTAGATAGGATAAGCTGATTAGGCTACTGTAAAACTCTATTAACCATGGTGGTTGTTTCCTTTTTAGGCTCAATATGTTTTACCTTATCATTTGGTTTGATAGTAAATTTAACATTTGATGTAGATTTAACTAGTATGTTTACTACATACTTGAGCTTATTCAATGAAATAAACTTTATTTCATAGTCCCATACAACATGGCATAACTCATCAAAAGATATGAACTTCTTGAAAATAATGGACTCATGTAGAGGAGAAATAAAACTTTGCTTGAATATGTCTTGCAACTCCTTATCTACCATAAGATTGGTCATTTTAGATAACATTATCTTGTACCTCAAGACATATTCATTGATAGGTTCATTTGTTCCTTATTTTATTTTGGAAATTTGATCATAGGAAACCTTTTTAGAAATATTAATGGAAAAATGTGCCAAAATTTGATCTAGAATAGGTTTGAATGTTTTCATAGATTAGAGAGGTAAATCATAGAACCACCTCAAAGCATAGTCCTTGAGGCTTATTTGGAATAATTTTCTCAAAATTTTATCATTAGAATCATAATCAAGGCATGCCACATAAAAGGATCAAATATGTTGTTCAAGATCACTCTTGCTATCATAAAATGTGAACTTAGGTGCAAGAAACTAGTTGCTAAAGGGTACAAAGATATATCTAGTGCAAGAGACTTATGTAACACATCTTGGTAGTCAATAACATGAATATACTTTAAATAATTTTAATCAATGTTTTTAACCTTTTCCTTAATGGAATTTATAACTTTAACGAGTGTTCGAACTATAGACCATTGGGATTTAGATTAGCAAGTTGAGTAGTCACCAAAGGGGATGTAATCGTGGTTTGAATAGGCATAGAAAATGGTATTTGAGTTGAATTATTTATTAGCCCCATGGTATATTTAGTCATATTAGTTTCAAGAAACAAAGGCCAAAAAACATATATCATGCCCCCATTAGAAATATTGTGTTGTAATGTATTCAGGGGGAGGGTTGTTTGTATATGGGGATGACACATAGTTCTAATAACATCATCAATAGATGGACCTATTTGGTCATCTATGCTTTTTAAATTCTTAGTTTCTAAAATATTTTTTAGGATTTCATCACTATCTTTAGGGGTTTGATGAATATTCTCATGAAAAAATGCAATTACTTACACTTTCTCATGATCTATTTATTCATGTGGATTGGTTTCATTAGACTCATGATTTTCATTATTAGAATATTATTCTATGATAAGCTCATCAGTATGTTTTTCATTCTCAACATTGGTATCATCATGATATAAAGGATTAGATCCCTCATTAGTTTAAGACATCTTAGGTGGTGGGATGGGAAGCTCAATGTGTTCAATAGGCACACCTCCCAATCTATGGCTACACCTAGGTTGCATGAAAAATAATATAAATGGGAAATGAAAAAGTAAAATAATTTAAAACCTTACAAAATTAGGTTCACAAAATGTTTAACCCTAAAATAGAGATAGCCTATGGTACAAGGGTGATAAACTATCTCTATAATCGGCCAATTAGATGTTAAAACTTATATATAAAATATTTCAAATTCATTAACCTGAGATAAGCTAAAAATAATAAGTATAACTATGTTATACATGGAAATGACAAAGAAGTAATGTACTTAGCTAGTTTTTATGCTAACATAGTTCTGGATCTAGAATAAGCTATAATATGACTAGAAGATGATTCTCAAATATTCATTAGATTCTAGATTTAGTTCTTTTGGAGCTACAGACACTAGCATCAAACTTGGATGGTTATGTTGACACTGTTATATAAACTCGATGCATGTGTCATGTATAGAATACATGTTGGAAAAGGATGTGACAACCTGAATGCTTTTGGGTTTGTCTTCACCTTTGCTCTAATGCATTCATATTTAGTTCATGGACTTGTAAAACCCTAGTTCTTCATATTTATAGTGACCTTAAGGGGAAATGGGTTAGAGGTAACATGGTGTCAAACTGACCTCAAAGGCCCCTTAGTTAAATATCACTACCTACATATCCAATACTAAGAAGAAGGCCTCATACTAATGTATTTCTCCCCTACATGTTGGCTTGTGTGTAAATCATGCAATATTTGAAAATAAAGTATAATAGTGACCTAGATTGTAACTTGTAAAATATAGCTTTTTCAATTGTCCATTCAATAATTCAAACCTATGTATGTGTTGCCACTATTATTGATATGAAAATAGGAGAAAATAAGGAAGCTTTGATTTATTTAGTGCTTGATTTAATGCTTTGATAAGTTGCCTTAGGCATTTTTTGGTCTTTTATGGGTTATGTTAGGTGAGGAATGAATGAGGGTTGGTCCTATATTTATATCAACCCCTTTGGAGAATTAAATCACATTAAAGCACTTAGGCCAACCAGTAGGATATGTTTCATTTGAAAACTATATAAATTTAGTGAACCAAACACTTGTATAAGAGTAGGACACCTATATTAATGTAGGTGTCTATTCGAGATGGTAGTGTCTAGGGAATAGGAAAGTAGGTACAGACTCAAAATTTTCATATGTGGAAGACAATTAAGTTTTAATCATTCTAGGAAAGATAGAAGGTTTGGGTTATCAACATAATACTAGTCAAACCAAACTATAGGCCAAGGGGTACAAGATATAGCAAATGTGAGACTCTTAAAAGTGGGAAAGGTCTAGAGTTGAGAGGACCAACCAAGGTATACATTTTCCAAGTATACAATAATAAGGTGATATATAATCCATAAATATCATCTATACATATATTGAGATAATCGAGTGGCATTATAAATATTTTATAATTCATTGGGTTCATCATCATCTAAAATGAGAGTTACATGTAGATCCAAATGCATATTGACAAATTTAAGAAGAGGAGGACTATTGATGTGGGCTATATTAGGAATATGATATTGGTATTTAAGATTTATAAGTTTGATACTCTATGGATTATGATCAACATCACCAACAAATTCGCTAGCATCATGAAAAAATTCATCACCTAACATGAAACATACCACAAATTTTATAAGCCCACATCATGTCTCATGTGAATGACCAATATCACATGGAATGAATAAAATTTATTTGGACCACACCATGATTTGGGAGTAGTATTGTTATAGATGAAAGGTTTAGATGGAGATAAGAGATTATTTATTTATGACACCATAAATACCATCAAGGGTGGGTGGGAGTGAATTTGAATATTTGATTTAATTACTCCCATTTTTATTAGGGGAGATCTGTATTGAGAATTTATGATAGTGATTATGTTAGTTGAATTTTGTAATACTCCTTGATTGAGTTATGGGATGGTTCAAATTGGTTCATATGGAAATATTTCCTTTTAGCTTAATCATGAGCCTCTTTTAGGGTTTAATGATAAAATATTCAAACTTTGTATTAGAGTGAAGGTTTAAAGTTAGTAATAACTAATTTAAAGAGATTGTCATCATCATGTTATTATCTAATTTATGAGATAGTTATTTTGATCTTTTGAGAAAATTATGGGTTTATTCAATAGGTAATTGTTTAGCATTGATGAAATGATTAAGAAAATTTTTAGGAAGATCATTTTGTTAGAATTATTTTTCTAGAGCATTTATGAGATCTTATTTTCAAATATAATGTTTGGGAAGTTGATTATACCATTATAAATCATATCCCATAATATTTTTGACAATAATTTTAGTGGTATCAAAAGCATTGGTTTGGACCCAATCCTCATAGATAGTACTAAATGTTTTAAGGAAGATAGCGATGTCTTTAGTTCCATCATACTTAATCATTGGAGAGTTATTTATAATATATATGGAAACAATTAATGGAGATAAATATTTATTTTTAACATTTTGAAGCATTTTTTATGCATGATAATATTACCATTGGCATCTCTAAGAGGAGGGACACAATTCTAATTATTTTGAGGAATGATGATAGGGGCCTGACTTGCCATTTGTAAGATATGATTTTACATTTGAAGTATTTGAGAATTATTAGTTGTTTGTATAACATTAATGTTTTGAACCATTTGAGCAATAATTTGAGTTGCATCTATAAGTGTATTTTGATTTCTAATGGTATAAAGTGTAATGTTAGTGTTGGTAGGAGGGGTAATCTTAGGATTAGTGTGAGGGGGTTTCCTATGTTGGTATCAATTAGTCTAATGGTAAATTAGGGAAGTTTGTAAATGGTACCATGTAATTTGTGATCATCTAGATCATCATTTTAAATAATGTGGATCATGTTGCATTCTATTAACCCTAATAAGGGATGTGATTAGTTATGTCACTACGAGTTATACTCTTGGGTGGATAAGGTATGAAGGAAAGAAGCATCCATGTATACTCAAAATGAGCTAAGGTTATCAAATAAGATCTTGATGGGTGATTTCATGATGTTAATTAATGTGGGAAGAGAAATAGTAAGCTAGAAGGCTGAGAGAGAAAAAGGATAATAAAATAAATTAAGTCAACCAGGAGTGAAGGGATAAACCAAATAATTCTAGTGGATTTCATAAGAATTGATAAATTAAACTAGGTCATCCATGACGTATAGGGTTGACCAGGTCAATCTAGTGTAGTTTGGAGAAATATGGAAGGTCAGCTAAGACCTACAAGATTGACTTGGTCAATTTAGTGAAAATTTGAGAAATTTGGAAAAGTAGTTAAAAATTAGACTAGGTCAACTAGGATCTATGAGATTGGTCAGGTCAATCTAGTGGATTTTGGATAAATATATAAAAGTAGCTAAAAATTAGACTAGGTTATCCAAAGCCTTAGGGATCAACTAGGTAAATCTAGTGGATTTTGAAGGAATCTAGATAAGTATATAAAAAGTAGACTAGGTTGAATATGACCTACAGGTCAACTGGTCAGTCTAGTTTAATTAGAAAAAATATATAATTTTTTTTAAAAATTAGACTAGGTCAACTAGGACCTACAATATCAACTAGGTTGATCTAGTGCATTTTTGAGAAATCTAGAAAACTAGATAAATATTAGAATAGGTCATCCAAGGAAAACAAGATTAACCAAGTCAATCTAGTGAATTTTAAAAAAATATATAAAATTAGATGAAAATTAAATTAGGTCATTCAAGACCTAAAAGTTCACCAAGTCAATCTAGTGTAGCTGGGAGAAATCTAGAAAAATTTGGAGGCCAACTAAGTCAAGTTGTTGTCCCCAAAAAATGCCACTCATTTTTGGGACAACCTATGGACTATTGTGGCCCTACACAAACCAAAATCCTCTCTCCCATTTTCAATTTTTTTTTGAGCATTCAGTTTCTTCATTTTTAAATATTTTTTAGAAATCTATGGACTCTATAGGCTTGAATCTATAGACTCTGTAGGCTTGAATCTACAGACTCTGCAGGCTTGGAACTATGAACTTCACAGATGGTTTCTATGGACTCCACAAATAGATCTCTATGGACTCTTTCAAAGTTAGAGAAAACTACGAACTTGGCTTCTACGAACTCTGCAGGTAGGCTCAAATGTATGGACTCTCAAGGTTGGTTTCTACGGACTCTACAGGAAAGAAATGGGTTCAACACTTAGCCATTTTTCCAATTGAGAAGTTTAAAGGGGTCTTTTAAGAGCCTGAAGGACAAGTGCCCTTGTGGAGGGCAGTGAGCAAAAGTAGACAAAAGTTGGAAATCCCTCGAGAAAATGGCTAAGTAAAAGAGACCTAAAGAATTCTTTCAGGAAGATTTTCCTTGGAAAAATGTTTAAGGAAAAATTCCTTCAAAATTTTTGTCTAAAGGAATTCACTTAGAGAAAAAGTTTGAAGAAATGGAAAAGAATGAATGGCTAAGTAACATGAACTTTCCTTCGGACTTTTTTTTTGAAGGAATTATTTCAGGCTTTTTGCCCAATGGAAAAAGTTGAAGCCTAAAGTCTGCTTGAATATCTCAAAGGATAAGTAACCTTGAGAAGGGCACTTGACGATAGAGAAAAGACCATTTTAAAAGCTTGAAGGGACACCTTCCCTTCAGGATATCCCAAAGGTTGAACAAAGATGCAGAAAGGAACCTTCACAGACTTAGACAAAAGGGGCTTCAAAGGATGAAAAGAATGAACCAATTGAATCATTGAACCTTGGACCAAAGGGTTCAATGAGTTTACAAGTTCAATGGTTTAACCAGTGCTTAGAAAGATAAAAGAAGCAATGATTGAGTGAGACACAGAATGAACCAATGAACCGATTGAACCTTGAAATAAAAGAGTTCAAAGTTCAATGGGTCATAGGTTTAAAAGTTCAAAGGTAGCCTTAGTCAAAGAAAAAGTAGCAAACAAGTGGTTCAACGGATGGTTCAACCAAGGAGCGAAGAAGCGATAAAACAAAAGAGATAGAATGAACCAATGAACTGATGAACTTTCAATGGTTCAACGAGTTCAAGGTTCAACATGGTTCAAGCAACTGGCGACTATTGACGGTCCCATGGACATCAAATTTAAAGGGATACCTGAAGAAATTCAAAGGGTTAAGGCCAAAAGGAAGATAAAGCCAGGAAGGGGTAAAAGAGCCAAGGGAAAAAATGGAAAAAATAGTCCAAGTGGTGAAGGAAGGTGTTGACTCAAGGAGTTATTCCAGTGGTTGACACAATGTCTACAAATTGGTCATTAAGAGGCACAAACAGTGAATGATGCAACCCATTTTTCTTCACTTTGCATTGATGAGCAGAAAAGCCATGTGAATGCCTTTAAAGGAGTGGTCTTGTTTGCAGACAAATGATGTAGCCTATGTTCTAAACCCTTAAAGTCAAAACAAGAGCTGACACAACATTATCTATCAAGTAGCTTCCTCTACCCAATGCTTGGAATGCACATGGGCCATCCCATAGAAAAAGTGCAAATACTTACGTAGTTGCTATAAGATTGTAATATCTCTCATTTGTAAAGGGGACTTTTCATTTTATAGGAGCGAAACTTTGCCCATTTTGAAAGAAGAAGACTGAGACTTTGAGCTCAGATTGTAATTTCATTTCATTTTATCTAAATGAGAAAGCAAGTTGTTTGCAGACTTTGTGTTGTTTTGGCTTGTGCTACTTTAGGAAATTGTTCTTATGTCCATTTCCTAGAATCATTCTTATTTATTTAATTTGACAAGCAGAACCAATGAAAGTAATTAGTAAAGTGTCCTAAAATCAACTGTGAGGAAGACTTTGCGTTTTCACATTTGATTCCAGTCTATGTTTTTCTTTTCTTTCTATGTTGAGGATTCTAGGATGAATTTGTGCCCCCATTATCCTTTATGATATAATATTTGGGTAGTTGAGGTGGAAACTTTGTGTTCTATTTCATCCTGCTGGTTACTGCACCCTTTTACCATCAATTACTTTTACTACTTGAAAGAAACTCCTACTATTTTTTACAAGAACACTTCTAAAAGAAGAGTTTCCACTAGGATTTTCTCCTTTATCTATGAGCATCATCTCTTAAATAAGAGAGATGGATGGTTTATTCTACCCCCATGTGTTATTTTCTACTTATTTATATAGTATATAGCTCCTGTGTATTTATAGGGAACCTCCCCTTGATGAGAGGAGAGATTTGTCCCCATTGGATGTGGTAAACCTACAACTTTGGATGACCAATCTCTCTATGCTGTGGTGATAGGAACTATTTTTCTCACTAGTTAGCTGGTCGATAAAATATTCACCCAATAATTTTTGGTGACTCTACTAGGGAAGAGTGCACAATTTGAAGTCTCAAACTTCAAGCTGAAGCAGATCTTGCTCTTTTCCATTTTTTGTTCTATAATTTGGCAACTCCATGTTATACCAAAGGCCAAAAATCCTAAGGTGTTGTTGAACCTACTTTTGAGTTGGCGCAGTAGAGTAATTTTGAGTTTTTTCCTCCACAACCTCACCTTAGACAAACTAGGAGTCTTCCTCTTAGCCCTACTAGGCCACCAACACAAGGCAGAACTTCTTTTTTTGCTACTAGCTAAGCTTTGCCTATCCACACTCCACCTGGATTAGTGATCCCACTTTTACATAATCAAATCATGGATCAAGGCCCTTGGGGTAACTCTTTCAGTCCACTAAATTTGACTCCACCTTTGCATGAGCTTGCACGTAGTTTAAGGAATAATTTCCCCAAATTCTTTGGTGATGGGAAGGTTCATCCTGATGAACACATTGTAGATTTTAGCATAGCCTACAGTGTAATAGGGGTGGAATTTGAAGACATAGAGGTCAGGCTATTCATGGAGACACTATAAGGCACTATTATAGACTAGTTTTACCATCTATAGGCTAGATCAGTGACTGATTAGGACACTCTAAAAGACAAATTTGAAACCAGGTTTAAGCATGCAGAAGATGCACATGCCTTGCTGGCCCAGCTCACATAGATGAAGAAGGAACCCCATGAACCTATGAGGGATTTCATTGTCAAGTTCGACAAGCTGAGGCATAGGATTCTCATGGTCACCTAGCCAACACCTCAGAATCTCAAGTGTTTCTTCATCAACTCACAGCTACTTGAAGTGAGTTTCTTGCTGAGACGAGCCAGACACATAGACCTTAATACTACTTAGGACTTGGCTACTGAGGTAGAAGATGACCTTATCTTGGTAGAAAATATAAGGAGAGACCCTAATAAAGGTAAATCATCTTCATCTTTTGAGTATTCACCTACATTCACCATTAACCCAATGGTATAAAAGATAGCAAATGAAATGCTAGATCTCATAAATCAAATGGTGCAAGGGATGTCATCTGCTCTTGCATACAGAGATATGCCTAGGAGGACATTTTAGAATTAGGTGTACCAAGGCAATGCTATCAAGAATTAGGGACAACAAAATCACCTTCCTCCTCCATAGAGGAACCTCACCCTTGAAGCACCTTCAAACAACTCAATAGTTGGATATCTTGAAGCTAAATCAGATTTCTCATTCCAGCCTGAGTTGAATCCTAAAGATGACATTAATCTCTTCATTGAAGATGAAGAAGAATTAACTAGCGACTCCCATATTGGTTTCTTGAACTAACAGGATGAACCCAAAAGTGGAGGCTATGCAGTTGAGGGGTCATATGTTGTATTCACCTAGTCCAAGAATCAATCAGCTCAACAAGCTGATAAGGAGAAAGCAGTTAGCGACCTCAACCATAAATTTCAATTTCTAAGTGGGGATCCACTCTTCCTTTCCAGCCAAAGGACCCAGTGATTTAAAGAAATACAAGTACCCCAAATGCCCCTATGCCTTTTACTTCAAATTCACAGTCCAGCCCTCCCCCTTTCAAAAATCAAAAGGATGAACTCCCATCCTCTACTCCTAGCTCATTCTAGAGATTTGATATCATTGACCATATAAAGAAAACCAAAATTCATATGTCTGAATTTGAATTTCTACAGTCCCATCCTGAGTAATTAGACAAACTGGTTCAATGTGTTAAAAACTAGAACATCCCTATTGAATAAGCAATTTCCAAAGTGACACATGATCTTGCTAGGAATGCACCCACTTGGAACAACCTTGTCATTGCTCCCCTACTGCTCTTGGTAAAACTAAACCTTTTTATGTCTCATTGCTGATAAATGGACATCAGCTAAATAATTACATCATTGATTTTGGAGCTTCAAACAATGTCATGCCTGCTAAAGTGGTTGAATCCCTTGACCTCACATTGACCAAGACTTTTGGTAGATGCTTCTCCATGGAGAACAAGCAAGTGCCTTTGCTAGGACAAATTAAAGATGCCTAATTTGTGTTTGATGTCTTTCCAGACAAAAGAATCAAGATGACTATCTTGGTAGTAGATGTCCCAGCATCATATGGCATCCTTCTTGGGCAGAATTTTTACAGGGATGTTGGAGGTGAATTGAGCATGGATTTATCAGAGGCAAGGATTCCAGTCAAAGGTGTTATGAAGAGGCTGTTCCCTAAGAAGGAAGTGAAATATGTGGTTACCTAGACCTCAACACTTGACTCTCAAATTATATTTGAGTCTTTAGGCATGGGTAACTACTTTCTATACACAGATGGGGTTCATAAGACATCTGATGAAGCTCCTATAGATGACAGCCTAGAAATGCATTCAGCTAAAACAACAGAGGAATTGGCTGAGCATAAGGAAAGTGTGGAAGTATCTCCACCCCCAAATGAAGAATAATCTAAAAGAAAATCAGTATCAAATGAGGTATAGATTCTTGAATTTGATGGTAGTTACTCTTCTACTAGTTCAAGAGTTGGGGTTGTGTTAATATCTCCTCAAGGAGATATTTTTCCCTCATCTTATAAATTGTAATTTAGCAACATGAATAACACAACTGAATATGAGTCTCTATTGCTTGGATTGAGAGCCACTCAAAACAAAGGCATCAAGCTCCTTCATGCTAAAGGGGATGCCGAACTAGTGGTTTTTTAGGTGAAGAACCTGTATCAAACTAAGAATGAAAGATTGCATCATTACCACAATCTAGTTTGGGACTATCTTGAATACTTTAATGCTTTCAGCATCTCTACAATTCCTAGAGAATTCAATGACCAGGCAGATGCACTAGCTATTTCAGCTACTCTCTTGGTCCCCCACCTAGATTTCAAAGGAGACAAGTACATGATTGAGCTGGTATTTTAGCTAAGTGTACTTGATAATGCCAATAATTGGTAGGTATTTAACAATGACAACTAAATCATTGCCTTCCTGGAGCAAAAAGATAGCTTTGAACAGTTGCATTTTGAAGGTAGTGAACCTCAAAAGTGCGAAATAGCTCCTGAATCAAATGCAGACATAGGTGAGGAGTTCTTGCAACTCAAAGGGAATAAGATTCCCAAAGGCTTGGTTTTCCTTGAGAAGCTATTTGATAATCATGATAGATTCATCAGACAGTAGCCAATAGATTCAAGCTCATCTTCAGAGTTTGATCAAGTAAATCTGGGAACCAAGGAAGACCCCAAGATGGTGAACATTGGGAAATGTTGTACTCCTGAAGAGCATTTCAAGTTCACCTCTTTGCTCAATGAATACATGGATGTCCTAGCGTACTCCTATGATGACTTGAAATTACTCTAGCCTGATGAAATTTGACACAATATTCCTTTCAAGGCTGATTCAACACCTTATAGGCAAAAGTCCAAGCATTATAAACTAAAAATATCAGTTACTATTTTATCTGAGATAAAAAAAATGCTAAATTATAGGATAATCTTCACAATCCATCATTCTACATGGATTGCCAATATAGTGCCTATAAGAAAGAAGAATGGTGAAATTTGCCTTTGTGTGGATTTTAAAAATTTGAATCAGGCATCCTTGAAGGATAATTATCCTTTACCAATCATGGATCAAGTGCTATAGATAGTGATGGGCTCAAAAATGTTATTGATGCTAGATGGCTTCTCAGGATATAATCAGGTCAAAGTTGGTGAAGCAGACCAGCATAAGACCACTTTCACCACACCTTGGGGCATGTTTGCATATAAAAGGATGCCTTTTGGCTTGATAAATGCTGGTAACAACTTCCAAAGAGCAATGGACCTTACCTTCAAGGATGAGATGGGTAAGTTCAATGTATTTTATTTTGATGGCTTAATTGTCTTCTCTAAGCATCACCCATATCATGTGAGCCATTTGTAATAAGTGCTGGAATGCTACTGCTAGAATGGCATTTCCTTAAACCCCAAAAAGTCAATTTTTAGAGTAATAGAGGGGAAACTTCTCAGACACATTGTGTCCAAAGGAGGCATAAATATTGACTCAAATAGAGTCAAGTCTATCCAAGAACTTTCATTTCCCACAAGCAAGACTGTTGTTCACTCTTTCTTTGGAAAGGTGAATTTCTTATGGAGGTTCATCCCCAAGTTTGCCGAGAAGACTAGGCACATTGTAAACATGATAAAGGGAAAAGCCACCTTTAGCTAGACTAAAGAAGGTAAGTTGGCATTTGAGGATATCAAGTCTACCATTGCCCATGCTCCAATTCTAGCTTGTCTAGACTATAGCAAAGAGTTCACCATTTACAGCTATGCTTCAGAACATACACTTTCAGCAATTCTGGTTAAATAGAATAAAGAAGGTATGGAATCTCCCATTTCCTTCATGATCTATCCTCTCAAAGCTCATGAGCTGAAGTACTCAAATATGGAGAAGCATGCTTATGCAGTGGTGAAGCCTGTAAAACATTTTCATTTCTACATCCTCAATTCTCGGGTTACTACCTTAGTCCCTGACACCATAGTGAAATCTATACTAACTCAGCAGGAATTTGGTATGAAAAGAGGCAATTGGGTTGTAAAGATCCAAGAGTTTGATCTAATCATCAAGCCAACAAAGCTTGTATGTGAAAAGGTGTTATGCCAACTAATTGCTGATAACAAGCCAAGAGGAATAGAGCTTAAAGGACTAGAAGTGGATGACACACCAATAGTCCTCTTTGTCTCCACCACAAATGAGTGGTATTTAGGTATTGCTCATTTCCTTACTTATGGTGAATGTCCTGCTCACCTATCTTATAAAGAAAGGAGGACCATCAAGCTAAAAGCTATTAATTTTATCCTCTGGGATAATGGCCTATACAAGAAGAGCCTTAATGGAACGTTCCTTCACTGTGTGGACAAGGAGCAACAAAGCTGACTTTTGAAGTCCTATAATTTAGCCTATGGAGGACATTTTTCTACCCCTGCAACTTCCCATAAGATCGTACAAGCTAGGTATTATTTCCCAACTCTCTTTCAAGATGCATACAAGTGGGTCAGGGGATGTGAACTGTGCCAACAGTTTATTGGAAGGCCCAAGTTAACTGCCCTACCCCTCGAACTAGTGATCATAGAGGAGCCATTCCAGCAATGGGGAATTGATTTTATTGGATCTATAAACCCATCATCAAATGTTGGACATGACTATGTCTTCACAACAATAGACTACTTCACCAAATGGGTGGAAGCAGTTCCAACCAAACATGCTACTTCAGAAGTAGTATGCAATTTCCTCAAAGAAAACATCATGTCTAAGTTTAGGGTCCCAATCAAAATTGTCACTGACAATGCTACCTATTTCACTTCCCAAGAGATTACTCAATTCTATTTCCACTACATAATCACACTCTCCCACTCTTTTGATTACTTTCCATAAGGGAATGGACAGGCTGAATCAAGCAATAAGAACCTAGTGACTATCATCAAAAAGCTGGTGGATGACAACCAAAGGACTTGGCATAATGCATTAGTTGATGCTCTATGGGTAGATAGAATTACACCCTAGAGGGTAATTGGTATGTCTCCCTTCTAACTTTTTTATGGTGTCAATGCTGAGATACCAATCACCTTGGAATTGCCAGCATTAAAATTAGCTAAGGTGATTGAGGATCAAACGTATGAGAGCTCACTTGAGAAGAGGATCATGTGCCTTGCTGAGCCGAATGAGTAGAGAACTGTAGTGGTGGACTGAATTGCCACCCATCAAAGTCTGGTGAAGAAGCTCTTTGACTAAAAAATAAAGAATCATGATTTCCAGATTAGAGATCAAGTCCTACTATGGGACAAGAGAAGAGAACCAAAGGGGATGCATGGAAAATTTGATTCCCTATAGAGGGGCCCTTTTACTATTCATCAGCTCAATGGTAAAAATAGTTTCTTATTGAAGTATCAAGATGGCACTCTCTTTTCTCTACCTCATAATGGGCAATATCTGAAGCACTTCAACTCTTGAAGTATCACATGAGTTCCCCTATACATATGTAAATTTGTATAGTCTTTTGTTTTCATTTTTGGAGCCTTTCTTCTTGGGTAGCACAACTCCATATCCCAATGGCACACTTCAAGGCACTAGAGATTCTAGTTTATACTCCCCTTAGCTATGTTTCAAGTTTCCAACTAAAGGTAGTTCCCCAACTGGAGCGAGCTATTATCCCCAAAAAATGCCACTCATTTTTGGGACAACCTATGGACTATTTTGGCCCTACATAGACCAAAATCCTCTCTCCCCTTTTCAAAAATTATTTTGAGCATTCAGTTTCTTCATTTTTCAAAGCTTTTTTAGAAATCTATGGACTCTATAGGCTTGAATCTATGGACTCTATAGGCTTGAATCTATGGACTCTATAGGCTTGGAACTATGAACTTCACAGATGGTATATATGGACTTCGTAAATAGATGTCTATGGACTCTTTCAAAGTTAGAGAAAACTATGAACTTGGCTTCTACGGACTCTACAGGCAGGCTCAAATCTATGGACTCTCAAGGTTGGTTTTTATGGACTCTACAGGAAAGAAATGGGTTCAACACTTAGCCATTTTTTCAATCAAGAAGTTCAAATGGGTCTTCAAAGAGCCCAAAGGACAAGTTCCCTTGTGGAGGGTAGTGAGCAAAAGTGGACAAAAGTTGGAAATCCCTCAAGAAAATGGATAAGTAAAAGAGACCTAAAGAATTCTTTCGAGAAGATTTTCTTTGGAAAAATGTTTAAGGCAAAATTCCTTCAGACTTTTTGTCTGAAGGAATTCACTTGGAGAAAAAGTTTGAATAAATGGAAAATAATGAATGGCTAAGTAACATGAACTTTCCTTCAGACTTTTTGTCTAAAGGAATTCTTTCAGGCTTTTTGCCCAACAAAAAAATCTAAAGCTTGAAGTCCACATGAACATCTTGAAGGGTAAGTACCCTTGTGGTGGGCACTTGACGATAGAGAAAGGACCATTTTAAAAGCTCAAAGGGACACCTTCCCTTCGGGATGCCCCAAAGGCTGAACAAAGATGCAGAAAGGAACCTTCACAAAATTAGACAAAAGGGGCTTCAAAGGATGAAAAGAATGAATCAATTGAACCATTGAACCTTGGACCAAAGGGTTCAATGAGTTCATAAGTTCAAAGGTTCAACCAACACATAGAAAGATAAAAGAAGTAGTGATTGAGTGAGACACAGAATGAACTAATGAATTGATTAAACCTTGAACCGAAAGAGTTCAAAGTTCAATGGTTCATAGGTTCAAAAGTTCAAAGGAAGCCTTAGTCAAGGAAAAAGTAGCAAAAAAGTGGTTCAACAGATGGTTCAATAAGGAGCAAATAAGTGATAGAATAAAAGAGACAGAATGAACCAATGAATCGATGAAATTTCAATGGTTCAATGGGTTCAAAGTTTAACATGGTTCAAATAGCTGGTGACCATTGATGGTCCTGTGGATGTCAAATTTAAAGGGATACCTAAAGAAATTCAAAGGCTTAAGGCTAGAAGGAAGATAAAGCTAGGAAGGGGTAAAAGATCCAAGGGCAAAAATGGACAAAATAGTCCAAGTGGCGAAGGAAGGTGTCAACTCAAAGAGTTACTCTAGCAGTTGACACAGTGTCTATGAATTGGTCATCAAGAGGTGTGGACAGTGAACGACATGACCCATTTTTCTTCACTTTGCATTGATGAGCAAACAATCCATGTGAATTCCTTGAAACAAGTGGTCTTGTTTATAGACAAATGATGTGGCCTATGTTCTAAACCCCTGAAGTCAAAATAGGAGCTGACATAGCATTATCTATCAAGCAGCTTCCTTTTCCCAATGATTGGAATGCACATGGGCCATCCCATGGAAAAAAGTGCCAATCCTTGCGTAGTTGCTATAATATTGTAATATCTCTCATTTGTAAAGGGGACTTTTCATTTTATAGGAGTGAAACTTTGCCCATTTTGAAAGAAAAAGACTGAGACTTTGAGCTCAGATTGTAATTTCATTTCATTTTATCTGAATGAGAAAGCAAGTTGTTTGCAGACTTTGTCTTGTTTTGGCTTGTGCTACTTTAGGAAATTGTTCTTATGTCTAATTCCTAGAAGTATTCTTATTTATTTAATTTGACAAGCAAAACCAGTGAAAGTAATTAGTAGTGTCCTGAAATCAACTATGACGAAGACTTTGCATTTTCACATTTGCTTTCAGTCTATTTTTTCTTTCTTTCTATGTTGAGGATTCTAGGATGAATTTGTGCCCCCATTATCCTTTTTGAATACTCTTTGAGTAGTTGAGGTGGAAACTTTGTGTCTTGTTTCATCATGTTGGTTACTATGCCCTTTTACCATCAATTACTTTTACTACCTGAAAGAAACTCCTACTATTTCCTGCAAGACCACTTCTAAAAGAAGAGAAGTGCCTTCAATGTTTCTACCAAGATTTTATCCTTTGTTTGTGAGCATCATCTCTGAAATAAGAGAGATGGATGGTTTATTCTACCCCCATGTGTTATTTTCTACTTATTTATATAGTATATAGCTCCTACGTATTTATAGGGAACCTCCCCTTGATGAGAGGAGAGATTTGATAGGAACTATTTTTCTCACTAGTTAGCTGGTCGACAAAATATTCACCCAACAAAGCTGAACAACTTTATTGGGTAGACAAGGAAACGAAAAGTGTTTAAAACTTACTAAGTTGAGTTGGTTGAATTATTTTGGATACCCTACTAAGTTTAATTGGTATCCTTATTTTTACAAGTAGGAAAAGATAGATCTTTAACATCAAACTAGTCAATTTAGTTGTATAAATAAGAAATAGTCAAAGTTTGGATGGCCTACTAAGTCAAGCTAGTCGATCTACTTATATAGGTAGGAAAATAAAGTGTGGACATCCCACTAAGTCAATATATTCAATGTATTTTTATATGTAATGATAACAATCTTGAAATCTTACTAATTTAATTTATTTAACCTAGTTGTACAATTAGGAAAAATATAACAGTGTTGAAAGACTACTAAGTTGAGTTGGTTGACTTAGTTGAATCTATAAAAAATTAATAGTAATTTGAACGATGTAATTTTTAAGGTAGAAATAAAGTAGATAGAATACTAAACTATCTAACACACAACACAAAACTATATTAATGTTGGTCAATACAATCTATAATATAATAAAGAAAAGCAAGCAACAAATATAAAATGTAATTTTTTATCTACTAATGCTAGCTCATTCTCTAAAAAATAGATCAAAAGGGGAAAAGTAGTATAATAAATCAAGGGAAAAATATTTAAGCACTCTTTATTTCCTCTTTGATTCATGTTATCATTCAAAACATGCACTTGTAGATAATCTACAATATGGGGGAAATTTTCAATAGGGCATTGAGTGTGAAGGCCTTACATAGGGTACACGAGTCTATGGTACTAGGTATGGAAGTATTATCACTCAGATGTACTCACAAGCATAAATTATCTCATCATAATGATGGGAATGTCCCCAAGGTGTGAAACCCTTACACTCCTTGGGATGAGCCTCTGAAGTAGGCCAGATTCATTCTATTCTAAGCACACCTAGTTTAAGACTAGTGCATGGGCCTAAAGAGTATAAAGGTTAATATACCACTAGCCTAAACCTAAAATTTTGAGGGAAATGGGGAGGGAGAAGGTAAGAGATGCTAAAATATAAAAAATGTGATATGCCCATAATAGAGCGAGTGCTCCTATTGCTATAAACACACTACAAACCTTTGAGAATAAGATGTTTCCACATAGATTCTACTAAGGACACTCAAAATGCATAAGTATTTCACATAGAGGCATGTGAATGTAGTGAGATACTAAGAGGGATGAAAAATGATCCACAAATAATATCAACACATACTTGAATGTACATAGGATATGGATTGCAAGTGAGTTCGAAGTTCAATGAAGAGGTAATGCTAATGGACAATGGTGAGAGGGGTGAACATTACCCATAAACAAGGATAAAAAAACATAAATATCACATAGAACATCATAATAATGAAAGGAGGTGAACTTAATTATCATTAATCTTTAATATTTAGCCAATACTAGTACTCTTAGAGGGCAAATTTTAGCAGTGTGAGGTTACTAAAAATGTTGACCCTTTTATAAGTGAAAAACTAAGCTTTTATAGTAAACAAGCATGTTTTATAATAAATGTACCACTTGGGGTTGTAGGTTTAGTTTTTAATTCCTTTGTGGCACCAAGACCATGCCTTTGAATTATATTTGGTAGATTGGATCTAGAGTTGGTGGTAGGATCTTGTTAAGGCACATGTGTGCATAGAAAAATGAAATATTTACTTTATAAGGTCAAAGGGTGGCATGAATTCATGTCTCAATGCCTGGTAGCTACTTATTCATTTACTTGATCTGATAATGTTTTGGGATCCTCTCAACTACCTTTAACTACCTCTTGACACATGGTACTTCCTAATTGATCTCAGGAGCTCATTCCTAGCTATCATCAACTTTGTATTAAATGTGAAGCTAGATGGGGACACACATCATCTCAGTGGGATATTAGAAGAGTATTTTATATTATTAGATAGGATCAATATATGAATGACATGAATATTTTGGAGGGACACTTATTGTACTCAAAATGGGTCATGAATAGTTGTGTAGCATCAAGTCCTAGATCTGACAGTCTAGATGATTCTATATGTTGATCTTGGAAGGCTTTTACACTGAGCTTGGGACATGAGGCATCATCTCATAGACTATTGGATAATACTAGGATATGTATTAGCTCGGATTTAAATTGACTTATTCATAAGATGAGGGATTTCTATATAAATCCCATGTATTTGAATCCCAATGGTTAGTTCATCTATAAGCTCTCAAGGTGATGCCATATGGTATCTTTTAGGTTTGGTAAATTTACTCCAAGTGTTATGCATAGAACACCTTTCTTTCAATTAATGGCACAACTTGAAGTTCTGATAGAAATAAACCTCCTTTGGATGAGCACTGGGTCACCACATGGAAAGATGACACTACTCTTAGTCAAATTGATAACTTATTCATGATAAGTGAGCACCAGGATACCATGTGGCAATAGTGGAAGCAAGCCAGAACTTAGCCAAGAATGAAGAAGGGGAACTTGAGGGAAAATAGGAGGCTAAAACAACTACCAAACTCACTAAGGACACCTACGATGAAAATTTCCTGCTAAACTATACATGCACCTCTATTTTGGAATTATTCTTGTGCCAAAGTGTGTGCATGATTCATCTAGAATTGTGAATCTTTGATGAAGGTAGCATGTGGATTTAGATTGCACTCTATGTAGTTCAAGGGCATAGATGTAGAATCCTGCTCATTGGCACATAAATTAATTAGATATGCATAGGGAATTATTCATATAAGATTTCACATAAAGAATCAATGTCTTAGGTGCACTCTTCATGATACATAACTACTTTGTTGTGTACTTCTTCCATTTGGCCTTTAAAAACTTGGTACTTTGTATCCTTTAAACTATGCACCTCTTGAGTCATGTGCCAAATAATTTTGTACTAGGGCATACATTAAAATATATTGATGGACATGAACCATTACCTTGAAGTTTCATATGCATGTACTTAATTGTCTTAGGTGTGGGCATGGATAGAGAATGACTGTGCATATTTTGATTAAGCACCTAGGACCTCTTAGGTGCATATGTCTTCTTATGGTATCAGCAAGTCCTACATCAAATAGGGGTGACTTATAAAGTCAATACTTTTAGAGACCTCTGTAGGCCACTTACCTACTAAGCAGAGATCTAGTAACCTTAAGTGATCTATCGGGAATGAGGTCATAGAAAATATGGCCTACCTAGCCTTGTACTTGAATAAACTAAACTAAGTCCTACCCTAAACAAAGAAAAGAGGAGATGAACAAGTAATATATATGAAAAATACAATTAGAGGAAAACAAAAATAAACTAAAACCATATAATGTGCATGTAGAAACTTAGGGAAATGTAATGCAAACTAGTCTAATCTACTATATACAACCTATAAACATGTGCCTTCATCCTCCTAGATCAAAACATAAACCTCTTAAATATTTTTCATTATGCATTTCCCTATTTTTGATATGTGATGGATGGAGGCAAGGTGACATCTATCTACTATGAAGGAGGCATGCCCTAGTTACTTTTGAAGAGTGTTCGAGAAAGCTAGTTTTCCTAGGATCCCTTCCAATGAATGACTCCACCATGTTAAATGTAAACTTTCCTCCCTAATGGCTAATGTCTTTGAATTTAAACCAATCCCTCCCAAATTTCTTGGTGCCTAGCTATGATTTCTTCTCAAACTGAGCCTTCTAGAGTTTGGGAGGCCTACACTTGATAATTGGGAAGATCATAAAATCAACAAATTACCCCTACTCATCTCATAACTATTGTTATAAATCCACTGTGACCTTTGAAAAAACCTCTATGATGTGCCTAGGTGCATGAGGATTGATAATGCTCATTGTCATATCTTCTTTAGGATATTTGTGTTTCTCTTCAGGCTAGATTAGCTGGCATTTCTCCCTTAATTTGAATGAGCCTTTTAATGACACATTTGTGCCTAGATGTGCACCTAGATCCCTATAGTATTCCACCATCTATGAGGTTATGACTTCCTTTGTGTGCACACCCTACCTTTCTATGATATGTGATCAAAACTAGTAATTTGTGCATAACTAGTCATAGGTATACTCCTAAGAGGATGTTGGTTTGTCATCTACACCTAAGGAAAATTCCTCTAGCTCATCCCAAAAGGAGTCTTCCTCTTGCACTTGTGATTTCACCTATGGGCTCACCTTGGGGTGATCATGATCATCTTATTTAAGCATGCACTCCTCTTAAAGGTTTGATCCTTCTTTGAGGTCTTCTTATATAGTATCAAATGGTAGCCCATCTACCCAAGAGAAGTCTAGCCCAAGATTTTGGATTCATTTAAAAATGACATGAACTAACTCTTCCTAATTAATATCCTCCCCTTTTACCACCACTTTTTTCATTTTCTCATCAGCCTGCTCCTTTATGTGATTGTATCAATCTTCTTCTTGCAGTAGGGTTAATTTTTATGGTGTGGTAGCATAGAGGGGACTATCAATGATGATTTTCTCATCATACTCACTTAAAATATCCTCCTCATCCAAATGGTCTTCACTTTCCTTCCATATTACTAATTATCCTTTGAAAAGGGATATGGTGAGGGGAAAGGAGTTTTAGCTAGCATAGAGAAAGGGGATTTTACAAGGTTGGGCATTGTGAATTCAGGATGCATGGTTTAATAAGGTTACCATGACTACATTTAGGGTTTTTAAAGAGGAATGGGGGTAGTCCATTTCAAGGAAGGGGTCCTCTAAAACTTGGAACCTTGAAATCAGGGGATTTATTTGGAGGCACAAAGGAGTTATTTTGCCTAAAGCTAGGGCCTTGAGCACAAAAACTTTCTTCCCCATAAGTTGGCTTGTGAGCATAGGGGGAGCTTGCTTGAAGCTAAGAAAGGAAGGAGTAGAGGTTGTTGGCTATGATTTAATTCTTTGCATCTATGCAAGAAACTAACGTATCTACTCTTCTTTGGCCATGATCTACCTAGCCAAGTACTCCTCTTTAAATTTTCACTACTCCATCATCTCCCACTAATATATGTTAGGTTGATATGCAAGTTTTTATTGCTACCTACTATACTCATACTCTCTTTTGATCTCCATCAACTATCTCTAGAAATCAAGATATATATCATTGATGCTCTTTGAGGTTAATTAGGAGGGTAGTAATATTGATCAGGAACAACAAAGCTTGTGTAGGGCTGATTAGAAGCATAAGCAAGTCACCACAAGGGTTAAACCAAGGAAAATCTACATGCACTCATATGAGTTTGATATAATAAATGGGAAGGTGTGATAGTAGCATTTTATGGAATAGGGGTGGAAAGACATTTTAAGCACTTAGACAACTTAAACTAGTAGATTTGGACATTCAGAGTCATCAAGTACTATATGGAGTGTCTTCAATACTTGATAGCTAAGAGGAGCACCAATTTCTTAGATTTTCTTCAAACTGATCCCATCAGGCATGCTAGAAACTATTATCATTCAAAACATGCACCCATTAATGATCTATGGTGTGGGGGTACTTTATAGTGTGATGTTGAATGTGAAGGCCTTGTGCAAGGCACAAGAGTCTATGACATTGGGCATAAATTATTATCATTCAGTTGTGTGTGTGAGCATTAGTTATCTCATCATAATGATGGGAATTTCCCCAAGGCATGGGACCCTTATTCTACTTGGTATGAACCTTTAGAGTAGGCTAGATTCCTTTTATTATAAGTGCACCTAGTTTAAGACTAGCACATGGGCCTAAAGAGTAGAAAGGTAAATCTAACATTGGCCTATACCTAAACTTTTGAGGGAAAAAGGAAGGGAAAAGGTAAGAGATTTTAAAATATAAAAAAGGTGATGCATCCATAATAGAGTGAGCACTCCTAATATTATAAACACACTAAAAACCTTTAAGAATAAGATGTTTTAACATAGATTCTACCAAGGAAACTAAAAATGCATAATTATTTTGAATATAGGTGTGGGAACATAGTGAAACACTGAGAGGGATGATAAACCATCCAAAAATAATATCAACACAAACCCAAATACACATAAGATATGACCTGTAAGTGAGTTCTAAGTTTAATGAGGAGGTACTATGAGTGGACAATGGTAAGAGGGGTGAAAATTTCCCATAGACAAGGATCAACAAACACAAATAACATATAGAAAATCAGAAGAATGGAAGGAGGTGAACTTAATTCTCATTAATCTATAAGAATTAGCCAATACAAATCTCTTGGAGGGTAAATTTTAGTAGTGTGAGGTTTTTAAGAAATGTTGACCCTTTTACAAGTGAAGAACCAAGATTTTATAGTAAATAAGCTTATTTTACAATAAATTTTCCACTTGGGGTGGTGGGTATAGCTTTTAATTCCTTTGTGGTATTGTATCCATGCCTTTTAATTCTATCTAGTGGATTGGATCTGGAGTTGGTGGTAGGATCTTTTTAGCCCACATGTGTGCATAAAAGAACAGAATATTTCCTTCATAAGGTTAGAGGGTGAGGTGTACTCATGTCCTAATGCCTAGAAGTTGCTTATGCATTTACTTATTTTGATAATTCCTTACACTCTACTCAACTACCCTCAACTACCTCTTGATATGTGACACTTTTTGATTGATCTTAGGTGTTCATTAACAATTGTCGATAATTTTGTATTAAATGTGTAGCTATATAGGGACATGCATCATCTTGGTGGGCTCTCAGAAGAGTCCTTTAGATTTTTAAATAAGATTAGTGTAGGTATTACATGTGTCCTTTGGAAGGACACTTGTTGATCTTAGAAGGGGCCAAGAACACTTATACACCATTGAGTCCTAGATCTGACAATTTGGATGTTTCTATGTGTTGATCTTAGAAGGCTCTCATGTTATGCTTAAAACACACAACATCATATAATAGACTTATAGATCATACTAGGATGTGTAGTGGCTTGGATTTGAATTAAATTTATCATAAGATGAGGGATTTCTACATGTATCCTATGGATTTGAATCCCAATGGCTAGTTTATCTATGAGCTCTCAGGATGATGCCACATGGTATCTTTTAGGTTCAATAGATTTATTCCAAGTGTCATTCATGGAGCACCTTTCTTTCAACCAATGGCACAACTTGAAGTTTTGACAGAAATAAACCTACCTTAGATGAGCATTGGGTAGCCATATGGAGAGCTCATATTACTCCTGGGAAAACTAAGAACTTCTTTGTGATAAGTAAGCATTGGGATACCATGTGGTAGTAGTAGAAGGAAGACAAAACTTAGCCAAGAATGAAAAAGGTGAACTTGAGGGAAAAGAGGAGGCCAAAACAACTACCAAACTCATTGAGGATACCTACGATGAAAATTTTCTATTAAACTATGCATGTGACTCTATTTTGGAATTACTCTTATATCAAGGTGTGCATGAGAGTCATCTAGAATTATGAGTCTTCAAAAAAGGTAGCATATAGATTTAGATTACACTTTGTGCAGTTTAAGGGTATAGATGTAAGATCCTATGTACTAGTACATAACTACATTAGATAGGCACAGGGAGTTATTCTATTAATAGTGCACACAAAGACTAAATGTCTTAGGTGCACTTTCCATGATATATAACTACTTCCCTATACACTTATTCCACTTGGCCTTTCAAAACTTTGGACTTTGCATCCTTGAACCTGCATGCCTTTTGAGTTATACACCAAAGAATTTTACATTGAGGCATATGTTAAGAGCTCTTGATGGACAAGAACCATTACCTTACTAATACACATACTTACACTTGAGTGTCCTAGGTATGAGCATAGATAGAGAATCCCTACGTACATTTTGATTGAGTTCTTGGGATCTTGTAAGTGTGAAACTCTTCTTATGGTCTCAACAAGTCTTGCACCAACTAGGGGTGACTTAGAAAGTCAACACTTTCTTGGTATATTTTTCCTCCTTGGTTTTGTAATTATTCACCTTGGTTAGAATTGTGTTGCATGGTTTTTTTGGTCCTTAGACTTTGTTTTCCCTTTTCTTTTGGTCTTATTTTTTATTATATTACTTTATTTTTTTTATCTTATTTTCCATTGATTCATGTGTCATAGGGGATTTTGGGGATAGTTGGTTGTATATGCAATTATTTGGTAGTGGTTTATGGAGATAGAAGGAAGTGATTCTCTTGTGCATGTGAAGATCTTAAAATATGGTAGTTTTAATGAACCTCAAATGTAGTTAAGAGATATGGAAAGAATCCCTAGCTAGAGCATTAATTCTAATTTATATAGTGGAAGATAAGGGAAAGAAGAGGCAAGTAAAAAGATTTTCTTTGAGATTTTATGTTAGGAGGAGATTAAAAAACATTTGAAGGGTGCATAATTTATCCTCAGTAGTTGTAAAATGGTTATGGATAGAGTTGAAGACCAATATCTAGTCAAATATGGTAAGCCCCCTAATCTATAAATAACCCTAAATTTGTTGCCTAATAAATCTATGGATATTTACTTGCAGTTGGAAAAATCTCACTTAATGAATATTGGGGTGTTTTTCATTTACTTGAATAGAAATTATTTACCCTTTAATAATTTCTTTGATAATTCGCTTAACTCTGTGTGGGGGGAAATGAGTATTTATATCTATTTTTTTAGAATGTTTCAAAAGGGGGTGTTTATGATTTTATTCAAAAAATTATAATATGCAAAGATGTGTTACTAGTAAGCCCCTTTGGAGTGTTGGATAGTGTTCAAGGTTGTGACTTAGAACCCTAATGTGGATTGCAATGATATTATATTTAAATTTTATCCAAGATGGGTAGATATTGGAAATGTCTCTCTATAACTATGGAACTTCTTATCCCAAACTCTTAAACCCATAGGGTAAGTCTTAAATATTGAACACATAAGAAGGTCTCTAGCATATACGCATGCCATAGTGATTATTTCCTTGGAATTGTTAAAGGTATTCCCAAAAACTCTAAATTTTAATATTAGAGGAGTGTCCTTTTATTCCATCAAAGGTTTGGGAGGCCTCAATACTTGTTTTTTGTAAAAAGGATGGCCACCTAAAAAAATTGTCCCCTACTCATTAAACCTAAGATGTTGAATAAAAATGTTTGGATAGGGCCTCTTCCTTTCAAAAATGGTGATAATAAAAATCCTACCTCTAATCTCATGTTTGATGTAGTAATGAAAGACACTCCCTACTTTGACCTAGACCCTAATAAATGATTATAACCTTCTATTGAGAAAGATAGAGAGATTGACTATAATAAATCTATGGTTGAAGTCAACACTTCTTCCTCTTCATCTGATGTTCCTACCTTGGGTGTAGGTGTGGTTTCAGATTACTATGTTGTATATATTAATAGTAAGGAAGTGTTTGGCCCATATTTGGAGTAGTCAATTTTTGTCCCTAAGTCCCTTTTGGCATAGGATATTTAGTGTGAGATTCATAGTGAAGTTACTCTATTATCTAAATGGAGACCTTCAGATGAATATATTATTATTTTGACTAAACCACTTGGAAATGAGATCTATGTCCTTGGCCCCTTGGTCCCAAATTCTAAAGGTTTAAGTAATGATTTGATCCTTATGGTTATCTCTCTATCCCCTATATCTATGATTAAATATTGTGATCCAAAAGAGGAAGGCAATCCATTGAATCCTATGGACTCTAACTCCCTCTCAGTTGGAAACCCTAAAATTAATGTTAAAAGGTTGAAAACTAAATCCAGTTTTGACCCCTTCCTTATAATATTATTAGGGGAAGATAGTAAGAAAACCAAAAGAGGGTCTCAAGGATGTGCTGAGGAATCAAAGAAGAAATCTAAAATGAATAAGGTTCCTTAATGCTTCATAATATTTTATCAGAATAAATGCGGATCTAAGGATTTTAGTCTACAAAGGTAGACCCCCCTCCTTCATTTATTATCAAGATTATCAGATTGAATGTGAGGGTCCTTAAATCCCCTAACTATAAGCCTATTGTTAGAAAATTCAAGAGTTCAAGGGATAATATTGGCTTTATACTTCATTAGGAAGTTAGGGTTATAGGTTTTAAGCTATATTTTATGCTCAATTTTATCTGGCCAAATTCTTCCCTTTTCTCTACTTGTCACTCCAAAGGGAAAGGAGCTTCAATTGTTTTTAATCCTAAGTGGAGGGGAATTTGTTGTTGAACATGGTTCATCAATGTATCATAAAAAGTGTGCATTACCATAAAAAAGATAACCAGACCTTTAGAATTTGTAATGTCTATGCTTTAAATGATTATAGGGAAATATCTAATTTGTGTAATTGGGTCACTTCTAACCTAAAATACATCCCTTAGATTGTAGGGGGGTATTTAACATGTTTAAGGAGAAATAGGACAAGCAAGGAGGTGAGCTACATGCTTGGAAAGGTAATGAAATTTTTTATGGTCAAATATAAAGCATATCCATAATATATTTGATATTATTGATCAAGGGAAAAGGCAAATTAGAGGTATTTGGTTTTCATGGTGTAATAACCAGGTTAATCCTAAGAGGGTGTATTCTAGACTTGACATGTTCTATTTTAATAAGAACTTATTTACTATCCATTAGGAGGAAAATAGTAACTTCTTTAAGGTGTTCCCCTTCACCATATCAAATCACCACCCCATTGAGATTATTACCTTCTTGAATACTAACCTGGAGTTGGGTACTTCTGATTGGAAAGGTCTTTATAAGTTCAATGTCTCCCTTTTGAAAGACCTTGACTGTAGTGGGGGCATTTGTTCTTCCTATAATGTTGGTAAATTATCCAATATTTATAATTGTAATAGAAGCATGGAATTATGTAATAAATTTACCAGAACATATGGTCAATATAAGGTCAAGAGGAGATGAAAAATTACTTGTATTACACAAGAAAAGTTGATTTATTTTGAAAATGCCCTGCAGAATGATCTTGATAACAATTTCCTTCTATCTAAGATATTTGTGCTTAAACATCAACTAAGACAACATAAATGCATATATCCATAGGTGCCCAGGTTAGATCTAGATTAAATTGGCTCAAATTAGGGGATAAAGGCTCAAAATTATTCTTTATATTTTTAAATATGAAGTAGTATAGGAATAATATCCCTATGGTTAACTATGGTGGATTTATTTCTAGTGCTTTGATTGAAATTAAAAAATCATTTTCATCCTTATAATCTAATAATTTTTTGTTTGATGGCTCAATCCTCAAATTTAAGTTAATAGGGTTCTTTGTGTTAGGTGCATTCCTAATAAAATGTCCAGTGAACATGCACTTTCCTTGAGAGTGAAATTTTATTGGATGGTATAAAATATACAATTGATTATTTGAAGGATGATAAATCCCTAGGGATTAATGGGTTCCTTGATAAATTATAAAAGACTAATAAGGATTGGATTTCACTTGATTGCATTGATATCTATAGAGAAGTTGTTGAGGATGGTTCCCTAGGTCCAAAGATTAACAAATTAGTTATCAAACTCATCCAATTGATGGATACCAAACCCAAGTTAACAATTAAATGCCAATCACTCTTTTTAATGTCTCTTAAAAAATCTTGTCTAATCTTATGGCTAAGAGGGTATCTTATCTACTACCTTATATTATTTGAGAAACTCAGACTAGTTTTGTTGAAGGTAGATATATCCTTGATAATCTCATCTCTAGATGGGAAGGTATGCATTGGGTTTGGGATTATAGTCAATATATTTGGGTGATATTGATTTATTTTGAAAAATCCTTTTATATAATTAAGTGTAAATTCATTGATTTGATGTTGAAAGGATTTAGATTTCAAGATATGTTTTATTTAATGGTGAATGTCATGTTCAAGGATGCTTCTATTGCCATTGAGGTTAATGGAAATATTACTAAGTCTATTGAGAATCAACATATGATTAGACAAGGATTACCTCATGCCCCCTCCTTATTTTTTATTATGTCTAAATCCATGCATTACTTATTAATAAGTTTTATTGTTGGACCCCCAATCAAATTTATTTCATTGCCTAATGACTCTAAATTGATCAATGTCCTTTTTACTGATGATACCACTTTATTTACTACACTTGAGAAGGATAACTTACAATAAATTAATTTTAGGCTTGATATTTACTAATCTGCCTTTAGGTTAAAAGTAACCTTGCATAAATCTTTTATGATTGGTTAGGATGAAACTCCATCAGATTGGTTGGGTGAGTTTGGATGGGTTTGGAAATTCCCAAAACAGTTGGTCAGATACTTGGATATTCCATTTGCCTTGTCACCCTCTTTCAAATTAATTTGAGACTGGTCATATGTCAAAATTAATAATAAAATTTGTAAGTGGCATGATCATCTTCTTTCACTCCTAGGGTATAGATCTATATGGTGGAACTTTACTATCAGTAGATGGCACCTTGCATTAATTAAGGGGTGTTCAAACTTTATTTGGTTATCTAAGGGTTTAAAGAGATTCAAGTACCTTTTATCTCATAATTATTTGGCCTCTTGGGATGAAATTAAAACTAGATTTCAAATTCCTTCTTCACAATGAAAGATTTACACCCTTGTATTTAAGGCTTTTCAATTAGCTAGATGTGTTCCTATTTTTTATGAGGAGGATGAGTTTTGGGATAACAATAAATAAATTAATGGCTCACCTCTTAATGACTTCACCACTAAGATGTATAATAAACTTGATTTATCCAAAATACCTTACCTTAGTCTTAACCATCTTTGGTATGTTTGTGACCCCCTTTACAGGTGGATGTTTAGATTATAAGTGAATTGAGCTTCTTGTTTTAAACCTAAGAAGTCTTGTTTTAGGTGGATGTTATTATATAACAAGATTAATATTGGGTCTATGATTTTAAATTCTAGCTATGGTCATCCCCATTATTTTTTATGTGGTAAATTAGAGACTATTGAGCACCTTTTCTTTAATTTCCCTTTTGCTACCAATATTTGGAACAATTGTCTTAAAATATGGAGTTATTTGTTTGGTTGTGATATTATGTGGGTTAACATTTTTTCGTTATGTTTGTTCTAGAAAGAAGGTCCATTATTTTTTTCATAAATTTTGGTTGGTTTTTTCTACTAAAATCCTATGGTACATTTGGAAGCAAATGAACATGGATGTTTTTAAATCTAAATCTAGGGTGCTTACTAACTTTAATGTTGAAGCTACATTTAGAATTGTCTCTTTGTAGATCTACTTGTAGCTCAAAAAATTTCAATCCAAGTTGGATATTTTTTTAAAACTAGCTTAATATATCATCTAACCATTTGTTAGACACTGGTGGTTACCCAATAATGACTCCTCCTGATTGAAGCATCATTCAAAATATTTTTGTAGAGGTCTAGGAATCATAATTTAAGTGGGAAATCATGAAGTCAACCTACTTTGATCAAATTGAGGATCATGTTTTTGGATGGGTTGGGTATTTTGATTCATATAAAAATGGTATTGGTGCTTAGTTGGCTACAAATAGGGAGGTGATTTTTACCTTATAGGAATATAATTATAAAAATGATCCTAGATGTGAAGGGGCATCTACTGGTGGGGTTGAGTCTAATTTTATTTCACCTCTTAATTATGATTTGGATGCCATGGTGTCCACTGATCTTGGTAGTGGGAATGTTAATCATGTGATTAAGAGTGATCTAAAGCCTGATTATGCTAAATTTATTGATGAATTTGTTAATGAGACTAGTTTTAAGCTTTAAAAGGTGATTGATAAAGGTAAAATGAAATATATTGAGGACATGATGGACTTTGTGAATAATTATAATATGAAGGATTTGTTTGGAACTTATAATAATTTCCCCCAACTGTAGATTCTAATCAGTAAGGACCCGTTAGTTTGGAAAGCTGACTAGGACCTTAGTTTATTATGGATCTATGGGGAAACGTTATGAGGATGATTATGATTAAAATTAATTTGTTTTTTGGTGGTTCTTGTTGAGGACTATTATTTGGGGGTGTTCACTTGGTTCTATTTTCTACTATTGTTTCCTTTTTGTCGGTGCCATAGTGTTGTGGATTTTTATATTGTATAAATGTTTCTTTATACTAGTTCTAGTTTCATATTTTAACTATTGGCTTTTATGGTTGGTTTTGTTGAGGATTCATATTTAGATGTATATACTTATGTAAATGTTCTTAAAATATAAAAAATAATATCAATAAGCTATGCTAAAAAGGTTTTGATTGATTTTTAGGATCCTAAAGATACTCTTTTGTTCATTGGATAGTGACATACCAGTGTTTTAGATCATTAATTATTGAAGGAAGTACCATTCCCATAGACCACTAAACCCAATTTCAAGGGTAAGATGGAAGTAACTTCTCAGTGATAACCACTAACTAATGCATCACAAGATAAAATA
The DNA here is from genome assembly GCA_037957365.1 of Torreya grandis. Lineage (NCBI taxonomy): Eukaryota > Viridiplantae > Streptophyta > Pinopsida > Cupressales > Taxaceae > Torreya > Torreya grandis. Next base: position 1,503,664 of record JARHVA010000299.1, on the reverse strand, counting down.
GATGGATGGATTCCTAAGGTTCAATTCAAAAATAAATCCTAAGCGTTTCTAAAATACCATGAGGTGTGTGGAAACTAAATACCATGTTTAACTCTATACTCAGGCTATCAGTATTGGGTCAAACCCCTCATGACCCAATATTTGTAAATGATAGACAAAGATAATAAACAAAGTATCATGTATCCCTTCACAATAGTAGCTAACTATTTTTAAAACTATCAATACATAGTTTTAGGGAAATCGAGATAAAGTGAAAATAAAGGTGAAAATTGAGTGTCATAAACCAATTTATAGTTTCAAAAAGTAAATAAATAGGTAGAAAATTATTTTCAAAGCAAACATGAGATTAATTAATAATAAATGAAAGTGAATTGCCTTGTTTATACTAAAAATAAAAGACATAGATGGGATCAAGTAGACCAATCTAGTTGGTAAACATTACATAACACAGTCAAGCAGACCGATCTAGTTTGTTGTGAAAATAGGCCACAATAAAACATAGTTAGCCAAGTTGACTTAGTTTATTTGGTAGGTTAGATAAACACATAACTAAATTGGGTAGTTTGAGTTAGTTAACTATGTTATATAGCTTTATCGAACTAAAAATTTAGTAAAAATAGTGTAGAATTCAAATTTCTAAATAATTTTCTTGAAATATAGAAATGATAAATTGTGATAATTGATGAAAATTTTTACTACATATCTAGTTAGAATGAACTTGAATAATATAAATAGATCGACTGGGTTAACTTAGTTGGTTGATTGAAGATACTGAAGATTTGACTATTGACTATATTATATAGGCCTGAATGAGTCTTATAGAGGCACAAATCTAAAAAACATTGAGGTTAAATAGGTTAAACCAAGTTCACTTAGTTTGTAGATAGAGAAAAATTTGAAGAATTAAAATGAAAAATGAGGTTGACTAGCATGATCTAGTTTGCTAAAAAACTTGAAAATAAAGACTGACAAAATGAACTAGGTTGATCAACTCAACTTAGTTGACTGTAAGTGAAAAGAAAAATAGAAAAATGACTTAGTCAACTAATGTGACTTAGTTTAATGGAGATGAAACCTTGAAGTAAAAGGGAAAAATTGGGTAGACCAATGCAACCTAGTTAACTATGGATCTTATATATGTAAATAAAGAAATAGGCAAGATTGACCAACATGACCTAGTTGACTATAGAAGGAAAACCTAAGAATATATGAAAAAATTGGGTCAATCAACGTGACCTATTTTATTATGTATTTTAAATCTACAAAAAATATTTATGATTAGATCAACTAGCATGATCTAGTTGGTTGTAAATTAAAAATTAAAAATGTAAGGATTAGATTCATGTCAGGTTCATAGAATGTATGAAAAAATTAAGATAGACCTATAGCTTATCTTACTTATTAAATCCAAGATTGGATAAATTAATCAACTAACATCTATTACAATACTATTTATATTGAGAGCATGACCAAATTAGATAAAACAAACCTAATCAAGGGATCTCTTACCACACAACACCAAAGGATAGGGTTCTAAAGCCTCCAGGAAAATGATACTATGTAATAAACCTAGATAGGTCTAAGTATATAAAATAAACTAATATATTTCTCACCAAATCTTGTGGCACAAATGGGAATGGTTAAACAAACAAAGCAAATCAAGGGATTATGGTAAGTGTTGACCATTTTTTCCCACAGGCCAAAATGGTTCAAACCCCTATAGTCAAAATCTTGTATAAGGGTTTTTTATAATGTTATAGGGTATGTTTAAGCTCATTTTATGCCATTTCATATGCCATTCTAAGTTTTTTTCAGTATAGATTGGTCCTTGTATCATTTGGTGTCTATGAGACCATCTTAGAATCATATATACAAGTGGCAAGTCTCCATGGTGATCAATGTAGTTAGAGCATGGATCAGGTTGTTAATAGATGAGAAATAGAGAGTGTTTTAGAGGCCCTATGGGATGTTAATAATGCTTTTAATGACTTAATAAGTTCTTGGTATTCACCTGGTTCTTCATTGTATTCATCTAGACATCTTGGGTCTAGTGGTAAAACTTTTGAGTAGGCACTTTATTGATGTCATAATTGCCACATGTGGATGAGTTAGGGAGAATAAATAATTTGGGTCTATTTAAATTAGTCCCAAGAACATATGCACAAAGTTATAATTCATCCACATAAGTACAATAGAAGATATGAAGATCCAAAGTTATCCTCTCAGTCAAATTTCACTAAGTTTCCATACTTAGCCAATTTGTAAGGAGCTCAAATAACACTAAGTGAGCATATTAGTGAGGCCATATCTCACATGTGTGATAGTTTTAGGATAAAATGATCATATGGGTTTATTCATCTTGGTCCCTGGTTTTTATGCACTAAGTTTTAGATCATTATTCAAAGTGTAGTAGAAGTTATGCATGTTCAAAGTTGGATCCTCAGTCAAATTTTGCTAAATTTTCCATACTTAGAGAAATGAACTAGACCATCGCCAGACCATCATGCATGATAAAATAGACCATACAACTTGTGAATTTAATATATTCACTTAGAAGGCTCATGGGACTAGTAGATGAAGTGGGTTTTTCCCTTTTAGGAAGAAGAACATCTCTTATAAATTTGAGGCCTTCATGATTCTTGAGATTCAAGAACCAAGACTTTAAAGTTGGTCAAAAAGCATAAGAAATTTGTGCTAAAATCAAGTTAAAACCACTGCATAAATCTATATAAGCCTAAATTTGATAGTATATGGGACATAAATGATAGTCGCATGAACATCATTTGATGGGCATGAGGATGTCAATTTTAAGATCATGAACTAGCATTAGATTTCAAACAGTGGATCCCAACAGATCAACGGTTGGTATTGGATCAAAAATTTAGATCTAAAGGTGAGTGGAGGTCAAAGGGGTTATCAAATCTCAAGATCAAATGCATGCATGCCAAGTGTTAATAGTGCATTCAACTCGTAGAGGATTGATGCCTAACACTTGATCATGTAGATCAAAATTGACAGAGTGAGATGAGTCAATATGTCAATGAGCCAAGTCATAATTTGATGGTTAATCAGAATAAAGGGAAGCCCAAGATATTTTATAGAGGTTGAGAAGCCATTTTAAACTAAAAAAAATAATATTTTATAGGGTCATCTTGATGCCATTAAAGTTGGTTCAAATGTTTTGGAGTGGTCAAAGTGATGCAGTCATGTATAAAGAATATAAATGACCACCATTGGAGCTTAGTGTGGACCTATGGTTTAATATTTTTATGGCTTTTTAGGTTTATTTATATAAAAAAATTCACCATTATTGATGAACTGACCTTGGCTGCTCTGATACCAAAATGATGCGCTGCTACATGTCTATCATTATAGCATTTTATTTTCAAATACTCACTGTCTCCAATCTAATTAGACTCAAATTCCTGGTTCCACATGGGGTTAAGATATCGAGGAATTGACTTTGTTATTTGAATAATCTTACCATATTGTAGCTTTATATAAGGGTCACTCTTCCTAGATTTGTCTTTTCCAGTGAGGTTTTAGCAAACAATCTTGTCAATCTAAAGACAAAAGGAGTTATATCAGACAGACACATGAATTCACATGGAATCAGTAATCCAAATGGAAGTGGAAGCAGCAGTGGTAGTGGAGGCAGCGGTGGCAATGGTAGAAACTTAAACACGTTTGTCCAAGTGTAACTTGGAAATCTAACAAGGAGAATTACAACATGCTGGTGTTCAAGTCCTACATGGGATGACACCTTCAATATGGTTTTGCATGAAAACATGGGGACACTGAAGCTGCCTCTTTACGAACAATGTTTAGGCAATGTGAAATATGACTATTTGGCCAGCTGTGAAATCAAGATGAAATAGGTTGATGATGATTCCACTACATTTTGGGCAATAAGACAGGAATCAACTATGTCTACTGCACATCCTAAACATTGTGGAAAGGAAGTGAAAATGGTTGTACCCTTTGAAGGGATAGATTTAACAGAGATTACTATAAAAATTGTGATTAAAGAATGGTAGTTTACTGGTGATTCAAGAAACATTCAGAGTCGTAATACAACAAGTTCTCAATAGTCTACACTGGGAACCTGGTCAAGTCTTCAGTCACCAACTGGCAAAAAACTTAAGATAACTTACAACAAATAATAATCCAATACATAAAGATAACAAAACATACCAATTTCAATTACATGTTTACATGTGCACTATTCGCTAATGAACTCTGCGTAATTCTCTCCTCTTGAATGAGAGATCCTCATTCTCTCTCTCTTCTCTATATTTCTCTCATCTAATTCTTGCATGGCTCGGCTCTATTTAAATGATCCCTCCATCCATTTAGGCCCATATCATTACATCCGAAACTATGCATCGATCTACAAAGATCAATATACACTCAGCCTGTGTGTCTGATTCAGATTTCTGTGTATTTTAAACCACCCTCTCTCTTTGCAAATACAACTTACATTGTATTTCACTATAAGCTAGTACAACATTTTTATACAAAACACATTCCCTATCGAGGGTCATACTAGAACAAGTATGCACCAATCACATTCAGATTGTATATCCACTATTGTTTGCCATAACTTTAGCTTATCAAAGTGGTTATCTTCCCCATTCGGGGCTATATGAATCCATACTATTTTCCTTTGCTCTTTCAAAGCCTCCATCAATTAATAGCCAACCTCATGGGCTCCAACAACTGGGAAATCCATGTCAAAAATGAATAGTCCCATCCTTTCACATTCAGACCTACATAAGGTTTGAGCTCCATCGTCCAAATACCATTAACACTCATCTCAACAAAAAAAATCGAGAGTCCTCTCTACACCCATTCAGCGCTGCATCTCCTCCCCTAACTTTTACACCCAACTTGGGCTCAGATAAAAGCAAAATATAGTTTTTAATCTTTAACAATATACTAAGGTTGAAATATTTTCAACCACTCCTCCCTTATTTCCTCAACAGCCCCAACAATCAATTTTTACCTTTTCACTTTTCGCTTTTGACAATTACATTTACTCTCAAGGTAAAATTTTGAAATCTAAACACAATTAGGAGGGAAAACAAGAATTTGAAATTTCACACTAGAATATCATTTGAATTTGCATGTTTGATGATCTCAACTAGTCCTCCATGAAGCTATTGTAGATTCTCCTACATCATACTCTCCCTATAGAAACAATTTGAACCTTAGTTCAAATGAAATGCTTCCTCCATGCATTAGCCTTCATTCTATCCTTGGATCCCAAGGTCTTTTTTTCCAATACCATTGTTTGTCTTTGTCCTTCATTTTCTTGCTTTTCTTCCTTTTCTGGTATGTTCTTCTCCTCATCTCTTTCTCAGCTACCATCTTCCACTTCCATGCTTCTTCATCTTCATACATGTCTTCTAGATCTTCTTGTTGTTCTTCTTGTTTCATGAGCTTCTTCAATGACTCATGTATTTCATTCACTTTAGCAACCTTCATACCTGCATACAAAACATTCAAAGCCACCTTAGAATCAAAATCTTTAGGCCATGAAGCCTCTTGGCTATCTCCATGTTCTTGTTCCTTGACCAAAACTATCTTGACCTCTTTGCTTTGCTCTTGTCTTGTTTCACTCTTTCCAATAGTGTCTTCACCATGGCTTGTACCTTCATTCATCTCTGTTGAATGACCAAATAGCTCCTCCAACATTCTCAACTCTTCCTTTAGTGAGCTCTCATCTGTCTCACCATTCTCTTCATCAAACTTGGGCTGATCACTCAAAAGTATTACTTGTCCTTCACTAACCTTACTCTTCATCTCATCCTTTCTTAGCTTGTTTTCACATAAACCAACTTCTTCATTAGTACACTTATCAAAAGTAATTGAAACACCATTACCTTGTGTCTCCTTACTCTTTTCAATCTCTACTTGAAGCCATCTTATTTGTTCTTTATTTTCAATGAGGCATTGCTTTGCTGCATACTCTCCCCTTTCCTCATCATCCATCTTTTGGGAACTCTCTCCTTGCTGCATATTAGTCCACATAGCCACTTTCCATTTTCCATTTCTCATGAAAATATCATTAAAGGATTCAAAAACATCATCATAAACAATTTGTTTACCTTTTACCTCTTTGGTATATCTCTCAAGCGTCCTGTCTTCATGGAATGCCTCTTCCATACCATCTCACCTTCATTCTCTTGGTTTCTTGAATCACCTTCAATCTTCTTCCATTGACTTCTTGGTGTTGATGTCTCAACACTCACATCTTCTTCACTTTTTTTCCTTCTTAGGCACCCACATTTGATTCTTTCTCTTATCAATTGACTTCACAAGCCATTTAGGCATTCTATAACCATGCTCTTTTGACAATACTGAAAAACCAACCTTATTTGTCCTTTTATTTTCTTGCACATCTACATTCATATTAGGAATATGAGAAAAAATCAATCTTATAAGGTAAACTTGCCTGCTTGCTTACTTGTTGCTTGCTTGTGTGCTTCACCATCCATTTAGGGTTTATGTAGCCATGATTGGCTGCTTTGTGTGAGGACTTCATCTTCCTCTTGCCTCTTCTAACCTGTGTTTTAACATCTTCATGTTCACAACAATAATCAAAATCAGGTCTTAACACTTCATTTACCTCTTTGATAGCTTGATCCATGGAGCAATCTTTCTCTTCCTTTGTTCTTTGTATTGTCTTCTTCCACCATTCAGGCATCACATATCCATGGTTAATTGGAAACTTCACCTTTCTCTTTGCTTCTCTAACATGCATATCAATAGTTTCATGCTTATAAGAAGAATCAATTATTGAACTCACCTTTACCTCCTTAATGGGCTGCTCCATTAGTTCTTTGACTTGCATAGCTTCTTGATTGTTTGTACTTTCTTCTTCATTTATACTTGGCTGTTCTCCTCCCTCTTCTTGGCATTCAATGGTATCATGGAAGTCATCCTCATCTTCCATCTCTTCTCTTGCTTGTAGGTGTTCCTCAACACCTTCCTCATGCATTAACCAATGCATCTCTTCTTCCTTATCAACAACAACAAACTTTTTCTTTTCTCTTACACATTCACTTGTGTACTTAGTGTCTTCTCTTGTACCAATCTCTTCATTCTTCAAGGCCTTTCTTTTGACCTTCACAAGGCTGTTCATACCTACAATTGCCCATGCAAAAACATCATTAGATATAAAAACAAGAGACCATAAGGTCCCTATGAGTGTTCTCTTCACCAACACTCTTATCTTTTCAAGTGCTCTTCCTAGCACTTCATCTTTTATTTCTTCTCTTCTCTTGTTCTCCACAATGAGAACCTTCTTCTCCACGTCTTCCTCTTGTTGCTCACTTGGCAACCTACTCATCCTCTTCAAGCCTCTATGGGATTCTCTTTTCATGGCAATCTTCTTTTGCCTTTTTCTCCTCTTCATTAGGAGATCTATTGGCCACTTCAACCTCTTCCTCATTGGCCATACCCATGCTTGCTTATTTGATTGCATCCCAGACTCAAACATGCTTTTAATCTCAGCTAAATCTTTCCACAAACTAGCAATCTCTTTATCAAAGTCAACATTAATCATACCTTTCTACTTTGGGGTGCTTGTTTTCTTCTTGGTGCCCTCATGTATCTTGCTACTCTATAGTGCCTTTAATAGTACTTCCATTTCTGAGATCTTCACCCAAGTCTTTTTCACCTTGGTCTCTTGATCCCTTGTCTCACCCAGGCCTTTCTCCTTGACTAGTCTTTTGACAATCTCCTTGATCTCACCTAGGCCTTTTGCATCCTAGTCTTTTGATCCTACTTAATGTTTTTATTGAGCTTTACACTAAGTAAAGGGTCTGTAATATGACACTACTTTAACCAAATATCAATAATTTCACAAATCCAAGCTTACCTTGCTTTGGATCTTTCTCTTGAGCATTCACTATGCTCTTCTTCTAGAGCTTCTCTTGCCTCTTCACTAAGCCTTCCTTGGCTTCTTCTCCTCTTAAACCTCAATGTCTTGACTGCCTTCCTCTTCACCTATTTACTTCTCAACCATAATAAACTCAAATCAAATATCAAAGGTTACTCATACCTTTCCTCAATAGGATATTCTAGTGCTTTGTCTTGTTGATCCCTTTGCCAAATCTTGTAACAACTTATTAGGAATCTTGATTCAACATAACCATCAAAAAATTACCAATCCCTAAGACCTTTAAGCTCTAATACCAAAATGATGAATTGACCTTGGACTACTCTAATACCAAAATGATGCACTGCTATATGTCTATCATTATAGCTTTTTATTTTCAAATACTCACCGTCTCCAATCTCATTAATCTCAAATTCCTGGTTCCACATAGGGTTGAGATCTTAAGGAATTGACTTTATTCTTCGAATAATCTTACCATACTGCAGCTTTATATAAGGGTCACTCTTCCCAAATCTATCTTTTCTAGTGAGGTTTTAGCAAACAATCTTGTCAATCTAAAGACAAAAGGAGTTATATTAGATAGATGCATGAATTCACATGGAATTAGTAATCCAAATGGAATTGGAAGCAACAGTGGCAGTGGTAGAAACTTAAACACGTTTGTCAAAGTGTAACTTGGAGATCTAACAAGGAGAACTGCAGCATGCTAGGGTTCAAGTCCTACATGGGATGACACCTTCAATATGGTTTTGCATGAAAACATGGGGACACTGAAGCTACCTCTTTATGAACAATGTTCAGGCAATGTGAAATATGACTATTTGGCTAGCTGTGAAATCAAGATGAAATACATTGATGATGACTCCACTACATTTTGGGCAATAGGATAGGAATCAACTGTGTCTGCTGTAAGTGCTAAACATTATGGAAAGGAAGTGAAAATGGTTTTACCCTTTGAAGGGATAGATTTAGCAGAGATTACTGTAAAAATTGTGATTAGAGAATGGCAGTTTACTGGTGATTCAAGAAACATTCAAAGTCGTAATACAGTAAGTTCTCAGCAGTCTACACTGGGAACCTGGTCAAGTCTTCAGTCACCAACTGGTAGAAAACTTAAGATAACTTACAACAAATAATAATCCAATACATAAAGATAATAGAACATACCAATTTCAATTACATGTTTACATGTGCACTATTTGCTAATGAACTCTACGTAATTCTCTCGTCTTGAATGAGAGATCCTCGTTCTCTCTCTCTTCTCTATATTTATCTCATCTGATTCCTGCATGGCTTGGCTCTATTCAAACAAGCCCTCCATCCATCTAGGCCCATATCATTACATCTGGAACTATGCATCGATCTACAAAGATCAGTATACACTCAGCCTATGTGTCTGATTTAGATTTTTGTGTATTTGAAACCACCCTCTCTCTTTGTAAATACAACTTACATTGTATTTCACTGCAAGCTAGTACAACATTTTTATACAAAACACATTCCCTATCAAGGGTCATACTAGAACAAGTATGCACCAATCACATTCAGACTGTATATCCACTATTGTTCGCCATAGCTTTAGCTTATTGAAGTGGTTATCTTCCCCATTTGGGGCTATATGAATCCATACTATTTTCCTTTGCTCTTTTAGACCCTCCATCAATTAACAGCCAACCTCATGGGCTCCAACAACTAAGAAAGCCATGTTGAAAATGAATAGTCCCATCCTTTCACATTCAGACCTACATAAGGTTCGAGCTCCGTCGTCTAGCTACCATTATACACTCATCTCAACAAAAAAAATGAGAGTCCTCTCTATGCCCATTCAGCGCTACATCTCCTCCCCTAACTTCTACGCCCAACTTGGGCTCAGATAAAAACAAAATATAGTTTTTAATCTTTAACAATATACTAAGGTTGAAATATTTTCAACCACTCCTCCCTTATTTCCTCAACAGCCCCAACAATCACTTTTTACCTTTTCACTTTTCACTTTTGACAATTACATTTACTCTCAAGGTAAAATTTTGAAATCTAAACACAATTAGGAGGGAAAACAAGAATTTGAAATTTCACGCTAGAATATCATATGAATTTGCATGTTTGATGATCTCAACTAGTCCTCCATGAAGCTATTGTAGATGCTCCTGCATCAATTATTAAAAGGACTTGTGCATAGTCTATAATAGGAAAACCAATAGTCTAAGATTGGTTTTCCATCTATATTAGACCCATGAACATCAAAACTAATTTGATTATGATATAGTTATAATAAGAGCTAGAATTTTTATAGATGTCATGAAGGCATACATTTAGGATCCAATGGTTTCATCTCTAGGACCAAATACATGAAAGGGACCTCTTCTCCCAACTATACACATCATGATAAACTAGTTTGGAGCAGTTAACACCAAGACAAGTTTTTAACAGATGGATCTGATTGTTCTAGCTGCATTAATGATAGAACTTAGCTCGAAACCACTTGATCCTACCATTGTAACCATCAGGGAGAATCAATGTAAAAACAATGTAACTATGCAACCATTTCAAGTATCTCAGATCAACTAAGAAGCTTAAATGAGCATATTTGTATAAGAAGTTTCAACCATGGTTCAAATGAGGTTGAACTAATTTGATTAGCTTTTAAGGCTTCTTATTTCCCACTTCTCTCTCTCAAATGCTATAAGTAGCTACCATTTTGACCCTTGTAAATGGTATCACACATGTATGGTGAAGCCCTACTATATTGATGTTATATTTTGCCTTTGAGCACTAATATAATTCTATTTTTGAGTTTTAAACAATTATCTAAGTCTGCAAGTGATGTATGGTGATGAGAAGTGATAATTCTCTATCCTTGCTTCCTTATCCTTTCATGTTTAAGAAAGAGTTCCTAGTCTAATAGGTCATATAGAGTGCAGTCTAGTGTGTAAATCTTTTTCAAGTGTAAAGTTGTCCTTGGAGTGTGTAATCTACCCTCTAGTTCATTTTCCTTGTGTTTTTGGTCACATCTCGCCTCTATACTAAAATACTCATGTTAGAACCCATTAAAGTTTAGAGACTAGTATGTATGCTTTATTACATTTATGGTAAAAATATGATGGTCATGTGGAAGAAATTTTTGGTGCATCACATCCTTTATATGAGGTTCAATTTATGCATTCTCTAACTCTTTTCCCCATAAATAAGTAGTAGTTTAAGTGATAATAGTACATGACATATTCAGGGAGCTAGCCCTTAAACCTAGAGGCTGATTTCCAATATAGGTACACCCACATACTTGGAAATGTTCCCATGTTTCCCAAATATGGAAGAGGCCTGAATAACCCCTTCTAAGGTGAAAAATTTGGTGATAATAGTTTTGGCATGCCTGATGGGATGCATTATCTTCAAGATAACTTGTTAAGGTGAATGTTGGTCTTGACAAACACAAAATGCAAATTGGTATGCTACTCAACATTTGGTGACTCCTCAAAGTAAATCTAGTTTAAGACCATTATTTTGTTATAGAATTACCCCCATAATTCATGGTCCTCACTAGGTCATCCTCTTCTAGAACATCCAATCCTATTAATCCACCCATTCAGCCTAAGATCCCTCTTGTAATTCAGTATCCATAGCTTAATCTACCCTTTGAAGAATGCGTATACTTAGTTAGGGAGGAAGATGTGAAAGAGGTTAAAGAAGTTAAAGGTCTTGAAGAAGAATACATGGATAGACATCATGGTTTCCCTACCTTAAACACTAATAATTCAATCCAACTTCATGCATATGATGCTATCCCTCCTAATTCCACAAAAGGTGTGCCCACGTTCAATAGTGAGAGTCATATCACATCTAATGAGCAGATTAAAGATGTTTCTAACATTTACATTTTTTACATATTTTTTGAGAGAACATTGAATTAGGATCCTTGCCATGTCCCTTAAAGGGAAGGATCTTGATTGGTATAGGTCACTATAATGTGGATGCATCACAACATCAGACGAGTTTGAAGTGTTGCTAATTTCTAGATTTGGAAATGAAAGTGACCATGATTCTCTCATACATCAGCTCAATATGACAAAGAGGGGACCCAAAGAAACAATGAATGACTTCAACAAAAGGTTTACAAGACTTGACATAGGTTTACTCCTCATATGAGACCACTTGATAGTTTTGTGTTCCTTACTTACTTGAGAGCCATTGGGACTAAAATTTCTTTCATGCTTCAATCTATGAGAGGATCCACCCTCCCTAAAGCATATGAGATTTCTATCAAATATAAAAATAATATCAACTAAGATGGAAGATTTGCACCTAAAGTGTCTATGCCTCCTTTGTATCATGCTTTTGCTAGTACTCCAGATGTAGCCTGAGTTCCTAATACCAATACCAAAACTAAGATAGCTCTTAGGCAAGAAAAAAATAATGTTGATTAGAAAGCAAAGTTCCTAGCCTTATAGGCTCAAAATAAAAAAAATAATGTACAATAAGGTGCCTCTCAAAACCCTTACCCATATCAATAATAGTATGATCAACAATTTGGAAGAGGGAGAGGCCAATGGCAGCCTAATCCTGATAGACTTCCTAATACATACAATCCTAACTCTACCACTAATGCAAAAGAGATGGTACCAGTTCATAGCAATTTGGTACAAGGAGAAGATTGGTAGTAAGACCAATTCATGGATGCCAATCATAATGGAGAATATTTTTTGGTGGATCAATGGTTAGTTACTCCCCTCTTATCAAATGAAGATGAGGTCATGATGTAAGTTAATTAGGGTTGACAACCTCAAGGAGGGATATGCAATTTTATGGTTGAAGACACTTTTGTGTTAAATCAAGGAGCCTCTATTGTAGAAAATATAAGGGCCAAGAGGAAGTATCTTGGAGGTGTCAATATCATGCCTACAAGTTCATCCAATCTTCCTATAATACAAAAAAACATAGCTACAAGTGTGACAGTTCTAAAGGCTTCCATGGTAGTTCTAAGGGCTTCTACACCTATAACAAGTCAAAATATGATAAGGTCTACTGCTATTCCTCAATTTATAAGTAATTATCTACCTAAAAAATACCAATACAAAGTAGGTATGGCTTATTTAAACATTTTATATTATTTTAAGAATACTAAAACATCCATTTCTCTTTGGGATGTTCTTCATATGCCTGGTCAAAAAGAGCTCCTATAAAAGTAATTATTTGTTATCCCTGCTAGTATCTCAACCTTAAATCAAATTCATGGCCATGTTGCTATTAAAAATTCTCCTAGTACCATTGTTTAACCATGTACTAGGGCTAATAAACCTCCACCATTTTAACTCACCCTCATTATAGGTGACACATTATTACATAATTGCATAGTTGATAGTGGAACTTCTACTTCTGTCATGCCCAAAGTTGTAGTTGACAAGCTAGGCCTAAAATATGAGCCACATAACAAAGGGGACCTTTAATTATATGGTACAAATACCAAGATATTAAGGTTTATAAAAGGATTAAAGGTTTTATTGCATGGTTATCCTAGTTTTCCTATCTTGAAAGACATAGTTGTGGTTGATCTCCTAACCCACTTTGTAATCTACCTCTCAATGGAATTCACAGCCAAAATAAGTGGTTATCTCTTAGCTGACTAGTCATTATTAGATTTTAGAGTAATATACGAGGCCAAGGTGAAAATTAAGATGCAACCTCTTGCAAGGCTTCATATTGAACCTTACATTGAGATAAGTTCTAATTTAAATTATGTTGTTCATGAAGAAAAGGATTCTATTCTAGATGATGTCACTTCCTCCAAGCTTGAGGGAATTGCATATTTATTTCTTTATGAATATGGTAATAATATTTATGATCATGATCCTTATTCTCTCATGGAGTAAATTGAGCTAGGAGTATATTTTATACATGAATATGGAATACCAACACCTCTACTCACCAAGGAAGAAGGTGAAGATGATGAACTATGGAAGATGTTTTTTGATGGTTCAAGAAATAAAGTTGGTGTAGGGGATTGTGTTATGTTGTTATCTTCATCCAAAAAATATTATTATGCTTCATATATATTTCATTTTAGTTTCACTTGTAATGTGACTAAGTATGAAGGTTTGATTCACGGCCTTTAATGGGCAAGCAAAAAAGGAATCAAGAACCTGCAAGTGTATAGAGACAATGAATTGGTTGTGCATCAAGTAAGGAATGTGATTTATTCCAAGAACCCTTTGCTTAAGTCATATAGGAATAATTTATGGTATCTACTTGAATAATTTAATGTATTTAATATTCACTTAGTGCCAAGGGAACATAATAGTCATGTTGATATACTAGTTACCATAGGAGCTCAATTTTACACTCCAACTACCATAAAAGAAGAAGGAAAGTAGTCTCATATTAATATCATTATCATACCTTTTGTACCTGATAATGAAGTTTCTTGGCAAGTGTTTGATAGTGATAAACACATTTCATGATTCTTGCAAAATGAGGCTAAGTTTTCTTTAAGGAATCAGAGGAGGCTCTAAGAACAATTGGGTGATTAGATTATGAAACTAAGGACCAATAAGATACCTAAGGGTTTGGTGACCTTAAAAATTATCTTTAATGAGAATGATTATAATAGGAAGGAGAAAGTTATTATAACTAAAAAAGAGGATAATTATGAAAGGGTCTTGATCTTCAAAGGAAAACTCCTCAAACTAGGCAAGGTATGTTCTACATTGGATAAACAAGCATTCATTAAGATTTGTAGAGAGTTTCATGATATCTTTGCATAGGCTCTTAATGACCACAAATGATTTGATTCTATCCTAGTTAACCATACCATCGATTTGGAATGAGGATTTAAATTAGTTGGACAAAATTAAAGGCCCATCAAACCCAATGTTAAGCAACTCATGAGAATAGAGCTTACCAAACTCCTTGAATCTGAATAATATTTCCCATCAAGAATTCAACTTGGGTAGCTAACCTTATGCCTATTACAAAATGAATGGGGAGATAAGGATTTGTGTAGAATTTAGAGATATTAATAGAGTGTCACTCAAAGATCACTATCTTATACCCTCAATGGAGCAGATTCTATAGATGGTTTCAAGTTCTCAACATTTATCCCGTATAGATGGATATTAAAGCTACAATCATATTTTAGTCAATGAATATGATCAATTAAAGAAAACCTTCACTACCAAATGGGGGACCTTCACTTATAGGAAGATGCCCTTTAGTTTGTGTAATGCTAGTGCCACTTTTTAAAGAGAAATAGACATGGCCTTCAAATGTTTGATCAATTAGATGCTATTATTTTATCTAAATGATATATAATTATTTTATAAGGATGATAATGAACACATGAAACACTTAAGGCAAGTGTTTTAAAGATGCAGGTAGTATGGAGTATCTCTTAATCCAAAGAAGTGCATCTTTGCTATCCATGAAAGTAATCTCTTAGGACATATTATTTCCAAAGATGGTTTGACTATTGATCCTAAGAGAATAGAGGCCATTATAGGATTATCATTTCCCTTGCATAAGAAAGGTCTTCAAATTTACTTGGGCAAGATAAAATTTTTAAGGAGGTTCATACCTGGTTTTACATATTTAGTAAAACCTATCACAACTATGCTCAAGAAGAACTAGGTCTTTTCTTGGACCAAAGAGGGTAAAGGCAATTTTGAATCCATAAAGAAAGAAATTGAAAAATATCCTACCCTTGTGAATCCTAATTTTACTAAGGACTTCATTTTGTATTTATTTTCTAACCTTGATACTATCTCAACCATGCTGATGTAAAATAATGATGAGGGTGTAGAGAAGCCAATTACATTCTTCAATCATATGAAATCAAGTACACATTTTTGGATAAATAGGTCCTTGATATTGTAAGAGGACTAAATAAATTCAGACATATGGTGTCAAATAACAAGATTCATGTTATGGTCTCTCATCCCAGCACCAAGGAGTTTATTTTGAGTAAATATCTTAGTGAAAAGAGGGTAGGGTGGATCACTAAGATAATGGAGTATGATTTTAATATCAAAGTGAAAAAATTAGTAAGGGGTAAATACCTTTGTGAACATCTAGCTTTAGATCTTCATGAGTCAAAAGAAGAGGCTCTAGTCAACCATGAGTGTCCCCAACCAACTATTTTATTGCCTCCACAAAGTTGGACACATGATATGATCATATTTTTCCAAAATGGTGAGTATCCTAATAATATTAATAGATCACAAAGGAGATATTTTAGATTAAAATCTATTCCATTTTGTCTTATGGATGGTGTATTGTTTAGGAGGGACATCAATGGTGTGGTATTGAGATGCATTGATAATGACCAGTCTGGAGTGTTGCTTGAGAATTTATATGATGGGATAATAGGAGGTTATTTCTCTCCAAGAATCATAGTTTCCAAGATCATGAGGGTTAGATATTATTGGCCCATCCTCTTCAAGTATTTCCATGCTTAGGTGAGAAGGTGTGGACAATGTGCTTTCTTTTTAGGAAAGCAAAATCTTGTATCTCTTCCTTTGAAGCCTATCCAAGTAGACTAACCTTTCATGCAATGGGGTCTTTATTTAATTGGCATGATAAATCCCCCATAAAGTGCTGGTCACAAATGGATACTCATAACAATTGACTATTTTATGAGATGGGTTGAGGTAGTAGCATTGAAGGAGGCTAACAAGATTGCTATCTTAGAGTTCTATGAGAGTAGCATAACAAGGTTTGACACCCCTTCTACTATTATTTCAGATAATGATCTTGATTTTATGGGTGATAAAAGAGCTAATTAGGCAAGTAATAATGGCATATTCTTGAGTATTTCATCCAAATATTATCCTCAAGGTAATGGGTTAGTTTAATATACTAAAAAGAACTTGATCATAATCATAAAGAGAAACCTAAAGCATAACCAAAGAGCTTAGCACACCAAATTGAAGATAGCATAATGGGATGATAGAATAAATCCCAAGAGGTCAATAGGGAATTCTCCTTTTATGCTTGTGTATGGAAGGGAAGCAAGTCTATCTATCTCTCGAGAGATACCTACCTTATAATTATCACACCAACTAGAGGTTCTTGAGAACACTCCAATGTAAGTGAGATTGATAGAATTAATAGAGTTGCAAGAGACTAGAGGTAAAGCTCATTAGGCATGAAGCATCATTAGGTACTGATGAAGAGGTATTTTGATAAGAAGGCAACTCAAAGATAATTTTAAGAAGGTGACATAGTCTTGAAATGGGATGAAGATAGATAAAAATTGGGGAGGCATACTAAATTTTATGCCCTATGGAGTAGACCATATGTCATCACCAAGTGCAAGCATTATAACTCCTTTCAGTTAGCAAGGATGAATAGAGAAGAAATACCTATCCCTATGAATGGGATATATTTAAAACCTTTCTATTGAGAGCTGAAGGTCTATCTTATAAATATTAGAATAGGTGTGTGTTGTGTTCGAATAAGTGCTCTTGAGCACATGTGTGTTTCTTTCTTTAGGTTTTATTCCTATTGTTTTCTTGTGTATTATGTACTATTAAATATATTTTATATGTCTATCCTATATACTTATGACTCCATATCCCAATGGATAGGATTAGGCAACTAGTCATTGCATAGAAAACATACCACCCTTGGTAAATTGCCAAAGATGTTGACCATTTTTTCACACAAGCCAAAATGGGTCAACCCCCCATAGTTAGAATATTGTATAAGGGATTTTTATAATTTTATAGGGTATGTTTCAGATCTTTTGATGTTATTATAATATGTCATTCTAAGTTTTGGTCATAGTCTAGCTTGGTCCTTGTGTCATTTATTATCTAAGAGACCATCTTAGATTCATATATGCAAGTGGAAAGTCTCCATGGTGATTAATGCAGTTAGAGCATAGATCATGTTGTTAATAGATGAGAAATGAAGAGTATTTTATAGACCCTATGGGATTTTAAGAGTGCTTGGAATGACTTAAGAAGCTCTTAGTATTCACCTGGTTCTTCATTATATTCATCTAGACATCTTGGGTCTAGTGGCAGAAATTTTAAGTAGGCAATTTGTTAATGTCATAATTATCATGTGTGGATGAGTCAGAGAGAATAGATAATTTATGTCTATTCATGTTAGTCCCAAGAACATATACACCAATTTCCAATTCATCTGCTTAAGCAAAATAAAAGATATTAAGATCCAAAGTTGGCCTCTCAGTCAAAATCCACTAAGTTTCCATATTTAGCCAATTTGCAAGGAGCTCAAATAAAACCAAGTGAGCATATTGATGATGAGGCCATATCTCATGCATGAAGTAGTTTTAAGATAAAATGATCATATGGTTTTATTCATCTTTGTACCTATTTGTTACACACTACATTTTAGATCATCTACCAAAGCATGATAGAAGTTATGGATGTTTAAAGTTGCTTCCTTAGTCAGATTTTGTTAAGTTTTCCATACCTAGCCAAATGAACTAGACCATCGCCAAATTATCATGAAGGATCAAAGGGATAAAAAAACATGTGAATTTAATATCTTCACTTAAAAGTCTCTTAGGACTAGTGAATCAAGTGGGTTCATCCCTTTTATTAAGAAGAACATCTCCTATAAATCTGATGCCTCCACAATTATTGTGCTTCAAGAAACAAGCCTTCAAATTTGGTCAAAAAACATAAGATGTTCATGATAACATCAAGTTAAATCCATTTTATAAATCCATATGATCCTAAATTTTATGGTCCATGGTATGTCAATTATGATCATGCAAACATCATTCAATGAGAGCGAGGATGTCAATTTTAAGATCATAAACTAGCCATTGGCTTTCAAATAGTGGGTCCCAAAAGATCAATGGTTGGAATTTGATCAAACATTTAGATCTAATGGTGAGTGGAGGTCAAAGGGGTAAGTGAATCTTAAGAGAAAAATTGTACATGACAAGTGTCAATGGTATTTTTAATTGGTAGAGGATCGATGGCTAGTGTTTGATCATGCAGATCAAAATCAATAAAGTGAGATGAGTCAATATGTCAACAAGCCAAGTCAAATTTTGATGGAAAATTATAAAAAAGGTGAGCCCAATATATTTTATGAAGGTTGATAATCCATTTTTGACCAAGGGAAATAATGTTTTTTAAGGTCATCTTGATGTCATTAAAGTTGGTTCAAATGCCATGGAGCAGTTAAAGTGATGCAGTCAGGAATAAAGAATATAAAGGAATGCAATTAGAGCTTATTTCAGACCTATATTTCAATATTTTTATGGATTTCAAGGTCATTTATACAACTCTATTTTCCATTATTATAAGGACTTGTGCATAGTCTATTTGGGCCTAATAGGAAAACTAATAGTCTGAGATTGGTTTTCTATCTATAGTAGACCCATGAAAATGGAGACCAGTTTGAGCATGATATAGTAAGAACAAAATCTAAAATTTCATTAGATTCTACACAGTTATACATTTAGGCTCCAATTGTTTCATCTCTAGGACAAACTACATTAAAGTGACCTCTTCTCTCAAATGTACACGTTATGACAAACTAGTTTGGAGCAGTTAGCATAGGACAAGTTTTTAATAGATGGATCTAACTATTATAACTATATTGATGTCAGAACTCATCTCAAAACCACTTTATCCTATCATTCCAAACATCAAGGAGCATCAGTGAAAAAATAATGTAACTATGCAACCATTTAAAGTATCATAGATCAATCAAGAGGCTTGAATGCACAAATTTGCAAAAGTAGTTGCAACCATAGTTCAAATGAGATTAAACAGATTTGATTCCCTTTTGGGGATTATTTTTTCCCACTTATCTCTCTCTCAAATTCTATAATTAGCTAACATTTTGACCTTTATAGATGGTACCACACCATGTATGGTGAAGCCCTACTGGATTGATGTTATATTTTTCCTTTAAGCATTAATACAAGTCTATTTTTAAGTTTTGAACAATTGTCTAAGTCTTCAAGTGATGTATTGTGATGAGAAGTGATAATTATCTATAATTCCTTCCCTTATCCTTTCATGTTTGAGCAAGAGTTCCTATTCTAACAAGTCATATAGAGTTTAGTCTAGTGTGTAAAGCTTTTTCAAGCATACAATTATCCTTAGAGTGTGTAATCTACCCTCTGGTTCATTTACCTTGTGTTGTTGTTCACATCTCACATGTATACCAAAACACTCATGTTAGAACCCATTAAAACTTAGAGACTAGTCTATATGCTTTATTTCATTTATGATATAAATATGATGGTCATGTGGAAGACATTTTTGGTGAATCACCTCCTTTAGAGTAGGTTCAATTTATGTATTCTCTAACCCTTTTCCACAGAATTAAGCAATAGTTTAAGTGATAAAAAGTACATGTCATATTTAGGGAGATAGCCCTTAAACCTAGGAGCTCATTTCTAATATAGGTACACCCACATACCTAGAAATGTTTCCATGTTGCCCAAATCTGAAAGAGGCCTGAACAACCCCTTCTAGGATGCAAGATTTGGTGTCAATAGTAAGCAAATGGGGTCCTAGATCACCTAAAGTAGAATATGGAAAGAAAATAAAACCCTATATCTATACTCCTTTTAAGCATAAAAATAATCTACACAAGGATTTATACATTCAAAACATATTAATATATACAATATATATCTATCAAATGAAATATCAAGAGTTAAGAATACTTAACTTTCAGATAACTCATCGAGTCTCAATTCCTTGGCTAATTGTGATTTGTAAGAGGTTGTTGTGTATTTTTAAGGATCACACTATAAAAATCATGTATATGCTAAGAAAATCATATTTTGCATCCAATACTTCCACAATACAAGTTATCTTCCCTCCAAGGCAAACCCTAAGTAATGGCTTATTCAAATGTAAATTTAGCCAAATTATGAATTGTAATGATGAAAAAATTAATGGTCCTCTCTATTGGATTGAAATGAGCCTTGTATTTATATCAATGGATAAGCCTTAACCCTTTTGAAAATTTATCTGATGAGGTTAGCTAACATGACCTAGATTGTTATAAAAATTTATTGTTAGGCCTTGAATTAGGTTGGTTGGGTCAACGTAATTTTGTAACATGTGATTAAAATTTTATAACAAGGTTGACTTAGTCAACTTGGTATTAAAATATTTTGTTTTCTTATTTAGGGGATATTTGAAAAGATATTTGATTAGGGAAGTGAATAAATGAGGTTTGAATTACTTGGGGACTTAGATAAGAGAGTTTTATAATGGGTTTAGGTGATGATAGAGTTTACCAACAATATTTTTAAACATCAATGGTCTACCCACCCTTTTCCTGGTACACCCTTTAAGGCATGCACTCAAAGAGATCAAAACTCAATAGGTTCCTAGAATAGAGAAAGTGTCAGTAAATGATAAATTTTAAAAATATTATATATCTATATAAATATATATATATATATATATATATATATATATATATATATATATATATAGTACCACCTAATTCTAACATTATTTTCTATGAGATAAGAACACCGATTTATTGATATGCCAATCTTTAAGTAACATAAATAATTGATTTGACATAGACTGTGAGGTTTCTTTTAGGTGAATAAGAGTAGTTTGGGAAGATTAAGACTTGTAAAAGGCATGAGGGTGTGAAAGAATGGTGAATGAGAGTCATGTTTTTATGCACAACTTATGTAGGGTGAAGGTAAGTAAACACTAACATTTTAAAGTATCAATTACCATATTTTAGTGTCTAAATAACCCTTTTTCATTCATATTTTTATGATTATTTTTATATTTTAAAAAATCTAAATATTCCTGGTTTTACACTATTTTAGGAGACATCAATCTAAAACAACAATATTATACACAAAATATCTCCATGAAAAACAATGAAAAAATTAGTACAAATTAAAGGGTGTCAACAAAGAGACTCTATAGTAGTATAATACAAGGTTACCATTTAAATAGTTTACAAACCTTTTTTTATCATATATTAAAATAAGGACTAATAACCTGAGACAAAATGCTAAACACAATGATGAATCCTAAAAAATAGTGCATGGAATTATATCAATGATAATATATCTTATATTTTAAAAATGTAATCATTAAGGTAAATATATAAAAATGAAGGAAAATATGGGAAATGATAATTTCCCTTTTTTTCAACTTCACATAACATAATGAGAACAAAAGATATTATTGATTTTCTACATAAAAACCAAAAATATTTGTAAATACACAAACAAAAGAACTTCATGATAGAAAGATAATCATTGAGTCTAATTTTTATTATGATTCTCATGAGGCTTATGCTATGAATGTGAAGTTTAATATATCAATTTCTTCATCTCATCTTGAATATAAAAATTGTAGATTAAATATTTTTAATGGTGAGCTTGGAGATAAAATGGAAATGACATGGATTATGTGTCAATTTTCAAAATTAATTGGGGAATTTGTCTAAGGAAAAACATGCAATTCTCATTATAATTTGAAATGGATAAAGCCAAAAACTATATAATTTTCAGCTCTAGGAAAAATGAGATGAGATGGATGGATCACATGACAAAGAATGTGAAATTTAAATTGGATACTAATATGGAAACAAATATAGTGAATGGATCCACCATAGAGTCAACATTCCATGTCACCAAGGTAAAATAACATGCTGAGAGTTTATGCTTAGTTTTAAGACATGACTAGGTAACAATAAATAAACTAATATCTAAAATTGAAATTCTTTTCTTTGACTAACTTTACTATTATTAAATTTATACCTCTTATATTTTTTATGGATGGTGGTGCCTATAAACACATTATGTTCTCCTATATCACTTTATTGATTTTTTCTCTTATAAGGGCATGTTGACACATCAATCTCCTTAAGTGTGTGTCCTGAGTAGAGCTTCAAGAATGGGGTAAGATCAATTTGTGGTACTTTAAAATATATTTATTCATATATTATTTCATACCTTCATTAATATCAATTTTAAATCCTCTAATTCTCTTTCCATCTCACCTCTCCATCTACTTTCCATTCAATCTTGTTAGCCACCCTATGTTCCTACTATATCAACTTAGGTGATACAGTCTATTTCATGTCTATCTTTCATTATATTATCCTAGATAATATAATTTATGTCCCTATAATTTTAATTATATCATCCTGGTTGATATAATTTTCCAACTATATTGACCTGGTCGATATCAGTGGCTTATAGTTTAGGGTTAATTCTTGGTTTGGAGACATATATATGGCTCATATTATAATTTCAAACATATCACAACACTCATCTTCTATACTTGAAATCACATTATACTCTTAAGTATTATAAGGATGATTTATAGGTTAAGGTCTTGCTCTTGGAGGTATAATCTTACTTAAAGGTATTTGAATCTTAATAGGAGCCATGCTAAGGAGGCATCTTAGTATTTGGAATCTTTAGATAAAGATATATAAGTATTATTCTTTCCATTTGAGGTATTCATACTATAACATCTATTTCAAAGTGTCACTTGAAATAAGGGAGAGATTGATGCATCGATGAGTCACCCCAGAGGTAAGTATCTCTATCCATGTTCTCTTTCATTTATTTACTTAGTAGATATATTTGTTTTACTTATTTTTATAATAGATATGTGTTTTTGTGTCTTATATTATGCTCCTCCTTATTCCAAATAAGTTTTTATATCTAGAGGGTTTCTTAGGCTTACCATTATGTCCTTAGGTTGCATAGGCTATCCATTGGTTGACCATTGTAGTACTCAATTTCTTATTAGTTTAGTATGTTACAACTATCTTGGATCTAGGTTACCCTTATTCATTACTTCCTAAGATATGGTATCCTTATTATATCTTTGAGACACCCCATTTTTACCATTTCTATATCATCAATTTACTTTTGGATCTACTTATATTCATACTATGTATCTTAGGCATAGGATTTTGAATCATATAACTTTACTATTGGGTGTGATTTACCCTCTACTAGATTTATGACCAACTCAAACACCATATTTATACCATCCAAGTACACATAATCTATAGTGTTATGACCTTTTTCTGTATCCTAGTCTATAGAGAGAAAAGGTATTGTTATTGGTCATCCTAGCCAATGTATACATTCTAGTGACCTCAACATGAATCTTGTCCCACTGCTAGTTGGATTATTTTAAATTTTTTCTTATTTGATTATTCACATTATCTTCATAATTATCATAAATTTTGATGAAGTTTTTATCTCAATTTTATTTCCCAACATAATATAGTTTCTTGTATATACAATTGTATCACCTAACCTAATACAATTTTTTATGTCTACAACTATATCAGCTAGCTTAATATAATTTCCTATCTTTTCTAGTTACATCAGCCAACTTAGCACAATTTCATTTCTAATACAAATGTATTAAAAAACCCAATAAATTATTATCTTTCTCATATCTAACCCTACTATATTGTCTATCCCTATACATTCCTTTTTCACTATTTTTATATCTTTAATTGCATTAGCTAAGTTGATATATTTTCCTAACTTTATTATGATATTTATATTTTTTATATCTTTATAAATCTTTCTCCTCTTAGGATTTTTTTAATGATTCTTAATTCATTCAAATTTTACAATGGATTGCTCTCTCATTCCTTATTTTCCTAACATTGATGAAAAATCCTCATGGTGTAGTTTTCCCAATCCCAACATAGTTTTATTGAGTGTAACATGGTTCAAACCAACCGACCTTTAGGCTTAGGATATCCTAGTCAAACTATCAAAATATTTAAATTAACATCATTTATACCCCAAAAAATAATGGGAGTCTTATTCCTATATGTCCCTCCACTACACCTAGGAAAACCAACAATGGTCCACCTCATAATGCCAATGTTTGGAATCCTTCCCCTAGTGTTCCTCTTCCTCTCAATAATTCTAAAAATTCCATTAAAAATCCTCCTCTTGATAGTTTTCAAGTCCTTTAACAAGTGATTAAACAAATGTCCCTTGTGTAAGATTTTAGTAGTAACCAATTTATCCAAATGCGAGACCACATCTTGAAAATAGATAACCAACCTCCTCAAGTTGTTTAAATTGACCAAATCAAAATTTAATTCCTCCTCCTCTTATATATGCTAATGTAAATCTTATTCCTCAAATTCCAACTCAAAATAATATTATTCAAAACCTTCAAAATAAATTTGTAGCTCCCTTCATTTTATCTATGGATATTAGAAGTATTTATCCAACCATCACATATGATAGGACTACTGATCCTACCTTACATATTAAAGGCTTTGGTAATATCTATAAGGAATGGATTCAAACTAACACCTACACATATACCATGCTTCTAACTAAATATTTTGTTGTAGATGCATTAGAATGGTACAATCAACTTCTAACTAGATACATTACACAACTAGAGGATTTAGTTAATAATTTAGTTAAGGAATTATAACATAATGAACTTCATGAGAATATCCTTATCAACTTCATTAATGCCATGATTTTTTAAAATTGTGAAAGTCTATAGTGCATAAATCATAAAATAACATGAGTATTGAAAATATATTAAAACTATTAACACTCTTAAGGCCCCTCTTAAATATAAAATTAGGATCTTTTATCCTTAAATTTTAGAAGTCTTCGATCAAGAAAAATGAAAATATTTACTTATGATCCAATTTGAACCATCTACTATAAATAATAAGGAATATTATCAAACCTCAACTAATGACATTAACGCTAAAACATCTTAAAATAATCCCCCCTCCCCCAATAATCTGAAGTGGGAGCCTTCAATAAAAACCCTACCTTCCCTTCCATAAGTTTTGAATAACTTAGGAAGATAATACCTCAATATAAGCCTTATATACATGCTTCATCCCCACCACCATGGTATGATCTATACAAGTTCTTCTAGTTCCATGATGACATTAGTCACTCTCATGAGACATGTGCACTTCATATACTTTCCTTGGATCTTATTTTAGGGGAAATATTCAATCATGACATTATCATAAAATGTTTCCATATATAATATCTAAAATCCTCTAATAATCAATCTTCCCAATATAATAACTCTTATTAAACTCATCAATATAATCCTCAAAATCAAAAATCATAGAAAGCCTCAAATATATAATCCTAATACACAACATTCCAATGAGTTCCTTGTGTTGTTGATGTTGAGTATGATCATTATTATACTAATTATAAATATTTATTGTGTCAAAGGTTAACTATAGTCAAAATCCCACTCAAAAATATCATGTTACCAAAACTAAGAAGCATTCCCATAATTAAATGCTTCTTAAGAATACTATTACCACTACCTCTTCTCTTGATTTTTTACCTAGTGATGAACTTGTTTCACCATTGAAGTCTCAACCTAGTACCATAAATATTTCTTCTACTTGACCTCCTAAGATTAATATTTCAAATCAACCTAAGTGTCATTATGGTTTTTATCCAAAATCCCAATGAAACTTTTTAGATGAGATTAAATCCATGCATTACAATATTCCTTTAATGGAACTTATGAGAAAATCACCATATCATCAAAAATTTCTCATGAAATAATTGTAAGACATTGAGTAATCTCCATATATAAAAATTAAACTATCCTCAACCTTATAAAGGTCCTACACCTATGGAATCCCATGTCATCAAAACCATATTTCATCCTCCCCCTTTAGGTAACTTTCCATATATTTTCCCATGTATGATATGATAAAAAATGAAGTTATTTTTTGAGCCGATGACCCACCTCTCTTTATTATAATCATGATCAATGATATTTAAATAATGAATTTTTTTGTGGATAAAGGTTTAATAAATGTTTTTACATCCCTTTATTTAATCCAAATAGGATATTCCAAATATGACCTTAAATAAATTGGACTTACATTTCATGGATTTGAAAAGACTGACTAAAAAACTATTGCATCAATATTTCTCTCATTATTAGATTCAAAATAATATGCACCAAGCTTATGGTCTTAGATCTTCCACTATCTTACAGTCTCCTTTCATTTTTCCTTGGAATCATTGCATGATAGCTATTACTTCTTTTGGTAGCCAATGGATAAATTTCAATAATGATGGAAAGTGTTATAAGCATGAAATTGATACAAACCTATGTTATCTCAAATTTTATAATGATAAATATTAATATCACATCTTGACTTATTCCTTGCATTAATAGTCCTCTTCCTAAGTTTTTTAACATGCATCTTGATTTTCATGTCACTCTTATTGACTCTAATGATGATGAACCCAATGAACTTAATTTTTTTTGTAACACTACTAAATTACCTACTTACATAGAAAAATGGATTCCTCCATCTAGACTTAAAATATATAGGACCCTTCCCTTTCTTAATGATGATAGTGAGATCCCACCTCTTTGCAAGTCTATTGAAGCTTCCTATACAGAAAATGATTTTTCATGCAATGAACTTTGGGTAGCTAAAATTTTCCAAGATACCTTATTACTTTTTCCATGAAACTTTAGTCAAATTTTTATATCCATAAAAGACACTTATAATGAGAACTATCAACAACTTTAATATACATGTAATATTTCTCCATATTATGATGTTGATTATATAGTTTCCCAAGCCCAATCACAAAACTTCATGTGATTAATTATCAATAATATCTTTATAGGATTCATTACTTTAATCATCATGTTTGTGTAATCCAGCTTTCTCCTCATTTAAATTCTAGTGATGGATAGAATTATTTAGAACCCAAGGTTATGTTCCTTATTTTCATCCACCATTGGAAAATGCTTTATTTAGTATTTTTATTTTATTTTATTTCTTGAAATTCTTAGTAATGAATGATTTTATAGATAATTTTAGCACATTATATCTCATCTAACTATATGGACTAGTGTAATATATTATAGAATGTTTCTTACCTTGTTTATTGTATCGAATAGCCTGATATAGTTTAAAATGTTTCCCATCTCTCTGACTATATCATCTAGCATGATATAGTTCATAGTCACCTAGATATTCCCCATTGTACCATCCATATAGATAGTACTGATAAAATATATTTCTATTCACCTAATGGTATCATATAAACATCACAGAGATGATATAATTGTATTAAAACCTTTAGAAATTTCTAACAGTATCAACCATGACCAAGAAAGTGTTGATACACTATGAATTTATCCTATCTCCTTTCATTATTATATCAGTCATTCTACTCTATTTTCATCCCATTGTATCAACTAACCCATTATATTTAAGCCCATTTATATTCTAAATAACTATATTTTCCACCCTAATACAATTCAATCTAGGTCTTTTGTACTAGACTATATCAACTAGGTCTGTATCGTATAGAAAATTTTAGGTTCCAACATTTTCTTAGATGAAAAAGCTATTATTTTAAGATAAATCCACTTAGAATTTGATAAAAAAATTCAAATTTATTATTGATCTTGAGGTATGTGTTGAATATTATATCCCAATTAATAAAATTCTTAAAGATGAATCCATCTTAAAACTCCTTCATGCAAGATAACATAAACTTCCACAGCATCACAAACTTGGCCACTTTGAGAATACCTCTCCTTACTTTAGTAATTTTTTTATAGTGTTTATCCTAATCCCGATCCCCTTTCTAAGTTTTCTACCACACCATACCATTTCCAAGATGAAATTCCAATGCTCATTGAGGAAACTAAATAAGTCAACTTAGAAACATGTATGAATCCTCAAACCATCCTCATCTCTAAATATATTTACACTAAAGAAAAAACAACTTTATCTTTTCCTTAATAGATTCATGAATATTTTTTATGTTCATATGAGGATATTTCTAGCACTGAACCTAGCATAGTTGTCCATAACTTTATTACTTATTGAGATTTGAAACTCATTCACCAAAAGAAATAAAAATTACCTCCTAAAGTTTCCCAAATTTGTCATAAAGAATTAATAATGTTCCTAGTTGCAAATTTCATCAAACATATAGATTAATTTGAATGGGTCTATAACATCATACCCATTCACAATAAAGTCACTATGGTCATTTATTTTGTATTGACTTTTGTAATCATAATATATCATGCCCTAAGGATAAGTCTCCTCTACCTTCCATAAATGCCATTAATGAATTTACAAATAGTTATGAAATTATTTCCCTCATTGATGATTTTTAAATGTATAATTATATTAATGTTTCCTTTGAATATCAACATAAGACTACCTTTACTATCGACTAGGGCACATATTATTATGTTAAGAATCCTTTTGGCCTTAAAAAATATTGGGTTAATTTTACAATGTGAAATGACCTATAATTTTCATGATTTTATCTAAAAAATAGCTTAAACCTATGTGGTTGACATAATATCCAAATACAAGCATAATTAATATCACCTTCATGACTTAGTTATCATATTTTAGCATCTTATTAAATACAAAATTAAGCTTAGTTCTAAAAAGTGTATGTTATGTGTTACCTCTGATAAAATTTTAAGATTATTGGTCTCACGATGAGTGATTGACATGGATCCATTAATATAGAAACTATTCATGGCATACCTATACCTTGGTCCATCACTCATTCACAATTATCTTGGGAAACTTGGGGCAATCTATTGATTTTTTTTTTTGAGTGGGCTTACCATACACATTTGATAAACATCTTTATCGATAAGGGTGTGAATATTGAGTGGATTAATACTTGTCAATAAGCCTTTGAAAATATTAATGAATCCTTTCTTTTACATCCCACTTTAAAAACATATAATATTTATTGATCTCTCATCTTGTATACATCATCTACCCCCATCATTTGAGGCAATGCTTGCACACAAAATTATTCTTACAATGAATATGTTATATAATACATTAGTCATGATTTGATACATTATGAAACCCATTATAGTAATATGGAGTATGATTGCCTTACAATATATTTTACCATTAAAAATATTTGGTACTACATGCTTTATCAAAATACATATGTCATAGTCCATTCAAATCCTCTTCACCATTTATGTTCTAAGGCTTTCTTCCCTGGAAATTGAATTGGAAAGTAGATGACACTCTTGATGATGTTTGACCTTAATATTATTACCCATTTTTTTAAATTCCAAGTTATTGTTGATCAACTTACCTCCACACTTATACCATCTCAGTGACACCTTTTGGATACCCTTATATATGAGGATGTCCTCTTGATAAAAGGAATTAATCAAGATATTTCCCTTAAAGAACGCTTCCATCATTTCATAGTTGATATTGAGGTTCAATCCATCAAATAACCTAAAATTTTAGTTTCTAATTTCAAAACCTCTATGAAATCTACCTTAGAAAAACTACCCAAGCTAACCATTAATTTTCATGAGGAAACTTAGACATTCCATTTTCATGAATCCAAGTACCTTCAAGGCAAGAGATGGTAGGTGAAGTTAATGGGGATTCCTCCTGCTTTGACATGGCCATCATCTCTAACAAACAATTGACAAATGTAAAAGTGACATGGCTCAGTCAGGTTCATAGATGTAAGAATTTTAGTCCTCATACATAAGCAAACAAATGGAGGATGTCATATAAATTAAAGATAGATATCAAGTAGTTAGAAAAGATAGATTGAGCATTTAAGACATTCCTAGACTTTCCCTTCTTAGTGGACCATGACATCATCATCCTCAATGAGTTTTATATTCTAGTACATTTATTGACTAATTAGAGGGTTGGAAAACTATTGGAGCTAATGGTGGTTATTTTTTTGGAGAAGGATTAGTTCTAATTAACCAAGTGTGGGTGAGAATTCATGGAGGGTGGTTGGATCTCATTTATTTATTTTTGTTTGCTCACCTCTTCTTTTTGGGTCTTCCATTTTTCTATATATGTCTTGGTTCTTTTCAAAATAAGATATCCTCATTTGACAAGGAATAACCCTATCAAAATTTGTAGGAAAGACCTTTTAAAGTAATAAATATTATTTTTACCTATCTATTATCTAAAAATTATGTTTATAAAGCTTGTGCATAATGGCCTTATGAAGAAGTTTTCTTCCATGTCCTTTGTCCTTCCTTCTTACTTATTTTTAGGTTAGTTATAGGTCTAAACTTGAGCTCTTTCCAACATTAATGGATGCTTGGTATGAATTTTGAAATTCCTCTCTACTTCATATATGGCTTAGTGAGCCTAGTTTATGAAAAATTGATGCAAATTAATCAGTTGTGAGGTTGTGTAAGCAAAATTATCTTATGCTGAGTTAGTGTTTATTTCATGATTATGTGGGTCACTCTCTATTTGGTGCATCACCTTTATTAGTTCAATTTTCCCTTTTTATGTTATCTTTCTCTCCCTTTTCCTTGGTCAACAATAGGTTTTAGTGTGTGGGAATACTTAAAGTGAAGCATCTAAGGAGCTATCCTCATTAAAAAACCTAGAGGTTCAACCTCGCTATAGGATACCCACAGCCTAAGGTTGCTCCAATTTTGTAGCTGGGAATGAGAGAGCCTAAAAAACTCTCCCACAGGGGTGCAATTCCATGCTATAATAGTTTTTGGCACACATGGTGGGACCTTTTCAAGAAAATATTGGTCAAGTTTGATGTCAGTTTGATCAATTTTCAATGGTTGTAGCTTTCATCTTTTAGTATCTGACAACTCTAAAGAACACTCAGTAATCTAGTGGTAGAATAGTAACTATATTTCATGCCAAAGGTGACTACAAGATCGAATTCTATAGGTATTCCTTTTAAATTTGTTGAATTACCTTTAAACTTAGCAAGAAGGTTAAGGTTCACCCATACATAGGAAACTACTTTCCTAAACTAGTTATGACGTATACCTATGTAACAATATCCTTGTTAGACCCTCTTGCCACCATGATTCCCCAAAGATATTTTATAGGTTTTAATGGCTAAAGTCCTTTAAATTTACCACAATATGACCCTATGCTAGTATCATCCCTCAAAAGCATCCCATATTTCATAGGAGACAAAGTTGTAACTCCTACTGAACACATCACAGATAGCCAATTTTTACAATATTCATTATATCATAGTAGAAAATGTAGCCATTAGGTTATTAGATATAAATTTTAAGGTAAAGGCTTTACATTTGTATAGAGGTCTAGCTCTTAACTCAATTCAATCATGAGATCAGTTGGGAACAACCTTATGTAAGAGGTTGGTAGATAAGAGTGACCATTTATCACTAGTAGAGTAGTTTACCATAATCAAAAGAGCCCCCTATGAATTCATGCAAGACTTCAACAAGAGATTTCAAAAGGCTTGGGATAGGATTCTAGCTGCTATTAGACCATCCCCTAACTTTGTAATCTTTTACTATTTAAAGGATCTAAATAGTGACATAGTTGTAATGATGCAATCCATGGGAGGGGATATTATTTTAGATTCTTATGAAGTGGCTATCAAAGCTAAAAATTGCCTAGTTCATGCTGGCAAGCTTATTCTTAGACTCCTAATGCCCCTTTTCCCTGAGATTAAACCACTCCCTGAAGTCATCCCCCCACTTGATGTTATAGTTCCAACTCCAACAATTATTTATATACCTTTACCAAAGCAAGAGAAGGCCTCCAATAGTGGATCTAGTGACTCCCAAGAGCAAAATAACTACTTGGAACTAAAGAGCATGCTCCAATTCTTGGGGAATGATATGGTTAATGTCAAGAGATAAAAATATTACAACAAGCTATATCAAGCTCCTTATTAGACTCAGTAGCAGACTTATCAAGAAAATAGGCCACCTTACAAAGGAGGTTTCTAAGGATAGGGGCAGCCTAATTATGCTAGACAACATAATTATAATCTAAATTCTATAGGACCTTTCAATTCCTTGGTTCTTATTCAAAATAATATGGCTCAAGAGGCTAAAGGGATAAAGCCTTAGAATTAGTCTTTTGGGTAATCCATTATCCCAATTAATGCTTCTAACTAGGATTTTAATGACCAATGGAAATAGGTTGTTGCTTATGGGTACAATAAAGATATTATGGCTCAATGCATGGAGATCCCCATGATGATAAAGCTAGAGTATCCTCCATAAGAATAAGGATCAGATCAGGTATCAAACCAACTAGAAGCTATAATGGTTATCAGTGATCAAGAAGAGTGTTATGCATCCAATCAATAGGCCATCCTGAGTCTGGCTCACATCTCAGTCTTAGCAAACATAAGATTTAAAATAAGGAAAATGGGGGACAACCAAGAGGCATTCAAGGAGCCTCCTATCACCACTACTTCACTAACCAAGCCATTAGCAGTAGCTCCCAAAACTTAAGCAAAGGTTGGTGGTGCACCAATCAATATTGTTTAATAAATGAAGAAATCCAATGTGAGCATACTAATGTGGGACGTGATTTCCATGCTTGGTCAAGTAGATATCCTTCAAGTAGGTTTGTCTAACATAAGTGTTAAAAAAACTATAGGTAAACAACCAAGCAAGTAATTTGAGGTTCTCACCAATGAAACCCAATGTCCTCTAGGAGAAAAACTAAGTAGTTTAGCCAAACCCCCTCTATTCTATATTTTATTAATTATCAATGATTCCTTGGTACATAATTTCTTGGTAGATAGTGGGGCTAGCACTTCAATCATGCTAGAGTCTATAACTGATTAGCTAAACCTTAAATATGAGCCACACACCAAGGGAGTCCTAAAGCTTGATGGTTCTTCGATAAAGCCATCAGGAATCATTAAGGAATTGAGCTTAACCCTACATGCTTGTCTTAGTGTTTTGATGGTGTAGGATGTGTTGATCCTTGATGTTACCCCTCACTTTTCATTGTGTCTTTCTAGAGAATCCACAACCATAATTTGGGGTTATCTTGTAGTAGATTGGTCCTACATGGAATTTAGGTATGGGACTAAAGTATCAATCAAGATTGAAGCCATGGAATAATTCCTCATTGAACCCCATTAGCCATATAACATAAATCTCAATTATACTATCCTTGATGAGGATGAGTTTACAATTAGTCAAGAGCTAAACACTTGTCTTGAAGAAATTATATATTTATTCTTAGGTGAGGCATGAGGGGGATAATAAATTTCTTAACCCTTTGGAAGGTGTTAAAGAAAGAGACATGGGTGTCTATTTTCTACATGAAGAAAATCAACTCATGCCTTCCCTCATTGGACTAAAGATGACCTCAATGGTATGTGGAAGTTATTCTTTGATGGTTCAAGGAGTAAGAATGGAGTAGGTGTAGGTTAAATGTTAGTTTCCCTTTTAGATGATAATTTTTTATCTTCTTATAGGTTTTATTTTAGTTTCTCTTCAAATGTGACAAAATATGAAGGCTTAATCCATGGCCTTCAATGGGCTAGTACGAAAGGAATAAAATAGCTACAAACATATGGGGGATAGTGAGATTATAGTAAACCAAGTTAGGGGCCTAAACATTATAAATAATCCTTTGATGACATCCTAAAAAAATAGGGTGTGGGATCTAATTTAAGATTTTGAAGCCTTTGACATTCAAGCTATGCCAAGGAACCAAAATTAGCATGTTGATAGGTTGGCAGTCGTGGGGGCTTAGTTCAAGTTCCCAATAAAAATAAAAGAAGCCAAGGTTTAGCCACATGTCAAGGTGGTGGTGATTCCATAAGTGCCAGATAATGAGGTCCATTGGTAGGTTTTTAAATTGATAAAAACATTTCTTGTTTCTTATAATAAGAAGCTGAGTTTTCCTCTACTAACTAAGAGAAGTTTCAACATCAGTATGACAATCAAATCATTCAAATAAAATCAAAAAATCTCCCTAAAGGGTTGGTAACCCTTGAAGACCTTTTCCATGAGGGAGACCATATGAGGAAAGGCAAGGTATTAATGTAAAATGATGAAGAAAACTATGATAGAGAGTCCTCATCTTCAAGGACATGCTTCTCAAGTTTGGGAAGGTAAGCAACAGGGTTGAAAGGCACATCTTCATTAAAATTTTTAAAGAGTTTTCATAAATTTTTTCTTGGGAGTATATAAATTTGAGAGGCTTTGATCCAAATTTATCCTAACATACTATAGTGTTGGAGGCTAATACTAAGCTTGTGAAGTAGAGACCCATCAACCCTGAAATAGAAGATCTTATGAGGAAAGATCTAACCAAGTTTATTGCATCCAAGATGATCTTTCCCATAAAAAACTCATCATGAGTAAACAATTTGGTGCCTATAAGGAAGAATAATGGTGAGATCCATTTGTGTGTTGACTTCAGAGATCTTAAATGGGTCTCTTTGAAGGACCATAACCCTTTACCATCCATAGAGTAGCTTCTTTAAATGGTTGCAAGTTTAGAACATTTTTATCTTTTGGATGGGTAATCGAGATACAACCAGGTGTTGGTGAAAGATGAAGATCAATAAAAGACTACCTTCACCAACAAGTGGGGAACGTATGTTTATCAAAAAATTCCTTTTGGATCATCAAATGCTAGGGACACTTTTTAAAAGGCAATGGACATGGCTTTCTAAGGGCTGCTAAATTAAATGGTGCTAGTCTACTTAGATGACATCATAGTTTTCTCCAAGGATACCAATGAGCACATGGACCACCTGAGGTTGATATTTGAGAGATGTAGAGAGTATGGTATCTCTTTCAATCCTAATAAAATTGTTTTTTCTATTCATGAAGGTAAGTTGTTGGGCCATGTTATTTCAAAACAAGGATTAGCTATTGATCTTGATAGAATTAGTGAAATCTTGACCTTATTCTTATCCAATAATAAGAAGGGACTCTAAAGTTTTCTTGGGAAAATAAAATTTGTGAGGAGGTTTATACCTAGTTTTACAAAATTGGCCAAACCCATCACTACTATGCTTTAGAAGAACCAAGTATTCACTTGGTCAAATGAAGGTAAATTAGCATTTGAGGCTATCAAGCAGGCCATTGCCCAAGCAACCACACTCATGAACCCTGATTTCTCAAGATATTTCTTATTATATTCCTTTACCAATATCAATAATATATCAACTATTCTGATGTAAAATAATGGTGAAGGACTTGAATAGCCAATAGTTTTTTGAAATTAAGGGCTAGAAGGATATGAGGTGAAGTATACTTTCATATAAAAACAAGTCCTTATAATGGTAAAAATTCTTAAAAGGTTTAGGCTCATGCTCTCCAATAGAAAAATCTATATTATGGTGTCTCATCCTAGAGTGAGAGATTTCCTTCTTAACAAAGACTTGAATGAAAAGAGGGCTAGTTGAATTACCAATGTTATGAAGCATGATGTAGAGATCAAGGTCACTAAGTTAGTGAGAGGAAAAAGTTTGTGTGAGCACATGGTGGATGAACTTAATGAAAATAAAGAGGTTATTTTGGTAACAAAAGATAACTTACAAATGGATGCACTCTTACCTCACAATAGTTAGCTCTAGGATATGGCATGTTTCTTGATGATAGGTGAGTGCCCACAAGGTATGGATAGAGAAAAGAGAATGTATTTTAGACTTTAGTCCATACCTTATGCATTGGTTGGTGAGGTTTTATTTAGAAAAGACCTCAATGGAGTGATCTTAAGATGCATAGATGGTAACTAGGTGACTAAGCTTTTGGAGCATTTTCATGATGGACCTATGAGAGGCCATTTTTATCCAAAGACCATAGTAACAAAGATAATGAGGGTGGGATATTACTAGCCCAAAATTTTCAAATATGCATATGCATGGGTAAGAATGTGTCATAAGTGTGCTCTCTTTAAGGGTAAGAAAATATTGGTTGCCCTTCCTCTCAACCCAATTCAAGTAGAGCAACCCTTCATGTAATGGGGGCTAGATTTCATAAGAATGATCAACCCTCCATCAAGTGCAGGGCATAAGTAGGTGATTACTATAATTAAATACTTCACCAAGTGGGTGGAAGACATTTCATTGAAATAAGATAATGAAATTGAAATCTTAGACTTCTATGATAGCATCGAGACCAAGTTTGGTGTTTCATCCACTGTTATTTCTGATAATGCACTAGCATTCCTTAATTTGAAAATGAGTGAATGGGATCTCAAGATGGGCATCTACCTTAGCACCTCTTATAACTATTATCCTCAAGGAAATGGATTGCTTGAGTCCACAAATAAAAAAATTCTAAGAATCATCAAGAGAACCATGGAAGAAAACTCGAGGACATGGCACACTAAACTAAAGATAGCCTTGTGGGCTGACTAGGTGACTCCTAAAGCTACCATTGGAAATTATCCATATATTTTAGTATATGGAAGGGAGGCCAAGCTGCCCATTTCTCATGAGCTACTTGAATTAGAGATTTCCCATCAACTAGAGCTATTAGAATATGAGCCCATGAATGTGAGGTTGGTAGAACTCATGGAGATTGAAGAAATAAGAGACATTGCAATGAAGACACTAGAGTCACATTGATCCTAAGTCAAGAAATATTTTTCTAAGAGATCCCTAATAAGGTAATTTAGAGAAGGGGATCTAGTCCTTAAATGGGATTCAAATAAGGCCAAGTCAGGGAATCATACCAAATTCGACAGCTTGTAGAGTGGTCCTTATTTGATCCACATATGCAAACAACATAATGCTTTCCAACTTTCCCAACTAGATGGAGAGGTAATACCCATCCCAATTAATGGGATTCATCTCAAAACTTACTTTTAGAAGAGTTTGTGGCCATTATTTATATTTTACTTTTGTATAATTTTTCATGTTTTCCTCTAAGTACTTTGGGCATAGTTTTGTTTTGTTCTAGTTGTCCGTATTGCTTCAAAGGGAGGTTATGATTTAGTGAAAAAGTGACTTGAATCCATGCCCAATGGATGGGTTTGATGAGGTAACATGGTATAAGTTATCTTGCATTGAGAAGCATACAACCCCTATGAGCCACCAAATATGTTGGCCATTTTTGGCCCATATATTAAGCTCTTGCATGGTTTGATGAAACATTAGGTTAAAGGCTTAGAAATGGATCCGATAGCAGTGTTCAAGAATAAACCTATAATCCAAAATCTAAATGAAAAATATCTTTTTTCACTAAGTCATAATACTTGTTCATTCTTTCAGAGAACAAGTGAAAGGTGATTTCTTTTAGGCCTATTTTGGTTTCATTTTCCTTTTGGGAAAATTGTGCGAATAATTTCCTGAAGGAATTCTTTCTCCTTTCAGCTAAGTGTTCTCTATTCAAGAGTTTTGTCTTGGTTTCTTTCATTTAAGTGTCAAAAAAACTTCAAGAAAATTGTTTCAAAAAAAAATTCTCAAAGGAGGTCTTTCCTATGGGAGAAGGGTCAAATCTTCAGGAAAATTGTTTTGAAAGAATAATTCCAAGAAAAAGTTTTGAGAGATATATTTTAAAGTGAAGTGATCAAAAAACAAAATCCAAAGGATCATTTCAAGATTTTCAAATGGATGTTTCCCTTTGAGAAAGTCCTTTTTAAGAAACCTGAAGGGCTCTTTCCCTTTGAGAAAGTTCATTTTCAAAAAATTTGAAGGGTACCTTATAAAAGTTTGAAAGGAATTTTTTTGAAGAAATAATTTCCTTTGAACAAATTGTCTATATGAAATTGATAAACAAAATCCTAAAAAAATGAGCCCAAAAGGATGTCAAAGATAATGCCCAAAATGAAGTTCAAATAAATTTATGACAAGCCCACAAACATCAATTTTGATCCCTTGCAAGTAGACATTGGCATTTAAAATACCAAAATGAGATGCATAACCTATGGACTTGAACTGACATAAATAAGATAAATTCAAGAAAACCAATGTCCCTAGATTGGTTTTCCATCTATAGGGAAGGCCTGGTCTAGGTTTCAAGGCAAGAGATGGTAGGTGAAGTTAATGGGGAGTCCTCATCCTTTGACATGGCCATCATCTCTAATAAATAGTCGATAAATGTAGAAGTAGCATGGCTCAATCAAGTTCATAGATATAATAATTTTTGTCCTCATACACAAGTAGACAACTGGAGGATGGAAAAGATAGCTTGGGCATTTAAGATGTTCCTAGACTTTCCCTTCTTAGTGGACCATGACATCATCATCCTCAGTGAGTTTTGTCTTCTAGTGTATTTCTCAACTAATGAGAGGGATAGAAAACTATTGGAGCTAATGGTGGTTATTTCATTTGAGAAGGATTAGTTATAATTAACCTAAGTGTGGGTGAGAATTCATGGAGGGTGATTGGATCTCATTTATTGATTTCTATTTGCTTGCCTCTTCTCTTTGGGTCCTCCCCTTTTCTATTTATGTCTTAGTTTTTTTTTAAACAAGATATCCTCATTTGACAAGTAAGAACCCTATAAAAATGTGTAAGAAAGAGCTTTTGAAGCAATAAAGATTATTTTTACCTATCTCTTGTCTAAAAATTGTGCTTAGCAAGCTTGTACATAATGGCCTTGTGAATAAGTATTCTTTCATGTCCCTTATCCTTCCTTCTTACCTATTTTCAAGTATTTTTTAGGTTAGTTATAGGTCTAAACTTAAGCTCTTTCCACCATCAATGGATTCTTGGTGTGAATTTAAAACTTCCTCTCTGCTTCATATATGGATTAGTGAGCCTAGTTTATGAAACATTGATGCAAATTAATCAGTTGTGAGGTTGTGTAAGCATAATTATCTTATGCTAAATTAGTGTTTATTTCATGCTTATGTGGGTCACTCTTGATTTGGTGCATCACCTTTCTTAGTTCAGTTTTCCCTTTTAATGTTATCTTTTTCTCCCTTTTCCTTGGTCAAAAATAGGTGTTAGTGTGTGGGAACAAATGAAGTGAAGCATCTGAGGATCTAGCCTCATTAAAAAACCTAGAGCTTCAACCTCATTACAA
Source organism: Torreya grandis (assembly GCA_037957365.1). Lineage (NCBI taxonomy): Eukaryota > Viridiplantae > Streptophyta > Pinopsida > Cupressales > Taxaceae > Torreya > Torreya grandis. Next base: position 1,464,016 of record JARHVA010000299.1, on the reverse strand, counting down.
GATAACCATAGCCTAAAGTTGCTCCAATTTTATATCTAAGAGTGAGATAGCCTAAAAAAATCTCCCACAAGGGTACAATTCCATTCTACAATAGGATTCATAATGGTTAAATGTGGAACACATCATGGGAATATAAAATCATGGCTTATCAAAATTTTAAATTAATTTTATGAATTAACTTAAATAAATATGAATTGAATTGAAAGGTAGAAAATGTTGTAAATGGATTGTAACTAGCAGAATAAAAGTAAAAGTACTAAATGGACAAAGTTTTAAAAAATAAAAGAAGCTAACTATGAAAAACACATGATTAATAAATTATTTAAACCTATAAGCTACCTTTATGCAAATTAAATATGGTTTTAATGTCTAACATAGATATGATTTTATGCGTGCAATTAAAATTGTGAATGTTATTTTTCTTAGTTAGGATTGACTGAAATGGGATATGATTGAATACCATGAATATCATTTATGGGTTGATATTTACCTCTAAAAAACTATGAAATTGGGGTAACATTCACTTTTACTTGAAATATAAATATGTGTATAAATTTAACATTTAGTTGTGTGCGGATGAACTACAAATGAATTATTAAAATTTGAAACCCTAATATAGCTTACAATAGCTAGAAACCTACAAAATAAAAAGGGGAAATGTGATGGTTAGAGCTAACCCCAATCACCCCCATGATAATTAATCATTTTTTATTTATCTAATACTTCAATGAGGGAAATCAAGTCCATGTAGTTCTCCCACCTAGAGTGAATTATGTAATATTGCTCCTTTTGATACATGTATGCAAGTAGAGATGGATTAAATACTTGATAATGCTTTTATTGACTTATATTAAATAGGTTTTTGACTTGGATAAAGGATAATTCAAGTTATTATAATCATATTTGGAAATAATAGGGAATCTTTTCTTATTGTGAAATAGTATAATTGTGCTCAAATAGTGGAATTGCCAAGTGATTGCCAAGAGATAGAATAGGTGACTTAAATGTGTCTTTATAGGAATCCAAAAGGGTGAAAACTCACAATACCTATCCTAAAAATATGATCCAACCTATAAGGGAGGTTTAACTTTGAAAAATATTTGTTGTTAAGGGGGAAAAGACAAAATCAACCCATAAGGACATTATTAACTATCAATCCCATATTGTACAGGTTGATTATGTCTTGGGAAGGGTGACACTTGATTTTATAAATTTGAATGTTATATAGATACTTATAAATGTTTTTAGTGACTAAATATTTTAATAGGTTTGAACTAGGATAGGTCCATACAAGTATTTAGCATAGAGTAAGGTGCCAAAATGGGTCTAGATTAAGTGCTCAAGTTAATTAAGGTAAAAGTGGGCTAACACTGACATTATCAAGTATTCATGACCAAATTCAAGTGTCTAAATTTAACCCCTATTGAATATAGAAATAAAATTAATAAATTAAAATGAATTATATACCTGAGTGTGTAAAACACACTTTTCTTTTGGGATAAATCTACAATCATGTAAGGTTGTCCATAGAAAATCTTACACTGATGCAAAATTAGTTAATATCCATATGTAAAATTTAAAATTGAAATGTATCTTGAATTTGAAAATATTTTGGAATAAAAAGGAAGGATTACACCTATATTCATGAAACCAATGTTCCTCTTATAGCTTTTATTAAATATGATGCTTCTTTTTAGTATTAGACAATTGGTGCTTTTGTTAAACCATATAAAATTGAGGGTGATCAAGGCCCAATTTGAAGTGAACATGTCAATAAAATATAACCCATTGAGGAAAGAAAAAACCTCAATTTTTTTTGTTGGTAATTATAACCCCAAGATGTAAATAGTTTGAAATCCATAATGGATTTACAGGCTATAACGTTATAGGGATTGAATCTCCAAGTTATGCATTATTCACTTACACTGAATCAACCACTACATATGGATTTTATATTCAATTGTCATATTTTTTCTTAGTTCTTGTATGTATGATAAAAATATAATACATAACATTCATGCTCCTACCATGGCCACTGATAATAAATAATATTTACATCATGGTAGGAATTTGTATCATGCCACTTGAATTTAAAAAATAGTATCATATGCTTGAATTTGTATCATGCCCTGAAGCGATACTATAAAATTTGTAATTGTATGTAAATGTAAATTTTATAAATTTTGTTTGATTATTGTACATGATTTTGTTTCATCACCCAAAATGTATGTATTTGTACTTTGTTCATTTAATGTGAATGTATATGCATGGTATATTCCCCCATCATATGTACCAATAATTGAATTTTGAACCATTATGAGTTATTTGAAGCTATATATTTTTACCCAAAACTATTTTTTTCTCATAGATATTATCTCATGTATGAAAATTCTACTTAAAATCCCCATTTTGAGGTGAGGGATGTGTCTTGAAAGTCACTCATCTCAAAATAAATGTTAATTGTATCATGCATGCCAAGATATAATAATTGAATATTATAGCATATGTAAAAATATATGTCATCATAGTAAGATGTGTATAATTAAAATCATATATGTTACATATGATTCAAGGCCTCAAATATCACATTTATATAAATGTATCAATGAAGTTCATAGTAGCAATTATAATATGAAAATCCTACACAATAGTTAGTGCATGATATAGATCATGATACCCATAAAAATTAACAATCTCAATAATCACACAAACACAAAATGTGTAGTGTCACTCAAAAGGCCAAGGGAAAATACACAAAGTAAATTAATAATGTCACAAATAAGGGACATGCTCAAATGTTTCACAAAACATAGGACCAAGGGTCTTAAGTAAAGGACATGCCCAAATGCTTCATAAGTAAGGATTGCACACATAAATACAAGAGATACAATCAATGGATACTAATAATATATCAAACAAGGGGCATGCTCAAATATCACATTTAACAAGTAATAGAGATATTCAAGTAATTATTGCACACAAGGGCCAAAGTTCATGCATAATATACAAGAAAACTCTAATCCATCATATAAAAATACTAGTATCAATGAATCATAAAAATATAAATATGATCTACACCATGTATATGTAATGTGATATATCCTAAAAAATAGAATATCCATGTACACAATGTAAGATATAAATGGTATCAATACATTTGTAAAGAGTATATAGCTCAATAGTATAGGAGTTATGTAATGGTAACACCTATAAATATTGTAACCTTTGGATAAGATGCCCCAACATGGCATAGATATTGGGTAAAGGCAAGTCTAACATCTAATTTCATATCAAATTTTGCATCATTCATAAATATAAGTTAAATACATGTGTGATAGAAAAATATTATGTGATCTACCAATCATTAAATAAATAACATATTAAAATCATGTAAAATAGATGTCTAATCATGCTCAGGTCCTGATTTTGGATTTTTAGAATAGTTTGAATGTTTTTTTTCCATATTTAAATTTTACTTTTACTTTTTGAAATTTGACACAAGAAAAAAAATGATGAGATAAAATGATGGGTTAAAAAATAGAATAAGGGGATGGGATCTAAATAATTAGAAACTTATGTTAAGATGAATTGTGCACTGAAATTGATAACATGGCCATGTACAAACAAGATTCCCCCACTATATATGTGAATATGGGAGATAAAATGGGAATGTATATAAATTATTGTACATCATTGTCTCATCAAAATTTTAATTTTTAAATCATGTAACATGTATGCAGAGCAATAGCACACCAAAACAAAATCATGAATAATAGTATTATGTAAACTGAAACTGAGTATATTATCAAAAATTTAGATGTATTAAAGATCTATTTTCTTAGTTTTTTATTTGACTATGGAAACATTTATAGGTTAGAATAGACTAGCTCAAGATAGTAATTGTAGTAGATTTTGATCATTTCTGGTTGATATTGTCTATGATAAAAAAATATAATTTATGTTGTTTTGATTGGGAAAATAACATGCTAAATTGAAAAATATGGTAATATCATATCATTGTGTTGGATTTTTTAGATCTGGAAAGTGAAAGAGAAGATACAAGAGGATAAAAGGTTGAAAAGATTAAAGGATTAGAAAATTGATCAAATCAATCACATGTAATAATTAGAAGAATAACATGATGAAGTCATAAAAAAACTATGTATAATCAATTTTTACTTTTTTATTATTTGAATGTTTTAGAGATTTTTAGAAATTTTGAAATTTAAAAGTGCTAACCAATAATCTCATCAATGGCATGTCCACATGTATGTTCTGTGTCATTAGGAGAATCATAAGAATCTTCTAAATAATCATCCACTTGCTTTTAAAATTATGGTATGCCACTCTTAGAATATTTCATATTTATATATGTAAAACCAACCACACTATATATTAGAGTTATCTTATTATATTTATATTACTCTACCATATGTTTCGTATCATGTGCCTTTATTGTGATGGTTTAAATAAATATTATCCTTTGTTGGTTCTTTATCTACAAATTTTCCTCTCTTAAATTTTTAATCATTGCACTTTGATCCTCAAATGTCACATAGTCATGATCTTTACCCATTGTTTCCCTCATTGCTCTCATTCATGATTGTCCTAATGTTGAATTGTATTGATCTAAGGTAGGGTCGATGTGAAATATAATGAAACATTTTTTTGACCTAAATGTTCCTGGTAAATAAATTCATCCAATGCAACACTAAGGCTCAATAATATTACCCAAGTGTTGAGTGTTACACTCAATATGTTATATAGTTTTCATGCTACATATATTCACTTCATGAAAAAATGTAATCTCAATCTTGGTACATTTCTTTCCATCAATGTGAAAACTAAGAATCAAAGGCTCTATATATGAATAATGCTTTTTAATTGACTTTTTTGTAACCACATTAGCCTTATTTGGTATGTATTGATTTTGAACTTTCTTTGTGAGAAACCCTTTTTTGAGAATGCTTTATTTCTTACCTTGAATTTATTTTTTTAACTTCTCTACATGATCTTTTAGTAATTTTTCCTTTGTAATTTATTCCCTTTGCTTATTTAACTATTATTCTTAAAAAATATATTTTTGTAACTTATCTTGATGTAATTGTTCCCTTTGTAATTATTCTTTATGTAGCCGTAATTTTTCATCATGTTCCTTTTGTAACCTTTCTTTCTTTTAATTTTCCATTTTTTATACATGGACTTGAGATTTAAGAGATGAAATCATAGTGTGAGGGGGTGTCTTGATGATTTATCTATTATAAGATCACCACTATTAATGATACACTATATTTTTATTCAAAGCCCAATAACTATTTATATGATTTGCATGCTTTCTATGATACACACAATAATATTTTGATCTCTTCAAAGGATGTAGTAGAGGTAATGTGATCAAATTTTGAATCATTTCTCTTAGAATATCACTTGAACTCATATTATCCTTTTATATACCTTTTAAATTTGTAAATGTATGTTGATTTTGAACCCATACTTGATATGATATATTTTGAGGCACCAAATAGTTGGATGGAGATGTAGATATATGATTAACACTTGAATGTTCTAGATTATTTGTGCATGTGATCTTATTTTTTAGTGATGTGATCCTTGAATTGAAATATTGATTTTATATTTGCAACTCTTCTATGAATGATCTCATAGTGATTATTTGATCTTGAAGGGATTTAAATGCACAAGCATTAATTACTTATGATCTAATATGCATACAAAAACCATAAAGAGGATGCATGGAAGGTGGAGGGGTTTGAGGAGGGACATTTTTTGTTACTTAATTTTTCACTATAAGATAAGTCACTTGGGATTCCATAGATATAGTAGATATATTATGACTGATTTTAACCTTGATTTTATTGTACATTAAATTTTCCCAATTTATTACATGATTATGAAATATATTAAATATTTATAGAAAACACCATGTAATTATAAAATTCATTATTTGAATTAGAAAATATACCCAAAGAATAACCCTATATCCATTATATGATGTACACCAAAAAATCTGACCACTCTAAGAAATCCATTAGGTATTTTTTGAGTGTGAAAGATATCTTTGATTAAAATTAGAAGATAGATGAAACCCAAAAATTAGTTTGAAAATAGATACATTGTTCATCCCCTAGGACAAATTTTTCTAGAAAATAGTAAGTTACAATTTCTGAAAAATCCACACAATATTTTGATGAATAAAAACAATTTTTTAATTATCTCAATATGGCTAAGAGAAAATTTTGATAATTTTGAAAATAGAGTTATTTTGACTCAAAATTCAATGCATCAAATAATAACCATAATAGAAAATTATAAGGCAAAGACTCAAAAATAAAGGTTTATGTTCACCAATATATTCTATCAAATTTTTGAATTAATTTGGTGAATTAACTCTAATTAAGATAGAATGAATTAAAAGGTAGCAAATGTTGTAAATGAATTTTAACTAGTAGAATGAAATTATAAAAACTAAAATGGATAAAGCTTTAATGAGTGAAAGAATCTAAATATGAAAAACACAAGAATATTTAACTTATTTTTGCATGTAAGCTAATTGTATGCAACTAAAAGATATCCATAATGACCAACACGTATTTGATTATGCATGTGCAACTAAAATAAAGATTGTCATTATTATGAGTTAGGATTTACTGAGGTAAACATACACCCTTTTTTTAAAATAGGGATCCTTGAGATGTTTTGAAGCCTAATCCTATAAGCATGGCTTATTTTGGATATTATTTAGAATTCAAAGATCATCCACTATGTCAAACTTAGGTATCAATTTATTGTTTGTTTTAAACTTGCATAACATTGATAATGATTGGTATTCATGTCTTTAAGTTACAAGATTCATGGAGTACTTGATGATGGATTCATGTTCTACAACCTTAGCAAAAACCCTCAGTTCAAATTTGAATTTGATGGGAATTAATTGGTGGGAGCATTTTAAATTTATTTTGGACTTAAGCACATGTTTCATGTTTAAAGATTAGTCATGATTTTTAACATAACTAAATTTTTAGCCTAAAATATGTGTGGTCCCCTTTATTATCTTTTCCATTAGTTCCTTATTGTTTCTAACCAAGTCTAAAATTTGGTATTGTAGGATCCCTTTTATTATCTAACATGGTCCCTTTGCTAGCCTTTTAGCCTAAAATTTTAATCCTAAGGCCTTGACATATTTATTAATATGAACTAGACCTTATCTTTAACACTTTGGCCTAAGTTTTTACTTTACCACAAGTCTTAACTTAATATCCTTGCTTCTTTGTAGATTCTATGGCCCATGCTTCATTACGATGCATGATACAATGAAGTGAGGAAGACTCAGGTCTTCACTTAAAAAACATGCAACTCACAAAATTCAATGGCTCTCACTTCATCATGGGCTAAATATTAGACAAAGTGAAGACATCATTTAAAATTCAAAATCCCAAAAGCTCTACAGATTTGTCATGTGGCACTCTCATGTTTGAAGATTAAAAGCAAAGGGGCTTGCATGTTAGAAGGGACCAATCATGAGTAAGCTTTTGAATCATGATCAAATGACTCTCGCTTTGTCATGATTCTTGATCTAATAGAGCAAATTGAGTTTGAGAACTTGGGAGACCCCATATAGGTGCCAAGTGGCACCATCACATTAAGACATGCATTTTTTGAGCTTAAATTTGTGTTTGTGTGACCATAATTTGATGCCCATGAGGACGTATTTGACATCCATGTGATCATCAACCTTAAACCCATCAAAACTAATAACTTCATGAGCTTAAATTTGACATTCACATGATCATCATTTGATTCCCGTGAGGATGTCTTTGATGTCCATGAGACCATAAAATTTAAGCTAATGAATTATGTTTCTCAAGACTAATATGGACTCCAATATATTTCTAAAAGGCCTACAAAATGATTTTTAGATTACTAGAAGCCCTTAGAGGATGTTTAAACACTAAAAATCTTTAAATTGCAAATATTGATATGGTCACAAATGTCTAAGTATATATAGGAATGAATTTAGTTTAAGTCTATACTTTTAGGTCCCCTTTGCATTTATTTTAATGTTGTGAACCTTAGGCTAAAGAATTATACTAAATCTTATCTTAAAAGGGTCTTTGTTACATAAAACTTAGCTCAAATGCTTTTAACTAAAGGTTTTAGTGTGTTTATTTATATGATAAAAATCTATTTGGCACTTGATCATTATATCATTTTGACCCCTTTGAGCATGTTCTATAGACATAACATAATTATTTTAGCCCAAAGTATATGTTGTGTTTATTAAACACAACATAAACTTTGGCCTAAAATATTTGGCCATGGTCCCCTTTGTATAAATCTAGGAGACTTAGGTATAAACATTTTAGCCTAAAGTTCATTTCATGTTAAATAAACACAAAATGAACCTTAGCCTAAGGTATTTAAACCTAAGTCCCCACATAAGTTATTTGACTTAAAACTTAGAATAAAATGCTTTAACCTAAGTCTATTTGTGTTTATTAATATGAAATAGACTTAGGTAAAAAAAATTCAATCTAAGTTATTTTATGTCTATGCATTAACTTAAAGTTCATGCATCTTTGTAGATCTTATGGTTCATGCTTCATCATGGGAGGATGATCTAATAGTGAAAAGACATAAATGAATTTTTAATGGAGCTCCGAGAGCCCACGAGCTTGAGACATGGTGAAATCATTTTTAAATCATGATTAACAAAGGGACCAAATCTTGGAAGGCCTGTAGAGGTGCTAAGTGGCACAATCATAGGGCACTAGTATTAAAGAGCCAATAATTAATGAGGTCATGGATCATAATCAATGGTTTGTGATCACTCATAGGATCTTGATCTAATGTTGTGAAGCAAATGGGTTGTTTTTAAATGCCAATAGCTAGTGTTCAAAAGGAATTTATGAGAAGTGCCAGATAGGTGCTAAATAAGAACCATGCAAGCAAAAAAGACAAAAAATAAGATCTTGTGTAATAAAAAATGTAAAAGTATAAAGGTAGAAATCTAAATCAAATCCAAGGCACGTATGATCCAAAGTCTAGATACACTATCACCATTAAATCTTTAAAACCCTAAACCCTACATAAAAGAGACCCTAAGTAAGTTTAATTAATCACAATTCAATTTAAAAAGAGCTTAATTATGATTTGAGTGCAAAAGAGTTAGCATAGAGAATAATTACAATCCACTAGTGAATAATTTGTATAATTAAAAGTCATGGTAGCTCACAGGCAGCAATTAAAAGAGGAAATAAAGCTCTATCTCTCTAAAGACAATGAAGAAAGAGTCTTCAAGGATATTGATCTAGATGTAGTAGCCCTGAACAATGGAAATAAGAATTGGTTTAAGCTCTTTTGGACCATATAATAGGTGAAACCCATTACTAAGGAGGAGTAAAGAATTGTCACTATCAGTAGAAAGTACTATGACTTGGTTATTGTTTAAATGGTTGGCCTTCATCATACTACTACCAAACTAGAGGTACTTCATTGTGTCAATGTGCTTGTTCAATTTTTATAGACTATAGGATTAAAAATGATTAGATCATACATGAAGGGAGCTCTAGGAGGGTTGCCTATATTTCCCTATTGGCCTTTGAAACATATTATAAGCTCTCAAAACCCCATGTAGACTATCCACAATAAGGGAATGGACCAACCATAATGACCTAAATACCATCTTCAGACCATGGTTTCTCTAAGGGAATAATTTATTCAAGGAATTTGAGGGTAAGATCCAAATTTTACCATTTAGAGATGGAATTAGTGTTACCATGACCCTACTAAATAGAGCATCAAGAGCCCTCTCAACCACCTATGCCAGTAAGAGCTGGGTCTCCTTTGTGTATTTCATGGTAGAAAAATAACTTGTTCTTCCTATAGGGAATATGATCAATGTATTCTTAGGGAATAAATTAAATAACATCAATAGGAAGACAAGCAATCAGTTCTTCATGATGTCTTACTTGTTAGATGCCCTGCTTGCTTCCACCAAGATCCTAGACATCAAAAACTAGTCTCCAAAAGGTAGAACCATAATTTCCCACCACTACTCAAAGTTGCACATCTTGAATTATAGAAACCACATGAAATTCATCTATGACTATGTATATCCCACTTTGGTGGAGGCTATTATAGGGTTTCACATGCCTAGGGTTCACCCATTGATCAAGAAATACATGAATTTGATGGGAGATATGTAGTTTTAACCAGATCGTATAATAATCCAAATTAATGGAATTATGACTCAACCATGTAGATTACCTATCCATGTACCTAAAAAGTTGGTAGAATAGGAAATTTCCTATCAACTCATCAATGGTGTTGATGGGGTTTATAAAGAAAAGAGGAAGGGTCTCCTCCATCACTTTACTCTAATAATTGGAAGGATAGTGTTATAGGATTGGAAGCAGGTGGACACCATGTCTAGGCATAGGGAGTCCTTTGGGTTCCAATTAGATGATCTCAAGTAGTGGCATCCTAAGAATGTAGTGGTCCCAAATTTGAAGAACAAGTAGTTTCCAAACCTATTTATGTACATCAACTTGGTGTCCATGACACCATCTATATTAGGGCAAGTAATTTTGAGGAATTGTTGAATAGACTCAAGGGATAAAACATTAAACTTGAGCATATATTAACACGTGACGATAAAATAGTAGGGGATATATGGAAAATGTATCCTCTCTAGTATCATTTGCTTCCTGGACCATCTAGGCCACCTTAAGAACAACCTCAATCAGAGAATCCACAACCCCAATGGAAAATTATATAGGGACATGGCAAGGAAAATTTAAAAGAGAGACCTAGAGAGGGATCCTCATCCTTATCATAACCCCAAAGGTTATAATCTCTAGTTGAGAACTTAGATGTGATTGATTTGGATCTAGATGAGATAGTTGAATATGCCCTCAAATTTCTTGATGAGGCATATGGCTCTAGAGAGGAAGAAGAGTAGGCCAAGGAAACATAGGCCTAAGTAGGGGATCCTGAGAAAGAGAAAGAGAAGTAAGTTTCTCTTGATATAGTCGTAGTGGCACCCAAAGAGAAGAGAATGTTAGAGATGACATTGGTCCTTGTGGGATAAAATAACTTGAGGTTGACTCTCACACATACTACTAGTGAAGTTAACCTTTTTAGTGATGAGCACCCCATCCATGGACTAGTCATCCCTAATTAGTTCATTTATGGGAAATTATAAAAGATACCCTCTTTATCCCACTCATGGGCACTAATAAAGGCTATTAACATTGAGGTGCATGATGATATCAAACCATGGATCAAGGATTTGATGAAAAAAGAAGAAAAAATGAGGATAGTGGCCATTGTAGGGCTAGAAAGTAAGAAAGTAGATGCTCTAGTAGCATCCAACAACACTAGAGTTGAGGTTTCATAGCCTCCAAAATACATAGATCTAATTAGTATAGTACAGTTCAATCTAGAGACACCTAGATTAGATAGGGTCACTACAAGGAAAGCCATGGTGGGAAATGAGGAGTTTAGTTTCTAGAAGGTTGAAGCCTTTATAGGCTTAACCCTAGTTGGAGGGAAACAACTTGGTGAGGTTCCTATCCATGAGGAAGATATTGAGATCCTACTTAAGGCTCATTCAGCTCAAGCCAAAGTTGGGATTAAAGGAATGAAATAGATGATTCAAAATTTTGAAAAGGAAAAGGAAAAATTTGAGACATAGGCCATTTTATCAGTGCCTAATGCCATAATAAACATGTTTGAAGCATCATTCTTATATATGTTTGATTCTTTGAAATCAATAAAGCTAAGGTAAGATGCATTAAGCCAACAAAGTGAAGTGGCTAAGGGATTAATAACAGATTGGAAAGAGGTAGAGACTAGGATAAGGGATCTCATTAGCATTTTGATCAAGGATAAAATCCATAAATTAAAAATCATCAACTTGGCCCACCTGAATGCTATATTTTGGATAGTGGTAGACAAGATCCAAAGGCTAAGTGTGTGGACAAATAATTTGAATAGACTCTTGGTTGATGATAAAGAATTAATTAATAGAACTGAATATCTCTTGGGAATTATGCTAGCTAATCTTACCAAGACATAACCCTAGGAATTATTGATGATGTAGAGTATAAGCATATATTTACTTTGGTAATGCAGGAGGTAAAGGGAAAAATTAGGGGCAAATAAGGTAGTGATAATGGTAGGATTTTAGGCATGATATTCACAACTAAGGAAATGATTATGAAAGCCTTGAGCATCAAAAAATCTATGACCAGAGATGATAAGGACCTAGATGACTTAGCTTATCAAGAGGAGGTTTGTATCCTAAAGCCATATTTGGATCTAGATATTTTTAAGGAACAATATCAGAAAGTAATGGAGCTTCTAAAAGAGTAATATAGGAGTCCTTCGGTAATTGGCCCACCAAGCTACTTGATATTCCTTTTTAGTAAAAACATTGTAATATTTGAAATAGGGAATATTATTATGTAAGGCATATAATAGTTTTTTAGCATATTACCTTGAGGTCAGTCTAATTTTGAGAAACAAATGTATTATAGAGCTTTCTAAAGAATGATAGTTGCCCTTATATTTTGTACAGTTATATCTTGTAACTGACTAGTGTACTAACTTTTCTTTCTATAAAAGGCATATATTACCATCTTGTAAAGGGAGAGAATTTTGAGCAAAATTTTTATAATTGGAACAATTAATACAATCAAGGAATTTTGTAAAGATTGTCCATATTTGATGTGTTAATTGTTAACATAGATTTTCTCTCAATTGCTAGTTTTATGTCTTAAACTTGAATAGTTTCTTTGAATTCTAGGTTGCATCTTTAATCACAAGATTTCTAATTTGTGCATATGATAGATTAGTTGAAGGATCTTGGATTTGATTAACTTCATTTTGCTCTGTATTCAGATGTGCAAATTCTATTTGATTATAGTAGTAAATATCTAAAGTAAACCTAGTTTTTACTTGTGATTCTTTACATCATCCTTCAAATTTTGCCTAGTGTATTGTGAAATTTGAGCTTAGGCTATTTTTCACTATATATTGGTTTGACTACATAATTAGTTGTAATTGAAGATTTATCATAACATGTGAGGCTAAGATAAGAAATCACTCATTTTCTTTCTGCTCTACTTTTCTCATTTGCTCTTTTTTAACTAGATCACTTTAGTTTAAGTTTCATTATAAATATCCATCTATATTAGTCTATAGCTTAAGTTCTGATCATAATTCACTAAGTATTAGCATATATACTAACATTTCACATAGATTTGGACCATTATGGATCCCAACCATCAATTAATATAAATTTGTGGGGATAGTTAAACATTGCTTTATTGTTATTTCACTATAGATAACATTAAGTTTCCATAATATACTACTCATGCTCTAAATTCTTAGAATTATAAAATGATAAGTGTTCATGAACACTAAATACATTTATGATACACATAGAGGCATCAACAAGTTCCCCACTAGTGCTATAAGGAGGGCCATCTCCATGAATTGGTTGGATATTTGCTTATCTTAGTCTATTTTATTCTAAGATTGATGTTATCTTTGTGATTTTGAGTAATTATTTTCTTATAAGTATGGATATATTTGATATTTGTGTTTTTGACCTATATTTATGCTTCCTTAGACAAAGATCAAAGTTCTTTGAGATTTGATGCTTGTTTTTGGTAAATGTAGCTTAGCTTTGGAAATCTATAATGTTTAAGGTTAGGATAACTTATTTTGATCAAAGGTTGGCATATATTTCATAGATATTAGTTTTTTTGAGCCTAGACTTATAAATATAGATCATATTTATTAAATTAAACACATCTTTGAGCTATCTTAGTCAAAGGTTTACATCCTTTACTATTCTTTACATAATCTTTGCAAAATGAGTTTAATGTGTAGGTTTAATTTTTGTTCTTTGAAAAGGTTAGCTTGATACATCATAATTCAAATAGGATATTCAATATTCAAGCCATAATTTCTAAGGATTCAAACTAGATCACACTCAAAGACAAGGGAATCTTTTCTTGAACTTGAGTTTCACAAAAGAGCCAAGCATGATAAAGATAAATGCAGGATATCCAAATCTCTGCCAACTTCACCTTTTCAAGTACCTATGCCTTCAACCTTAATCTAGGTATGGCTTGGTTAGGAGACTCCTTAATCAATTTAATAGGTGTGGTACATGATCTCCCATGAAACCCTAAAAAGTATATGCCTACATTTAGTCCAACTGGTATAGTGACTACTGAAGAGCACATAAATTCTTTTAAAGTTTCCTTAAGGTTGTTAAATGTTGTGCATGAGGATGTAGCATGTAGGTTATTCCCCTTTAATTTCAAGGATGTTTCCTATGAATGGTTTTTGAATTTGCATAATAAATATATCACTAGATAGGATGGGTTCACTAATTCTTTTATAGACAAGTTTGGTAAGATTGTCATTCCATGTGTCATTTATCACCAATTCACCACCAAGAGGGATGCAAGTGAACCTATTAGGTCCTTTAATGCTAGATTTCATAAAATGTATAGTAAGACCATATAAACTTATAAACCTGATGATGTTTTATCTATAGAAATCTACAAAGATGTAGTAGATCCCATGACCTCTATATTTTTGAAGAGATCCATTCTAGCTATAACTTCATTGGCTAGGGATTATTCTAAATTAGTGGTCATCAATGATCAAATACATCCCCAAGGATAAATGGCCTACTCAGTCCCAAATATTAACCCACATATGCCCATTCTAAACATATTCCCCAACAACAACTAGAATATTCTAGCCTTGAACCAACTCCCAAATCTAAATCAATTGCCCTTGAGCCATGCTGCTCCTAACCAAAATTTAGGATTCTTGATTCATCCTGCTAATGGATTCAATATAAATTATAAAATATATTTAGTACCAACTACTGGTACTACCAATAACCAGGTGCATAACTCTAAAACCCCTAAGAATGAGAATGAGTCTATCTTGAAAATTGTCCAAAAATTAAGCACTGATTTCCTTTAGCTATAGAAATAAGTAGGTAATACTGGAGAAAAATTTGGTAGAAAATTCTCATTTTAAAGTATTAATAGGCCAAATAATAGGTTTCAAAAAGATAGTTTCCACAATAACAAGGCTAATGAACCATCTTCTAGCAATAAGAATATGGACATTAATCTGACTAATATTACATTACCGAATTATTATAGAGTGCATTATACAACCAAACATGGTAAGATTGATTATATTGAGTTTTGTAAAGACTTTGAGGCTTTCCAAAAGGAGTTGGATACATTTGAAGTGGTCCCTAACAAGGAAAGTGGTGTAGGTACCTCAGGATCCAAGTCATCTGATCAAGCCTTCATGGTGGAGACTTTTGACTTCCCTTTTCAAGAAGAGAACAAACTTGATGAGATCTCGTAAGAGATCCAGGCCTTTCAATAGTTATTGAAGAAGACTTATCCCTTAAGGAATAGAGAGTAGAGGCAACCCTTGACTACCTAATACCTTTAAATAACTTTGGAACTCTTCTAGACACTTCTTCAAGTAATAATCTAGAGCCACCTAAAGGGAGTACCTCTTAATCCAATCTTGATCTTCTTAGTTCTTCTAATAAAACTAGATATAACATTGTTAAGGATATGAAAAAGATAAAGGCTAACATCACTTTGCATGAATTGACACAAATTATAGAATAAAGGGACCTCTTGTTCGAGTCATTATTAAATAAATCTAATAAGCCACCTAGGGCTAACCATGTTAATGTGACTGTACATAAAGATAAGGAAAAATCTCCTCCATTCTTGCTCACTCTCAGGTGTTTGGTAAGAACTTGCATAATTCTTTATTAGATTTTGGTGCATCCACCAATATCATGATGGTAGGTA
The DNA here is from genome assembly GCA_037957365.1 of Torreya grandis. Lineage (NCBI taxonomy): Eukaryota > Viridiplantae > Streptophyta > Pinopsida > Cupressales > Taxaceae > Torreya > Torreya grandis. The sequence goes on along the minus strand of JARHVA010000299.1, from coordinate 1,448,120 downwards.
TTTGTAAATAGCTTGGCTTAACACCTATAAAGTTTGATAGGGTTGTCACCCAATTAGACAAATCTAGAGTTAAAGTTGTTGGAGATTTATTAGATGTTCATAAGCAGTTAGCTTCTGAGCCTAGGGTATAATATTTTATTGATATTCAAGTTTTTGATTTTCCTAATGTTTATGGAATATTGTTAAGAAGGGAATGGACCAAGACTTAGAGTGGCTACATGTCCATAGATTTCTCACATCCATGGTTACCTTGGAAAGGAGTTCCTAATAAAATCAAGGTTGAAAGAGAGCCAAGGATGAAACACATGATCATAGAGTACAATGCCATCAATGAAAGGGTTAATGTAATTGACTCAGACTTATGGATTTTCACCCTATAAAATGCAAAGGTATGTGATCCCAAAAGTACTCATGCTATTCTTGGGCTATGGAAATTACATTTTGATGGTGCTAGGTGTAAGGATGGATTTAGAGTAGGCATTATCCTTATTGACCATGTTGGTAAGAAATGTCATGTTTCCTATAGACTCCAGTTCCATTACACTAATAATCTTGCTAAATATGAGTCCCTTATCTTAGGTTTACAATTTTTTATTAAAAATAAAGTCAAAGAACTACTAGTCTATGGTGACTCTAAACTAATGGTCAACCAAGTACGGAGCAAATATCAATGCAAGATATCATAACTTAAAAGGTATAAGTTTAGGGTCTAGGATCTCATTGAGTCCTTTGATGCTTTTATAATTATCTCCATATTAAGAGAAGAGAACCAAGATACTGATGAGTTGTCATCTACCACATCCAACCTCATACCCAACCAAGACTCCCCCAATTTCAGCATTGAGTTGATTCTTTATCCTTCAGTGCTTGATAATGTTAATCATTTCAAGTCTTTAGTCATGATCAGTAGATATTATATTTCATGACTAATTTTGGAGCATTTGATGCTCATATTATTGATGAAACTAATGAAAATTTATCTAAGGAGGATAAATTTGATGGTAAAGTCATTCAGTTGAATGACAACAAGATCCCTAAGCGGATGACTGATTTAGAGAGATTATTTGATCAGGATAAGTTAGCTAAGGTTTCTAAGATTCCCAAAGTAAATGGGAAAGACTAATGATATTGATCTTTGCCTCCAAGGTTAACCTCAGCTGGTAAACATTAGAAAATCCTACAAAAACATTGAGAATAAGAAGGCCAAAGAGTTATTTACCTCATACAATGATGTCATTTCTTAGTCTTATGATGACTTAAAGATCTTTGATCTAAGGGTCACCATTCACACCATCCCTCTTAAATAAATATGTAAAAAATTTTAAGCAAAAATAGAGGCTTTTAAAACCTATCTTAGAACCAATAATATTAAAGGAAGTTAAGACATTACTAGATGATAGGATTATGTTTCCTATCAGGTATTCTACTTGGGTGGCCAAGTTGGTGCCAATCAAGAATAAGAATGGTGATATCAAATTCTACATTGACTTTAATAATTTAAACAAAGCATCTAAAAAGGATAACTACCCTCTTCCCTCTCTTGACCAAGTTATACACATAGTTTTAGGTTCAGCCATGATGTCTTTTCTTGATGGTTTTTCAAGATATAACCAGATGTTAATTGATAAAGAAGATAGGATAATTCACCACCAAGTGGGGGACTTTTGCATACAAGAGAATTCCCTTTAGGATAATAAACATAGGAACTACATTTAAAATGGCCATGGACCATGCCTTCCAAGGTTTTATAGGTAAATTCATAATTATATATATAGATGATCTAATATTTTTTTCTAAAAATAGGGAAGATCACTTTATGCATTTACAACAGGTGTTTAAGAGATCAGGAGGTATGGAATTTCCTTGAGCCCCAATAAAATTATCTTTTGTGTTACTGAAGGTAAATTATTAGGACATGTTATAAACAAAGAAGGGATCTCTATATATCCTAAAAGGGTAGAATCTATATCTAAAATAGAGCCTCCCAATAGTAGAAAAGAGCTAAAATCATTATTTTGGTAAGATAGACTTTGTAAGAAAATCCATTTATGGATTTATAGAGATTATCAAACATTAAATAACATGTTGAATAAGGCTACCAAGGTCTCATGGAATAAAGATTCTAGAAAGACATATAGTGACATATAATAACAATTTATCCAAGCTTAAGTCTTGATAAGTCCTAACTTTTCAAAGGACTTCTAATTTTATTATTTCACCTTTGACCACACTATGGTTACAGTATTAACTTAGAAGATTGATGGGTGTGATCACCCAATAGATTTTATGAGCACTAATTTTAAGAATGCTAAGTTAAACTATTCATTGATTGATAAGTAGGCATATGCATTAATTAAGGCAATAAATAAATTTAGGCATTATATCCTTAGAAATAAGGTGCAAGTTATTCTACCTGACCATGCTACAAAGATTACGCTTAGCTAGAATGAGCTAGGAGAATGAAGAGGTAAATAGATGTCATTTTTGCAAGAGTATGACATAGAAATAAAAATGGCAAAACTGGTAAGGTGCCAAGGTCTGATCCAAATGATTTTTAATACCATCCCTAGGATAAGTGTTATGCAAGTTGATAAAAAAATTTCAAGCTAGTGAGTGGTATGATTCTATCATTCATCTATTAATTAATGGTACCTGTCTTGAAGAACTGACAAGGGAGCAAAAAAGGGTTCTAAATCTCAAGTTAGCTCATTATTTGATCAAATATGGGGTCTTTTATAATAAAAAATTTGAGGAAGTTTACTTTAGGTGTGTCTTAAGAGAATAATCTACTTAAAACATGAGTACCTTTCATGAGAATTTTGGCAATGGACACCCATCAAGGAAGACTACTACACACAAGATTATTAGAGATAGCTACTATTGTCCAAATATCTTCAAGGATGTTCATAAGCATTTGAGATAATTCCACTCTTTCTATATTTTTAGCATTAAGGAGCCTAAGGTAATAATTCCTTTGCAACTGGTCATGGTTGACAAACCATTTGCACAATGGGGGTTGGAATTTGTAGGAGTGATCAACCCCAATTCATCTAAAGGTCAAAAATTCATCCTAACTATCACATATTATTGTATAAGGTGGGATAAATCTATAGCCACAAAATAATTTAGTATGGATAAAGTGATCAATTTCTTAGAAGAGAACATTTGTACTAGATTTAGAACTCCAATCTCTCTAGTGTATGACAATGAGTCTACATTTACATCCATAGAGTTGACTAAATGGGCTTATGATAATGACATTTATCTAATGTTTTCATCTAATCATTATCCCCAAGGAAATGGATTCTATGAGTCTACTAATAAAAATTTGATGAAGGCAATCAATAAGTCTATTACAGACAAGCCCAAGACTTGGCACACATTGCTCAAGTATGCATTATGGGAAGATAGGATTAGGAACAAGCAAGATTTGAGGGCATCACCTTTTCTATTGTCGTATGGATAGGATCCCATCTTTCCTATCAGTCTCAAGTTTCCCATGTATATATTCATGTAGGAATACATGGAAGAGGGCCAAGAGTTTGCAAACTCAAGATTGCTAGACATCATTCAGATGGAAGATGCAAGGGAGAAAGCCTTTGCTAATTTTATTAGACATCAAACCATAATGAAACGATGGTTTTATAAAAGTTCAAATATTAAGGTGTTTAGACAAGGTGATTTAGTTTTCCTTTGGGACAAAGCATCTAAGCCTAAAGACAAACATGGAAAATTCACACCTTTATGGATTGGCCCATGCCAGATTGAAAAAACACTAGGGAATAACACCTTCAATCTCAAAGATCTACAAGGAGTAGATTTCACATTTCCCACTAATAGGTAGTACCTCAAGCACTACTTCTTTATTTCTCCTCCTAAGGTCTTTATGGAGTAAACTGTAAGATGGTTAGATTTAGTGTAGGTAGGCTAGTTGGTTTCTTTTAGTTATTTCCTTCATGTCCCTTGTTTGTATATAAGCATGTATATATTTATTTAATTTCCTTTTATTTTTTACTTTCTTGATTTTTGTTGTGTTTGATTTTTTTGCCTCATTCCTTGATTCCAATAAGTCCTTTTGGACAAACCTTGAGCTGAAAGTGTTAATTTGCTTGAAACCCAAAAGTTCAAGAATGTGGGTGTGAACCTAATATATGTGCTAACCATGGATCTAAAATATGATCTTAATGTTTTGATTTGAATAAACTAGTAAATGTTGATGAATAGGTTAACTATTTTATGAGAAATTAAATATTATCTTGACCTACATTTGGTTTTAATAAGATTTGCACTTGTAGGATTAAAGCTTAATTTGTTTAAGCATAGTCATACTTGCACTTAACAAACATCCCTACCTAGGAAAATGTGGTAGCCATAGGTGATTATATAAAGATCAAACACCTGACCAAATACTTAAACCTGGATACCCTAGTTCCCAACCTTGTTGAAAGCATAAAAGATCTAAAAAATACAAAAATGAAGATGTAATACAAAATTAAAAGCTTTCAAGCATAGGTGATTCTGTTAATCTCCATTAAAATTATAGGTGCCTGGATGGTATTGGATTAAGGCCTTGAGAGTATCCAAAGGTATATCTGTCAAGGATATGGATGCCTAGATGGAAGTAGAGCAATGCCCAAGCCTTCTCTGAACTAAAAGCATGGTTCTTAATGAATATCTAAGCATGCTCTAAATTCAGTGTTAATGATTAAAGATATGAAACCTAAAATTTATCTCCTTAATCCCATTGTAAATAGTAAGTGGAATCAAAGCACACACATAACAAGGCTATGTCTTAATGTTTGATCCTAATTTTTCAAGTGCAAGGTTTGTTTGAACCATAAAATGGTTTAGATAATGACATAGATCAAATAGATTGGATGACTTAGTTGTTTGTCTAAACTAGAGTCTCTAGGTTCTAACATATTTCTGTGTTTCCCCTGGGTTTCTATTTGTTGAGGTCAACATAACCCCTTTTTTTAAAACTAGGGCCCTTGAGATGTTTTGAAGCCTAGCCCTACAAGCATGACCTGTTTTGGATATTATTTAGAATTTAAAGATCATCTACTATGCCAAATTTAGGTATCAATTTATGGTTTCTTAAAAAACTTTCCTAACATTACTAATGATTGGTCTTCATGTCTTTAGGTTACATGTTTCATAACGTACTTTATGATGGATTCATGTTACAAAACCCTGGCACAAACCCTCAGTTCAAATTTGAATTTGACAGGAATTAATTGGAGGGAGCATTTTAAATTTATTTTGGACTTAAACACAAATTTCATGTTTAAATCTTAGTTTTGTATTTTAACATAACTAAATTTTTATCCTAAAATATGTGCGGCCCCCTTTATTATCTTCCTTGTTAGTTCCTTATTGTTTCTAATTGAGTTTAATATTTAGTTTTGTAAGGTCCCTTTTATTTTCTAACATGGTCCCTTTGCTATCATTTTAGCCTAAAGTTTTAATCCTAAGGCCCCAACGTATTTATTAATATGAATGAGACCTTATCATTAACACTTTGACCTAAGTCTTTACTTTACCACATGTACTAACTTAATGTCCTTGCTTCTTTGCAGATCCCATGACCTATGTTTCATCATAGGGCATGATCCAATAGAGTGAGGAAGACCTGGGTCTTCACTTAAAAAAAATGCAACTCATAATATTTAACGGTTCTCACTTCATCATGGGTTGAAGATCAGGAGTGAAGACATCATTGAAAATTCAAAATCTTAGGATCTCTATGAATTTGCCACATGTTATTCTTATGTTCAAAGATTAAAAGTAAAGGGGCCCATATGTTAGAAGGGACCAATCATGAACAAGCTCCTAGATCATGATTAAATGGATCTCACTTTATCATAATTCTTGATCCAATAGAGTGAATCAATTTTGAGAACCTAGGAGGCCCCACAAAGGTGCCAAGTGGCACCTTCGTATTGGGACACAATAAATGTGACCATAATTTGATGCTTGTGAAGATGTATTTAATGTCTACGCAACTATCAAATTTAAGCCCATCAAAACTAATAAATTCATGAGCCTAAATTTGACATTCACATGACCATCATTTGATGCCCATGAGGACATCTTTGACATCCATGAGACCATCAAATTTAAGCTAATGAATTATGTTGCTCAGGACTAATATAGACTCCAAGATATTGCTAAAAGGCCTATAAATTACTTTGTAGATGATTGGAGGCCCTCAGAAGATGCTCAAACACTATAAATATTTGAAATTAAAATATTTAAATGGAATCATAGGTCTAAGTATATATAAGAATGAATTTAGTCTAAGTCTATACCTTAATGTCCCCATTGCATTTTTTTGAATGTTGTGAACCTTAGGCTAAAGACTTATACTAAATCTTATCTTAAAAGGGTCTTTTTGACATAAAAGTTATGCCAAATGCTTTTAACTAAAGGTTTTAGTGTGTTTATTAATACAATAAAACTTTACTTGGTAGTTGATAATTATATCATTTTGACCCCTTTGAGCATGTTCTATAGGCTTAACATAAGTATTTTAGCCCAAAGTATATGTTGTGTTTATTAAACACAACATAAAATTTGGTCTAAAATATTTAACCATGATCCCCTTTATATAAATCTAGGAGACTTAGGTATAAACATTTTAACCTAAATTTTATTTCATGTTAAATAAACACAAAATGAACCTTAGCCTAAGGTATTTAAACCTAAGTCCCCACCTAAGTTATTTGATTTAAAACTTAGCAGAAAATACTTTAACCTAAGTTTATTTATATTTATTAATATGAAATAGACTTAGGTAAAAACATTTTAGCCTAAGTCTTTTTATGTCTATGTGTTAAATTAAAGCTCATGCATCTTTATAGATCCTATGCTTTGTGCTTTGTCATAGGAGGATTATTAAATGGCATGAAGATGTCGATGACTTTTTAATGGAGCTCCAAGAGCTTGCAGGCTCAACACATGGTGAAATTATGTTCAAAGCATGAGTGACAAAGTTACCAAATCTTAGAAGTCCCATGGAGGTGCCAAATGGTGAAATGATGGGGCACTAGTACCAAAGAGCCAATACCAAACAAGGTCCTAGATCACAATCAATGGTTTGGAGTCACTCACAGGATATTTATTTGATGGTGCAAAGAAAATGGATAATTTTTAAATGCCAATAGCTAGTGCTTGTTTATTCATCTAATTACCTTGGATGTGTTCTTTAGTATTGATGAACACTTCTCATTTTAGGATTCAAATAATCTAAGGCATGAGATGAAGTTTGTGACAATTCTATGATGTCTATGTTGGAATAGAAGTAGAGTATGAGAAATGTCCACAATATTTATTTAATTTGGTGATTGGGAGCCACAAGGTTCTAGATATTTGTGATATTTCTATCCAACAAGTTAATCTAAATGGATATTAACAATGATTTTTAAAGTAGGTGAGCTTTGATAAAAAAATAGAAAAAGGAAGGGTAAGGTAGAAAAGAGAACATGATTAAAAATTCCCCTTTCAAATATTATGACAAAGTTCTAATTAATTTTAGCATACAAGAACCAATTTGTGGTGTAAAATAGTATAAACTCAGATCACATCACAAACTAGGTAAGCTTTAAATAAGATGTATAAACCATAAGTAAGAACCAATTTTACTTTAAAAGTTTGTTATTTTAACTTGAATATCATATGCACATCCAAATGCAGAGCAAATAAAATGACGTATACCTAATATCTTTTCAGTGTATCTAGTATTATCACAAATGAATATCCTATGACATACAATGTAGCTCAAAATGCAAAGAACTATTCAAATTTAAGACAATAATGTAATTGAGATACATCATTAGCTTTCAACAAACTATTCAGACAATCTTTTTAGAATTCCTTAGTTGTATTAAATTCTCTTTTGTATAAAAATCACTCAGAGTCTCTCTCTTTAAAAAATTATAACCTTTGCCTATTTATAGGAAACATAGGTGGTATACCAGTTATCTTTTCAAATTATCCATGGTATGATAAGGACAACTATCCTTAATACAAATATTACAATGCAAAAGGCTTTCTACACCAATTTTGACAAAAGAACAAATATATGAGAACAAATTAGCACAAAATAATATTCTTTTATGTTACAATGGTGGGTCCCTTAGGTTACTACTTGAGGATTTTCTTCACCTTAGTATAATTTTCTCTTATTAGCTCAAAATCTATTGCAAGCTTTATCAAATAATCCTCTTCTTGACCTACCAACGTGTTAAATTCTATGCCACTCTTGGATTTAAGTTCTTGAATGCATTAGACCTCTATAGTCTACTTCCCTGATGTAATGATGATATAAAGGACCTTTTGATTGTCCCTGATAGGTTGGCATTAGTTGTCCTTGATATTTTGGATGAAGGTACTAACCTTTTGCTTAAACTCTTCATCATCCATTAGGCCTGCAACATTGGTCTTAGAAGGGTTTACCAATAGTGCCTTTAAGATATTTTCCATCCTTGTTATCAAGCCTTCATCCTCCTCTATGAAGCTATTGACACTGTCACACTAGTTGATCAAGTCCAATATCTTATCTTCAATGACTCTTAGGAGGGCATGAAAATGCTTCAACTTGATGCCTTAGACCTACTTGGTGACATGGACATTAATCAACTTAGTTTCTTGATCTCTAGAGTTCTACCACAAAGTGATTAATGCATGTAAATAAATTTTATGGGTCAAGGTATTTTATCTAAGCCTCAGGTCCTTTAACCTTTCAAATGTGTTAAAGAAGGACTTATTTAGTAGTGTCATTATATCCTTGGGGATTGAAAATGTAACATGTGATTCCAAGTCTTTATTCTCCTTTTCTAGATTGGTGATCCTCTGTTTCATCCCTTGGATTCCATCTAAGGTCATTTTTGATTGGGCCACCACCAAACTTGACACATCCTCTTGATGGATGGGGTGCTCCCCTGCTTCCTACCCTTGTATAATAGTTAGTCCTACAAAAGGTTCCACCTTTTGAAAGGTGAATTCCTCGGTACCAATGGTATCTTTCTTGGTTGTCACACTTTCAAACCCTATAGTATCCAAATTATACATGACAGTGGGTACTAGTTTATAGGGTTTGGGTGTCTCATGGGTTTCAATCCTAGTTCTAATTGATGCTCCTAGGTCTTTTATTTTCTTGCCACTTTCTTTGGCTGCTTGAACAATTCTTATTTTTTCTTTCTCTTTCATGATCTCCTTGATATAAGGTTTGACATTGTCAAGGGGATATCCACCTATAGAGTTGGTAATTTCTAGTGAGTGTGATTGGGAAGGAACCTTTTGGAGTTTCCCATATATGAACCAGTTAGGAATGATAGGTCCATGTATGGGGCACTCATCACTAAAAACATTTACTTCATGGTGGGATGGGTCCATGTCACCTTTAGTCTTTTGGAGGACCTAGGGACAAGGGCCAACTCATCTTCCCTCTTCTTTTGTGTGATAGGGACCAATTATAATGCCACTTATTTTTCCTTCTCTTCTTCAGCTATTTGAGGTGCTTCAATTTGTGCCACTTCAATTGTGTCTCCCTCATCTTCTTGATCAGACCCATAGGTCTCTAAAAGTTCCTTTAATAATTCTTCCACCATCTCATATGGTTTTAGGGTAACCATATCAAAGTGATCCACTAGAAAAGATAGTTTTAGAGGATGGGTTGATGATGAAGGGCCTTCTCCTAGCCTTTATTCTAGTTTATTCTCACCAAGTCCTTGAATTTGGAGTGATTTCTATTATGGATGACTTGGAGGTGCATTAAAGATGGAAGGCATTAGATGATACTATAATGGGTTCATTTTCTATCTTTCCCCAATTGGTTTCTCTTTTCTTTGCAGTCTACGTTTAAGCTTGAAACCATGCTTCTCGTACCTAGTAAGGACTTCCTCAAAGTCCACAACTTTGGTGTAAAAAAGTTCATATAGACCAACCCTATACTCATAGGTTACTTTAGTTAGTTTTTTTGACTAAAAATGAGGTACAACCTTATTATTTGGGTCCCATTCCTTTAGGTCATCCTTCTGAAAGTAGAAGGCATCCCTATGTCTAGACATAATGTCCAATTATTTCTAGTCCCAGATCAAATTTCTCCTAATCAAGAATGGGAAGGGATGTAGAATTCCCTTCCTCTTATCCTTAAAAACATTATAATTTACATTTAATATTTGGTGAGCAATTTATTTCTCAACCAACTTGAGGGGGACATAGATAGGCAACCTGAATGGTTAGGTCATGATCCCTTCTATTCTAATAACAATGCAATTTGGATAATACCAAATATTTCCCATGAGTTTAACATATTTATTGATAAGACAGTGTATACTAGGCATGGGATTCCCTATAATATTCTTGACCAAAGTAGGATATATGTAATCACAAATGAACTGCATATGAACTCTGTACTTGAAGATGTCCAACTTCTCATAGTGATGGGAAATGGTAATTTTGTTGGGGGAGGACCAATTCTTGATGCTAGTAATATGAGTGGATGCCATTAATGATTAAAATATATAGGAAATCATGTGAATTATTAGAGTATCCTTTTATTAATTCCATTAAATTATCTCCCTAAGTGGATGCTAATCAACTCTCTAATAGGTGGAGTTAGCTTCTCTTCCACCATGAAATATATGTAGTAAACCAATTTAGGGTCAACATAGATTATGATAGCTACCCCTAAAGCTCTATATAATAAGTTCATAATGATCCTAATTCCTTCTCTAAATTAAATGATAGGGATTTTACTATCATGGTTCCTGGCTACATGAGTTCCTTAGATTAACCAAGGTCTCAAGATAACATCTAGATTATGTTGGGTAGTATATTATTTGATGGATGGGAGGTATATGTGAGCTCTAGGGAGATTTTAGTATCCTTAAAAATATATTAGGGTAATATAGGTAATTCTACTTGACCCTTCTTTGATGATCCAGTCATTGTCTATTCTACAATCAACAAATAGGGGTGTCAGGATGTCAATGTAATGTAATACCTTAGGTTTAGCAATAGCTTGATGAAGAAATATCATTTAAATTAAAACCAATTCCTCAAAATTTATCTTAGTGACTACCACCCTTTTCTCACTAGATGATAGAGGTTGTAGCTCCTCAATTGTGAATAAAATCTTAGACCAATTCTTCATGCCATTGGTCAATGCTCCTATGTCCAATTCAATATCTCCAAAGTGCTTCCCTTCATGGTTTGCATATAGATACATGTCAATATCTTCTTTCCAATATTTCCTTGCCACTATCATGATCTCAATTGACTTGGAATATGACTAGTCTTGATGCTCAAGATGACACTTTGAGTTTGCTTAATGTAGTTGTGTCCTTAACAGTCAAGTTTTGAGGCTTTAAGTCATGGTTTAGGGATTTAATCTAGTCTAGTAGAGTTTTTGAGGCTTTAATGGTGAAGTTGATTGATTTCATAAACATATTCATGTCTCAAATCTTATGGATGGCACCACTTATGCAAATCCTATCTTTTCAGGCATGCCAAATCTTAGAATTGTCTTTAGTGCTTACATGGACCTCCTTAAGCTTATTACCATGGCACTCTTGTGGGAATCCCTTTGAAAATTATCCATTAGATTTTAAATATATCCTTTTACATCATTATATTAGATTAGGAGTCTAGGATGAATGTGATCCTTTCATTAATATCTTAGAGGTCCTTTTTTGATTGGTCACTCAGATCCTGGATGACTTGGTTATGCCAAGTGGTGTATTTTGGCTTCTTTAGGAAATGACTGGATGTATTTCATCCACATGTCAAGCTATCAAGCTCTAGGGTCCTTGGTTGAAAATTATACCTTCACTTCACATCATTGGATCAAGATAAATGATGGAGTGAGAACTATCGATCATGATCCATGAGTTTGAAGTTGGTTGGTTGTGGTTAAATTTGACAATCTCACTAATGTCAAATATGTCCTTATAAACATCAAATGACAAGAGTGCAACTGTAAAATTTAAGCTCATGAGGCTATTTTGGCCAAATGATAGCATGACATACATCACATTCTTGATTCCCTTAGGACTTTAGGGTTGATGTGGTCTATTAGATCAAGCTAGGTGATGAACATGAATTGTTGATTGTGATTTGAGAGGCTTCTCTGATTTGCCCAAGTTTAAGAGGCTCTTTCATCTCATGCTATTGGATCAAGGTCATTAGGTGAATGTGGATAGTTAGATCCTATAAGATGCACAAACATTTAGTTATTCCATAATGCACATAGGCTTAATCCAAGGGGTTAACCTTAGATTGATAGTATTATAAACATTATAGTCTAAGTTTTAATGTGATCACCTAAGGTTTAAAAATTTATAAGTTCCCCTTTTGGACTAAGGATAAAATTTTGGATAGGGTTTATTTTAAAGGCCTCGCTAACATCAAAGATGTCCTCATAAACATAAAATTATGGGAGAGAGGTCATTAAAATAAATGTCATAGAAACTTTAATAGTGAGTGGGGTTTAGTGCATAGTCCATCTTAGGATGATCTCATGCTATTGGATCAAGATCTAGGGAAGTGAGTTTCATTAGATCTGTATTCAAGTTAAGAAATCAAATTAGAGCATGATACATGTAGTGATTTATACTAAATTTTAGGATCCTCGAGGCATCATCTATATTGAAAAAACACCAAGACATTTCAAGATTAAAACTTAGGCTAAACATTGATAAGGTCGTAGTCTAGGATAAAAAAGGGGCTTATAGACATAATATTTAATGAGGTTAGGAGGTATTTAAAAGGGGTAAGGAACATAAAAGGGGACTTAAGTATAATTTTATGTTAAGGTTTGGGCATGTTTAAAAACATAACTGATCCTTAATATAAAATTAGACTTATGGTCTTTTCTCTTTTAAGGACTAATTTTGCTAAATTTTCTCCCATGAAAATTTGAATTTGAACCCTGCCTTCCTCCATAAAACCTACACTTATCCATCCAAGGGTAATCATCAGTAAGGTTAGCTCATAAATCATAATTTAAACATGCAAGGACCCATCCCTTTTTAGGTAGATGATCCTCAAATTATAAAAAGAATAACCTCATGAAAGCCAAACTAGGATACAGATGTTTTAAAATATTTACAAGGGTCCCTATTTTTCAAAGCAAAAAAAATGGGGTATGTTGGTCCCAAAAACAATGGTGACTTATGGAAATATGTTAGAACCTATAAAATCTAGTTTAAACCAACACATAAGTTCTTTATCTCCTTTGATCCACGTATCATTACTTAGGTCAATTCAAGGTTGAAATAAGCTTCAAATGTGTAGAATTCAAATCCTCATGTTAGAGCCTAGACATTTTATGTGTGTGCTTTGATTACACTTACTATTTTTCATGAGATTTTAGGGAAAAACATCTAGGTTCATATCCTCTTGACCATTGCATTTGACTTTGAGCATATTTAGATATTCTTTTAGGAATAATCGCTCTTAGTTCAGTGGAGGTTGGGGCATTGCTCTACTACCAACTAGGCATCCATAGCCCTGACAGAGATACCTTTGGATTCACTCATGGCCTTGCTCCACTAAAAACTAGGCATCCATAGCCCTGGTGGAGGTTGCTTGAATCACCTTTGACTTTGCATCTTTTGATTTAGCATGAAGTCCCTTTTTGTGTCTTTTTTATTTTTAACAAAGGTTGGGAGCTAAGATATCTAGGTTTAAGGATTTGTTCAAATGTTTTGGCCTTAAGATAATCATATTTAGTTAAAACCTTAATCTTAGATAAGGATGTGTTTTAAGTGCGAGCATGCATATGCATTAACTTTTGAACTCTCCTTCCACATACATGATTCTTATTACAACAGAGCTTTGGTCTCAGGTAAAATTTTGGATTATGGGGGGGGTAAGTAAATTCCATGTGAGTATTTTTGAATTCTCTATATTATAACAAAATTCTATATTACAACCTTAGGTCCTCTTGTGTAAGATTCATGCTCTCACTTGATATACTTGAATTTTGAGCAATTTTGAGCAAGGATAGTCTATGAGACTTTATTAAAACAAAATATCACAACCAAAAAGAAAGGACAAAATTCAAAACAAATAGACAACAAGAAACAAACAAACATAAGAAAATAAATATATATAAGCCAAGTAGGAAAACAAAGCAAGGAAAGAAACTAACTAGCCTACCTACTCTAACTCTAAGCAATCTTACATATGTTATTCCATGAAGACCCCTAGTGGAGCGGTAGCAAAGTAATGCTTGAGGTATTGCACATTGATGGGTAATGTAAACTCTACTCCTTGAAGGTCTTTCATCTTGAAAGTGTTGTTTCCCAAGGTATCTATAATTTGGTATGGGCCAATCCACAATGGTGTAAAATTACCATGCTTGCCCTTAGGTTCTGATGCCTTGTCCCAAAGGAGGACTAGGTCTCCCTATCTAAATACCATCACCTTGGACCTTTTATTAAACCATATTTTCATAGTTTATTGATTCCTACTAAATTTTACAAATGCCTTTTCTTTGGCATCCTCCATCTGAATGATGTCTAATAGCCCAGAATTAGCAAGCTCTTAGCTTTCCTCCATGTATTCTTGAATTAATGTGAACATAGGTAGTTTGAGGGTGATGGGAAGATAGGTTCCCAACCATACACCAACAAAAATGGTGAAGCCTTGAGTGCCTGCTTGATCCTTATTTTGTTAGCCCATAATGCATACTTAAGGAGTTTATGGCATGCTTTAGGATTGTCTATAGTAGACTTTTTGATGGCCTTCATAAGATTCTTGTTGGTAGATTTTAAAAATATATTTACTTGAGGATAATTATTGGAGGTAAACTTCAAATATATGCCATTATCATAAGCCCATTTGGTCATTTCAATGGATATGAATGCAGATCCATTGTCACAAACTAAGGAAATTGGGGTTTCAAACCTAGTGCAAATATTTTCTTCTAAGAAGTTGATCACTTCCTCTATCCTACATTGTTTGGTGGCTATATCTCCATTCTACCTTGTGTAATAATTTTTAGTAGTTAGGACATACTTATGGCCTTTAAAGGAATTGGGATTAATAACTTCTACAATGTCTAATACCCACTGTGTAAAAGGTTTATCTACCATCACAAGTTTTAAAGGCATGGCTCCCTTTAGCTCTTTTGTGCTAAAAGTTTGACATGAGTGGCACTCTTTCATATGCTTGTGAGCATCCTTGAAAATTGTGGGCCAATATTACCTATTGACCATTTTATGAGTATTTCATGCCAAAATGGGCACCCCCCTCTTTTTTTTCTTTGAAACCTTGTTCTTCATAACCTTTTACCCTGAATCTAGGTCTTAACCCTTTAAAAATCAAGGAAAAGTTGATTTTGTGCAGGTTTAGGGGTTGTCTCATCAAGCATTGGTATTTTTTAGCACTCACAGAGCAAATCAGGTTCTTAGAATAACATTACTTGTAAACTTACAAGTAATAAGCAGGAGTACTTGATAAACCTGAAAGGGTCTATGGCCAGTTCTGGTGCAAGTTAGATTTTTCAAAGTAATTTACTTGCCAATTTTTATAAGTAAAAGCTGAAGAGAAATAAGGGTCAGAGCAGTTCAATTTGGGTTTGTGGGATTGCTTGACTTATGATATTTCATGAGTTGGAGTCATTCACAAACCTAAAAGGGTAAGGAAGAAGCAATTAGGTTTTGAGACATCTTTACTTCAAGATTTTGAGTATGCCCTTTAGAAGATCTTGAATTGGTCTTAGATTCTTCTTAAGGAAAGTGTTTTTCCATGGATGGCACCTTGGCATTTTGTAGGGTCATTTGCAATTTCCCTGTAGGGTATATGCCCTTGTAGGGGACACTTCAAAGATGAAAGAAACCTTTACAAAAATTCTAAAGGGTATGTTTGAAGGTATAATGGACATTATAGAGGGATTTTCATCAGTGTGAGGACCAATAAAAAAGTTTTGAAGGGAAACTAGAGGCTTGAAATGCCCTTGTAGAGGGTAACTAGTTAAAGCAAAGGGGCAAAGATAAGAAGCCTGAAGGGCACTTGCCCTTCGAGAAATGTGACAAGAAAAAGTAGTTTTATTTTGGATTAAATATCTAAAGGAAAATATAATAAGGCAAGCCAAGGTAAAATTCATTCAAACAAAATGTTTAAAGGAATTCCTTCAGACATTTTGTTTGAAGAAATTTGATGGTCACATAAATCCTGAAGATTGGCAATGCAAAGAAACAAAGCAAAGGAGAATTCCTTCAGATAAAATGTCTGAAGGACATGTCAAAGAAAATCACACCCATATAAAATACCCAAAAAGATAAATAAAATAAAAGGCAAAGGCAAAGGAGAATTCGAAGGAAAGAGACAAAACATAGTCAAAGACAAAGCAAAAAAGACAAAACAAGGAATAGTTTTAACTACTAAAAAATACAAAGGATAAAATCAATGACCACTCAGACCAAGACAAGTGGCATAAACAAATCAACAGAAGGAGTTAATATATTTAGGTAGAATATATCTACCAAAAACCAATAAATAGATTGGTTTTCAAACTATAGAGGATATCAACTTATGTTTTCATTTTCACTATTAATGCACAACCAGTTGTGCCTAGCATTGAAGAGAGCATGGTCTAACTAAAACAACTTGGGTATGGCTTTTTTAATTTATAGAAGTATTATCCCATGATTTCGTAGGCCTAGGATAGTAAGGGTGGTGACTTGGACATCTATAGCATGGCTCTCCCATACGTAGTTTGAAGAATACAATAGCAACATGGTCTTTTGGTCTCTGTAGAAGTGTTTAACTCAGCATGGGTTTCCATTCTTTGATTTGTTAGCTATCTTGTTTATAGTTATATATATATATCTATAACTTCTCATTTGAAAATATATTTCTCAGCTTGTATGGTGAAGCCCTGAAGGAATTTACCTTGAATCAAAAAGAGCATTTTACCTCCATTTAAGCTTGCACTTTTGTATATGTCTATGGTTTTATCTTGTGTTAAATCATTTTATTTTCATGATTTCATCATTTTATTCTAGAATATCTAGTGTATAGTTATCTTCTTCTCTTATAGGTCATAACAAGTGTTTGAAGAAGTATAGGCAAGTGAATATGCTACGTAGTAGTGTATCTCAGAACACCTCTTGTGTTAGTGTCTTTCTCCTTGTATCTTCATAGGACCCCCTACTAAAATATTGATGCAAGGAAGTTTTTCTCAGCTAAATGAAGTGTATGCTTTCTATCCATGTTTCAAAGTGTATTCCAAAGTTGATAGACCAATTGTTTTGGTACATCACCTCTTAGTTTAGGTCCCATTTTTTTCTCCCTTTTCATCCCCCCAATAATTAGGAGTAAGAAATCTAGAGCCTCAAGGTGCATCAAGGGGATATATCCCCCAATCTATAGATTCATCCCTCATGTTTACCACCCACATCAAGAGGGATGTCTCCATTATGTCACATGGATGAAAAGAGTTGAGCCTCCCTTCACAAAGTGTAATTCACCATGTCAACAGTTTTTGGCACACTCGATGGGACAATTTCTATATCCTATAAGTTTCATGATTGGTGTTGGTCTTGATATTATTAAAAAATATAAAATAAGGACCTATATTCAACACCTAGAAACTCCACTAGGGAACCAAGTCTCTAGTTAATGACTAGCCTAGAATTCCATGCCAAAGGTCACTACAAGGTCTTCTTCTAGGGGTGTCCCTTTTGAATTTGTTGAGTTACCTTTGAACTCAACAAAAAGGTTGAGGTTTTCAAATACCCACCCTTATGTAGCAAGCCATTATACTAAGCCAACCATAAAATATACCTACTCAAGGAGACCCCTATTGAGTCTTTTCATATCCATGACAACCCTTAGGGCTTTCCATTTTTTGGCCTTCAATGGTCAAAGTCTCTTAAACCTTCAGTAGTATGACTCAATTATAAGGACAACTCTCAAAAGTGTTCCTCCCTTTAGTGGAGAGGGCCCAATCACTATCATCTAGCATATTATAAAAAAAATAAACCTCTGTAATATCCATAATATCACTTAAGAAAATGTAGCC
Source organism: Torreya grandis (assembly GCA_037957365.1). Taxonomy (NCBI): domain Eukaryota; kingdom Viridiplantae; phylum Streptophyta; class Pinopsida; order Cupressales; family Taxaceae; genus Torreya; species Torreya grandis. Next base: position 1,430,083 of record JARHVA010000299.1, on the reverse strand, counting down.
ATTATATTGCTAGCCTTGTCCTTTAAAGGGAAAGTTTTGGACTGGTATGGGACATTGCCTATGAACTTAGTTGGCTCATGGAATTAGTTAGGGACCCTCTCAACCAATAGGTTTGGGGGAAAAAGTGACCATTTGTCTCTAGATAAGTATTTAACCACCATGAAGAGAGCCCCAAATGAGTTTATGCAATATTTTAACACTAGGTTCCAAAAGACATGGGATAGGATCCTAATTCTTGTGAGGCTAACCCCAAGCTATGATTTCCTTTACTACTTAAAGGCCTTGAATAGTGAAAATACTCTACCTGCTACTTATGAGATAGCCATAACTACTAAAAATTACCTTGTTCAAGTAGAAAAGATAACTCCTAGACCTCCTATGCCACTCTTTCCTAATTTACAGCCCTTAGTCTAGCCTCCTTTACCCACTCTAGCTCCTCTACCTAATTAAGAGAAGTTGGCTGCTACCCTTGTAAATGACATCCATGAAGTTAAGAGCCTACTATAGAGTGTTACCAATCAGTTATTTGCCCTCAAAAGACAATAAGCTCAGAGTTATATACCAAATCAAGGGCAAGGTCAAATTACACATGTCAAGCCTTATCAAATATATAATCTAGATTCCCCTTCATCTTCTAAGGCTATTTTCCCCACTCAAAATAATTTGGTGTAAGATCATCCCAACTATCCTCCCTTGGAACATGGCCAAGAATAGGTTGCTTATGCCAGTGAGCTACCAAATCAAAGCATGACTGTACAAGATGATCAGGCAACCCAATTCTCAAATTTTGAGATGTCAACACAACTTGGGATAGATATTATCAATGCTCAATCTAATTCCACTCTCATGAATCACTTGGAAGGAGAGTTCTACATAGTCAACTATGTGTGGAGCATAAGTAATCAGAATGTTAGTGTTGCATCTAACACCAGGTCCAAAAGGAGAGCCATTAATGAAGCTCAAAAAACCACTCAAATACCTACTACATCTCCTTTACCTAATAAAATAGTAAGTGTACCTAAATCAGACCCAACAGCAAAATCAAATTAAAATTTTCCCAATTTTAGGCCAATGGTTGCAACTTTTGCTCCTCAGGTTGCACCACAGGTTACGCATGTTCCCAAGGAAAACTCTAAAGGGGGAAATCCTTTAATCAATATAGTGGACCAAATGAAGAAGCTACACATGAACATATCATTGTGGGATTCTTTATCATTACCAAGATAAAAATATATACTCTAAAAGGAATTGTATAGATGGGGTGAGTAAGCTGTCCTAGAAAGAAATGATAATGTGTTGGTAGTAAATGGGGCTCCTCCCATGGCTAGTCAAGCAAGGAAAGATGAGAAGGTCCCTCCTATTTCCCCCTAATTATTAGTGATTTATTAGTCCATAATTACATTATTTATAGTGGAGCAAACACCTCAATTATGCCCAAATGCATAGCTGATAAGCTAGGCCTCAAGTATGAGAAAATGACCAAAGGAGTTATACAGTTTGATGGATCACCAACTAAGACCTTGGGAGTGGAAAGAGGCTTGAATCTGAATCTCCATTTCTACCCAACCTTTTCAATTCCCTATGATGTGGTAGTGGAAAATGTTCCTCCTTACTTCATTCTTTACTTGAAAAGGGATTTTACCTCCAAGATAGGTGGATACTTGGCAGCCAACTAGTCTTACATGGTTTTCAAGACAAAGTATGGAACTAAAGTGAATATTGAGTCAAAGCCCATCCAAAAGTATCACCTAGATCCATACTCACCCAAAGTGGAAAATTTTAACTACACAATCATTGATGAAGAAGAGCTCTAGGTGGATCAATCTCCATCATCTTCCCTTGTAGAAGTTGCTGACTTGCTCCTAAATGAATGGGGAAATGACAAATTTGAGCATGATCCTTACAATTTCATTAAATAATCTGGTCTTGGAGTCTAAAGAATACATGAGAAAGATGTTTTCATGCCAAAATTGATGAAGATAGACCAAGAGGACTATGGTTTATGGTAGTTGTTCTTTGATGGATCTAGAAGCAAGTTAAGAGCTAGTGGTGGGGCAATGCTAGTTTCACCTTCAAAGGATAAATACTTCTCAACTTTCAAGTTTACTTTATCCTACACTTGTAACTTAGTAGAGTATGAGGCCCTTGTTCATGGAATATAATGTGTAAGGAAGAGAGGAATCAAATAATTACAGGTGTTTGGAGATAGTGAGTTGATTATGAACCAAGTGAGAGGTCAAATCTTGACCAAGAACTCCTTACTCAAGTCTTACAAGCATAGAGTGTGGGACATTATATAAAAATTCATTTCTTTCAAAATCACTTCCATTGCAAGAGAGGATAACAAGCATGCTGATAGACTAGTAGTAGTTGGTGCTCAATTTGACATCCCAAAGGGGATGAGACAAAGTAAAAATCAACATCATTAAAGGTGATTGTGAGGCCTTCCATACCAAAAAATGTCACTAATTGGTAGGTGTCTGAAAGTGATCATAAAATATCACTTTTATTGTAGGAAGAAGCTAAGTTTGCTTCCAAAAATTAGTCCAAGATATAGTAGTAGTATGATGGGAAAATTTTTTAACTAAAGACCAACAGGCTTCCCAAAGGTTTGGTAACTCTTGAGAACATTTTCAATGAATATGACCAACTCAAGAGAGACAAATCAATCATGTCAACCAAGAAAGAAAATTATGAAAGGGTAGAGATATACAAGGATAAGTTTCTTGCACTTCGAAAGGTGTGCACTAATGAGGAAAAGCATGCTTTCATTATGTTATGTTAAGATTTTTCTGATGTCTTCACTTGGGAGTATGGTGATTTGAAGGGCTTCAATCCAAGCTTGGCCCAACACACTATTGAGATAGAGGAAGGTTCCAAACCCATCAAGCAAAAGCAAAGGCCAATCAATCCAAAGATCAATCCTCTCATGAGGAAGGAGTTCACCAAACTGATCAAGTCTAAGATCATTTTCATTATCAAACACTCTTCTTGGTTAGCCAATTTTGTCCCTATTAGGAAGAGTAATGGAAAAGTAAGATTGCATATGGATTTCAAAGACTTAAATAGAGTCTTACTGAGAAATAACTATCCCCTTCCAAGTATGGAGAAACTTATTTAGATGATGATAGGCAGTGAAAGGTTCTCTTTCCTAGAAGGCTACTTTAGGTACAATCAAATCCTAGTACAAGAATGTGACCAATAAAAGATAGCCTTCACCACTAAGTGGGGAACATATTCCTATAGGAAGATGCCATTCATATTGTCAAATTTTGGAGCTACCTTTCAACATGCTATGGACATGACTTTCCAAGGTTTGATCAATGACATTGTGTTAGTTTATCTTGATGATGTGATAGTCTTCTCCAAGGAGGAACGTGAACACTTGAAGAACCTACGGTAAATATTTGAAATGTGTAGAGATTTTGGCATCTCTCTCAACCCAAAGAAATGCATGTTGTCCATCCATAAAGGCAAGCTCTAGACATGTCATTTTGAAGGAAGGCCTATCCATTGATCCAGAGAGGGTAAATGTCATCTTAGCATTGTACTTGAATAAGCACAAGAAGGGCCTAACAATTTTATTTGGTATGAAAAATTTCATTAGGAGATTCATTCCTAAATTTTTTGAGCTTGTCAAGCCACTAACTTCCATACTACAGAAGGAGAGACATTCATGTGGACAACAAGAAGAAAAGAAAGCTTTGAAGGCATCAAGAAAGTTATCGCTCAAGCTCCTACCCTAGCTAGTATAAAATTCTCCAAGGAATTCAATATATACACCTTTGGGAATGAAGAGGTAATCTCTTGTATGCTCACTCAAGCAGATGGTGAGAATTTAGAACAACCTCTTGCTTTTTTTAGACAAGGTTTTGAAGGCTATGAGGTTAGATACACGTATGTTGAGAAGTAGGTGATTTTAGTCATATGAAGTATAAATAATTTCATGAATATGTTATATAGAAGTAAAGTTTACATCATGGTGCCACATCTTAGTGTAAAATACTTCTTACTAAACCAAGACTTGAATGAGAAAAGGTCAGGTTGGATCACCAAAGTAATGGAGTATGACATAGAGATCAAGACCACCAAGTTGGTAAAAGGAAGAGGGCTATGTGAAAACCTTGATATATAATTTAAAGAGAAAAAGGAGGATGTTTTGGTACTCCATGATTAACCTACAGTAGTTGTACCTATAGTCATGAAGATTTGGGCACAAGACATGGTTCATTTCCTTCAAACTGGTGAGTGTCCATAAGGTCTTGATAGGACCAAGAAGAGGTATTTTAGACTCCAATATCTTCCTTATGTCCTAGTTGATGGAGTGATATTATAAAAATAATTTTTAGGGGTGTTCTTGAGATGCATTGATTTAGACCAAGTTGAAAAGGTACTGTCTAAGTTCCATGATGGACTAGCTGGTGGCCACTTTGCTCCCAAGGCCACAGCTACAAGGATTATGAGGGTTGGTTAATTTTAGCCCAGATTGTTTAAAGACACTCATTATTGGGTGAGTAAATGCCAAAAATGTACCTTCTTTGATGGGAAAAAATGACTAGCTACCATGCCTCTTCATCCTATTTAGGTGGAATAACCATTCATGCAATGGGGGTTGGACTTCATAGGGTTGATCAATCCTCCTTCTAGTGCTAACCACAAGTGGGTTTTGACTACCATGGATTATTTCACAAGGTGGGTAGAGACCATAGCTTTAAAAGAGGATAATAAGAGTGTAGTCCTAGACTTTTATGAAGGCATAATGACAAGATTTGGGGTCCCAGCCATAATCATTTTAGATAATGCATTGGCTTTCTTGGGAAAAAATACGAGTAGGCATTAAAGTATGGCATCTATCTTAGCACTTCTTCTAACTACTATCCACAAGGAAATGGGCTGGCCAAGTCTACAAACAAGAATTTAATTAGGATCATAAATAAGACAATAGAGGAAAATCAAAGGACTTGGCATGCCAAGTTGAAGACAACTCTTTGGGTAGATAGGATCAATCCAACAAGGGAAATAGGGAATTCACCATACACACTTGTGTATGGAAGGGAAACTAAAATTCCTATCTCACTTGAGTTACCAGCCTTGGATCTTTCCCATCAACTGTAATTAATGGAGAGTGATAGCCTAGAAGTTAGGTATTGTGAGCTAATGGAGCTTCAAGAAGTGATAGACCAAGCCATAGATGCCATGACCAGCTACCAATAGTAAACAAAGAATCATTTTGACAAAAGTTCTACGCCAAAGAGATTCTTAGAAGGTGACATTGTATTGAAGTGGGATAAGGAATGAGCCAATATTGAAAGGCACATGAAGGTTGATTCTTTATGGAGTGGCCCATATGTCATCACCTAATGAAAGAAACACAATGCTTTCCAAATCTTGAATTTGGATGGTGAAGAGCTACATATCCCAGTCAGTGGGTAATACCTTAAGCATTATTACTAAGTTTATTTTGTCTTGTACATAGTTTTCCTTATTTTTCCTCATTTTCCCTGTGTTTTTGCACAAGTTTTTTTATTTTTGTCTATTGTGTGTGTTTTTCCTTATTATTTAAGGTAAATATTTGTTGTTTCCTAAGTCCTTATGATGTTATTGCTAACTTTTCAAGTTGCATCCTGACTCCATGCCCAATGCACTTTTAGGCCACCATTCTTATCAAGCATAACATGCATGCTTCCCCTATGAGTCACCAATTTGTTGACCATTTTATGACTCTTTCATGCTAAAATGGCCACCCCCCTATTTTTTTTCTTTAAAACATTTTTCTTCATGACCTTTTACCTTAAAACTAGGTCTTAACCCTTTAAAAATCAAGTAAAAGTTGATTTTGTGTAGGTGTAGGTGTTGTCTCATCAAAAATTGGTCTTTTCTAGCACTCACAGAGCAAATCAAGTTCTCAAAAAAAACATTACTTATAAACTTTACAAGTAATAAGTAGGAGCACTTGATAAACCCAAAAGGGTCTATAGCTAGTTCCAGTTCAAGCCAAGTTTTGTAAAGTACTTTACTTACCAATTTTCATGAGTAAAATCTAAAGAGAAGATTGATAATGGTTAGAGAAGTTTAATTTAGGTTTGTGTGATTACTTAACTTATGATCTTTCATGATTTGGAGTCATTCACAAACTTGAAAGGGTAAGGAAGAAGTAATCAGGTTTTAAGACATCTTTACTTCAAGTTTTTTGAGTAAGTCCTTCGAAAGAGCCCAAATTGGTCTTAGACACTTCTTAAGTCAAGTGTTTTTCTATGGAGGTCACTTGAGCATTCTGGAGGGTCATTTGCATTTTCCCTGAAGGGTATGTACCCTTGGGGGTGGAAGATGAAATGGACCTTTACAAAACTTTTGAAGGGTATGTTTGAAGGTAGAATGGACCTTGCAGAGGGATTTTCATTGGTGTGAGTACCAATACAAAAGTTCTAAAGGGAAACTAGAGGCTCAAAATGCCCTTGTAGAGGTCAACTAGTTGAAGCAAAGGGCCAAAGACAAGAAGCTCAAAGGGCACTTTCCCTTTGAGAAATATGACAAGTGAAAGGAGTTTTTCTTTAGACAAAATGTCTGAAGGAATTCCTTTAGACATTTTGTCTGAAGGAAAAACAAATAAGGCAAGCCAAGGTTGAATTATTTCAAACAAAATTTCTGAAGGAATTCCTTCAAACATTTTGTTTGAAGAAATTTGACAATCATAGAAATCCTGAAGGCCAACAATGTAAAGGAACAAAGTCAAGGAGAATTCCTTCGAACAAAATGTTCAAAGGAATTCCTTTGGACATTTTATCTAAGGGACATATCAAATAAAATCCCACCCATAGAAAAGACTCAAAAAGATCAAACTAAGAAAAGACCAAGGCAAAGGAGAAGTTGAAGGGAAGAGACAAAACATAGGTGAAGACAAAGCAAAAAAGACAAAATAAAGAATAGTTCTAGCTACTAACAAAAAAAAGATAGAATCGATGACCACTCAGACCAAAATAAGTGGCATAGACAACTCCATATAAGGAGCTAATACATTTAAGTATAATATATCTACCAAAAAACAATAAATATATTGGTTTTTGAACTATAGAGGAGAGTAACCCATGTTTTCATGCTTCACCATTAATGCATAGCTAGTTGCACCCAACATTGAAGAGAGCATGGTCTAACCACAACAACTTGGGGATGGCTTTATCAATTTCTATAAGGATTATCCCAAGCTTTTTTAGGCCCATGATAGTAAGGGTGATGACTTGGACATCTATAATGTGGCTCTCCCATACATAGTTTGAAGAATATAATAGCAGCATGGTCTTTTGGTCTCTACAAAAGTGTTTAACTCAGCATGGGTTTCCATTCCTTAATTTGTCTACTATCTATTTTCTAGTTCTCTATATATTTGTAACTTATCATTTAAAAATATATCTCTTAGCTTGTATGGTACCTTGAAATAGAAAGAGCATTTTAACTCCATTTGAGCTTGCACTTTTGTATATGTCTATGGTTTTATCTTGTGTTAAGTCATTTTATTTTCATCCTTTCATAAGTTTATTCTATCATATCTAGTATATAGTGATATTCTTCTATTTTAGGTCATAGGAAGTGTCTAAATAAGTATAGGCAAGTGAATAGGCTATACAATAGTGTGTCTTAGAATACCTCTTATGCTAGTTTCTTCCTCCCTATATCTTCATAGGACCCCCTACTGAAATACTGATGCAAATAAATTTTCTTGCCTAAATGAAGTGTATGCTTATTTCCCATGGTTCAAAGTGTATGCCAAAGCTGATTATACCAATTGTTTTAGTGTATCACCTCTTAGCGTAGGTCCCATTTTTAATATTTTCTATCCCTTTTCATCGCCCCCATAATTAGTATTAGGAAATCTAGGGCCTCAAGGTGCATCAAAGAGAGCTAGCCCCTAGTCTAGAGATTCATCCCTCATGTTTTCCACCCATAGCAAGATGGATGTCTCCATTATCTCATGTGGATGAAGAGAGTTGATCCTCCCTTCAAAAGGTGCAATACACTATGTCAATAGTACCCATTCCTAAGAATATTGTGGGTTGTGATTCTCTCTGAAGGATGTCCACTACCTAACTTTTCATGAAAAGTAGACATGATTTGAGAATCCTCTTCTTTGGAAACACACCTTAAGTAGATCCCTTCAAATTTATTCATATAAATGACTCTATCTTTGATGAAGTAATGGGATGCTTTGAGCCTTAAGGCTCTCCTTTATTCTCTGGTGAGTCTTGGGGGATAACTACATCTGATGATTATATGTATTAAAGAGTCATACCATTCATTAGGTTGGGATTTTTATTGATCCATTTGCATGACATGAAGTTTGGGATTAGAATTGGCAATCATCTTGACCAGGCCCTAACATTTCACTGATTTGGAAATATTCATCTCTATATCATACTCTTATAGGATTTCCATCTACTTGCCTTTTCTTTCCCCAAGCTCATTCTGACTTAACATAAGCTTTGTGGCTAGGTCTGGTAAGATGGCATGCACCTTATTTCTAAGGATGTAATGCCTAAATTTTTTCACTGCCTTCACTAATGCATAGGCCTACTTATCAATCAAGGAATAGTTTACCTTTGGATTTTTTGAATTGGTTCTCATGAAGGCTATAGAGTGTTCATTTACATCCACATTTTGATTTAAGACTATAGCCATGGTGTGGTCAAAAGAAAATGAATACAAGTAAAAGTCCTTTGATAAGTTAGGACTTATCAAGACTAGGGCTTGGCTAATTTCCCTTTTGATGTCAATAAAAGATTTCTTGGATTCTTCATCTCAAAAAAATCTAGCATATTCTTAAGCATATCATTCATAGTTTTGACAATCTCAGAAAAGCCTTAGATGAACTTCCTCACAAAGTTAATTTTACCAAAGAATGACTTCAGTTCTTTTTGGTTGTTGGGTAGCTCAATCTTGGAAATGGCTTCCACTCTCTCAAGATTTATGGAAATCCCTTATTTGGTGATTATATGCCCAAAATGTTTTTCCTTTAGTGACATAGAGTATTATTTTCTTGGGGTTGAGAGATATACCATAATTTATGCACCTTTAAAATACTTGCTTTAAGTGCATGAAATAGTCCTCTCTATTCTTGGAGAACACTAAACGATTATCCATGTATATGATGATGCATTTTCCCACTAGATCTTGGAAATCATGGTATATGGCCCTCTCAAATGTGGCTCCTACATTAATCAATCCAAATGGCATTATTTTGTAAGCATGTGTTCCCCACTTGGTGGTGAAAGCTATCTTTATCCTATCTTCCTGAGCAATAAGCACTTGGTTGTATCTAGAAAATCTATCCAAAAAGGACATCATGGTTGATCCTAAAACAACCTAGATGACTTGGTCAAGAGAAGGTAGGGGGTAATTATCCTTTTCAGATTCTTTATTCATATTTCTTAAGTCTATGCACAATCTTATTTCCCCATTATTCTTTCTAACTGGGACCAGGTTGGCAACCCAAGTGGAGGGCCTAATAGGAAATACAATCCTTGTATCCAACAACTTCTTGACCTTCTTAAAGATCATGGGCTCTAAGATAGGGTTGACTATCCTTTGTTTTTATCTAAAGGGTTTACAACTCTCCTTGAGAGGTATAATATGAGTAATAACCTTTGGATCAAATATTTTTAGATCTTCATAGGACCAATAAATTACATCTTTATACTTTGTAAGAAGATTCATAGCCTTTTTATTTTCCATTTTAGTGAAATCCTTTCCTATGTTTACTTGTTGGGGTTGATCATGTGAGTTGAGATCTACTACATGATAGTCCTTACCATTCACCTTAGGCACCTTAGGTATTTCAAGAATCTTTTCATAATCAAAAAACCTTTCCAATGAGATTATCCCTTTAAGTATCTTATTTTAATTTATTTGGATGATTTTACCATCAAGCTCACTTTTAGAATAACTTTCGTCAACTTCATCAATGATGTGAGCTTTAAAGGCCCTAAATTTGGTCAAGAAATCTAGAATTTATTGATCATCATTGAATAATTGAAAATGATTCACATTATTTGGGACTAAGGGGCATGACATTAGCTCAATACTAAGGTTAGGGGAATCATGATCGGGCATAAGGTTAGTTGCAGCAGAGGTCAGCTCATCAGTAGCTTTGTTTTCTTCCCTAAGGATAGACATGATGTTAAAAGCATCAAAAGATTCCATCAAGTCCCAAACTCTAAACTTTAACCTCTTAAGGTAAAATGGATTGCATTGGTATTTGATCTTTACTTAATTAACCACCAGTTTATAATCCCCATAAACAAGAAGTTCCCTGGCTTTATGCTTAATAGTAAGTTGCAATCCTAGAATGAGAGCTTCATATTCAGCCAAATTATTAGTGCATGGGAATTGTAACCTATAAGATGCATGATATTGATTTTTTTCAAGGTCTATTAATACAATACCATCCCATAATCCTAATTTTCACTTGGTACCATCAACATATAACTTCCAGAGGCCAAGTACAAGAGGAGGGTCTTTGGATCTATGCTCTTTTATAGTCTCTAAAGTGAAAATTCCTAGATCAAAATCAAGGAAGTTTACCTTTTCATTGACAAAATTGTATTTTGTTATCATTTGTCTCATCTTGATGGTAGCTACATATCCCTACTAAGTCAAAGTGTTTTGATCTTTGCATTAAAGCTTAACATGTTATTTATTACAATTTAGACTATCCCAATCGGTCCTTGCATGTTTGTTGCTTCACCTAGATGCATCTAATCATTGTTTGACCACTTTGCATGTTCTGGAAGTGAGTTGTATGTAATTCTACCACTCTTCCTTAATTTATTGGCCCTTTGTATTTACGCTTAGATATGACTTATCTTTTTGAGAACTCAAGAACTTTTAAGACCAAATCAGGATTTTGATGTCTCATTACTTATTTTAGGTTTCTAACTACTCACAACTTATGAATTAATTAAGTGGTGCTCCTTGGAGAACTCAAAATACACTTCCTAGACCAAATCTAGCTTTCTAAGCCCCAATAATTACTTCATATTTATCATTAGTTTCAACTTATAAAGTGAAATAAGTAGTGCACCCCTAGAAACCCAAAATACACTACCCAAACCAAATTGAGCTTTCTAAGCCTTCTTAATTGCTTCAAGATTTTGACTGTTGATTATTTATAAGATTTTTTAAGTATTTCTCCTTTGGAAACCTTAAGTCTAAATACTTTGTCATTTTTCTTCCTAAGTTATGTCCATTTTCTTCAAATTGGCAAAATTTTGGTATGTGGGCTAAAAATGTCCAACATTTCTAGTGACTCATAGGGAAGCATGTTTGCTATGCTTCAAGAGCTTAGACCATGTTGCCTCATCAAACCCATCCATTAGGCATTACCAAATTATTCCAAGATAGAGATTATAACCTCTTGATATGAATAAAATACTATGTTTTAGACTCCATTGTTCTGGTATAGTGTGTACATGTTAGATTTGTGCATGTGGTAGAGTTTTCTCCCTTGTCAAAGTATAGTCTCACCTAGTTACTAGCTCATCTTGTTATGTAGTTCATGTTTATTGTTCTACATATCTCAATTGAAGGTTGTATGTGGATACTATGATTGGTTAGTGTCTTGCTCCAGACCTACCCCTTCATTTCCCTCTGCTTAAATCATTTGGTAAACCTCCTCATGAAACATTGATGTATGATAGATATTTGGGGGTTTGAATATATTTTTTTGATTATTTCATTAGTGTTCTAAGATTTGAGTAGGGTAAATCAACCCATAATTTTGGTGCATCACCTCCCTTAGCTTAGTTTTCCTTTTTATGTTATCTTTCTCTCCCTTTTCCTTGGTTAACAATAGATTTTAGTGTGGGAATCAAGAGTTGAAGTGAAGCACCTAAGGAGATAGCCTCATTAAAAATACTAGAGGTTCAACCTCACTACAAGATACCCATAGCCTGAGGCTGTCCCCATTATTATAGCTAGAAGTGGGAGAGCCTAAAAAACTCTCCCACAGTGGTGCAATTCCATGCTATAATAGTCTCTAAAGTGAAAACTCTTAGATCAGAGTCAAGGAAGTATACCTTTTCATTGACAACATTGTATTTTGTTATCATGTGTCTCATCCATGGTTCTCTTTCTACCCTTATTTGATTTGGCACACCTTTCCAAAGCAACCATAAGTGGGAGCAGTTAATAGACATATATCCATTCAAGGCCTTAGCCCATTCTCTACTCAAGAAATCCATAAGCATTGGGAATATCCACCACTTATATGCCAATGAATTTTTGAACCCTTATTTCATTATCCAACTACATATGTACATTCAATAGCTCCCCAATGACTTTGGCTCTTGACTTGTCCAATTATGTGACCACCCTATCATACTTAATTGGGGTCAACCTAAGTTGTTCACATATCCCAACAAGCATGATGTTGGTTGAGTCTCTAGAATATAAAAGGTAATTGTGGACATTCTTCCTAAATATCCTAACTATAAGCAAGAAGGGTGGGGGCTCTAATTTAGTTACTTGCATAGTCACATTCACACTATCACTCTTAGGAGGCTTACCAGGTTTCTTGGACAAAGATTCTAAGATTAAATCTATTTATTCTGTAATCTAAGTTAGCTCATGTAGAGTAATACTGGCTTTGATATTTTTCATATCTTCCATAATGTTGTAGCTAGTTTTACATGAAGGTTCAATAGTAAGTTTGGAATAACTAAGCTTAGGTGGTTCAAGACCATTCCTTGATGTAGTGTTTGGAGGAGTCCTATAATTGTTAAGGGGAGTGAAAGTAGTTAATGGATACCTTTGTTCTCTATTTCTCAGAGGATATGTCTTCAAGAATTTTTATAATGCTTGAATCTCTTTAGGGATATTCTCAGGCTCATTATCCTCTTGGAAAGGGAATTGAAATGTATCTACCTTGTGCACTTGGTCAGATGGTTGGGATCTAGAAGGAATTGTAGTAGTATCTCTATTTAGGACTACCTAAAACATGTTGAGTTCTTCTTGGAAATCTTCAAAGGCCTTGTAAAACTCAATGTAGTCAATCTCACCATGTTTAGAAGTAGCATGCACCATACAATAGTCTAGAAAGGCAATGTCAATGAGATTAATATCCATGGTCTTATTGATATAGGAAGGCTCATTGGATTTATTATTACATAAACTATCATTCTAAAATATATTTCTAGGTTTGTTGAACTTTTATAAGGTGAAGTTCCTCCCATAGTTGTCATTAATATTACCAACTTACTTTTGTAATTACAATAAATCCATGCTAAGCTTCTAGACCATCTTTAGTATAGATTCATTCTCATTCTTTAGGGTCTTGAAATTTTGGACTTGGTTATTGTTAGTACCATTTACTAGTATTAAATCATTTTGGTCATTGGTGTGAAATACATTAGTAACTTGATGACTCAAGAAACTTAGGTTCTGATTAGGAACAACATGGCTAGTAGGTAATACATTCAGAGTAGGGAGTTGGTTTAATGTTTTAGCAATTTGGTTATTGTTTGGGAAAATGTTTAATGCAAGCATATAAGGATTAACATTTGGGATAGAATAATCTTAGGCCAATGTGTTGATAACTAAGAAATATCTTTTTAATAACATAGAAGTCATGGGGTCTGCATCTTTGTAAAATTCTAGAGCTAAATCCTCATTAAGTTTGTATGGATCCATGGTCCAACTAAACATCTTTTAGAACCTAGCATTAAAGGATCTAATGAGCTCATTTGCATATCTCTTAATGGTTGTAAATTGGTGATAAATGACACAAGGGCTTATGATCTTCCCAAATTAATCAATGAATATAGTGTCAAAATTATTCCATGAGGTAATATAATTATCAGGGAAATTGAAGAACCATTCATATGTAACATATTTTAATGTAAAAGGAAATAATCTAAAAGATACATATTCATGGATGATATTGAATAACCTTAAGGTAGCATTAAAATAATTAACATGTTCTTATATATTTGTAACACCAATTGGACTAAATATTGGTAAGTATTTTTTAGTATTATGAGGCAAGTCATGATCTACACCTAGTACATTAATGGGGGAACTTCTAATCCATGCCATATCTAGATGAAAATTGAACGTAGGAACCCCTTATAAGGGTGAATATGGTAGAGACTTGGAATGCCTATGTATTCCTCTATATTTCTTGGTTCTATGGGCCTCTAGCTCAAGAAAGGGCTCTCTTGTCTCTAAATGTGATCTGGTCCTAATCTTTGGCAATTATAGCTTGAAGATTAAGGATCTTATTTGAAATATGGTGTAACAAGTTAGAATTCACAAAGAGTTGCAATCAACATACATAGTAAGCCTATTTATTGAATATTTTCTAATAAAGGGACAAAGGACACCAATCTTTGACTAAGTAAGCTCAAAGATGTGTTGAATTATGCAAAGATGGCCATTCTTTACAACTTGTGACTCAAATTAACTCAAGATTCACCAAGAATTGCCAATCTTCATCCAAAATAAATTGTTCTAATTTCAAATACTATGAATCTTAAATCATAAAGCTATCTTACTATAATTTAACCATGTCCTTATAGATAACTAATATCTTTGCCTAACAAAGTAAAAAGATAGGTGAGAGACCACCTAGATCAAGGATATTTGCACTTAGAGTGACGAATCACTCATAAGGGTTAAGAATTATTTAAATTTTACGCAAGAATTATCTCAATTGATCAAGTAGGCCCTCCTTCTAGTTCCAAAAAGAGCTTCCTATTAATGCTTCTAATTACCTCACAGGTGTTCTTTAGTACTGATGAACACTTCTCATTTTAGGATTCAAAGAATCCAAGGCATGAATTGTAGTTTGTGGCAATTCTATGACGTCTGTGGTGGAATAAAAGTAGAGTATGGGAGCTTTCCACAATATTTATTTAATTTTGTGGTTAGGAGCCACTAGGGTCCAAATCTTTGTGATATTTCTAGTCAACAAGTTAATCTAAATGGATATTAAAAATGATCTTTAAACTAGGTGAGCTTTGATATAAAAAAATAGAAAAAAGGAAGGGTAAGGCATAAAAGAGAATGTGATTGCAAATTCCCCTCTCAAATATTATAACAATTTTCTAATTACTTTGAGCATACATGAACCAATTTATGGTGCAAAATAATATAAACTCATATTACATCACAAACTAAGCAAGCTTTAAATAAGATGTATAAACCACAAGTA
Organism: Torreya grandis; assembly: GCA_037957365.1. Taxonomy (NCBI): domain Eukaryota; kingdom Viridiplantae; phylum Streptophyta; class Pinopsida; order Cupressales; family Taxaceae; genus Torreya; species Torreya grandis. The sequence continues at coordinate 1,414,884 of JARHVA010000299.1, read as the reverse complement.
AGAACCAGGTTTACTTTAAAAGTTTACTATTGTAACCTGAATAACATATGCACATCCAAATGTAGAGAAAATAAATTGAAGTATACCTAAGAAATTTTAGTTAATATAGCATTAGAATAGATTAGCATCCCTATGATAGAAAATGTAGCTCAAAATGAAGATAAATATTCAAATTTAAGATAATAACATGCAATTGAGAGATAACATTGGCCTTCAACAAACTATTCAAACAATCTTTTTAGAATTCCTTAGTTGTATTAAATGAATTTTTGTATACAAATTTCTCAGAGTCTCTCTCTTTACAAAATGGTAACCTTTGCCTATTTATAGGAAACATAGGCGATATATTGATTATCTTTTTAAAATATACATGGTATGATAAGGATAGTTGTTTTTAATACAAATATTACAATGCAAAAGGCTTTCTTCACCAATTTTGACAAAAGGACAAATATATGCTAACAGACACGCATATATATTACAAAAGAATATTCTTTTATGTTACATTGGTGTGTCCCTTGGGTTACTACTTGAGGATGTTCTTTACCTTAGTATATTTTTCTCTGATTAGCTCAAAATCTATTGTAGGCTTTATCAAAAAATCTTCTTTTTAACCTATCTATGTGTTAAATTCTTTGTCACTCTTGGATTTAAGTTCCTAAATGCATCTAACCTTTTTAATCTACTTCCCTAATGTAATGATGATATCAAGGACTTTCTTATTGTCCTTGATAGGATAGCCTCAGTTATCCTTGATGTTTTGGATGAAGGTACTAACTCTTTCCTTGAACTCTTCATCATCCATCAGGCCTATGGCATTGGTCTTAGAAGGGTTTACCAATAGTGCCTTTAAGAGCTTTTCCATCTTTTCTATCAAGCCTTTCTCCTCCTCCATGAAGCTATTGACACTATCACACTAGTTGCTCAGGTTTAATATCTTATCTTTAATGACACCTAGGAGGGCATGTAAATTCTTCAACTTAATGATCTTGACACCTTGGACTTGCTTGGTGTTATGGAAATTAATCAACTCAGTTGCCTGATCTCTAGAGTTCTACCACTGAGTGATTAATGCCTATGCTTTCCTAATTTTATGGGTCAAGGTATTTGATCTAAGCCTCAAGGGTTTTAACCCTTAAAATGTGTCAAAGAAGGACATATTTAGTAGTTTCATTATATCCTCAGGGACTAAAAATGTAATCTATGCTTTCAAGTCTTTCTTCTCCTTTTCTAGATTGGTGATCCTCTATTGCATCCCCTAAATTCTAGCCAAGATCATTACTGATTATGCTACCACCAAACTTGCCAAATCCTCTTGATGGATGGGATGATCCCCTTCTACCTACCCTTATATAGTATTTAGGCCTACAAAAGGTTCCACCTTATGAAAGGTGAACTCCTCGGTACTAATGGTAGCTTTTTTGGTTGTCACCCTATCAAACCTTGTTATATCTAGATTATACATGATAGTGGCTATTGGTTTAGAGGGTTTGGGTGTCTCAAGGGTTTAAATCCCAATTCCATTTTATGCTCTTAGGTCTTTTATTTTCTTTTCACTTTATTTGGTTGCTTGAATAATTCTTATTTCTTCTTTCTCCTTCATGAACTCCTTGATATAAGGTTTGACATTGTCAAGGGGATTTCCACCTGTAGATATGGGAATTTCCAGTGAGTGTGATTGGGAAGGAACATTTTGGAGTTTACCATATATGAAATAGTTATGAATGATAGGTCCATACATGAGGAACTCATCACTGAATAAATTTACTTCACTGGTGGGATGGCCAACTTAGCTTCCCTCTTCTTTTGTGCGATAGGAACCAATTCTAATTCCATTTCTTTTCCCTTCTCTTCCTCACCTATTTGAGGTCCTTTAATTTGTGCCACTTTAGTTTTGGCTCCCTCATCTTATTGATTAGACCCATAGGTCTCTAAAAATTCCTTGAAGAATTATTCCACTGTCTCATATGGTTCTAGGGTAACCATATCAAAGTGTTCCACTTCAGAAGATGGTTTTGGAGGTTGGGTTGATGATGAAGGGCCTTCTCCTAGCCTTTCTTCTAGTTTATTCTCACTAATTCCTTGAATTTAGAGTGATTATTATTTTGGCTAACTTAGAGGTGCATTAGAAGTGGAAAGCATTAGATGAATTGGAATGGGTTCATTTTTCATCTCTCCCTGGCTAGTTTCTCTTCTCTTTGTATTTTGTGTTCAAGCTTGAAACCATGCTGCCTGTACCTAGCAAGGACTTCCTCAAAGTCTATAACTTTGGTGTGAAAATGGTCATATGGACCAACCCTATTCTCACAAGTTAATTTGGTTAGTTTCTTTGATTGAAAATGATGGATAACCTTTTTATTGGGGTCCCATTCCTTTAGGTCATCCTTTTAAAAGTAGAAGGCATCCCTATGTCTAGAAATAATGTCCAATTATTTCCAATCCTAGATCAAATTTCTCCCAATCAAGAATGGGAAGGGATGTAGAATGTCCTTCCTCTTCTACCTAAAAAAATTATCAATTCCATGTAATATTTGGTGAGCAATTTCTTGCTCAACCAACTTGAGGGGGACATAGACAAGCAACCTGAATGGTTGGGTCATGATCCCTTCTATTCTAATAATGGTGCAATCTGGATAGTACCAAATATCTCCCATGAGTTCAACATAATTTTTGAAAAAAGGGTGTATCTTGGGAATGGGGTTCCCTATGATATTCTTGACCAAAGTAGGGTATATTCAATCATAAATGAACTACATATAAACTATGTACTTGAAGATGTGCAACTTTACATAGTGATGGGAAATGCTAATTTTATTGTGGGAAGACCAATTCTTGATGCCAAGAACATGAGTGGATTCCATTAATGAGTCTAATAGATAGGACATCATGGTGAATTATTGGATTTTCCTTTTCTTAATTCCATAAAATTGTCTCCCTATGTGGATGCTAATCAACTCTCTAATAGGTGGAGTTAGCTTCTCTTCTACCATGAAATATATGTAGGAAACCCATCTAGAGTTGACATAAGTTGTGGTGGCTACCCCCAAAGCTCTAAAAAATAGGGTCATAATTATCCTAATTCCTTATCTAAATTTAATGATAGGGATTTTACCTTCATGGTTCCTAGCAACATAAGTTCCTTGGATTAACCAAGGTCTCAAGATAACATCTAGATTATGTTGGGTAGTCTATTCTTTGATGGAGGGGAGGTCTATGTGAGCTCTAAATAACTTGTATTAGCCCTCAAAATCTACAAGGTAAATATAATAAATTATACTTGACCCTCCTTCTTTGATGATCTAATCATTATCTATTCTACAATCAATAAATAGGGGTGTAATAATGTCAATGCAATGTAATACCTCAAGTTTATCAACAACTTGATGAAGAACTGTCATTTGAATTGTAACCAGGTCCTTAAATTTTTTATTTATGACTACCACCTTTTTCTCACTAAATGATTTAGGTTATAGCTCCTCAATTATGAAGAAAATATTGGACCAATTCTTCATGCCATTGGCTAATGCCTCTATGTCCAATTCAATATCTCCAAAGCAACTTCCTTCATAGGTTGTAGATAGATACATATTTATATATTCTTTCTACTATTGCCTTGACACTACCATAATCTCAATTTCCTTGGAATATGATTGGTCTTGATGCTCAAGATGACACTTTGATCTTGTTTAATGCAGTTATGTCCTTAATAGTCAAGTTTTAAGGCTTTAAGTCAAGGTTCAGGGATTTACGTTGGTTTGGTAGGGTTTCTAAGGATTTAATGGTGAAGGTGATGGATTTCATAAATATATTCATGTCTCATATATTATGGATGGCACCACTTATGCAAATCCTATCTTTTTGGGCATGCTAAATCTTAGGATTGTCCTTTAGTGCTTACATGGTACTTACATAGACCTCCTTAAGCTTGTTCCCATGGCATTCTTGTGGGAATCCATTTGAAAATTAGCTATTAGATTTTAAGTAAAGCCTTTTAAGTCACTCTATTAGATTAGTATTATATGATGAATGTGAGCCTTTGATTAAGATTTAGGGGTCCTTTTTGATTGGTTACTCAGATCCTAGATGGTCTGGTTATGCCAAGTGGCACATTCTAGCTTCCTTGGGAAATGACTAGATGCAGTTTATCCATGTGTTGAGTTATCGAGCTCTAGGGCCTTTGGTTAAAAATTCTACCTTCATTTCATGTCACTAGATCAAGATCAATGATTAAGTGAGAACCATTGATCATGATTCATGAGATCAAATTTGGTTGGTTGAGAGGTTAGTTGTGGTTAAATTTGATAGTCTCATTAATGTCAAAGATGTCCTCATGAATGTCAAATGATAGGAGCATAAATATTAAATTTAAGCTCATGAGGTTCCTTTGGCTAAATGATAGTATGTTATGCATCACTTTCTTGATGCCCTCAAGACTTATAGGTCAACATGGTCCATTGGATCAAGCTAGGTGATGAACATGAACCATTGATCATGATCTAAGAGGATTCTCTAATTGGCCTATCTTTAGGAGGCTCTTTGATCTTGTGTCATTGGATCAAGGTCACTAGGTGAACATGGATAATTAGATCTTATAATATGCATAAACATTAAGTTATTCTATGATGCACATATGCTTAAGCCGAGGGTTTAACCTTAGATTAATAGTATTAAAAAGACTATGGTCTAAGTTTTAATGTGATAAGCCTAAGGTTTAAATGTTTAGAAGGTCCTCTTTTTGACTAAGGACTAAATTTTGGAGGGGGTTTATTTTGAAGGCCCCACTAACATCAAAGATCTCCTCATGAACATCAAATGATGAGAATGAGGTCATTAAAATAAATATCATAAAAAAATTTATAGTGAGTGGGGTTTAGTGCATAGTTTGTCTTAGGATGATCTCATGATGTTGGATTAGGATTCAAGGAAGTGAGGACCATTAGATCTACATTCAAGTTAAGATATAAAATTAGAACATTATATGTGTATTGATTTAGACTAAAGTTTAGGATCCTTAAGGTGTCATCTATGTTGAACAAACACTAAAACATTTTAGGATTAAAACTTAGGCTAAACATTGATAAGGTCTTAGTCTAGGATGAAAAAGGGGCTTTCAGATAACATTCAATGAGGTTAGGAGGGCTTTAAAAGGGGGAAAGAACATAAAAGGGGACTTAAGTATAATGTTATGTCAAGGTTTGGGCATGTTTAAAAAACATAATTGAGCCTTAATGTAAAATTAGACTTAGGGTCTTTTCTCTTTTAAGGACCAATTCCCACTAAATTTTATCTCATGAAAATTTGAATTTGAACCCTGCCTTCCTCCATGAAACCTGCACTTATCCATCTAAGGGTAATCATTAGTAGGGTTATCTTATAAATCATAATTTAAACATGTAAGGACCCATCCATTTTTAGGTGGATGATCCTCATGTTATAAAAAGAATAACCTCATGAAAGCTAGACTAAGATATAGATGTTTTGAAACATTTACAAGGGTCCCTATTTTGCAAAGCAAAAAAAATGGTGTATGTTGGTCCCAACAATAGTGCTCAAAAGGAATTTATGAAAAGTGATAGATAGATGCCAAATAAGCACCATGCAAGCACAAAATGACAAAAACTAAGATATTATGTGCTCAAAAATGTAAAAATATAAAGGTGGAAATCCAAATCAAATATAAGGCATGTATGAGCCGAAGTCCTGATACACCCTCACCATTAAAGGTTCAGAACCCTAAAACCTAAATAAAAGAGACCATAAGTAAACTTAATTAATCACAATTTAATTTGATAAGAACTTAATTATGATTTGAATATAAAAGATCACAAAGACCAATTACAATCCCTTAGTGAACAATTTTTAGAAGTAGAAGTCATGGCAGTTTGTAGGCAGCAATTGAAAGAGGAAACAAAGCTCTATCTCTCCATGGACAATGAAGGAAGAGTATTCAAGGATATTGAGCTAGATTTAGCAGCCCTAAACAATGGTAATAAGAATTAGTCTGAGATCTTCTGTACCATAGAAGAGATGAAGCCTATTACTAAGGAGGAGTAAAGAATTGCCACTATCAACATAAAGTACTATGACCTAATTTTTGTTCAAATGGCTAGCCTTCATCATGTTGTTGCCAAACTAGAGTTACTTCACTATATCAATGTGCTTGCTCCAATTTTTATAGACTATAGGATTGACAATTATTGGATCAACCATGAAGGGAGCTTTACGAGGGTTTCTTATATTTCCCCATTAGCCTTTGAAACATATTATAAACTCCCAAAACCCCATGTGGACCTACCCAAAATAAGAGAATGGACCAATCATAATGACTTGGATACCATACTTAGACCATGGTTGCTCTATAACCATGTATTTAGGGACTTTGAGGGTAAGATCCCAATTTTCTATTTTAAGGATGGAATTAGGGTTATCATGACCCTATTAAATAAAGCATCAAGAACCCCCTCAACCACATATGTTAATAAGAATTGGGTCTCATTTATGTATTTCATGGTAGAAAAGGATATCATTCTTCTAGCAGGGGATATGATCAGTGTCTTCTTAGGGAAAAAATTCACTACCATCAAAAGGAAGACAAACAAGCAATTATACATGATGTCTTACTTATTAGACACCCTGCTTGCTTCCATTAAGATCTTAGACATCAAGAACTGGTCTCCAAAAGGCATAACCACAATTTCCCACCACTAATAAAAGGTGTACATCTTAAAGTATAGGCACCACATTTAATTCATCTATTACTATGTATATCCCACTTTGGTGGAGGCTATTATAGGGTTTCCCATGCCTAGGGTTCACCCATTGATCAAGAAATATGTGGAGATGATGGGAGATATTTGGTTTTACCTAGAATGCATAGTGATCCAAATTGAGGTAATTCTAACTCAACCATGTAGATTACCTATCGATATACCTAGTAATTTGGCAGAATTGAAAATTGCCTCTCAACTCATCAATGGTGTTGATGGGGTTTGTAAAGGGAAAAGGAAGGGTCTCCTTCATCCCTTTCCTCTAATAATTGTAAGGATAGTACTACAATATTAGAAGTAGGTCAACACCATTTATAGCCATAGGGACTCCTTTGGGTTCCAATTAGATTAACTCAAGTAGTGGGATCCAAAGAATGAAGTGGGCCCACATCTGAAGAACAATCAATTTCCCAAACCTATGCATGTTCATCAACTTGGTGTCCATGACACCATTTATATCAAAGCAAGAAATTTTGAGGAAGTGTTGACTAGACTCAAGGGATGTAATATTAAACTTGAGCATAGATTGACAATTGATGAGAAATTAGTATGGGATATATGGAAAATGCATCCTCTCTAATATCATTTGTTTCCTGGACCATCTAAGCCACCTCAAGAATAACCTTAGTTGGAGTAACCATAACCCCAAGGGAAAATTATATAGGGGCATGGAAAATAAAAGATATAAGAGAGACCTAAAGAGGGAACCTCATCCTCAACCCAACCCCAAAGGAAAGCATCTCTAGTTAAGAACTTAGACATGATTGCTTTAGAGCTAGATGAAATAGTTGAAGATTCCCTCAGAGTTCTTGTTGAGGCATATGGCTTTGGAGAAGAAGATCAAGTTGAGGAAAAATAGGCCAAAGTAGGGGAGCTTGAGCAAGAGAAAGAGAAGGAAGATGCTCTTGATATAGTCCTAGTGTCACCCAAAGAGAAGATAAAGGTAGACTCTCACTCATCCTACTAGTGAAGTTAACATTTTTAGTGATGAGCACCCCATCCATGGACCAGTCATCCATGATTGGCTCATTTATGGTAAATTTTATAATATCCCCTCCTTATCCCACTCATGGGCACTAACAAAGGCTAACATTGAGGTGCACGATGAAATCAATCCATAAATCAAGGCCTTAATGAAAGAAGAAGAATAAGAAAGGAGGATAGTGGCCATTGTAAGGCTAGAAAGTAAGAAATTAGATGCTCTAGGAGCATACAATAGCACTAGATTTGAGGTCTCAAAGCCTCCAAAATACATAGATCTAATTACTATAGTGTAGTTCAATCCAGATACAATTGGATTAGAGAGGGTCACTACAAGCAAAGCCATGGTGGGAATCGAAGAGCTCACTTTCCAAAAGGTTGGACCCTTTACATGCTCAACCTTAGTTGGAGGGAAATAAATTGGTGAGGTTCCTATCCATGAGGAATATATTGAGAGCCTACTCAAGGCTCATTCAACTCAAGCCAAATCTAGGATTAGAGGAATGAAATAAAGGATTCAAAATTTAGAAAAGGAAAAGGAAAAATTAGAGACACGTGTCATTTTATTAGTGCTTGATGCCATAACAAATATGTTTAAAGCATCATTCTTTGATCTATTTGATTATTTGAAATCATTAAATCTAAGGTAAGATGCATTAAGTAAATAAAGTGAAGTGTTTAAGGGATTGATAATAGAATGGTAGGAAGTAGAGACTAGGATAAGGAATCTCATTAACATTTTGATCAAGGATAAAATCCCTAAATTCAAAACCATAAACCTGACCTACCTGAATGCTATATTAGGGATAGTGGTAGACAAGATCTAGAGCCTAAGTGTGTGGACAAATAATTTAGACAGACTCTTAGCTGATGATAAGGAATTAATTACTAGAAATGAACAACTCTTTGGCATTATGCTAAATAATCCTACCAAGACTACAACCTTGGGGATTATTGATGATGTAGAGTATAAACATAGAGATACTTTGGTAATACAAGAGGTAAAGGGCAAAAGTTGGGGCAAATCAGGCAGTGACAATGGTAGGATTTTGGGCATGATCTTCATAGCTAAGGAAAAGATTACAAAATCCCTAAGCATCAAGGAAGCTATGGGTAGAGATGATAGGGACCTAGATGACTTAGTTGATTAGGAGGAGGTTTGTCTCCTAAATTTAGACATGGATTTAGAGATTATCAAGGAACAAAATGAGAAAGTAATGAAGCTTCTACAAGAGTAACTAGGGAGTCCCTCAGCAATGGGCCCACCAAGCTAATTGATATTCCTTTTCTGTAAAAACATTGTAATATTTGAAATAGAAAATATTATTTTATAAGGCATATGTTAGTTTTTTATAATATTTCTTCTAGGTCAGTCCAATTTTGAGAAACAAATGTATTCTAGAGCTTTCTAAAGAAGGACAACTATCCTTATCTTTTGTAAAATTGTATCTTGTAACTGACTAGTGCACTACCTTTTCTTTCTATAAAAGGCATGTATTACCATCTTGTAAAGGGAGAAAATTTTGAGAAAAAAATTTATACTTGGAGAAATTAATAAAATAAATGAATTCTACAAAAATTATCCATATTTGATGTGTTAATTATCTCTATAGCTTTTCTCTTAATTTCTAGTTATGTGTCTTAAATTTGAATAGTTTCTTAAAATTTTGGGTTGTATTTTTAATCACAGGGTTTCTAATTTATGCATATGTTAGATTAGTTGAAGGGTCTTGGATTTTCATAACTTCATTTTTATCTATATTAAAATGTGAAAATTCAATTTGATTATAGTAGTAAATCTCGAAAGTAAACCTAGTTCTTACTTGTGATTCTTTATATCATCCTTTAAAGTTTGCCTAGTGTATAGTGAAATCTGAGCTTAGGCTATTTTGCACTATATATTGGTTTGAATGCATACTCAGTTGTAATTGAAGATTTCTCATAATGTTTGAGGCTAAGATAATCAATCACTCATTTTCTTTCTACTCTATTTTTCTCATTTGCTCTTTTTCAACTACATCACTTTAGTTTAAGTTTTATCATAAATATCCATCTAAATTAGTCTGTAGCTTAAGTTTTGATCATAATTCACTAAGTATTAGCATTGATACTAGCATTTCATATAGATTTGTACCATGATGGCTCTCAACCATCAATTAATATAAAATTTTGGGGACAATTAAACATTGTTTTGCCACTATTTCCCCATAGGTAACATTAAGTTGCCACAATCTGCAACTCATTCTCTTAATTCTTGGAATTCTAAAATGAGAAGTTTTATTGAACACTAATGACATATATGGTACACATAGAGGCATCAACATGATCGAATGAAATGGCACAAGATCAAATACCATTACTATCCTCTATGGGTTAATATTAACCTCTATGAAAAAATAGGAAAATAAGGGCACATTCACCAATGCCTACTTGAATTACGTGTATGTGAAAAAATTTGACCTTTTGTTATGTGTGAATGATGTAGAAATGAATTTTTCAAAGTTGAAATGTTAATAGGGCTTATAATAGCTAAAAACCTAAAAACTAAAAAGGGGTAGTGTAATGGTTTGAGCTTAACCAATCACCCTTATGATGATTAATCACTGGCTACATATCCAATGCTTCAAGGAGGTAGATTAAGCCCACTTAGTTATCCCACCTAGACTAATTTATTCAATAATGTTCATTTTACTACATGTATGCATCTAGATATGGCTTGAATACTTGATAATGCTTTGATTGACTTAGTTTGAATAGGATTTTGACTTGAATAAAGTTTGGTTCAAGTGATTATAATCAAATTTGGAGAGAATATGGAAGTTTTCTTTATTGTGAAATAAGTGTGCTCAAATAGTGAAATTACCAAGTGATATAATAGGTCATTTAGATGTTCCTTTATAGAAATCTAAAAGGGTGAAACCTCATCCTACATATCCTAAAAATATGGAACAAATTGTAAGGGAGGTTTTAACTTTGAAAAAGAGTCATTTCTAAGGGGGAAAGACAAGATTGATCCATAAGGAGAGTATCAACTATTAGCCCCTTCCCATACGAGTCAATTAGATCCTAGGAAGGGTGACTCTTGATTTTATAAATTTTAATGTTTGTATAAATACTTAGAGATATTTTTACTGATTAAGAACATTTTTAAGGTGTAAAATAATAATTTACAAAGGGATAGATCCATATAAGTACTTAGGATAGATTAAGGTGGCCAAATAAGACTAGAGTAAGTGCTCAATTCAATTAAGCTGAAATTGGGCCAAAATTGACATTATCAAGTATTCATGACCATATTTGAGTGTCTACATATAATTTTATTTTTCATACATATGATCCTTCATTAGCTGATGTTTATACTTCACTAGTTATCCCAAGCGTTATGCTTTCAAGGTGGGGTTTTCTATGTCCATTAATGTTGAAAACTCTTAGTCTGGCTAACATGATTAAAGTGTTCTATTTCTAGTACATACCTTTTTTTTTCCTTGAAAATGCCCTCTTTTCACTCCATCCATGTTTTCCCAATGATAGTAAGGTTTTTTTCTAAATATCTTCCATTTTGTTTATTTTCTATATGTTAGCATTTTTATAACTTTCAGTATTTTCCATGTTAGAATATACACTACATTTATAAGTTATTATGAGATGCTCTCTTGGTCATTGCCTTATCTTTCTAGGTTCTCTTAGTTATTTTTGGGATATTGAGTTTTATATTCACTTTTTATGATCTATTTGATCTCGTTCTTCCCTTTCATGCTTTCATAATTCACCTTTTTATGGTTCATATGGTCCAATTTCTATTTTATTGTTTTCTTGGGTTTTTTAGTCCCATAGTATCCCTAAATTAATGGTTCACTAATTTTCCATTGTTATTTTTTGGTTCCTTGGATATTTTGATTCTATATTAGTCTTAGTGTTCTCATCTTGTCAATTTTTATAGGGTTTATTTTTTGTTTAGTCTTGCTAACCACCCTATATTCCTATTATATTAACATTCCAATATAGTCTATTTCATGCATATATTTCCTTATATTATATCATCATAATTGATATATTTTTTAGTTTCTCCTTAGCATCTATAATATGTCATTCTAGCTGATATATTTATGTGTCAGCTAAAATTTTATAATCATATTGTCTTGGCAAATACTAATGGCTTATATTGAATAGTTAATTATAGGTTTAAATTTGTATATAGAGGGGTCATATTATCATTAAAAACATAAATAAAAAATCATTTACTCTGCTTACACTTGCATTTCTTCTCTCCATTAGTAAGAGGAGGAATTAGAGGTTAAGGTCTTATTCTTGGATGGCTAGTCTTGCTTAAATATATTTAAAGATTAATAGGAGGAGTCATGTCAAAAATGTGTCTTAGTTTTTGGAGTCCCCAACTAAGGATATTTAGATATTATTCTTTCCATTTTAGGTCTTAATCCTATAATTTATCTTTCAAATTTCCACTAAACTAAGGGGAAATGGATGCATTGATGAATCACCTAAAGGTAAATATCTCCTTATTTTATTTCATTTATTTACCTATATATATATATATATATATATATATATATATGTATGTATGTATGTATGTATGTATGTATGTATGTATGTATATATGTATCTTATTTTTATAATAGATGATTATTTGTGTGTCCTTTCTTATGCTCTTCCTTATATTTAATAATATGGTATATTTATAGGGTTATTAGGATTTCAATTATCTCCTTAGGTCATATAAACCACCTATTGGTTAACCATTGCACCACTTTCTTACTAGTTCAGTACGTTATAGATATATTAGATCAAATTTATCCTTTTTCATTAGTTATTTACATGTGGTATCCTTATAATATCCTTGATATACCATTTTTATCATTTATTTACTTTGGGATATAGTTAGAGTCATACTTTGTATCTTAGGAATAGTATTTGGGACCATATACCATTTCTAATGAGTGTGGAATTCACTTTTCTAGATCTATGAACACCATGATCACCATTATTTTAATATATAAGTATACTTAGGCTCTAATTATTTTGATTTTTTTTTTGTATCATGTAATATGATTGTTATGGTCATCCTAACCTGTGCATACATTATGGTGAACATGAAATGAATCTTATCCCAATTTTGGTTGGATCATTTTACTTTTCATATTTTCTAATTCTTAGAATTATTTTCATCATTATCATACATTTTGTGAAGTTATTATCTCAACTATATCAACCAACCTAATACAATTTCCTATGTTTACAACTATATCACCCAACTCAATACAATTTCCTATCTTTTCTAGTCACATCATCCAACCCAATACAATTTGCTTTCTAAACCAATTTTATCAACCAAATTGATACAATATTATCTTTCTCAAAATTTCCCCTATTATATATACCAACCTAATACATTATGTTTCCTTTGTTTTTATGTCTTCAACTACATCGGCTAGGCCAATAAAATTTCTTGACTTAATTATTATATTTATCTTTTTCATATCTTTATCATGATGTATCAAATTAGTAATTTACTATCGAGTCTCAATATATTCATATTTTACATGGGTTTCTCTTTCATGCCTTATTTCCCCACCATTTATGGTAATTACCCATGTTGTATTTTCTCTCAATCTCAACCTATGTATATTAAGTGTAACATGGTTCAAACCAACCAAGATTTAGACCTAGGATATCCTAATCAAATTATAAAAATTATTGACACTAACACTAATTATACCCCAAAAAATAATGGGAGTCTTATTCCTTTCGATCCCTCCTTTATGTTTTAGGAAACCAACAATAATCCAACTCTTAATGCCAATGTTGAGAATCTTCACACTAGGTGTTCTCTTCCTCTCATCAAATATAAAAATTCCAATTAAAATCCTCCTCTTGATAGTTCCCAAATCCTTTCATAATTTTTTAAATAAATGGCCCTTATACAAACTTCTATTAGCAATAAAATCCTCCAATTTCAAAACCACATCCTAAAAATATCTAATTAACCTCCTCAAGTTATTTTAAATCAAATATATTAGTGTTAAATTCCTCTTCCTCTTATATATTACAAAGTAAATATTATTCCTCAACTTCTAATTCAAAATAATATTCTTCAAAACCTTCAAAATAGACTATTAGTTCCCATCATTATTTCTATGGATATTGGAAGTATTTCTCCAACCATCACATATGACGAGACTAAATATATTGCCTTACATATTAAAGCATTTGGTATCTCTATAAGGAATTAAATAAAACTAACACATACACAACTACCAATATTATAGATAAAATATTTGTTTGAGACCTGTTATAATGGTACATTCAACTTCTAACTCATTCCATTATGAAACTATTTAGTCAATGTTTTAGTTAATGAATTCTAACATTATGAGTTTATTATGAATATACTTAGAAAATTCATAGTTCTAAGTAATTACTTAAGGTATCTTCCCATGATTTCATCAAGGGATGGAAATATTTAGCACTTAAAGTGGATCATAACATGAGTGATGAAAATATCTTCAATTTCTTTGTTACCACTCTTAAGGCCCCTCTTCAATATAAATTTAGGATTTTCTCTCTTAAAACTTTAGAGGAAGCCTTAGATCAATAAAAATACAAATTTTCCTTATGATCCAATTTAAAATATCTAAAAATCAATGAGAAATAATCTTTTTATAATTTAAATAATACCATCAATGCTAGTGCATCTCAAAATAATCCTCCTCAACAATCTAAAGTGGGAGCCTATAATCAAAATAATAAAAACCCAACCCACCCTCCCTTAAATTTTAAAGAACCTAGGAAGTTAATACCTCAATATAATCCTTATATACATTCTTCTTCCCCACCACCTTGGTACAATCCAAACAAGTTCTATTTCCACACTGACATTGGTCACTATCATGAGACATGTGAACTTATAAACTTTCATTGGATATTATATTTGGGGAAATATTGAAATATGACATTATAATCAAATATCATCATAAATATTATCTAAAATCCTCTAATAATAAATTAAATGAATATAATGAATCTTATCAAACTCATCAATCTAAGCCTCAAAATCATAAATATCAAAAACCCCCTCAAACGTTTAATCCAAATACACACCATTATAATAAATTTGATTGTGATATTGATGAAAAATATGAATGTGTCCAAGGTTAACCACCATCATAATCTTAATCACAAATATCTCATTACCAAACCTACAAATTCCTCCCCCAATGAAATTCTTCTTAAGGATACTACTACTACCTCTTCTCCAAAATTTCCACCTAGTGATGAGCCTACTCAATCACCAGAGACATAACCTAGTTCCCCAAATCCTTCATATAATTTACCTATTAAATATAATATTCTAAATTAGTCTAATTTTTATGGTTCTTATCTAAAATCCCAATATAACTTACTAGATGATCTTAACTCCATGCCTTAAAAAATTTATTTAATGGAACTCATGAGAACATCAACATATCTTCTAAAATTTCTCGTGCAATAATTGAAAGACATAGATAAATTTAAATATAATGAACTTGAACCACATCCTCAACCTTATGAAGATCCCACACCTTTAGGATTGTATGATATTAAAACCATCTCTCATCCTTCCCCTTCTAATAAACTTTCCATAAAGTTTTTCAAGGATGATAATGATCAATGATAAAGTCCTTTGTCAAGTAGATGACCTACTTTTCTTTATAATGATCATGATCAATAATGCTCAAATAAGGAAAATTTTGGTGGATGAAGGTTTGTGAATTAATTTTACCTCCCTCTAGTTAATACAATAACTAGGATTTTCCAAAGATGACCTTAAAAAAACTAAATGTACATGTTGTGGATTTGATAAAACTAACCAAAATCCTATTTTTCAATTTTTCTCCCTCTCACTATTGGATCAAAAAAAGTACATAGGAATCTTATGGTCTTAGATCTTCCAATATATTACAATCTCCTTTTAGGTCATCATTGAACTCACTACTTGAGATCTACCACTTCTTTTAGTAGCCAATGCATAGATTTCATTCATGATGGAAAGTGTCACAAGTATGAAATTGATCCCAACCCATGGGATGTCAAATCTCCTAACCTTAAGTCATAATATTGCATCTTGACTATTACTAACATTAATGTTCTTCTCTTCCTAATATTATCAATATGCATCCTTATTTTCACATCACTCTTGTTGACTCTAATGCTGAGAAACCCAATTAAATTTAATCCATTAGTAACACTACTAAATTTCCTCATTACATAGTGAAATGTCTTCATCCATCTCTTATGCCATGAGGTAAGACCCTTCCCTTACTTAATGATGATAGTGAGATCCCACCTCCTTTCAATGATAACGAATCTTCATATACATAAGATGATTTTACATGTAATAACATTAGGGTGGAAAATATTTTTGAATATTCCTTATGACTCTCTCCAAGATCCTTTATTACAATTGGTATATCTACCAAATATGCTTCCAATGAGAAATCTCAACAACTTTCACATTCTAGACACTCAAATTTGGCATAAGCCCTATTTTATAATTTATTTTATCCACTTTGTTTATAGCGATTTTATCTACGAATTAAGTATTTAATGGTGCATGTATTTTATGATTTCCATTTTTAATTTTTAGTGGTGCATGTATTTTATGATTTCCATTTTTAATTTTCAATTTTCTAACTTTGTGCCCCCTTTTCTTGTCCATGTTACTTGAGTCATATTTAAAAATAGGGATCCATTTTTTCATTTCAAATTTTTACGTATCCTAGGATAGGATTGACCAATAAGGGTCAAGATCACCCATTGATCTTGAACCCTTGATGATTTTGACCCTTAATTTTTTTAATCCCAATATGATACATATCCTTATTTTAGTCAATTATTTTGGCCACTTTTATGTTCTTTGGGTTTGTTTTGTATATGTCACTATGTTTTATAATTTAAATTTTAGAAGGTTCCTAAACATACATACATATATATATATATATATATATATATATATATATATATATATATATATATATATATATATATATATCATGAGACATTTAGGATATGAATTATCACATTTTAAGAGATATACAAAAATTTTACATTGTTAATATTGAATCATTAGAACTTATTCCAAACTATTGTTACATTTTCATGCTTGTGCCAAGGGTAAGCTAGGAGAAAGAGAATTTATATCTGCATTCATAATTTCACACACACACATAAGTGGGAGAACTACATTTCAATTTTAGCCCTCTTTGGAGCATTGGAAATGTAGTGTAGTATTTTTTATTTAAACAAGGATTGAAAAATTTTAGTCCAACTCAATCCCTTTTTTTTTTTATTCACTCCTATTTGATATATCAAGTGTTTATGTAATAAACTAGGGTTTAATATTTTAGGTACACTTGTGCATGTTGTAAAGGTTGAGAAGGTGGGAAAAAATATTTAAGTAGGTGAAGTATCTCAGAAATAATCATAATTAACTCTCACAAGGTCAAGATAATGTGTTTAAGACAAACTATTGATATTATCCCCTTTATGTCAATTCTGACCAAGACCAAAAATAATCACTAGTTACAAAGAGCCTATCTACATAAGGTCTAGAGAAACTGATAGGGGCCAAGACTGACTATTGGTACTATCTCCTTTATAATGATACTATATTAGAATAAAAATAATTTTAAAATATATAAATGAATAGAATATAGTCATTTAACATGGATTCAAGTTAGATAATTAATGTGTATAAATCCTGGAAGTGTGACAAATAATTTGTCTTTCTCTACCTTCTTGTATTTATTAATTGAAACTTGTCAAATTCTCATTTTGAATCATTATTTTATAACTATGGATTTATATATATTATATCAAGCTATAATTAACTCATATTATATTAATTTCTATCTAATTAAAGGGTTATTGTTTCATTAATCTAACTTTTAGATAAAACATATTGGTAAACCCATATTTTATTCAAACTTCACTTATAACTTTGTGAATTAGGGTTTGTATGTGGGAGTGTATTTAAGAATAGTTATTTTCATTTCCTTCTTATTATATTAGGTTTTATAAGTCCTAATATGTCTACCTCTCTTCAAAACCCTAACAATTCCCATCCTTTAGATTTTCTATTTTCTAGCAACTTTATACCCTATGATTACTCTAATGAATAGACTAATGATGATAATTGTATGATTAATAATGATAATTATGAATATGATTAATATTATTATTAAGGAAATTATTATAAATATTATTATTAAGAATCATATAAATAAGAAAATAATGAATACAATACTTATGAAATAGAAAAACCTAGTTCCCCTATCCTTATTTTGGCTATTCTATAAATCATATATTAGAACAAAAGTAACATAATATTAATGTGCATATTCCTAATCCTCTCATTTTTCATGAATTAAAATATAAATATATTTATTTGAGAATACACCTAGCATATTCTTACAGTTTTCCACTACACTTCATTGCATTCAATGTTATAAAAGAAAAAATTATGAGAATAAAAAATAATGGATAAATCAAAGTTATGATAAAACTAATCTTACATGCATATATGTTTCTCATGATCTATATGATGAAAATGATACAAAAATATAATGTTTTTCTCCTTTACTATCTATCAATTATGAAAATGTTATAAAATTTTAAATTCATTCTTATTTACTCTCTCTACATTATGTAAATGTTGTAAAAGTAGAATGTGTTTCTCCTTTAATTTCTCTAGATGGAATGTTACAAACATTGAAAGAAATTATTATTTGCTATATTTATATGATGAAAATGTTAAAATATAATGTGATTATCCTTTGATTTCTATAAATGATGAAAATATTACAAAATTAGAATGTGATTCTTTTTTCTTCTAGATAATACAAATGTTACAAATGTAAAACATGATTCTCTTATTTTCTATTTAGAACCAGAGAATTTCCTTTTGATATTTCCTTCTCTCTATAAAAAAATAGATTCACATGAACAAAATATTTCCTTTTTTTATTTTGAAAATAAATGTCATAGTTAAAGTAACATTCAAAGTGATGTAATTTCTCCTTTACAAACTTCATATGATATGAATGCTCCTCTATGCAATGATTCAAATCATGAAATGATATGGTCTTAGAATTAAATGATGATTCTTCCATAATACATATGTTTCAATTATATGTTAAATTATAGACTATGAGTTCACCTTTTCAAATTATTACTATTCCTACTAGTCATATTATGTCCATGATGAATGTTATTGGAGACTTTCAAAAGCAAGTTTTGAATCTTAATTTGAAATTGTTATCATGCCATGCTAACAATAAAAATAATATCATTAAATATAAACCTATTACACAAAATATATTTTATTATCCTTATAATATATTTTTTCTTCTATATAATTCCCTTATTTGATGGTTGTGGAGACCCTGTTAATAATTTAACACAATATGTATGTTCTTTTAGGTATTGGGCCAAAGACATGTAAATTTTTTAAAGGATTTACATAGGATTTTAATATGAGATGTTTGGGATTAGTTATATAATATTCCTAATGATTATTGACCTAATTTTGAAATATTAGAAGACATATTCTTATCAAATTAACATTAACATAAAATGCCTAAATTAATATTGGAATATTTACAAGGACTAAAGCAAGGTCACAATGAATCTATTGGAGATTACATTATATGATTATTTTTTACACTCTTTGACATACTGACCCTTATATTTGGAAATAAAATTAATATTCAATAAATGTCTTATTTTTCCACTTATATTAAAAAAAAATCATAATCCTTACACTTATTTTGACAAATAATATATAGATGTGCACCATTATGCATGTGATCTAGAGGGTAATACTACAAGTGAATATTCACTAAATAAATCAATTACCAATAAATTTTTTGAATCTAATACATCTTCAAAATATATTAAAAAATGTTAAATATTCCTACAAAGAAAAGGATTTGACAAAAGAGGTTCATAAGAAGGTAACTACTCTTTCTCCTTCAACAAAGGTTCAAAACAAATAATAATTATTGAAAATATTACATAAAGGAACATAATAATTTTAAAAAATAACACATATATTAAAAGTATCTAATTTACTAAGAGGTAACCACTCAATTTTGAGCACCTTAGAGATCAAACACATGATATTCTACATGCACTATTGGATAAGTAGATGATACAGTTCCTCTAAATTATTATCATCCACCTCACATGTTTGAGAAGATAAAGGGATAACCAATTTGCACTTACCATGGTATTTATGGAAATCATGACAATGAAAATAATGTTTTACTAAAAAATATTACATAACTTGTTGATAGAGGAGTTGATACATTTTAGAACAAGACAATAAGGTCTTATTCTCCCACTTATTTTATTTTTTATTCTAATAAAACTAAGACATCCAAAAACATTCCTATTAAGGATTTAATGGTTTATCAAAAAATTTATAAATAAATTGATATAATAAGTATTTCCTCTAGTTCAAATTCTAATATGTATTATCTGAAGAAACTGCTACTCATGAACCATTGATCATTTTATATCTTGATAGAGGTGTTACTAAAATAGGTAAGGTTATGGATATAATGGAGCCACATATTACAAGTATATCTATATCTTATTCAAAAAAAAAATGGAATAAAAAGTTGAATCATGAATCCACAATTCAACCAAAAGTATAAGTTGATAGAATACTTAAGTAACATGAAGTATAAATGTTTCATATTATTTAACAATAGATTTAACAGCGAGTAGTGATTTCATTTTCCCAAATAGTTTTGGAAAATAGTTTTGATTAACATTATCACATACATGATACCAACATGTATGAATGCTAATATTCAAATGAAAATATAAATACATTACATTCATATTTTGTGATATTTCTATTAAAAATATTCAAATTAAAAAATCCATAAATGCATAAACTAAAGTACATAACATGAATAAGACTAACATATGAAAAATAATCTCATATCTATATATATCAAAAATCATGTTTATAATATACAATTGTCAACCAATGATGGAGACACCCTATTCATTTAAAATATCACTAAGAATAGGCCATGATCATATGAATTTGAGGCCCCATATCATCCACCTACTTCATCTAATTATGATTGTGACCTATATCATCTAATTCAACTCTCAAATGACCTAATCTAAATCATAGCATGTGTGCGCTCAAATTTCAAAGTAAAAATTTGATCAATTAAATCTTTAGACAAATCATATTCATGAATTGATGTAGGTCATATGTTGATCTCCACCTTTAAGTCATCACACTCACCAAACTATAGTATATGTTGTAATAATAATTGTAAATGGATAAATCAAATTTTCATGCTCACCCTCAATCTAGTCAACTTTTCCATTAATCTGTTACCCATTACATCATAAGGCACATTCCATGTCAAATTATAGATGGTTGCATCTACTAGTTTTGAATAATATATGTCACCTATGATACCAAATTATAAGAATGCATTATCAAGAAACTTAAAATAAAATTAACTAACACTAAATGCAAATACTCACACTCAGATATTGTAGTCACAATAGTCATAGCAACCAATGCATCTCCATATATTGGCTATGCCATAAGATGAGGTGAAGTCTATAGTGTAGGTGGTGATATTTATCTACATATTCCACTTCCATCCCCTCCACCCTATATTGGGGGCATAAATCAAAGATTGTTCACTAAAATAGGAAACAATATAACCTATTGTGCATTATTCCACCATTATGTATAAGCTATTATACATATTATATCGTCATCCTCTGCTAAGGGAACTATGAGATATTACTCCATCACTAGATAAGGACCCAAGTTAGTACTTTTCAGTTTTAGCCTAAAAAATACTCTAATAGTAGATCTACTACTTTGTATCTATAGATAAGGCACATCTTGAATCAACCCAAACTATGAAGTAACTCGCTCATACTGAAATCTCTCATATACACTAATAAATCAATATTATATCCATACACTAGCAAGTATATTATGTATCTCTCAAAAATCCTCATGACACCTCCCATATCTCATATATGGTCACCATTAAATCATCACAGGTGTCAGTCTATCCAAAATCACCCTATACTCTGTAGTGTTCAACCCCATCCATCATGGTATCACCCACCAAGATAAGAAGACATTGAGATGAACCCAATCCTTGAGAGGGCTGAAAAATGGGTGAACCATTATAATATGTTCATATTTTCATACATGTAATAATTTTTTATCTTAAACTACCTACATGAACCTCAAATGTAAATTTGTGTAAGTCTTGATACAAATGTGATATCATGTTACACCCTCATGAATATATAATAGGCCTCTCCTAAATTAATCAAAAAATATAATAATTATCATATGAGATAGCTAGAGACTCTCCATATACTATTACAACTAAATAAAGTATACAACAGATGAATTTATGAAATCGCATAACATAGTACAATATAATCCAATAAGATTATACCACCCTAATCTGGACTTTCTAGTCCACCTATATTATACTTATGGGCCCATCGCATGTATTTTAGACCCTCTACATCTACTGTTATAGCCTTATATCTAAAAATGGGTATCCATAAGATATGTTAGGCATCCTCTAGTGTGATGGTCATCTCTCTCATCAACAACCAAAAAGTACACATATCAGGGTTCTACCTCTAAACCAATTGATTATCATCAAATTCATGTTATATGAAATTTTGAAAAATTAGGAAATATATGTTAAACCAATATCTTCTAATATTTTTTAATCTATGTCATATAATTCCAAATCTAACAATGTAATAATATATAACCCATAGAGAAAATCATGTACATGCAGATCATGTTGTAAAATAGAACACCCAAATTCATATCAGTTTTAAATCCCAAAAAATGTAGTATGCATAAAAATTTGAGAAAAAAAGAGTCAATGGAAAAAGAAATAATATCAACCCAAACAGGTCAAAAATGTTGGACAGTAGTGTCCCATAAGGGATAGTATCATCCCATTCTAGATAATTATATTAAAAAGGGGATTATACTAGACCAAAAGGAAAAAATCATTAAATTATACATATATAACTCTCCAAAATTCCAAAACAAAAAAATCAAAACTTCAAAATTTGATGCCTTCACAGTCCATATAATTACAACACTAGATTTTTTGGTAAACTATGTAATAATTTTTTAAGCTCAACATTTCATATCATTTGCTATGATCCTTTAATAGGAGAAATAAACATATGTGGAATAGTAGGTCATGAAACCCCTTAAAATACAAAGGAAAATAGTTGTTAAAAATAATTTCTATAACAAAAATTAGTCATTACAAAAAGATACTAAAAATAAAAAATAGCCATTGAATAAATAAATTAGAAAAAGCATATTTTGATTAGGTGTATTAATATCCAAGGATAAAAATATTAAGTATAACATTTTAAATTATCACTATTATAGAAAAATATAATTAAATCTAAAAGGATTAGAACAAAAATCAAATTCATTTAGATTAAATAATAAATCTAAACCAAATAATTATAAGATATGAAATAAGTTGATATCCTCATAAAATAAATAATTAATCATTATTAAATTATTATTATAGTGATGAATATTCCTATTAATATTGTTATTGTGTACCTAATAGTATGGATCTATTCTTTATAAATGATCAAATTGGAGTGGTTGTCAAATTAGACACCACAAATGTTAATAATAATATTACATTATATATTCTTATTTTGGACAACATGCCCCCTTTTCTTCAAAATGGGGTACCCCTCTTCTAAAATCCCATGAACTATATCTCCTTGGTCATTTCTTTTTCTCTTTTTAGTTTCACCTAAACTTAAAAACTTGGAATTTTATGTCTCTCCAATTTACTCTAGTAGAAACAAGCCTAATTTATTTTTATAACTAAGGTATACTTGTTCTTTTATGAATTAGGGTGTTAAAATTGCAAATCCACTTCCAATGAAAGTTCTTGGAGTCTCATTCCTTTCTTGGAATAATGGACCCATTGTAATTCATGGAAAATCAAAATTTTGATGACAGAAGAGTAAGTATTAAATGTATTATATACCCTTTTCATTTCATAGTATTTTTTTTTTTATTTCACAAGAGAGCCCAACTAAATCAATAGGATCCACATCACCAAGTTTTAGAGTGGCCATTCCTTACACCTATCAGAGATGTTAGAGCCTAGGAGATCCTAGTCAAATCAAAAGTTGCCACATCACCTAGTTATCAGAGCATTTAGTCCCTGGAACTATCAGAGATGTTAGAGCCCAAAAGAGCCCATTTGAATTAGTAGGTACCATGTTGCCTAGTTTTTAGAGAGGCCAATTCCTAGACATATTAGAGAGGTTAGAGCTTAAGAGAGTCTAATTGAATCATGAGGTGCCATGTCATGAAGTGTCAGAGTGACTAGTCCCTAAGCCTATCATAGATGTCAAAGCCTAAGAGATCCTAACTGAATTATAAGGCACCACATCACATAATTATTAAAGAATTTAATCCTTAGACCTATCAAATATGTTAAATCTTAAATAAATCAATAGGTTCCATATCACCTAGTTATGAGAGCAATCAATCCCTAAACCTATCAAAGATGTTAGATCATAGGGGAGCATGGTCAAATTAAGAGGTTTCATATCACCTAGTTATTAGAGAAACTAGTCTTTGGACCTATCAAAAATGTCAAAACTTGGGAAAGCCTAGCTTAATTAGGAGGCACCACATCACCTAGTTGTTAGATCAGCCTATCCTAAGACCTATCAAATATGTCAAAGCCCAAGAGAGCCCAAACTAATCAAGAGGCACCATGTTTCCCAATAAATCAAATTAATTGGTGTCTAACTAAGGCCATATAAGGGTCAAAATGAAGTATGAACGGCCAAATAACCAATCAATATGTGCCACATATCCTTAATTGATATCTCACCTCTCCTAAAGGTATGACATAAAGTATAAATCCAGGCTTATGTATCAATTGTTAGAAAAGGAACCAATGAGCAAATGACACATGTCATAAAATAAGAGTTAACTAGGAAGGTTATAATGGATGTGACTACATACCTAACACATGTTGGGAATTAATGAAATAGAAATTTGGGATGATTGGATAGTTTTAAAACATCCCATTGCCATTTCTAAATTTGGTTAGTAGTGGAAGATTGTGGGCTCTGATTTTAACTCTAGATTTATAAGTAAAGAGAGGAAATCCAGCCACCTACTCAAATTTGAATTCATATCAAGAGAGTTATCAAATACCATTTGTTGTTTCCAAAATTAGCTATGCTCATTTTCAGAACAACCCCTATGAAACTTGTCTGTTTTGTGTTTTTCTCTTTAAGTTCATTTTTTGAGGCAAGTTTTTCTTGTTCTCAAATTTTCTCAACTGGCATCATTTAAATTTCATGACATTCCCTTATTATGTTATCCCAAAAACATGAAAATCATTACAATCTTGATGTGATCAGAGGAAAAAGTTTTCATTTCCCAGAGTTAGTGTTTTCTAGTGTTTCCATGTAAGGGCAGCATTTTTTGTTGCCACTGCATTTGTTTTATTTCTTCCATGCAAAGGTGGCATTTTTCACTACCCTTACATCCATCATGCAAGATCGGAAAAAATTTACTACCCTTGCATCTTTTTGATTTCTTCCATGTATGAGCGGTGATTTTTTCCACCCCTACATATCTTTTTGACCTCCCATGCAGAGGTGGTGATTTTCACTACCCCTTTACTATCTCAATTTTTGTGTTCAACATTTATGGCCACACATATCAAGTGGTTAGGGGTGATTTTTGCCCTAATTTAATCTCTTTTTTCCCCATTTCAACCTCATTATTCCATTCCTCCTCCTGCTCTCTACCTCTAGACGATCAAGCAAGCAAGAAGAAGTGCATTTTCATTGGATTTGAGCCTCGTTTCATATTTCTCGAGGTAGGGTTTTAGTTTTTATTTATTTTATTTTTCCTTTGGCTTTTTCTTGGTTGTTTTTTCTCTTCTTTTCATCTCTTAGTCTAGAGCTTTGTTTTCTTTTGTGTTTTCCCTTCCTCTTTTTCCCCACTCAGATGTGATTTGAGTGGGGAGGATTCTCTTCCTTTCTCCCCCCATCGGCCACCTAGCCCATGTAATGGTGGTGATTTTCACCACCCTTACCTATGGGAATCTAACCCTCATAAAGGTGGTGAAATTCACCACCCTTACAGCCCTTTCTCGTACCTTGTGAAAGGGTAGTGAAAATCACTACCCTAACATAGTTGCCAAACTGCCAAACTCATGAATTAGTGACAATTTTTGCCATTGATGCACATCCAAACACCATCCAATGTTCAGTAGTGGCAAAAATTGCTGCCAATACATCTGACTTCACCACCATGTGTAAGGGTGGCAATTTTTTCCACCCTTACATGAAAACATCCAACTATCTTAAAGCATCAGTGGAAAAAATTTCCATTGATACACTCTCCTTTCCACCCTGATATGCACAGGTGGCAATTTTTGCTGCCTATGCACACAAAACTTCTTCCACATGCAAGGGTGGCAATTTTTGCCACCCCTACATACCTTCTCCCTATTTTTTCTAACTCTGGGAAATTTTTGTTTTTTCCATTTTTTGAGCCTGCTCCCCTTTCCTTCCACTATCTGACCTGATCAAGTGTGTTTCCCTAGTCATGATCACCCAACGTGCAATTTTCCCAAATTGCCAAATTTTCCCTAATTTTGCAATCATGACTCTTATCGTAGTTCATCCTTGAGATCCTTCTTTGTCAATGTATTTTCAATAAAGGCTCATCCTGATGACTGAAGCTTCTCTAAAGAAGTCAAAGGTGATGAAATATCAATATCAAGGTGTTTTCCCAATCACCTCAGTCACTTCTAATGTTGATGACATTAGGGACACAGAGATCGACCATGTTGATATGTCCGAGTTCATGAAGAGAACCAAGGCAAAAAATCCAAGCTCTAAAAAGAAGAGGATTATTGAAAGAAACATCCATCTAGTCTCCTCTTTCCCTATAGTGACACATCATATAGAGTTCATCCTCCAGCGCACCCAATTCTACAACAAAGAGACCAGAGTTGTGTCAGATACTAGTGGCAACATGGTAATTTAACTGGACCCCGAATTCATTGATAAAGTTTTCATGTGCCCTCCTACTATCGAAGTATTGAAGATCAACCTCGTTAAAGCATAGAAGGAATACAACAAAGATCTTGAGAACGTGAAGAAGGTGATCAACAATAGATGGTTGAAAACTCCCAGAGCCAACTTATCCAGATGGCCATAGAACTTTTCAAGGAATGACTTTATAGAAGAAGTTGGTGACTTAATTACTCTTCTCAATAGAGTATGAGGTTTGCCCTCTTCTTCCAAATTTCATGAATGGATGTATCCCTTTACCAAGATAATCCTCCAAGGGAAACAAGTCATCTTCTAGGGTGAACAGATTAGCAATGCTCTGCATGAGCAATTGACAAAAGTGTCTACTACTTCAAATTTCTATATGACTTCATACTTGGTGTACATTATAGCTTGAATGAGAACCTTTCTAGGTTTTATGTTAGAGGGAGATAGAAAGGCCACCCCTGTATATCAATATTACCCTCAGCTAACACTAAATGGATCAATCCATCACTTTAGGAGGGTAAATGATGCCTTCACAATATTTTTGTGTCTTTTTTATCCTTAATTAGAACAAAAGAGAGTATCAAATGAAGCATGGACTATCGTCAGTGACTTCAGCTGTATGTTCTTACAATTCCCTAATTTTTGCTATCTACAGGTTGGCTTTTTCCAAAGCTATCCCTATATGCTCCCTAAATTTCCTTTTGATAAATTGGTCCTAATGGAGCTGTGTAGATAAATTATTGTTGTGCATAATAAATAAATAGAACTTAAGAAACCAAGTTTTAGGTTCCCAATCAAAATTAGCAGATACTCAGTTTTGACTACCACCAAGGCAAGGGTAATGGAGACTGAAATACAACTTGTCACCATGAAACATTTCAAAAGAAGGCCCAATTTTGACTACAGGGGTGTCAAAGACATGATCAAAAGGAAGACTCAGTTTCATGAGCCAATGAGCCAATGAGCCAATGATTTGAGGACAGTAGAAGATATCAAGAAAATGGACTATAGTAGACTGTCTCTAGAAAAAATCAAATATCTAGAGCTCACTGATATTCCTCTAAATCTAGTAGATGATAAAGATCTGGTCAATAGTAGGTATCTCACTGAACAAATCACCAACTCTCCTCTTCCTCCAATTCAATAGTCTCAAAATGAATTGACCTCTTTGAGGATGAGATTCAAACCAATATTGGCTAACACCAATGATTGGTTAGCAAACAAAGGGATCCAATTAAAACAATTCATCATAGGATCAGAGGCCAAATTCCAAGAAGAGACAAGGAAGAGAGCAAAAAATAGGACAAAGTGATGTTCCTTCTCCTTCTAAGCCCCACAAGCCTAGGATCATCTTTATGTCTAAGAAACCAAAGGTTACTAAGAAAGAACCAGAGTCAATAGATATGGGGGTTAAGAAACAAATTACCTAAGCACAAACAACAAAATAGATGGAAATAGATGACAGACCTGCAATTCAACAAGAGACAAAAAAACTATATCTCCACAAAAGGGGGCACAACCAGTCATAAAAGTTTCTTCTTCTCCACTCCAATCACCTGTTATGACTCCTTCACCCATTTCTCCCATCAGTATCCCTTCTGCTAGAGCCACCTCTCCTTCTAGAGTTATTTTTGGTGACCCTTAAGGTGCTTCTAGAGATGTCCTTCAATCATCAAGATCCATCCCTAGTCTTTCATCTCCTTCTTTCAACATCAGAGACAGTTCCACCTTCAACTAATCAATAGTCAGTGAAGTTTTGCCTGATACTACACCTACTATGCCCACTATGTCCATTGTTCCCACCAGTAGTGCAGATGTTACCCCAGTGACACCAACTACAGGGACTGTTGCTACTATAAATGCTTCTACTCTCCTACCTTGGTTATCAACTTTCATATCTAAAATGAAAAAGCAAGCCATCTCTCTAGATGATTTTGATTTAGGTAAAATAATTATAGTGAAAGCTAAGACCCCCAAGAAGCCAAGAATCCTTTCAAAAATGATTGGAGATAAGGGGCACAAATTTTTGGAGATAGCCAAACCCCCATAGGATGCAACCCTAAAGAATTTTGATATGAGCAACTACTCCATTTCTTGAGTTGAGTTGGGGGAAATAACTCACGAGGGCACCAAGAGTGATTTGTAGTCTACAATGGATATCATGATCTAGAAATTTGATAGAGAGAGAGAGAGATAAAAGATTATTACAAGGCAAAGGTAAAATAGTTAACCGTGGTGATTAGGAGATTCACTTTTGCCCTAGAAGTGGCAACTCTAGAGGCCTTCTCTGTAGATGACCTTCTAATCTAGAAAGTAGAGAAGACCTATCTAAAGGGAAAAGTACTTGAATATTACCTAGATAAGATGCATGCATAAGGTATTTCCTTGTTTATAGAGGTGGCTGAGAAAATAGGTAAAATGAAGAAAATAATAATAGAGTTAGAAGAACTTATCTCTATTATTTCTCAAGATATTGACAACACAAATAAATATCTTAGAAAGTGGATAGAGATGAAAGCACTAAAGAAATGTACCTTAGTATCAATTGGTGTCATTGCTAATAGAGATTCTTATATTGAAATCAAAGAATCACTAATATATAGGATTTAGGTACTTAAGGAACTGATCAATGACCTCAAATCTTCCAAGGATGCTAGTGAAGAAAGTGACACTAGCCTATTGAATAAATTGGAGGAATTGCCTTGTAGACTCACCTCTTGAGACAACTAATTCATTTAGCAGATGAAATGATTCAGGAATTTGAAGGTATGATCCAAAGGGAATTCGAGGAGAAAGCATTCTCCATGACTTCTGTGGATAATATTTTAGATAATCAGTTAACTCTGGATAATCTGAGAACCAGGTTAACTAGTCATGTGAAAGCAATCATAATAGTGAGAGATGCCACAATCAGAGCTAAGATAGTCTTCAAAAATACCATTGCGCCAGACAGTATAGGGATATAAACATCTATCGCCATGTATGATGCTCATCTGAAGAAGTTCAGTGACAAGAGTTGAACTATTCTTCCATACTATCTTCTTCATTCTTCTCATGTACTTTGTAATTGACTTGGGACATTTTCACATGCACTTTTGTAATACGTAATTACATGTAAAAATCCAAAAAAAATTCAATGTCAATGCTGAGTCATCTTTGACTAGGTTTTCTTTTTTTTAGCCTTTTTCTAATTTCGAAGGTTTTTCCTTATATATATATAGAGGGAGCCTCTTTTGTAAAGGATCTCTGGATAATTGAGAGAAAAAACTCTACCGAAATTGAGATACTTCTTGAGACTTTGATCTCAGCTTGTAAATCATATTTTATTGAATGAATGAGAAATAGGTTATTTTCAAACTTTGTGTTGAAATAATTTATGTTATTTAGGAGATCATTCTTATGTTCTCTTTCCTAAATAATATCATATATTTAATTAAATAAGCAAAGTGTGTGTGTAAATTATTTGAAGACATTTTGAAGGATATCCGAAAGATTTTGATCCACTTTTATCTTTGGTAATCTTATTATCTGTTGTAGTTTTAGGTGAAGACTTTAAATTTTACTTCACTCTACTATCATGTAAGCTTCAAATCAGTGAGAGAAGCAATGAAAGACTTTGTGCTTTTGGGGGTTTCTCATCGACCTAGTTACTACTTGAAAAGTTTTTTTGCTTTTTCCTTAATATCATTTTTGAAAGAAGAGGAATGCTTTCAGTCATCAACTAGGATTTCTCTTTTGCTCTGTGAACATCATCTCTAAAAAAAGAGAGATGGATGGTGTTATCCTACCTTGAGTATTATTTTTTGCTTATTTATATATATAGAGCATATAAGTGATTTATAGGTAACCTCCCCTTAATGAGAGGAGAGATTTATCTCATTAGGATGTGGTAAACCCACACTTTTTGCCGCATAAATCTCCTTATATTATGGTTGATATACCTATTTTGCCATCAGTTAGCTGATGACAAAATATTCACCTAACAACTTTTGGTGACTCTGCTAGGGATTAAAAATGTGCATTTTGAAGCCTCAAGCTTCAACTTGAAGCATCTCTAGTTTCTTTTTCATTTTACACTCTGGTAGATCCACCGTACACGTGAAGCCAGAGAGCTCAAGGTATTTTTGATCTTGTATTCAGGTTGGTGCAATAAACTAATTTTGAGATTTCTCCTCCACCATCTCACCTTCAGTGAACTAGGATTTTTCCTCCTACCAACATCAGATCTCCCATACCTAGTGAAGCTTCTAGTCTCAGTACTAGTAAAGTTTTGTCTATACCAACCCCACCAAGATTTTTTATCCCACCATTCAATCATCCTATCATAATGGCTCAAGGCCCTTGGGGTAACTCCTTTGGTCCTCTCAATCTAACCCCACCTTTAAAAAAACTACCTCGTAGTTTGAGAAATAATTTTCCCAAATTCTATGGTGATGGGAAGGTTCATCCTGATGAGCATATTGTTGCCTTCTCTATAGCATGTAGTGTGATAGGTGTGGAATATGAAGATGTAGTGGTGAGACTATTTGTAGAAACTTTGCAAGGCACTACCACAGATTGGTTCTACCACCTTCAAGCTTGAACTATAACTGACTGGAATACACTCAAAGCCAAGTTTGAGGCTAGGTTTAAACCTGCTGAAGATGCATATGCCTTGTTAGCTTAGCTTATGAAAATGAAGAAGGAACCTCATGAGCCCATGAGGGATTTCATAGCAAAATTCAATAAGCTGAGGAACTAAATTCCTCTGATCACTTAGCCAATGCCAGAGAATCTCAAGTGCTTTTTCATCAACTCACAACTTCTTGAAGTAAGTTTTCTATTGAGGCAAGCCGGTCCTATCGATCTCACTGTGACTCAAAAATTGGCTACTAAGGTGGAAGATAATCTTATTCTAGAAGGTAAGATCAGAAAAGACTCTAATAAAAATAAATTTTCTTCATTTGCTTAAAGTTCTTCCATGAGCACCACAAATCTTATGGTGCAAAAATTAATGAATAAACTGCTAGCCTTGAAAAGATAGATGGCCCAAGGTGTGTCTGCTCCTTCTTATTGAGATATGCCAAGAAGGATGTTTCACAATCAGTCATATCAAGGCAATGTTGCCAAAAATCAAGGGTAGCCAATTCACCTTCCTCCCGCACATGGGAAACTTGCCATTGAAGTAGCACCTACTAATTTAGTAGTTGGTTACCTTGAAGCTAAATAGGATTTCTCACTCTAACCTAAGTTGGACCAACAAGATGATGCTAATATCTTTGTAGAAGAAGAAGAAGAATTAGCTAGTGACACCAATATTAGTTTTCTAGATTATCTAGACAAAGCTAGAAGCAAGGGAGAAGTGTTTGATGGATCTTATGCTATTTTTACCAGATCCCAAAACCAATAAGCTCAACAAGCTAATAAAGAAAAAGTAGGAGAAGAACCTTAGATGGTAGTTTCTATCACTAAATGAGGGACTTTACTGCCTTTCCAACCAAAGGATCAGGTAATTAACAAAAAAGTAAGTACCTCAAACTGTCCCATACCTTCTACTTTTATTTTTCAGACTAGTACCACACCCAATACAGATCAAGATGATGGGCCCCCTTCATCTACCTCTAGCTCATTTCAATTATTTGATATAATTGATCATGCCAAAAAGACCAAAATTCAAATGACCGAGATTGAGTACTTATGAGCCAATCCTGAATAGTTTGATAGGTTGGTCGTTTACATGAGAAGTAAGACTGTTCCCATAGGACAAGATTCTTCAAAGGCAATTCATGATTCCTCTAAGAATAAATCCACCCAGAATAATCTTGTCGTTACTAATCTTATTGCTCTCAAGAAAATAGAACCTTTTTATGTTTCTCTATTTATAAATGGTTATAATTTGAGTAGTTGCATAATAAACTATGGAGCTTCTGATAATGTTATGCCTACCAAGGTAGCATATTCTCTTGGTCTTACTTTAACTAAGACTTTAGAGAGGTGATTTTCTATGGAAAACAAATAAGTCCCACTCTTGGGCCAAATCAAAGATGCCCAATTTACATTTGTAGCTTTTCTAGAAAAGAGAATCAAAATGACGGTCTTGGTAGCTGATGTTCCAGCGTCTTATGACATACTTCTTGGGTAGAATTTTTGCAAGGATGTTCGTGATGAATTAAGCATCGACCTATCTGAGGTAAGGATCAAAGTCAAAAATGTTATGCAAAGATTGCTCCCTGAGAAGGAAGTAAAATACGTGGTCACTCAAACATCATCACTTGAAGCTCAAATTTTGTTTGAGTCTTCAGGCATGGGTAATTACTTTTTGTCCACAGAGGAAGTCCATGAGATGCCTGACAAAATTCCCAAATGTGTCAACCTAAAAATTAGTTTAGGTTGAATAGTAGAAAGATTGGTGGAGCATAGTGCAAGTGTAGAAGAATCTCCCCCACCAAACAAAGAAGAATTTAAGGAAAAATTAGGGTCCGATGAGGTATGGATTCTAGAATTTGATGATAGTTGCACCTCTACCAGCTCAAGAGCTAGGACTATGTTAATATCTCCTCAAGGAGATATTTCTCCTTCTTCATACAAGTTATAGTTTAGAAACACCAAGACCATAGCTGAGTATGAACCCCTACTACTTGGATTGAAGGTTGCTTGAGACAAAGGCGTTAAACTCCTTCATGCCAAAGGCAATGCTAAAATGGTGGTTTGTCAGGTAAGGGACCTGTATCAAACCAAAAATGAGAAATTGCACCACTACCACAATTTAGTCTGGGATCAAATTTAAAGCTTTGATGCTTTCAACATCTCTACCATACCTAGGGAATTCAATGACTGAGTTGATGCACTAGTTGTTTCAGCAACTCTATTAGTTCCTCACCCTAATTTCAAAGGAGACAGGTACACTATTGAATTAGTCTTTTGACCAAGTGTACTTGATAATGCTAGCCATTGGCAGGTGTTCAACAATGATAACTAAATCATTGCCTTCCTAAAGTAAAAGAATAACTTTGAATAGCTTCATTTCGATGGCAGTGAACCTCAGAAGCTTGAGCCAACCTCTGAATCAAGTGCAAATGTAGGTGAAGAATTCTTACAACTTAAAGGGAATAAGATCCCAAAAGGCC
Organism: Torreya grandis; assembly: GCA_037957365.1. Classification (NCBI taxonomy): domain Eukaryota; kingdom Viridiplantae; phylum Streptophyta; class Pinopsida; order Cupressales; family Taxaceae; genus Torreya; species Torreya grandis. Next base: position 1,380,857 of record JARHVA010000299.1, on the reverse strand, counting down.
TAGTTTCCCTTGAGAAGTTGTTTGACAAACACAATAGATTCATTAAATAGTGGAAAAAAGATTCAAGCTCCTCCCAAGAATTTGATCAAGTAAATTTAGGTACTGAGGAAAATCCCAAAGTGGTGAACATTAGAAAATGTTGTATTCAGGAAGAAAAGTTCAAGTTCACTACTTTGCTCCACAAGTATATAGATGTCCTAGCTTACTCCTATGATGATCTGAAGTCACTCAGACCTGAAGAAATTTGCCATAACATTCCTCTTAAAAGTGATTTAGTGCTTTACAAGCAAAAATCTAGACAGTACAATTTGAAGATATCAAGTACTATTCTGTCTGAAATATAGAAAATGCTAAACACTAGGATAATTGTCCTAATCCATCATTCCACATGGATTGTGAATATAGTCCCTGTGAAGAAGAATGGAAAAATTCACATCTGTGTAGATTTTATAAACTTAAATTAGTCATCCTTAAAAGATAACTATCCTCTACTTATTATGGATCAAGTTACAGAAGGTGATAGGTTCAGAGATGTTATCAATGCTGGATGGCTTCTCAGGGTACAATCAAGTTGAATTTGAAAAAGTAGACCTATATAAGACTAACTTCACCACACCTTGGGGCATTTTTGCCTATCAAAGAATGCCTTTTGGCCTAATAAATGTTGGTGCCACTTTTTAGAGAGCAATGGACCTTAATTTCAAAGATGAAATAGGTAAGTTCATTGTAGTATACCTAGATGATTTAACAGTCTTTTCCAAGCATCGTCTTGACCATGTGCACCATTTACAAAAGTGCTAAAACACTGCCATAGAATGACATTTTTCTAAATCCTAAAAAATCTATATTTAGGGTAACAAAAGGGAAACTTCTCAAGCACATCATATCCTGAGAAGGCATAAAGATTGACTCAGAGAGAGTCAAGTCCATCAAGGAGCTTACCCTTCCCACAAGTAAGACTGCAGTTCACTCTTTCTTCAAAAAAGTGAATTTTTTATGAAGGTTCATCCCTGAGTTTGCTGAAAAGACTCATCATATTGTAAACATGATGAAGGGAAAGGCCACTTTTCATTAGATTGAAGAAGGAAAATTGGCATTTTGAGACATTAAGACAGTGATTACCCACGCCCCAATTCTAGTTTGTCCAGACTATAACAAGGATTTTACAATGTATAGTTATGCTTCTAAGCATACAATTTTGGTTATTTTAGTTAAACAAAACCAAAAAGGTGTGGAATCTCTTATTTATTTCATGAGCTATCCTCTCAAAAATCATGTGCTAAAGTATTCAAACACGAAGAAACATGCTTATACAGTGGTGAAGGCAGTGAAACATTTTTGCTTCTATATCCTGAATTCACACACCACTGCCCTAGTTCTAGACACCACAATCAAATCCATATTAACTCAATAGGAGTTGGAACTAAAAGAGGCAATTGGATTGCTAAAATCTAGGAGTTTGATTTAGTCATCAAATCAATGAAGCTGGTGTGAAAAAAGGGCCTATGTCAATTGATTGTTGATAATAGACTAGAAGAAACAGAGCATGGAGAAGAAGAAATTGAAGACATGCCAATAGTCCTCTTTGTCTCCACCATGAATGAGTGGTACTCAAATATTGCTCATTGCCTTACTTATGGTGAGTGTCCTACTCACCTATCTTATAAAGAAAGGAGGACTGTCAAGTTAAAGGCTACCAATTTGTCTTCTGGGACAACGGCTTATACAAAAGGAGCCTTGATGGAGTGTTCCTTTGCTGCGTGGATAAAGAGCAGTAGAATCAACTTTTGAAGTCTTTCCATGATCTAGCATGTGGAGGACATTTTTCTACTCTTATAACTACTCATAATATTTTTTGATCCAGGTATTATTGGCCTACTCTCTTTCAAGATGCATATAGATGGGTATGTAGATGTGAGTTATGCCAACAATTTGTTGGAAGACCCAAGTTGGCTGCTCTGCCTCTTAAACCTGTAGTGATCGAAGAACTATTTTAGCAATGGGGAATTGACTTCATTGGTGTAGTCAACCCATCTTCAAGTGCCAGGCATGATTATGTGCTCACTGTGACTAATTACTTCACTAAGTGGGTGGAAAATATTCCAACCAAGCATGCTACTTCAAAATTAGTGTGCAATTTCTTCAAGGAGAACATCATTTCTAGGTTTAAGGTCCCAACCAAGATTGTCACAAACAACGTAGCTTGTTTCTCTTCTTAGGAGATTACTCAATTTTATTTTTACTATGGGATTACCCTCTCCCACACTTTTGATTATTTTCCACAAGGGAATGGCCAAGCAGAATTGAGCAATAAGAACCTGGTGACCATCATCAGAAAGCTAGTGGATGACAACTAATGAACCTGGCACAAAGCATTAGTTGATGCTTTATGGGTAGATAGAATTACACCCAAAAGAGCAATTGGTATGTCACCTTTTCAAATTATTTATGGTCTCAATGCTGAGATACCAATCACCCTAGAATTGCCAGCATTGAAATTAGCTAATGCAATTGAAGATCAGACATATGAAAGCTCTATCGATAAGAGGATCATGTGCTTGACTGAGTTATATGAGCAACAAACTATGGTGGTAGACTAAATTGATGCGCATCAAATTTTGGTGAAGAATATCTTTGACCAAAAAGCAAAAAACTATTATTTCTAGGTTAGAGATCAAGTCCTATTGTGAGACAAAAGAAGAGAGCCAAAGGGAATGCATGGGAAATTCGATTCCCTCTGGAGGGGTCCTTTTACTATACATTAGTTAAATGGTGAAAATAGTTTTTTGTTGAGGTATCAAGATGGTACACCCTTTTCTCTACCTCATAATGGGTAGCATCTGAAACACTTCAATTCTTGAAGTATCATATAAGATCATTTGTACATATGTTTATTTGTATAATCTTTAGTTTTGTTTTCGTGTTTTTCTTTTTCATTTTTTGTGTCTTTTCCTTTCCTTTTTGGCTTGACTCCATAGCCCATGGCTTGGATGAAGGCACTTAGAGACTGGTTTCTACTCTTGCCAATCAATTCAATCAATGAAAGTTTCCCAATAAGAGCCAGTTGTTGTTCTCAAAATTAGTTACACTCATTTTCAGAACAACTCTTATGAAACTTGTCTGTTTCATGTTTTTCTCTCTAAGTTCATTTTTTGAGGCAAGTTTTTCTTGTTATCGCATTTTCTCAACTGGCATCATTTGAAGTTTGTGACATTCCCTTATTACATTTTCCCAAAAATGCAAAAATCATTACAATCTCGATGCGACCAGAGGACAAAGTTTTCATTTCTCAGAGTTAGTGTTTTCTAGTGTTTCCATGCAGGAGTGGCATTTTTTTCCACCACTGTATTTGTTTTATTTCTTCCATGCATAGGTGGCATTTTTTTCTACCCTTACATCTGTCATACAAGAGCAACAAAATTTGCTACCCTTTCATCTTTTTGATTTCTTCCATGCAGGAGCGACAATTTTTGCCACCCCTGCATATCTTTTAGACCTCCCATGCAGAGGTGGTGATTTTTGTTGCCCCTACACTATCTCAATTTTTGCATGTGGCATTTATGGCCACACACATTGAGTGGTTGGGAGTTATTTTTGTCCCCATTTAATCTCTTTTTTCCCCATTTCAACATCATTCTTCCATTCCTCCTCCTGCTCTCTACCTCTGGATGATCAAGCAAGCAAGAAGAAGAGCATTTTCACCAAATTTGAGCCTCATTTCATATTTCTCTAGGTAGGGTTTCAGTTTTTGTTTATTTTCTTTTTCCTTTGGCTTTTTCTTGGTTGTTTTTCTCTTCTTTTCATCTCTTAGTCTAGATATTTGTTTTCTTTTGTGTTTTCCCTTCCTCCTTTTCCCCACTCAGACATGATTTGAGTGGGAAGGATTCTCTTCCTTTCTCACCCCATCGGCCACCCAACCCACATAATGGCAAAAAAAAATTCCACCCTTACTTGTGGGTGTCTAACCCTTGTAAAGATGATGAAATTCACCACCCTTATGGCCCTTTGCCATGCCTTTTGAAAGGGTGGAAAAAATTTCCACCCTAACACAGTTGCTAAACTACCAAACTCATGCATTGGCAGCAATTTTTGCCATGATGCACATCCAAACACCATCCAACATGCATTGGTGGAAAAAATTGCCACCAATACATCTGACCTCACCACCACGTGTAAGGGTGGCAATTTTTTCTACCCTTACACAAAAACATCCAACTATCTTAAAGCATCGGCAGCAAAAATTGCTATCGATGCATTCTCCTTTCCACCCTGACATGCACAGGTGGCAATTTTTGCCACTTATGCACGCAAAACTTCTTCCACATGCAAGGGCAGTAATTTTTTGCTGCCCCTACATACCTTCTCCCCATTTTTCCTAACTTTGGGAAATTCTTGTATTTTCCATTTTTTGAGCCTGCTCCCCTTTCCTTCCACTCTTTGACCTACTCAAGCACGTTTCCCTAGTCATGATCACCTAACATGCAATTTTCCCAAATTACCAATTTTTTCCTAATTGTGTAATCATGACTCTTATCACAGTTCCTCCTCAAGATCCTTCTTCATCAACATATTTTCAACAAAGGCTCATCTCGATGATTAAAGCTTTTCCAAAGAAGTGAAGGTGATAAAATATCAATATCAAGGTGTTTTCTCAATTACTTCAGTCACTTCTAATGTCAATGACATTAGGGACATAGAGATCATCTACGTTGATATGTCTAAGTTCATGGAGAGAACCAAGGCAAAAAATCCAAGCTCTAAAATGAAGAGGATTATTGAAAGCAACATCTAAGCACATCATACAGAGTTCATCCTCCAGTGCGCCCAATTCTACAACAAAGAGACCAGAGCTATGCCAGATACTAATGGCAACATGGTAATTTGACTAGACCCTAAATTCATTGATAAAGTTTTCATGTACCCTCCTATTACTGAAGTATTGAAGATTAACTTCATTAAAGCACAAAAAGAATATGATAAAGATATTGAGAAGGCAAAGAAGGTGATCAATAATAGATGGATAAAAACTCCAAGAGCCAACTTATCTAGATGGCCACAGAACTTTTTGAGGAGAGACTTTATAGAATAAGTTGGTGACTTAATTACTCTTCTCAGCAGAGTATGAGGTTTACCCTGTTCTTCTCAATTTCATGAATGGATGTATCCCTTTATCAAGATAATCCTCCATGGGAAACAAGTCATCTTCTAGGGTGAACAGATCAACAATGCTCTGCATGAGCAATTGACAAAAGTGTCTACTAATTTGAAGTTATATATGACTTCATACTTGGTGTACATTGTAGCTTCAATGAGAACCTTTCCAAGTTTGACATCAGAGGGAGACATAAAAACCACCCCTGTATATCAATATTACCCTTAGCTAACACTAAAGGGATCAATCCATCACTTTAGGAGGGTAAATGATGCCTTCTTCATAGTATTTTTGTGTCTTTTTTATCCTCAATTAGAACAAAAGAGAGTATCAGATGAAGCCTGGATTGTCGTCAATGACTTTGGCTATATGTTCTTATAATTCCCTACTTTTTGCTATCTACAGGTTGGCCTTTTTTAAGGCTATCCCTATATGCTCCCTAAATTTCCTTTTGATAAATTGGTCCTAATAGAGTTGTGTAAACAAATTATTATCATCCATAATAAACAAATAGAACTTAAGAACCAAGTTTTAGGTTCCCAATCGAAATTGGTAGATACTCAGTTTTGACTACCACCAAGGAAAGGGTAATGGAGACTGAAATGCAACTTGTCACCATGAAACATTTCAAAAGAAGGCCCAATTTTGACTACAGGGGTGTCAAAGACATGATCAAAAAGAAGACTCAATTTCATGAGCCAATGATCAAAGATGTAGAGGTAGATTTGAGGATAGCAGAAGATATCAGGAAAATGGACTACAATAGACTGTCTCTAGAATAAATCAAATATCTAGGGCTCACTAATATTCCTCCAAATCTAGTAGATGACAAAGATCTGGTCAATAGCAGGTATCTTGCTGAACAAATCGCTAACTCTCCTCTTCCTCCAATTCAATGGTCTCAAAAGGAATTGACCTATTTGAGGATGAGATTCAAACCAATATTGGCTAACACCAATGATTGGTTAGCAAACAAAGGGATCACATTAAAAGAATTCATCACAAGATCAAAATCCAAATTCCAAGAAGAGACAAGGAGGAGATCAAAAAATAGGACAAAGAATAAAAGCAATGTTCCTTCTCCTTCTAGGCCCCACAAGCCTAGCATCATATTTGTGTTTAAGAAACCAAAGGTTATCAAGAAAGAACTAGAGTCAACAGATATAGGGGTTGAGAAATAAAGTGCCCAAGAATAAGCAATAGAATAGATGGAAATAGATGATAGGCTTGCAGATCAATAGGGGATAGAAACTCTATCTCCAAAAGAGGGAGCACAGCCAATCACAAGAGTTTCTTCTTCTCCATCCCAATCACCTATTGTGATTCCTTCACCCATTTCTCCCATTAGTATCTCTTCTTCTAGAGTCACCTCTCCTTCTAGAGTTATTTTTGGTGACCCTCAAGGTGATTTTGGAGATGTCCTTTGATCATCAAGATCCATCCCTAGTATTTCATCTCCTTTCAACATCAGAGATAGCTCCACCTTCGACTTATCAATGGCTGGTGTAGTTTTGCTTGATACTACACCTACTATGCCCACTACACCCATTGTTCCCACTAGTAGTGCAGATGTTACCCCAGTGACACAAACTACAAGGACTGTTGCTACTGTAATTGCTTCTACTCTCCCACCTTGGTTATCAACTTTCACACCTAAAAGGAAAAAGCAATCCATCTCTCCAAATGACTTTGATTTAGATAAAATAATGCTAGTGAAAGCTAAGACCCCCAAGAAGCCAATAATCCTTTTGAAAATGATTGGAGATAAGGGGCACAAATTTTTGGAGATATCCAAACCCCCATAGGATGTAACCCTAGAGAATTTTGATCTGAGTAGCTACTCTATTTCTCTAGTTGAGCTGGGTAAAATAACTCATGAGGGCACCAAGAGTGATTTACAGTATGCAATGGGTATCATGGTCCATAAATTTGATAGAGAGAGAGAAAGATGAAAGATTATTACGAGGTAAAGGTGGAACAGTTAACTGTGGTGATCAGGAGATTCACTTTTGCCCCAAAAGCAACAACTCTAGAGGCCTTCTCCATAGATGACCTTGTAATCTAGAAAGTAGAGAAGACCTATCTAAAGGAAAAAGTACTTAAATATTACCTAGATAAGATGCATGCACAAGGGATTTCCTTGTTTACAGAGGTGGCTGAGAAAATAGGTAAAATGAAGAAAATAAGAACAAAGTTATAAGACCTTATCTCTATTATTTCTCAAGATATTGACAGCATAAATAAATATCTTAGCAAGTGGACAAAGATGAAAACACTAAACAAATGTACCTTAGTATCAATCAATGTCATTGCCAATAGAGATTCTTATATTGAAATCAAAGAATCACTAATATACAGGATTTGGGTACTTAAGGAACTGATCAATGACCTCGAATCTTCCAAGGATGCTAGTGAAGAAAGTGACACCATCCTATTGAACAAATTAGAGGAGTTACTTTGCAAACTTACCTCTCAAGACAACCAATTCATTTTAGCAGATGAAATGATTTAGGAATTCAAAGGTATGATCCAAAGGGAATTTGAAGAGAAAACATTCTCCATGACTTTTGTGGATAATATTTTAGATAATCAATTAACTCTAGATAATCTGAGAACTAGATTAACTAGTCATGCGAAAGCAATCATAATAGTGAGAGACACCACAATTAGAGCTAAGGTAGTCTTCAAAAATACCATTTCACTAGATAGTATAGGGATACAAGCATCTATAACCATGTATGATGCTCATCTGAGGAAGTTCAGTGACAAGAGTTGAACTATTATTCCATACTCTCTTCTTCATTCTTCTCATGTACTTTGTAATTGACTTGAGACATTTTCACATGCACTTTTGTAATATGCAATTACAAGTAAAAATCTGGAAAAGTCCCAAAGTCAATGTTGACTCATCTTTGACTAGGTTTTCTTTTTTAAGCCTTTTTCCAATTTTGAAGGTTTTTCCTTATATATATAGAGGGAGCCTCTTTTTTAAAGGATCTCTAGATAATTGAGAGCAAAAACTCTGCTGAAATTGAGATACTTTTTGAGACTTTGATCTTAGTTTGTAAATCATATTTTATTGAATGAATGAGAAACAGGTTATTTTCAAACTTTGTGTTAAAATAATTTGTTTTATTTAGGAGATCATTCTTATGTTATTTTCAAACTTTGTGTTAAAATAATTTGTTTTATTTAGGAGATCATTCTTATGTTATCTTTCCTAATAATCTCTCATCTATTTAATTAAATAAGCAAAGTGTGTGGAAATTATCTGAAGACATTCTGAAGGATATCTAAAAGACTTTGAGCCACTTTTATCTTTGGTAATCTTATTATCTATTGTAGTTTTAGGTGAAGACTTTGAACTTTACTTCACTCTACTGTCACGTAAGCTTCAAATTAGTGAGAGAAGCAATGAAAGACTTTGTGCTTTCAGGGGTTTCTCATCGACCTAGTTATTACTCGAGAAGATTTTTTGTTTTTTGTTGAATATCATTTCTAAAAGAAGAGGAATGCTTTCAATCATCAACCAAGATTTCTCTTTTGCTCTATGAACATCATCTCTAAAAAAAGAGAGATGGATGGTGTTATCCTACCCTAATTATTATTTTTTGCTTATTTATATATATATATATAGAGAGAGAGAGAGAGCATATAAGTGATTTATAGGGAACCTCCCCTTGATGAGAGGAGAGATTTATCTCATTAGGATGTGGTAAACCCACAATTTTTGACACATAAATCTCCTTGTACTATGGTTGATATACCCATTTTGCCATCAGTTAGCTGACAACAAAATATTCACCCAACACCATTAATATAAGGGACTATATGCATGTGTTTATAAAATCCTAAGGTAAGATCACTAATGGTTACCACTACATACCTTTGAGAACACTCCAACCCTTAGCTTTCTAATTCTCAGAGAGTACCCTTATGTTTCATGCCTCCTATGCTCAGAGTCTCCCTATTTCCATTATATTATTCTATAATGGCCACATCCTCTTCAAACCCAAAGGTTGAACCTGAGTATTGAGATACTACATTCCCAGTTGGCTTGACCAAGTTCAAGCATTATAATGACTTATTCAAAGTAGTTGAAAAAGTGTCAAAAGACTCAAGATTTGATAATGATCAATAAGCAAAGTTTGAGGATGCCCTTAAATCTTAAAAGAAATATGAACTTCATAGACCCACTACCAAGCTATGGGTATTTCCTTGCATCGAATTATTTAACAACCTCATTCATATTTCCATCTAAGTGTAGGATACAATCTATGATTGGGTGAGCTCACCCAACTCTTGACACCAGATTTCTAATATCTCTAAGAATGTTTACAAGGCATATTAATCCCTCCCAGACTATGCCTTCTCTTATGATGCATTAATAGTGAAGGTTTGGATGGAGACCTACCAAATATATGATGTCATGCATGATTGGTTTGATAACCTAGATATTAAATAGGTTAGCAAGGAGGACATAAATGTGTACATAGTTTGTACCTTCTAGAGGAATTTTAGATAGGCATGATACTTCTAAATTAATTATTCAGGAACTAAGACTATTTACACATCAATGAACTATGGTTGGCCCTCCTCCATATGATCCTTACATGCTCTAAATTTTTGGATATGGGAGGATTGATTAACTTAAAGTTGGTCAATACCATCATATATGCCCAATAGGTCAATTTCTATATGATTAGCTACCTTTTGGATGTGGTCTACAAGACACTCTCCTTCAAACCTTCAAATTTTCTTACATGGGTTCCCAGGGGCTCAATGGTCCATGTGATATTATATAAATTATATGGCCACCAATTTTATAACCACATCTAAGACATCTATGAGTACATATATCTAGTGGTCTACTAAGATATCAATAAGGCCCTGATGCCTCAGTTATCACAAAAAATCTAGGAATCCATCACCACCATCGAGGACTACTAGATCTATAAAAAGGTCATCATGATATGAATTAAGGGTTTCATTAAAGATTCCATCCACCTAACATATTTTATCTTAGATTATCTAATAGATTAGGAAATCACATACCAGCTAGTGGAGGGTATCTTTGAATTTTGTATATAATTCCATCATAAGGTATGCACACCATAATTGATAACCATTTAACACCATGTGTACAAGTCCTTCCCTCTAATCCAAAAGATGGTAGTTGAGTGGGACTCCTTCACCATATCAAGAGATAAGCTCTGATATTGGGACCCCAAGGGGATGATCAAATCTCACTTGACATAGTATTCAACTTACCTCAATATCAACTATGGTCATCAAGTAAAGGATGACAATGATCCATACTTGGATATTGTTCATGACTAACAAGTACTATCCTAGATCATGGTGAAGAAGAAGAAGAAAGGAAAGAAGGAAATAGGCTCCTTTATTCCCCCTCTAATTCTTACTCAATATGTAGAGGATCTAACATTAACACCTCTTACTATATCTAGGAGTATTTTAAAGGAAATACTACCACCTTGTCCTCCTCATGCTCTAGTTATAACTTTTCCTCTTCTAGTGGCTCCTTCTCCTCATTCTCTAGTTACAACTCTACCTCCTCTAGTTGATTTTTCTTATCATTCCCCATCTATACCACCACCTCTTCTGATATCTCCAATAATCTAGCCAAAAAAAGGTAGACTCACATTACTTGGTCTTAAGTAACTTTGGTGAAGCCAACTTAAACATTGGCACCATAACCCCAGGTTGTACAAAACCTAATGTTTGATGGGGGTTAGAAGTCTGAGGGTGAGCCTAGAATAAGGCTCTCAATAAGAAATAACATAGGTTTAATATATTAGACCTCTATTCTCTTACATATCCCTTCCACTACTCACTCCCACTACTTTATAACTCCCAGTCCGAACATCCATAAGTTTTATTCCACTCACACAAGACCCCCAAGTGGCGCCTCCTCTTTTCCACATTTTACCCCCTCTATCATTTTCACAAATACCTTTGTCCTTAGTCTTCATAATCATATTTGACTCTTTATTCCCCTATGCTCCATCCATTTCACAACTTGAAACCCTCACAGTGCCTTTTTTGGGTGTGTCTTCAGTCTAGACACCATTGGGTGCATCTTCATTCATGAAGAGGACATTTATGCAAAGTTTCATCCAAGAAGGGAACCTAGTGGTTTGGTAGATCCATCAAGATATTTTCCCCCTTAATAAGGTGAGGACTTCCATTGGGAAAGAAAATATGGTTTAGGACCCACTCTTCATTATCTAGGAAACTCATGATATGTCTAAAAAACTCCTCAAAGACATGCAAAGCTAGATTAGAACCTTAAAATCCCAAGTGAAGAGATATTTTCTTATCAATATGATTGAACAAGTTAAGGACACCCTCTTACTACTATTATTATTTCTTTGGAAAGTAGTGGAGACTCTGGCTGAGACCAAGTGATTATTTATAGAACCCAAGCTTACTTGGAGAGGATTATAGAGATATATGGAAAGTGTAGGAAGTTAAAAGTGGTAATTAATAAAGGCATGTTCCTAGAGTTGAAACTAATGCCAACCTCAGACTTGGGATTATATCAAATGTACACCAGAATATGAGGGATACTAGGGAGGAGTGGTTGGTCATGGATCACACTACAATTGGACCCTTAGAAGAGGGAAATAAGAAGATATTTACCTAATTCTATTGATAAGTGTTGTCATTGATATCAAGGTTGATGTTATTAATGTCATGGTACATCCTGTGAAGATGCATGGTGAGTGGTCTATGAGATATGAACCATGTGAAAAGAGAGAATTTGAAGGTAGCATATTGTCTCTCTATTGATAAAGAGTTTTAAGGAACCCTAATTATTATTCTAAGGTTTAAGTCAAGATTCAAGTTAAGGTAAACATGTTTTTTAATACTAGTCCTTGAGTACAAGGTGTCTTGAGAACCCTAATCATAACAATCATAGTCATATCATGAGTATGTACATGATGAACATGAATAGGTATGTGAAAATTCATGATACCATTTTAGTAGCATTAAATTCATGTGATTGAGATGTAGAAGCATCAAGTAGTGTTTCAATGTCAGTTTTCAAGCTTCAAGTGCTTGAGAAGCCTAGTCATGACACTAGTCACAACATGAAGAGACCTAGTAAAAATACTTGAGAATGATGGCCTTGTGAAATGGATGTATATATGTGTAATAGGTTATATAAGGTTGTTTTATCATGAATATGAGGCATTGGGGTACTTAGGAGAGTTTCAAAGTGAGCCTATAGGGGTAATACCTTAAGTCTAAATCTATAATTAAACTAATTCTAGACCTTACCTAACCAAATGAGGTGTCATGAGATGTTTTCAAGGAATATGAGGGACGTATAGTAGTTTTTTATCATGAGATAGGATTATTGAGTTTTTTATGAGGTTTTGAGATCTTGGATAATGGTTAGAAGGTTAGTTTCAAGACTTAATGTAACTTGCAGTTCAAGGCCTAGAGAGCCAAGAGAGAAAGCATGGACAAATGAGGTGTGAGTTTTAGATTTCAAGATAAAAATGAGCATGTGATCATTTTTAGTGGTTTGATATGTTTTCTCAAGTTTTTTGACCAAGTGTGAGGTCAAAGTTTGTAATAAAAGGCATAAAAAGTGATTTTGAGGTTTCTCAAGTGTACATAACGAAGGGTTATCAACCTGAGAAGGAATTTCAAGTATTAATTGGCATGTGTAACCTCTACATGTAAACCTAATATATTCATGGTAGATATGGAAGGTTCATATCTCAAATTTCCAAGCATTCTTTTCTCGAATAAGGGGCTAATATTTATGAATGATCATTAAGACTAGAAGATGGTTTAAACCCTCAAAGAACCCTAAAAGTGACTTGATATGAAATATATTTTTATAAAGTTCTTAGAATGGATTTTAATGGCTATTTAAGTGATTTGAGGTTGTATTCTACTATCCTAGTCACCTCTAGGTGTGATTAGTTTGTTAGGTGAGTGAGTAGACCCTATATGAAAGGCCTTATTTCTTAGAGATTTGATGTAGTAGTCAGATTTGACCAAGTCAAAGTTGATAAATGGATGGAGGAAAAATATTGAGGATTTTATTTTATTTCCATGGTATTTTATTATTAGGTTCTAGATTTTAGGTGTGTTAAACCAATCATACAAGTTAACCAGTTGTTAAAAGGCCTAATGGTGAAAATAGTGAGAAACCTAGGCAAAAGTGAGAAGATGATTAGGGATGAATAAAAGTGCATGGTGACATTTTTAAAAACTTTTAATACATGATCATGTTTGATATAAGTTTTTGTGGTCAGTGGATATGATGAAAATGATGCTCATAAGTTGACTTGTCCAGTGCAGATGAGATAATGAAGGTGTAAGGTTATGAGATTGGTCTGCAAGACCAATATTTACATATGACCATGTTATATTTAAATTTTAGATTTTATTAATGATCTCATAATATAATATAAATTCATTTGAAGTTTTTTAAAGTGATCTTTTAGGTGTTGGAATTCATTTTCACTGACTAAGTATTAAGGGAAACTGGCAAATCTGGGTAAGCAAGTTGTAGTAATGAGTTGGAGGCTCTTTTCCCTGATTTTATGTATATAATGCACATAATATTGTTTTTTATGACTTTAATGACCTATAAATTCTTTTTAAAATCTTGTGATTTAGTGAAATTTATGGAAATGTTGAAGCCAAAATGGGTTGATTGGTTTATGTTTCGCTGTGTGTACTAAAGATAAAAGATAGGTTTACAAGACCAATATTTGACTTTAGATCTTGTTATATTTGTAATTGAGAGTAACATAGATATTTAAAATAATATTTTTAAGGTTTTAGTGGTCATGGAAAGTGATGTTTCATCTATTTAATATCAATTTGTTCACATTTGTGTTTGAGGCTAGCTGGCAGTTCTAAGTGGTCTATTTGTAGAGAAGGGTTTGAGTCATTTTACCCTGACTTGTGAAGTATAAATAACATGGTTATGAACCTAAGGTAATTTATCTTCTATATGTTTGATTTATATTCTGTATGTGTGATTTTTTTCCATGATTTTTTGATAAAATTGTGTTTCATCATTAGTAGTTTAAGATAGACTTTATGGGTATGCATAGAGCTAATTATGAACAATGCTAATGGCATGCTTCAAGTGGTGGTTGGAGATAAAAGGTGTCATGGACCTAATATGAGTTTTTTATGTATATATTTGAGTGGAATATGATAATTTACTTCCATATTAAGTGTTTTAAATTTTTCTAAGGTAAAGTGTAACATGTTTTAAATAGACCTAATAATATTAGGTCTCCATGAGACCTAAAGGTGAGATAAGGCCTAATTGAGGTAGGTCAGACCTAAAAAGACTTAAATAAAATTTTATTCATGTATATTAGATGTCATAATATCCATTTCATGGATGAATTAATAGGTTAAGGGTGTTTGGCTGACTAAGAAGGATATGAGTAAGAGACTTGTATAAATGCTAGGCAATTTTAGGCCTATTGGTGTGTGTAGAGAGCAAGTGAATAGAATAACATATTTTAGAGTATATTAAGATCTTGTATACCATAATAGGAGTGTATATTATATATTATTAAGGTTTGACATATGTAATATGCATTAAAATCAAGGTCATATGACCTAATGAAGTCAAGAAAAGGACTAGTTGAATGAAGAAGCCTAGAAGGTAGTTTGAATGGGATAGAAGAGAGAAAAGAGATGAAAAAGGATATAAAAATCTATTGTATGAAGATTAATAACCTTAATTTCACTCAAGTGTTTTAAGTGGTTGAGTTTGTGTATATATTAAGGTTTATCTTATGTATGTACAAGGGTAAGTTACCCTTCAAATGTTTTGACTATGGCAAGATTGGTCACTTTGAATCCAAGTGTCCTAAAAATGATAAATTTGAGAATAACTAATAACATGATTAACATCATGGAGATGATAAGAAGGCCTATAATCTTGATAAAAATAATGAGTTCAATAAGTAGGAAAGGAACTTTCAAGAATGAGAGAAGCTTATATACTAAATAAGATAAATCTTCTAATTTAAGTGAATCAAGTGCATCTTATAGTGATGATGTTAGTAATGAATCTAAACATGACAATAATTAAACCTTATTCATGGCCATAAAATCATACAAAAAGGGTTTCTCAAATGGGAAAGGCCTTATAGTTGATGTAGAATCAAATGAAGAGGAAGTTAAAGTGAACCTTGAGGCAAAATTGGTGAGTTCCCTAGAGGAATTAAAGTTCCAAAGAATAATAAATCACAAAATAAGATCATTGGTTAAGGACTATGAGGAGAATATTAGCTTATTTGATTAGAGACTAAGTAACACTTCTAAGGAGTATGATGAGATCATCCATCAGATTGAAGCACAGATGGAGATAATCAATGCAAACCTAAAATCTAAATAGGAAGAATATATTAGATATGAAATTGAAATTAAATCCTTAAAATCTAAGTTTAATCATGCATATATAAAGGTTAGGATTTTTGTGAAGTTTGAAAATAGCACTACGGCTCTAGATGACATCTTAAGTAGTCAAAATTTTGTAAGTGACAAGACAGGTCTTGGTTTTAAAGAAGATCAAAAATTGGTATCTCAAGTCAAGTAGAAGACTAATGAAGACAATAAGGTGAACCTAGAATACATATCAAATAGCCTAATGCTATGAGGATGATATTTCATTCAATGGTTACTATTTTTTATGTAGTCTGTTTGGTCATAGAGAAAAAGAGTGTAGAATACCTTCGAAGAACGAGTACTCATGGGACTTTGGAATGAGTCAAAGTTCACATCAAGAAAATGGTATGTATAATATGGTTTACTAAAATTGTCATAATGTAGTACACATTTAAATATTTTTTCTTAATAGATTTAGAAGGTCATCAATTCAAAACATGAGGTTTGAAGCCCCTAGAGTGCAAGAAAGAAGGCAAATGAATGTATGGAAACCAAAGATAGTGAAGATGAGTCATGATCAATCTACAAGCTCAAATGCACTATTTGGTGTGATAAATCTTGATTCATATGTGAAATGAAGTTAGGAATTCTTGTTTTAAATTCACATTGATGATCAAATGGTTGATGAAGAGGTCAAGCCTATATTACAAATCAAGCCTAAAAGGATACTAAAGGATATTAAATCTTTTGAGAGCATGGAGATTTAAGAATCTCCTAATCTTGTGTTATTTTAATTACATATGGAAAGATATGACTCTATTAGGATTAATGGAGACATTATTTAGTTAGTAGAAGCATGGTAAATGCTTGGTTTGAGGAGGAGCTATTTAGGTTGTTGATTAAGTTTGATCTATATTGAGAAGTGGTCTTTTAATATAAAATCATTTGAAAGTGGTATGCATGGAGTAAGGGTGATCATATTGCATTAATTAAATCATAACCAATGTTTCAAAAAGGTATGGTTTTAGATGGTAGTTTATGGAAGACCCTTTGTCATTAATGTCAAAGGGGGAGAAAAGTCCAAGAAGGGAGATTGACTAGACTAGGGGAGATGAGAGTGATCAAACTAAATACTGTTTTGCCATCAATGACAAAGGAGGATTTTTTTGAGAGGTGTTTTCATTGATGTCATTAATGTCAAGGTACATCTTGTAAAGATGCATGGTGAGTGGTCTATGAGATATGAACCATGTGACAAGAGAGAATTTGAAGGCAACCTATTGTCTCTTTGTTGAAAGAGAATTTAAAGGAAATTTAATGATTCTTCTAAGGTTTATGTCAAGATTAAATTCAAGGTAAGCATGTTTTTGAGTATTAGTCTTTGATTATAAGGTGTCTTGAGAAGCCTAGTCATAACAAGCATAGTCATATCATGAGTATGTGCATTATGAGCATGAAGAGGTATGTACAGAGCCATGATACTATCTAAGGATCATGAAAGGCATGTGATTAAGATGTATAAGCATCAAAGAGTGTTTAAAGGTTAGTTTTTAAGCTTCAAGTGATTAAGAGGCCTAATCATGGCACTAGTCATACCATGAAGAGACCTATTAATAAATATTGAGCATGATGTCCTAGTGAGATGGATTCATAAAGGCATAAAAGGTTGTATAAGGTTGTTTGAGAATGTATATGAGGCATTGGGTCACTCATGAGAGTTTCAAATGTTAGAGGTACAATCACTGTGAGAGGGGGTGAATCAGTGAGCCAAACTATCCAACTTCAATTTCAATCCTTTCAAACTCTTAATCAATTATCACAATAATTTATGAAGCATACACACCATTCATATAAATGAACAAGAGAAAAAATTCAAGATCAATCATATAACACATGACATATGTGGGAAACCCTCTTGGGGGAGAAAACCCATTATAACCTATAATTGGACTACTGTCCTAGACTAACAAGAACCAAATTAAGACCAGATGCAACTAATCAAGGAACTACCATCCCTTATTTAGTGAGAATACAATCCCATAAGGTGATACCATACCTATCTAGCTAAGTTTCCATAAAAAAAAGACCTTTATCAAGTTTCACCTTATAAGGAAGCTGCAACCCCTAGATGTTGAGTAGCCACAACAATACTTATAAACACCTTCATTTTTGAACTAATGTATTCAACACCTAATTATAGACCTTTGATTATGACTCTTCACCTTTGGTCACACTCAATATTTAAACCTATAAGAGCACTATTTTGACATCATAAATATGACCCATAGTTCATACACACAGTCCTTTATCTTCCCTATTTGTTAACTCATCTACTTGGCACCCACCCTTTCCTTCACTCTAGAACACTATTCTCTCAATATAAATTCTACATGCAAGTCTTGAAATCATCATATTTGATTTCACTATTTATAGAGCCTTCATGAATTATCATGTCCATAATCTATTGGCTAGATATTATGTAGACTATCAAAAGTACCTAGGTAGTCATAAGATTAAATCCCCTTATTTAATAGTGAAGCTCTCATATGTTTATGTTTATTTACTTTTAATTATTCATATCTCTCAATTATTCATAGATTATACAAATTATGTTTAAGGTGTCTTATTTTTTTAGGGTATTACTTTAATCATAGAGTTTATGAACCATAACAAAGTGATTTTATATCAAGTAGATATTTCAGAGAATGTGTAAAGAAATTTTGGGAAATAGAGAATGAAAAGACTAGAATATGTGACAAGAAGTTGTACTTCATAATAAGTAGTTTTACAAAGCTTATTGAATCCATACTAGTAAATAAACATTCAAGAGATAATAATCCTTTTAGCAAATGATTAAGAGAGACTATAATTCATATTCAAATTTAAATATAACACAAAGTTTACCATTTTAATCTTCAAAAATACACCAAATGATCTCCTTAGATTCAAATTTCCACAAAAATAAATTCCCTTCTTATTCACTTTGAACCAATTTTTTACAAAATAAAAAATCATAAATCTAAACACAAAGTTTTAGATTACTTAAACTCTCTTTTTTTAGTAATAATTTCTTTCCAAACATTACCATCCTTAGGCATGCAGGCCTACACTTATATTTATACAATTTCAAATGTCAAAATAAAATAGGAGACAACTGCTTCAATTCCCATATGCTATGTTAAAAATTAAAAATTATTGAGAGGCATCTTCCTAGAATTTCTCCTATGTAGCATGCAATGGCTGATGACATCTATCACTTCTTGGTTTCCTTATTTAAATAAAATACAATCTCTTTTTCATGTTGTGTAGAACTAGCTTAAGTAATTTGATTTTACAGAATGACTTCAAGTAATGGTGTTTTTCCAAGTTACTTGAGTTTTACATTTTACAAAAGCTTAATTTTACAAGTAATTACTTAAATACATTACAAGTTTCAAGAAGAAAAAGTAGAAGAAATATTGAAATTATTCAGGTTCATGAACTTTGTTTCTACACTCATCTCTATATTTGATGTGTTGAGACATCATGAATTGGATATCTACATCATATGATTTGGAAACTGATTGCCTTTTCATTTTGTATCTCAGCAACTCCCTTTCCAACTTCTTATAATAACCTTTCACCTTCCTAATATTAAGTTCTAATAAACTCTAATAAAATCATTGAAAGTAATAGAGTATCACAATCCTGGGAAGGTCTATGTATTCCTCAAGTCTTTAGGGTTAAAGACTCTAGGTAAGCAATGTTGCTTTAAAACTCTAGATAAGTAATGTTGACCTAGAACGCTAGGTAAGTAATGATACTCCAGAACTTTAGATAGTAATATTTCTTTGGAACTCTAGATAAGTAATACTACTTTGAAAATATGGATCTACTTTAATTAGCTTTTGATGAGAAGTAAAGTTTGATAATTTTGATTTGAATTGGGTTGTGTAACTTGGGTTTGCAATGACTACTTACTTTTCACTTGGATAAGTAAAGTAACTTGGAGAATTCAAGTTAGCCTAGAAGTGAGCCCAAACACTTAGCTTTTTTAAACTTCTTGGATAGATGGACAAATGGGTTATATGAGAATGACCCAAGAAAATATTTTCAAACCTTTGGGAGAAATATGAAGCAATTGGAAATGAAATCAATTGTAGTTAAGGCTACAAAAATCTAAGTCTTATTCAAGGGACTAAGTTTTGATAAGGACAATTGACTCACATAAGTCAAAAGACAAAAAAATTTAAAGGGGTAACCCAAAATTTCTAAGTGTGAAATTTTGGGGACACTAGATGGCTCTGAATGAGTACACCTTTTTTTAATTTGAAAGAGTGAAATAAAGGTGAGATCCTAGTATCTCTGCTTTTGAGTCTTGTCTATTGGGTATGGATTCAAGTAAAACTCAATCATGAAAAAATACAAAATAAATGAATAGAAAAAAGAAAAACAACACAAAATAAAAACTAAGGTTTTATTTATTTAAATACAGGTGTTACCATACTATTTAGTTCTTTTAAAGATTCAAGTGTTGCTCATTATAAGGCAGCAACAGTTCACCCTTGCCTCTATCATAAACTAGCCTACCTCTTTGTTTGCAACATTTGCTTGCACCATCATTTTTTACTTCATGTGCACTCATTATTAAAAATTTATCTCTATCATATGTGATATATATGCCCCAACATACTCCTACTGAACCTACACTCTTGCCTTCTTTTGACAAGTCTTTCATGCTTACTATAAAGATAATTACAATTGCTTGATTATCTACTTCAATCTTTTTCCCTACTATCATGAATGCTTCATATTTATGCTCTTTATTTTCTATCATGTGACCATCAACTACTACAGATTTTTCTTCCTCTTTTTATTCCATCTCATCACCTTTTCAATGCTTGTTCAAATGCTTCTACTTCTACCTCTAATTGCTCACTGCTCTTATATACAAACTTGAAATCAAATTCCATAGCTTTGTCCATCATCTATATTTAATGTTCCAAGCCTTCTATGAGGCTTTAAAATTTATCTCTTTTTTATTTATCATTACCATAACTTATTTGTCTATAACCATCTTCTTTTTCTTCACTCACATGCATCTCTTCCATCTCAAAGTGTTATTTTTCTTCTTTTACTTGCTTATTTGGCTATTTACTCAACCTGTATCTCATTATTTCTCTCTTGAGTTACTTACAAAGCAACTCATTTTGTCTTATTTAATCTCTCATGGTTTATTACATTTGAGTCTTAGTTTTCTTGATGTGGTCAATAATTTCAAAAGAAGGGATAGACACAGACATAGTAGGATTCACCTCAGAAGTATGAGTAACTAGATTATGAGGTTGAGAAGAAGATACTACATACTTATCTTTTAGATCAAGAGAACTAGGTAAAGGACTACCTATTTTGAGCATGCTAACATCTAGCTTGGGGTCTTATTTCTCTTTCCCTTATTCCTTGGAATATTTGTCACCAACTTGCTAAGTTTGTGATCTTGTAAATACTATAAAAGAGAGACTATGATCATTCTTAAGCATTCTTCATAGTCACTTTATGATTCATATCTAGGTAACCTATATTGGATTCACCAACAAGATCTAAAAAATATTCATCTTCAATAAATATTTGATCAAAATCATCAACCATATGATCTTCAACAATATGGTTCCAGTTTTGATTATTAAAATTATGTGTAGGTACATTCCTGATAGGAGCAGAATGAGCACATTGAGAAATTTTATTTTTAACTTACAACAAGTCATTAGCCAATTTATAAAACAAGGGATTAGTAGTGGTTGTTGAAGTAGAGCAATCAACCTTAGAATTTATCTTCTTAATCTTTCTATCGATGATCAGGGCATCTTCAACTTCTAAAGCAATGTCTTGAGTTGTTGTTGAATCAACAAGATGTGATTTATACAATTGATAACTTTCCTCTGGTAATTGAGCATTGGTGAAGAAGAAATTTTGATTATCTCCAGTGGGTAGAACAGCTTGAGGTATTTTTTAGAGCAAATTGTTGAACCTAACAATGAAGTCCCACATGCATTCATGTGATTCTTTTTTGAGTTGAGTCAATTGGGTGAGCAATATATGAGAATCTTCATCATCTTTGAACATATTTTCAAATTTATCATGCATAGTGGCCCAAATTACTATATCACTAGGAGCCAAATGGTAAAACTATTTTGTAGCTAAGTCATGCAAGGTCTCAATGAAAATCTTAATAGAGACATATTCATGCTCGACATCAATTACTCCATAATCCACAAAGAAAGAAGCCAAGTGCTCATCTATAATTTATTTTCCATTACCTATGAATTTCAAGAAATTATTTCTTGACCCCTTTGGCAAGTCATGGAGAGGAGTCAAGTTCAGAGGGCCAATCACTACCCTGCAAGGATAGGAAGTGATAACACCATTCTTCTAGGAATAAATAATTGAGGATTAACTAGTTAGATTATTCCTAAAGAATTATGTTACAACTAGTGCACAAGAATCTATGTTTGCCTAACAAGTGAAAGACTTGCTCTTCTTTTTCTAACTTGGATATGAAAGTTGAAATTAAGTTGTTCTTGTAATTCAAAAAAGTTATTGATTTGGCCTTGAGATTTCCTTACTTTGGTGAAAGGTCAATTTTATAGATTGAAGCATAAAAATTATTCTAAGAATTTACTCAAGTAATTAGGTTTATAGGCAAACACTTGAGAGGAGGTTACTTAACATGTAGGAGTTTAGTAAAAATAAAGCATAAAATAAAACCTTTCTTTTGGACATGTAGCAACTCAAGAAAAGTGATGTGTTTTTTCTTAACATGTCAAGTTAACTTCACAAAGGATGCATTTTAAATAGACAAGTGCACCATTAATTTTCATGTAATGTTTTAGATGTTGGTTTGAAAAAATTAAGATTTTTGGAGAACTGGACATCAATCTATGCCTATCTTGACTCGTGTGAGTAGTCTAAATTTAGTTTTGGGAGTTAAGTTCATTAATTCCCTAGTAGAGTTACCAAAAACTCTTGGATAGATATTTTTTAGGCTATCAAAAGTACCTAGGTATTTATGGGATTAAATACCCTTAATTTAATGATAAATATCTCATATGTTTATGTCTGTTTACTTCTAATTATTCATAGCTCTTTGTTAATCATAGATTATATAAATTATGTGCAAGGTGTCTTATTTTTTGGGTATTACTTTAATCACAGAGTTCATAAACCATAACAAAGTGATTTTGAAGCAACTAAGAAACCATTTTAGAGAATGTGTAAATAAATTTGGGAAATAGAGAATGAAAATATTGGAATATGTGAGAAGAAGTTGTACTTCACAGTAAGTAGTTTTATAGAGCTTATTAAATCCATACTAGCAAATAAACATTCAAGAGATGATAATCCTTTTATAAAATGATTAAGAAAGACTAGAATTCATATTTAGATTTAAATATAATGCAAATTTTACCATTTTAATCTTCATAAATCCACCAAATGATCTCCTTAGATGCAAAGTTCCACAAAAATCAACCTTTTTCTTATTCACTTTGAACTAATTTTGTACAAAAGAAAAACTAAGAAATCTAAACATAGTTTTAGATTACTTAAACTCTCTTGCTTCAGTTACAATTGTTTTCCAAAAAATACCATCCCCAAGCACACATACATGTACTTATATTTATATAATTTTAGATATCAAAATCAAATAAGAGACAACTCCAATTCCCATGTGTTGCATTAAAAATTTAAAACCATTGAGAGGCATTTTATTAGAATTTCTTATATGTGGCATGCAATCGCTGATGACATCTAGCACTTATTATTTTCCTTATTTGAATCAAATACAATCTCTTTTACATGTTGTGTAGAGCTAGCTTAAGTAATTTGATTTTACATAATAACTTCAAGTAATGGCATTTAGCCAAGTTAATTAAGTTTTACATTTTACAATTTTTTTAACAAGTAATTACTTCAAAATTAAAATCAATTAAATACATTACAAGTTAAAAGAAGAAAGTATAAGAAGGATTAGAATAAATATTGAAATCATTCCAGTTCATAAACTTTGTTTTTACACTTATCTCTATATTTGATGTGTTGAGACATCATGAATTGGATAACTACATCATCTAATTTGGCAACTGCTTTCCTTTCCCTTTCGTATTTGAACAACTCCCTTTCCAAATTCTTACAATAACCTTTCACCTTCTTGATATTAAGTTCCAACAAACTATGAGAAACTCATTAAAATTAATAGGGTATCTCAATCCTAGGAAGGTCTGGGTATTCCTCAAGTCTTCAAGGTTGAATACTCTAGGAAAGCAATGCTACATTATAACTCCAAGTAAGTAATGCTACTCTAGAACTCTAGGTAAGTAATGATGCTCTAGAAATCTTGTTAAGTAACGTTTCTTTAGAACTCCAGATAAGTAATGTTGCTTTGAAACTCCAGATCTACTTTACTTATCTTTTGATGATAATTAAAGTTGTTTTATAATCTAGTTTGAATTAGGTTATGCAACTCGGGTTTGTGATGACTTCTTACTTCTCACTTTGATAATTAAAGTAACTTGGAAAACCTGAGTTGGCCTAGAAGTGAGCCTAAATACTTAGATTTTTTGAAATTATTAGATAGATGGGTAAATGGGTTATATGAGAATGGCCTAGGTAATCATTTTTAAACCTTCTAGATCAATTTGAAGTAATTTAAAATGAAATAAATTGTAATGAATACTATAATAATCTAAGTATTATTTAGGAGACTGAGTTTTGACAAGGACAACTAACTCACATAAGCCAAAAGACAAAAAATTTAAAAGGGGTAACCCAAAATTTCTAATTGTGAAATTTTAGGGACACCATAATCTTCCTTATCAGCCACAACACATGCCTTTACCCTTAATTCAGCTTACATGGGTCTCACTTAAGCACAAATCTCTTTCAAATAAGTTTAAGTCATGTTTTAGGTCCTATGATGACCTATTCACATCTTTAACACTTCTCTAAGAAAACTAGGAACATAAGAACATTTTAAAACATATGGACACATGCCACATAATCTATATGTCCCCTTTAAATTCCAACATCCATCATAACACTCTTATGCTAACCCCCAATTAGCTTAAACACCTCTCTATACACATAGTCATTATGAATGAAAACATAGTAAAATTCTAACCCTTTTTTCATACTACATATGATTGGTCAAACTTTTATAATGTACACAAATGGTCATCATTAAGTCAACAACATACTATAATAGTTATTTCACCTTTAAACATCGAGATACCAACAAGCACAACTCAAATACCCTTCTCAAGTTACTTTAAGAATATGCATGAATACACAGTCAAATTTTAACCTCAATATGTTTGACTTTACAGACTTTCAAATCTTCAAAACTATATTTCTAAATTCACCTTGAAGTCCTCTACAAATTCTCTTTTTACACCATGAACAAATTCTGCATAGATCGAAAGATATACCACAAAAATTGAGCACTAGTTTTTCCTTCATAAATTTGGATATTTAAATCCAAATGGTCATAGTTAAACCTCAGTCACTTTTCTCACATATCATGCCTTGCATCTCATATTAAAAACACACCATTTATCTTATTCAAACTTTAATTCATAGTACACCACTACCCAAACATTAAACTTTGAACCCTTGGCATCATCTCACTTCTTCCGGACATCTTGGAATAAACATGCTCCATTGATCTCATGTACATAGCTTGATCTTTATCTATGTTTAAATAATGGACATTTTTAACTCATTTCACTCAATATGCTCCATTGATCTTGATTAGTATGAACATCTACTCACCATCAAATCTTAAAAGAAGATCGATCTTTACCTCTACCTATCATTAATCAATAGTCACTTTGACCTCTTTGACTCAATACACACTATTAGATCAATCTATACGATCACCCATGAACCGTTGGATCTTCATTTGGTCCTGATATTTATCTCATGAAAAATAGACCATGGGAACCATTGTAATCTACCTAAAAATCCAACTTTGGATCTCAATAAATTTTACTGTTCTTAGATGAATGATTTGAAATTTGGACCATATGATCTCCTCACATAGGATAATCCATCCATATATCAATATTATCTTATAACTCTCATGTGTGTGATATATAATTCCATTAATATACTCACTTGGATTATTTTCCACATAGCCAATTATGTTAAGAACTATTTGGAAGGCCAATTTTGCACGTGCATTTCTTTTGATATGATTCATTGCATGACATAAAATTTAGTGAATATCAAATAGGCACAAAACTAGACAAACCCATATGATCAACTTCTCTTCAAACCTTCACACATGTGAAATATAACACCATTAAAATGCCTACTCAAATTTTCTTGGCATATTGAAAATTTGGCTAAGAATGAGAAAACAATGTCAAACTACCTAGGATCCTAACTTTGTAATTGCATATATTATGTTTTCCTTCATTACATGACCTGATATTTATCACATATTAACTAGGCATAAATTTGATCACAACCATATTACTAACTCCCCCCTAATTCATCCACACATGAAAATGGTAACATTAGCAAACTGTATATTTAGATTTTCTACCATTGAACCCAAATAGTCTAGATGAAAACAATGATCAACTGGATGAAATCCACTCATGCACATAAGGACTCAAAGTATATAAAACCTCTTATTATACCACATACACATTCTAAAATCACCATACTCATCCTTGAACATCTCTAACCATGTTAAAATTGAAGATCTACCAAGCTTCCTTCAAGCATACTAGGACAAACACATTCCACACTTTGTCATTATCACTTAGACTATCAAGGCACTTCATCCACTCACATGGAAACCTCCATGACATCACTATGACATCATTGACAACTATCCAACATCAAAGTGAGCCTATAGGGGTAAGACCTTAAGTCCAAATCTATAACAAGACCAATATTTGACATTAGACATTATGATATTTTTAATTTATAATTACCTAGAGATTTAAAATAATATCATAAAAGTGTAAATTTTCATGGTAAGTTCCCTTTTAGGTGTTGAAGATCAAGTTATTCAGATTGTGTTTGAGGCTAGTTGGCAGTTCTAAGTGGACTATCTACAGAGAAGGGTTTGAGTCCTTTTACCCTAAGTTATGAAGTATAAATCACATGGTTATTAACCTAAGGTCATGTATATTTTGTGTTATTTTTTACATGTTTTTTTGACAAAATTTTGTTTCATCTTCAATAGTTCAAGATATACTTTCTGGGTATGTACAAACCTAATTATCAACAATGCTAATGATGTGCTTCAAGTGGTGGTTAGAGATAAAAGGTGTCATGGAAATAATATGATCTTTATATGGGGTTTATTTTAGTGACATATGATATTATTATACTATATAAAGTGTTTTAAAGTGATCTAAGGAAGGCAAAATGTAACATGTTCTAAATAGACCTAATAGGATTAGATCTCTATGAGACCTAAAGGTGATATAAGGCCTAATTAAGGTAGGTCAGACTTAAAAATACTCAAATAACATTTTATACATGTATATTATATTTATTAATATCCATTTCATGGCCTAACTAATATTTTAAGGGTGTTCAGCTGATTAATAAGAGACTTACATAAATACTAGGTAATTTTAGGCCTATTGTTATGTGTGTAGAGAAAGTGAATAAAATAACATGTTATAAAATATAATAAGGTATTTTAGACAATAAGATGAGTTTATAATATCTATTATTAAGGTTTAACATAGGTATTATGCATGAAAATCAAGGTCATATGACCTAATCAAGTCAAGAAGAGGATTAGTTGAGCAAAGAAGCCTAGAAGGTAGTTTGAGAGGGATAGAAGAGAGAGAAGAGATGAAGAATGAGATCATCATCTATTGTATGAGAATTTTTTTTTATAAAGGTGATCAATGGTTTCATGTGGTTTATTTAGTGCTAATTCATCTATGGTTTTGGTGCCTCTTTACAATTAGGTGCTTGTTAAAGCCTAGTTGAGTTGGTGCTTAGCTAGTTGGGGTTAGTGCTCCATGTGAAATTGGTACTTAAATAAAGTTGGTTTTTGTCTTATAGTACTATATTCAATTAGTATATATCATTTTATTTTCATCCCCTTGAGGGTTTTCCACATATATTTTATGTTATCTTGTGTTCTTATGTTTCATGCATATGTAAATGGTTACTTAGTCATTCGTTGATCTACATGCTTGAATGAATATTCATGAATGCTTAAGTGTAATTAATAAGAAATTTATTTAATAATAATTCAACCCCACCCCCTTAGTCATTTTTATTCCAACAACTTCAAGGAGGTTAATATCTTTATGTTATTCCACCTGAATGGCACTTTGCTAAACCAAGGATAATTTGGAGTCCACCTAGGTCAATTCAATCAAGTCATGAGGGAGAATGTAACTAAGGCAAACCAAGGAGTGTGAGTAGTGATAGATATATTAATTCAATTATTAGTGAGCATAAACTAGGTATTTGGGGTTTAGGTGTCAATGGAAGCACCATTCAAATCTACTAAAGGATGGTGACTTAAGTCAGGGTGTTATTCAGGGAGCCCCCAATGAACCTTGCTAAGATGGATAAGGAATTAAACCTTGTGGAGGATGCATTGAAGGCTATGGATGTCAAATCAAAGTAGTTTGGAGCTTAACCTTCATAGTAGCCTATGTGTATGAACTAAGTGGTCCCCCTATGTGGATTTTTTGTGGATTTTACAAGATTATTTATTTTAAATTTTGAATTATAGTTGTAACTATCATAAGTGGCCATCATGTCCTAGGAAGGGATCCTCATGCTATTTGGAGGTGATCCCCATCTTCATCTATATAAGGAAAGGTTATAGTGAAATGTAAGAGTTGATAAATTTTTCTCAAAAATGTTGTTGGATTATAGCTAGGATTTCACCTAATTTTTACTTCATCTCTCTAGACTATAATATTGGCCAAGATTGATAATTTTATCAACACTTACTTTTAATGAATACAATTCCCATTTTCTACAAAGGGTTTGTTTTGTGCTTCAATTATCTTTCATCTCCATTTTTGAATGTTTGTCAATGCTAAATTAATTGGATAAATATTTTACTAATATGGTTATGATTTGCTAAATTATTATAATAATTATGTGATTTATCTCATTTCCCTTTTATACTATTTTTAATTTGTGTGTTATTATACAAATTACCATATGGTGTTTATATTTAGTTTACTATAAACTCCTAGTACTCATCTTTACTGAGGGATTATATTTGAGGCATATTACATGTTTTCTCAGACTCTTCCCACCACGTGTTCTTAGAGTATAACTTTAGTGAACTTCAGTCTACAGTAGTACAACTATGGAAAGGTCACTTTGTTGGATGATCAATGCATCGAGTTCATTATAGGTCTGGAGACTCCCTTTTCTACCCTAATCTTCCCTCTATTTTTGTGTACCCTTTCAATTTATGTTTATAAATATAAGTCATAATACGAAAACTCTCAAAATAATATTTGATAATTAGACCTATGCACATGAACTCCATATTGAACTTTCAATGGTAATAGTGCATCTCTTGGAGACTATTCATGTATAATCTATTTATGAATTTAAATATCTACATTTGTGCCTTGGGATGGTCCTAAATTACTCCTAAAATAGAGGATGAAATTCCATATTTGTCCCCACCTTCCCTTTTAGGGAATGGCCAATTTCATGGGCATTTCATGAACTGAGGAGTTTGTAGCAAACAATAGCTAGCATTAGAAATAAGGATTAATTTGGAATACTTCACACTTATCATTGATTTTTTTAAAGAGTGTGTAGAGATTATTATTATCTATAATAATTTACTAATCATCATTTGATTGTGAAGCATCCTAGAGACTAGTTCACCTATTATCAGGGCTAAGTCCTGTCACAAATAATTAGTAATTTACCCCTAATTTTCCATAGAAAAACTTCATTAAACCAACCTAGAGCTATCATAATTCCCATTAGTTCATCCCCACAACCATTTCCAAATTATTATCCTAATATAGATTGGTTAGTTGGATCTACCATCAATATCCTAGGAGTTGTCTATGATTTACCTAAGAATCTTGAGAGGTACTTTCCCCATTTCACCCTAGGTATGGACTGAACTGTAGATAAACACATAAAATCCTACAAAACTGATTGAGGATTTTTAATGTAAAGCACAAGGACATCACATCTAGGATTTTAAACTTCACACTAATGGATTCAACATATGATTGGTTCCTCAACCTTCATGAAGACTCTATCCCAAGTTGGTACCATTTCAGCACTACTTTCCTCACCCAATTCAGACAAGTGATAGACCCTAGTGTCATGTATCATCAATTTTCTTGTATCAAAATGGATCCCAATGAACCTATTATGAATTTAAATTGTAGGTTTCAAAATATGTATAGCTAGGTTACCATGTTTTATCAACCTAACCCTCAACTAACACTTAAATTGTATAAGAATGCACTAAACCCTTAGAAATCCATGTTCTTGAGGAGGGATTTTACCATAGTAGACTTATCCTTAGCTTATTTAGGGGCCATAAAAGTAGATAGGCAACTGAACCCTCAAGGTCACATAATGACCCCAACTCCTAGTGTGTTACCATAGATTTCTGCATTGAACTTCTTACCCAATGTTAACCAAATTTCCCCAATGCTTTAGTCACTCCTGATAATGCATCAACTCCCATTGGGTTTCCTTAACCTAGGGAACCATGAACTAATCCCTCAAACTCAACACCAGGTGATGTTGGTTACAAATAAAAATACCCAAGCCACACCTCTAGAGTCCACCAAGATTGAGTTAGATGATATTCAATGGATGGTATAAAAACTCATCAACAACTTCCTAGGGTTACAAAAGAAGGTGAGTAACTCCAATGTATAAATTTCCAACAAAAATTTGACATATAAAATACCAAATAGGAACTATAACCATCCTCATAACCCCTAGAACCTTCACGTAATAGGCTACCCAAAATCAATATTTTAAAGATGGCCTTGTTTAATTGATGCCAAGTGCATAACATGATATCACATGGCAAATTAGAATGCATGGAGTTCGGTTATACTTTTGAAATATTCCATAAATAAATGGAATAATATAAAGTGGTCCCCAATCATCCTAAATCCACCAACTTGGGTAAAGCCCCTTGTACTACTATAATATTAGAGACCATGGATTTCCCTAGATAAGAAGAAAACAAGACATAAGAGGGTATTAGTGAGGTGTAAGGATTTTAACAATTCCAAAGGAAAAATTAAACCTTTAGGAATAGGTGGGATAAATAACCTCTTACTACCTTGACTCCCCCTAATAATGGTGCAACCCCGCCAGACCAAAATGATAGGAATGATCCTCCACCTCTAAGATCTAAATAACCTAAGGCACCTATAGAAACTCCACTAGTCCAAAGTAAAGGAGGTTATAACATACTAGAAGATATGAAAAATATCAAGTCCAACATTACCTTTCATGATCTTGCTCAAACAAAGAGCAATGGGATCTCCTACTAAAATCCTTGACTCAAAATTTGACCCCATAGGCCCAACCAAAATCAAGAGTAACACATACTAAGGTGCTCATTCACAAAAATAAGATAGAGGTGCCCCATTTCCTCTTAAGCTTCTAGTTGTTTAGAAAGAACCTACATAACTTATTATTAGATTATAGAGCTTGAACCAATGTGATGCCATTAGGTATATATGAGAAACTTGGATTGGCCCCCATAAAGTTGAACAAGATAGTGGTCCATCTAGACAAGTCAAAAGTAAAAGTGATAGTTGAACTACTAAATGTCCACATCCAATTGAAGTTGGAGCCTATGATTCAACACTTCATAGACATTAAATTGGTGGATACCCTTAAAGCCTATGACATACTCCTTAGCATGGATTAGTCCAAAGCCTTGAATGGGTATATGACCACAGACTTCTCCCATATGTGGTAATCATGGAAAGGAGTAGACAATAAAATAAGGGTAGATAGAAAACCCCACATGAAACATATGATAACCAAGTACAATGTTATTAATGATAAGTTAAAAATAATTTCCTCAAACCTAGGCATCTACATGCTAAGCACATAGCCTCTCAAAGATCAAGATAGTCACATCCCAGACATGTTGGTCCTATGGTCTCTTTATATAGATGGATCTAGTTATAAAAAAGTTAACGAAGCTAATGTCCTACATATATATCCCCTAGGGATAAAACATTTATCATTGTATAGGTTGTAGTTTCCCTACATAAATAACTTGGAAGAGTATGAATCTCCAATCCTAGGATTATAAGTTTCATTAAAATACAAGGAAAATGAATTGAGAGCATTTACGAACTATATGTTGGTGTTCAACTAGATTATGATTAAATTTCAATGCAAGATATCATACCTCAATATGTATAATTATAGGTATTGGGACTATTGTAGCATAGAATTGCACCTTTTGTGGGAGATTTTCTCAGGCTCTCTCACTCCTAGCTACAAGCATTGGGATAATTTTAGGCTATAGGTATCCTATAATGAGGTTAAAACTCTAGGATTTTTAATGAGGCTAGCTCCTCATATGCTTCACTTTACCTTGTTTCCCACACTAAAATCTACTACTAACTAAGGAAAAGGGAGAGAAAGATAACATGAAATGGAAATCTAAGCTAAGGATGGTGATGCACCAAAATATAAAATGATCCACTTTTAGCTTGGAAACTTTAAAAAATAATAATTAAACTAACCAAGACATAGACTAATCTAATCCTATCTCAAGGCCATAATCATAAGTATTTTATGTGGAGGTCAAAGGGAAACCCTGCAATTTAAAGGATAGAAAGAAATATGTCTATGTGAGACATTATAACTTATGACACTTAAATAATGGCACCAATGTCTAACACTTCACATAACCTATAAGAAACAAAAATAATTAAATAAAGATACATAGAGAATATATAGATGATGAAAAAGGGCATACATCTACAAGTTAAACTCCAATAATGTACACTTGAATTCAAACTAGAATCAAAAAATTCATCTTACTACTTCAAGAGAGTGTTTACAAAGCAATTTTGATAGAGTCACTCTATCACTAATCAAGGGATAAGTTTTAAGGCTTAAAGGCCTTTATATATAGCAAAAAATGATGAGAGAAGAATTGACTTGCATGAGAGGATAGAGAAAGGGTCATAAATGGTTGCAACCACCACTATATCCTTGAACTCTTTTTTCCCTTTAGAGCATGTAACTACTTGACCATGAAATGAACTATCCATGATCACAATAAATCTCCTCAATTCCTTTTCACATTAAAGTATCCCTTTTTGGAGCTGAGAGACCCATGACATGGGTAACTGCATGTTCCCATCAAGTACATATCATTTGATCTCTTCCATTTAAAACCTGGTGTGATCCTTACTATTATTTTGGACTTATATATTTTATATTAATAATGATACCCCTTTAGCCTTTTACATGTCCATAAATATACTTGTGCATGGATGCCCATGAGTCATTGATTTCTTTCTAGTTGGATGGGCTTATACCATTTATCCCTAACTAATTAGCCCTCTGAATTTACTGACTATTTGACTATCACTTGTGTCATTGATCTTTTATCATGAGATATCAACAAGTGTCAAGCTCATGGAAATCTTGATGAATCCTCTGATCTTTTAAATACCAATGGCTAATCATAGGGGCTCAAATTTTGACATTTTTGAGCAAGTTAATTCCTTGAGTTATATCCTTCAGACATTTCCTTTCGAGCAGTTTTTGTGGACTTTTATTTGGGGTACTTTTCCAAAAAAAAATCCTTTAGCATTTTGAAAGACACCTTCCTAAAAGGAACATACCCTTTGGGAATCTTGAAAATTACCCTTTTCCTTTATGAAATTCCCTTTGTAACCTTTTGAAAATTGCCCTTCCAAAAGGAACATACCCTTCAAAAAAGCTAAAAAGTACCTTTCAAATTTTTTGAAGAGGACCACTTCTTGAGAAAAAGACCCTTTGACTTGTGCTAATGAATTATTTTGAAGGGTGACTAACCTTCAAGAATCTTTGGAATGGTATTTTTGAAGGGAAAGTACCCTTAAGCAAAATTGAAAATGAACCTCTTATGAAGGATATGCACCCTTTAGATTTTTTGAAGTGAACCTTTTACCTTTTTGAAAATGACTTTCTTCCCAAAAATGTCCCTTTTCTTTATTCTTTGAACTACTTTGAGCAACATGAAAAAAACCTTCAAGGAAAAATTATCATGAAGTGCAAAGCTTCAAATGGTAAGGGTGACATTTTTGTCATGTGGGATCAAAAACTACCAACATTTTTAGTGACTCATAGGGATGCATGCCTACTCTGATTGAAGAACCAACTCATTACTTCATCCAATCCATTGGGCATGGAGTTAATTATTTCTTTAACAAGGCTAGCTCTATCTAGAAACTCCCCTTGAAGCAATAAAAACAACCAAAATAAAACAATATTATGCCCAAGGCACTTAGGGAAGGGAAAGACACAACTAAAGAGGATGTGCATAAGGCACTTAGAAGAAAACATTAAAAACTATAAAAAATAAACAATATAAATAATGGCTACAAACTCTTTTAATAATAAGGATTTAGATGAATCCCATTGATTGGGATGGTTAATACCTCTCCACCTAGTTAGGCAAGCTAAAAAGTGTCATGTTGTTTGCATCTATGGATCAAATAAGGGCCACTCCACAAGCTATCAAACTTGGTATGGTTACCTAGATTGGCCTTATTTTAATCCCATTTGAGGACTATATCCCCCTCTTTGAATTCCCTCGTCATGGCTCTCTTATCAAATGCTTTCTTGACTTGAGCTTGATGTGACTCTAGTGTCTTTATTACAATGTCTCTTGTTTCTTCAAGCTCCATGAGTTTTGTCAACCTCACATTCATGGACTCATCTTCCAGTAGCTCTAGATGATGGGCTAGTTCTAATGTAGGAAGCTCAAGAGAAATGGTCAAATTGGCCTCCCTTCCATATACTAAAATATATGGAGAATTGCCAATGGTATCTTTAGGAGTCACACTGTCATCCCACAAGGTTATCTTTAGTTTGGTGTGCCATGACTCTTGATTCTCTTCCATAGTTATCCTAATGATTCTTAGCAAATTCTTATTTGTATACTTAGCCAGTCCATTTCCTTTAGGATAATAATTGGAAGAGGTGTTGAGGTAGATGCCCATCTTGAGAGCCCGTTCACTTGTTTTTAGACCAAGGAATGCCAATGCATTATTAGAGATGATAGTGGATGGAATACTAGACCTAGTCACAATGATGTCATAGAAGTCTAGGATTGCACCTTCATTAGATTATTTCAATGCAATAGATTCCACCCACCTAGTAAAGTAATCAGTTGTAGTAAGCACCCATTTGTGTCTTGCACTTGATGAAGGGTTAATAATTCCTATGAAATCTAACCCCCATTGCATGAAGGGTTGCTCTACCTGATTTGGGTTGAGAAGAAAGGATACTAATATTTTCTTACCCATAAAGAAAGTAAACTTTTGACACTTTATTACCCATGCATAAGCATATTTGAATAGGTTGGTTAAGTAATAACTAGCCCTCATTATCTTTATTATTGTAGTCCTTAGAGAAAATGGCCTCCTATAGGCCCATCATGGAATTGATCCAAGAGTCTTGTCACTTGGTCATCATACATGCACCTTAGAAGCACTTCATTGAGATCCTTTCTAAATAAAACCCCATCAACCAATGCATAAATTATGGAGTAAAGTTTGAAATACCTTTTTTTTGCCTTGTCCAAACCTTAAGGGCATTCTCCTATTATCAAAAAATGTGCCATATAATGGAGCTAACTCTTATGAAGTAGAGGTGCCTCTACCTATGAGTTATCTTGAATCACCATGGAAAATTCTTTGTCTTTTGAATATCTTTCACCATGTGCTCACACAAACCTCTACCTCTAACCAACTTGGTCACTTTGATCTCCACATCAAACTCCATGATTTTGGTGATCCAACCATCTTTTTTCTCATTTATATCTTTGTTAAGGAGGATATCCCTAACTCCAAGATGGAGTATCATGAGATAAATCTTATTGTCAGAGAGCATTGGTCTAAACCTTTTAATACTCCTCACTACTGCAAGGATCTACATCTCTATAAAAGTGTACCTCACCTCATATCCTTCCATCCATTGACTAAAAAATGAAAATGGCTACTCTATTCCCTTACCATTCTTTTATATCAGCATAGATAACAAGCTATCAACATTGGTAAAGGTGTATAATATGAAATCCTTAGAGAAATCAAGATTTATGATCGAAGGTGCTTGGGAAATGGCCTATTTGATGGCTTTAAAAGCATCTTTTCCTTCTCTTGAGCAAGAAAAAACTTGACTCTTATTTAACATGGTAGTAATAGGCTTGACCAAGCTTGTAAAAACTATCATGAACCTTCTTACAAAGTTTATTTTGCCAAGGAAGCTCTAAACTCCTTTTTTATGCTTAGGGAGAGATAGTGCTAAGATGGCATCTACCCTTTCAGGGTCAATAGACAACCCTTATTTTGAAATGATGTGGCCCAACATCTTACCTTCATGTATGGAAAACACACACTTCTTGGGATTTAATGATATCCCATACGCCTTGCATCTTTCAAAGATCACCCTCAAGTGGTCTATATGTTTGTTAGCATTCTTGGAGAAAACCATGATGTCATCCAAGTAGACCAGCATCTTTTGATTCAACAATCCTTGGAAATCCATGTCCATGGATCTTTGTAAATTTTCCCTAGTATTTGACAAACCAAAGGGCATCTTTTAGTATGCATATGTTCCCCATTTGGTGGTGAAGGCAGTCTTATACTAATCTTCTTTTAACAATACTTGGTTATAACTTGAATATCCATCCAAAAGAGAAAAATGTTCTAACCCTAAAACTATTTAAATAAGTTTCTCCATGGATGGTAGAGGGTAATGATCCTTCAAGGAAACTTTGTTCAAATCTCTAAAGTCAACACATAGCCTAATCTCCCCACTCTTCTTCCTTACATGCTCCAAATTGGCTTCCCATGAAGAATTTTTGATGAGAAAGATAATCTTGGATTCAATCAACTTGGTTAGCTCTTTCCTCCTAAGCTCTTCTATTTTTGGATTGACAAGCCTTTACTTCTACCTTACAGGCTTAGCATTGGCCTCTAGTTATATATTATGAAGGGATAACTTTGGATCAAATCCTCTCACATCACTATACTCCCAAGCAAAGATGTCTTAAAATTCCATACAAAGTTCAATGAAAGCATGCCTTTTGACCTTGCTACTTACCTTCCCAAGCTTGAGAAGTTTTTCCTGAAGATGAGGACTCTCTCATAATTTTCTTCATTAGTTAACATTACTACCTTGTCTTTTCCTCATATGGTATCCCTCATGGAAAATAACTTCAAGGGTGACCAACCCTTTAAGAAGTTTTTTAGACTTTAGTTGAACAATTTTATCCTCATAATGATGTTGAATTTTACCTTGGTTTATTGAGAAAAAATTTGCTTCTTGCTGCAAGAAACAAGCAATTTGTTTGTCATTTTTGAAGACCTACCAGTGGGCTTCATTATCTAGTATTGATGGCCTCATAACCACCCTAACATTTGGTTTAACCTTGGACTCTTTTATCTTACTTATAATATCAAACTAGGATCCCATAATTTCTAACCTGTTAGCATGTTGATCTTGGTTCCTTGGCATAGCCTAAGTGTTAAAGGATTTAAAATATTCAATTAGGTCCCACACTCTATTTTTGTAAGACCTCATCAAAAGATTATTTATAATGTTCAAGCCTCTAACTTGGTTCACTATAAGCTCACTATCTCCATATGCTTGCAACATTTTTATTCCTCTCTTATTGGCCCATTGGAGGCCATGGATCAAGCCTTCATATTCTGCTACATTAGAATAGCAACTAAAATGGAACCTATAAGAAGATAAAAACTTACCATCTTAAGTGGAAACCAGCATTACCCTTGCACCTACTCCATTTTTGCCCCTTGAACCATTAAATAACAACTTCTACATACCATTAAGGTCTTCTTTAGGTCCAATGAGGGAAGGCATGAGTTGATTTTATTCATGTAATAAATAGATACTCATGTCTCTTTCCTCAACACCTTCCAAAGGGTTGAGAAATTGATTATCCCCCCATAACCCATACAAGAACAAATATAGAATCTCCTTAGGATAATTATTTAGTTCTTGACCAATTGTAAACTCATCCTCATCAAGGATAGTACAATTGAGTTTTATGTTATCTAATTGATGGGGTTCAATGTGAAATTTTTGTATGGGTTCAGTTTTGATTAATACCTTAGTTCCATACCTTATTCCGAAAGTCATGTAGGACCAATCTAAAACTAGATAGCCCATAATTTTGGTTATGAATTCCCTAGATAAGCATAAATCAAAATGAGGAGCTACATTAAGGATCAACACATCTTGAACCACTAAAACACTAAGGCAAGCATTCAGGTTCAAATTTAAATCCTTCATGATACTAGATGGCTTTATGGAAGAACCATCAAGCTAAAAAACTCCTTTAAATTGAGGTTCATACCTTAAACCAAGCTAGTCTACTATAGATTTTGTCATTATCAAAGTACTAACTCCACTATCTAGCAAGTAGTTATGCACCAAGGAGTCACCAATGATTAATGAAATGTAGAAAGAAGGAGGTTTTGCCACATTACTTTACCTTTCTCCCATAGGAATCTCAGTTGCATTAGTGAGGACCTCAACTTCTTTGCTTGGTTATTTACCTATATTTATTGTGATACCTATCTTGGACAAACATTTTTAAAGGATATCCACTTGACCAGGCATGGAAAGCATGTCCCACATTGGATTTCTTCATTTATTCAATAATGTTGATTGATGTACTACTAACCTTTGCTTATGCTTTGGGAGCCACTACTACTATTTGTTGAATCTGTTAGCTTTGTAGAGGTGTCAATAAATTTTGAGTGATAATAGGATTATTAGGCTTAGATAATGGAGTGGTAGTAGGAGGTTCCTTGAATGTTCCCTAGTTATCACCCATATTATTCCTTTTGAACCTTGTATTAGCTGCCACTAGAATGTATGTTTGACTGGAACTAGCCTACTGATTGAGTGCATAACACTCTTATTACTCACTGATGACCATTATAACATCTGGATGGTTTGGTAACTAATCTAATCCTTATTCTTGTGGAGATTTATCTAGTTTTGTCATTATGGGGATCTTTGTGTTTTGAGCCATAAGAGCTTGATTATATCTGTAAGTAACAACGTGTTGCCATTGGTCATTGAATGACTAGTTAGAACCATTAGTTGGGATAATGGATTGACCAAAACACTAATTTCAAGGCATTGTCCCTTCAACCTCTTGATCCATATTGTTTTTAATAGGAACTAAGGATTTGGAAGAGCCTATAGCATTTGGATTATAGTTGTTTTATCTAGCATAGTTAGGCTGCCCTTGTCCTTAGAAATTTCCTTTGTAGGGTGGCCTATTTGCTTGATAAGACTATTTTTTAGGATGATATGGAGCTTGATAAGGTTTGTTTAATTAAACTTACCTTTTTACATTAACTACATCATTTTTCAAGGATTGGAGCATGTTTTTAATTTCTAGGTAGTTTTTCTACTCTTGGGAATCACTCGATCTGCTAGTAGAGTCTTTTTCTTGCTTGGGTGAAGGCATAGAAGAAATTTATAGAGTTGGAAGAATAAAATCAAGTGGGGGAATAACCACAAGGGGTGGTCTTATTTCTAAGAAAAGAGGCATTAGGGGTCTAGGAGTAAGCTTGTCATCCTGACTAGGTAATTTTTTGCTTTAATAGCCACCTCATTAGCATCTGGCAATATGTCCACTCCCATGGATTGGATCATTATTGCTATGTCACTATTTAGATCCTTCAAATAGTATAAGAATTAAAATTTAGGGGATGGTATAACAATGGCTAGAATTTTATCCCAAGCTTTTTTTAATCTTGTGTTGTAGTCTTGCATAACTTCATGAGGAGCTCTCTTGATTATGGTCAACTATTCTGATAGTGATAAATGATCACTCTTGTCTACAAATATCTTACATAAGGAAATTCAAAACTAATCCCATGATTTAATAGAGTTAATAACTAAACCTCTATACCAATCTAAATCCTTTCCCTTAAAGGATATAACCAATAGTCTAATAGCTACATTTTCTATTGTGACATTATGGATATTGAAAAAATTGGCTATGTCTGTGATGCATTTAGTAGGAGTTACAGCTTGGTATCTTATGAAATATGGGATTATTTTGAGTTCTATTACTAGCATAGGATCATATTGTGGTAAATTCAAAGTAATTTGACCACTGAAGCTTATGAAAGCTCTTTGGGAATCATGGTAGCAAAAGGGGCTAACAACGGTCTTCTTGCATAGGTATACCTCACAACTGATTTAGGAAAATAATTTCCTACATATGGGTGAGTATGGTAAAACCTTAACCTTCTTACTTATTTTAAATTTTATTCAAAATATTTAAAAGGAATACCTCCAAAAGTTAATATTGTAGTCACTTTTAGCATGAAAAATAGTTAGTATTCTACCACTAGATTGTTGAGTGTTCTTTGGAGTTGCTAGATACTTGAAGATGAAAGCTATAACACTAAAAATTGATCAAACCAACATTGAAATTGATCAATCTTCCTTGAAATTGGTCCCATTGAGTGTTTCAAAAATGATTGTAGCATATAATTTCACCCTTTGTGGAAGATTTTCTAAGGCTCTCTCACTCCTATCTATAAGTATTAGGACAACTTCATGTTGTGGGTATCCTATAATGAGGTTGAACCTCTAGGATTTTTAATGAGACTAGCTCCTCAGATGCTTCACTTCACCTTATTTCCCACACTAAAATCTAATACTAACTAAGGAAAATGGAGAGAAAGATAACATGAAAGTGAAATCTAAGCTAAGGATGGTGATTCACCAAAATATGAAATGGTCCACTTTTAGCCTAGAAACCTTAAGAACTACTAATGAAACTAATTAAGACATAGACTAATCTGATCCTATCTCAAGGCCACAAACATAAGCATTTTGTGTGGAGGTTGAAGGGAAATCCTGTAGTTTGAAGGATATAAAGAAATAGGTCTATATGAGACACTATAACTTGTGACACTTCAAGAATGGCACCAATATCTAACACTTTAAACAACCTATAAGGAACCAAAAGAATTAAATCAAGATAAGTAGATAATCTATAGATGATGAAAAAAGGCATACATCTACAAGCTAAACTCTAATAAAGTACGCTTGAATTCAAACTAGAATCATAAAATTCATCTTATTGCTTCAAGAGAGTGTTTATGAAGTAATTTTGATAGAGTCACTCTATCACCAGCTGAGGGATAATTTTTATGGCTCAAAGGCCTCTATATATAGCAAAAAAGGATGAGAAAAGAAGGGACTTGTGTGAGAGGATGGAGAGGGGGTCATAAATGTCTACAACCACCACTATATCCTTAAACTATTTTTTCCCTTTAGAGAGTACAACTGCTTGACCATGAAATGAACCATCCATGATCACCATAAATCTCCTTGATCCATTCATACATTTAAGTCTCCATTTTTGGAGCTGAGAGAGCCATGTTGTGGGTAGCTACATGTTTCCACCAAGTGTACACAATTTGTTCTCTTGCATTTAAAACATG
Source organism: Torreya grandis (assembly GCA_037957365.1). Taxonomy (NCBI): domain Eukaryota; kingdom Viridiplantae; phylum Streptophyta; class Pinopsida; order Cupressales; family Taxaceae; genus Torreya; species Torreya grandis. The sequence continues at coordinate 1,339,571 of JARHVA010000299.1, read as the reverse complement.
GCATGCTCCTTACTATTATTTTGGACTTATATATTTTATATTAAAATCAATACCCCCTTTGGCCTTTTTCATGTCTATTGATCTGCTTGTGCATGGATGCTCATGAGTTATCAATCTCCTACCAGTTGGATGGGCTTATGCCATTTTACCCTGACTAATTAGCCCTCTGGATCTGTTGACTATTTGATTATCACTCATTCCATTGATATTTTATCATGATATCTTGATAAGTGTCAAGCTCATGGCAATCTTGATGAACCCTTTGATATTTTAAATACCAATGGCTACTTGCAAAGGATCAAATTTTGACATTTGTGGGCAAGTCAATTCCATGAGTTAGTTCCTTTGGACATTTCCTTTTAGGTAATTTCCATGAACTTTTTCTTGGGGTACTTTTAAAATTTTAAAAAAAACCTTCAAATTTTTTAAAGAGACCTTCCCAAAAGGAACATACCCTTCAGGAAACTTGAAAATTACCCTTTTCCTTTGTGAAAATTGCCTTTAGAACCTTTTGAAAATGGCCCTTCTAAAAGGAACATATCCTTCAAAAAAGTATAAAAGTACCTTTCAAAATTTTTGAAGAGGACCACTTCTTGAGAAAAACACCCTTTAAATTATGCAAATGAACTTTTCTGAAGGGCAACTACCCTTTAGTAATATTTGGAATGGTTTTTCCAAAGGGAAAGTACCTTTCATCAAACTTGAAAATGAACCTCTTCTAAAGGATATGCACCCTTCAGATTTTTTGAAGTGAACCTTTTACCTTTTTGAAATGACTTTCTTCTCAAAAATGTCCCTTTTCTTGCTTCTTTAAACTGCTTTGAGTAACATGAAAAAAACCTTCAAGGAAAAATTAGCATGAAGTGCAAAGCTTCAAATGGTAAGGGTGGCATTTTTGGCCTGTGGGGTCAAAAACTACCAATAGGGACCTAATTAATATGTTTAATGTGTTTAACATCATCCCTATCCCCCAGGATGAAAACCAAGTGGTTGACTCAATAGAATATAAATAAAAAACCTAACTCCCTTATATGACACTAAGTTACAAGAATTATTTAGGGAACTAATCCCATGTCCCTCTATCCTAGATAATGTGAAAAACTTTTAGGTCTTTGAGGATGACTAGTAGATCATCTAATTCCTTAGTAATAAGGAAATATTTAATACCCAGGTTATAGATGAGAAAGACAAAGACAACCATAGGAGTAATTTGGATAAGGATGGAATCCTAAATATTCATGGGAACCAGATCCCAAAGGGATGATCTTATTGGATAGACCATTTGATGCTCTAGACCCCACTTACCAAGTGAAAATATGAAATTTGGGGGATCAAAAGTGTCATCTCATGAACCTTGATCATGAAAAGAATAAACAAATGGTTAAGGTGGGTCCTAATTGGATGGACCATGAATTATAGTAGTTACAAAGGATATTGTTGATATATAAATATGTGATTTATTGGGCCTATGGTAACTTTAAGGTCTTCGACTTGAGAGTAATCACACACACTATCCACCTAAAAACCAAACAAAAACCCTTTAGTCAAAGATAAAGGTCATAAACCCAATTTTTGAACCTTTGATACACAAGTAAGTTCATAAGTTGATTTTGATAGGGATAATTTCTTGATCAACTAGTCCATCTAGGTGCTTAACCTGGTGCTTGTGCAAAAGAAAAATGGAGAAATTTTCCTGTGTGTGAACTTTTAAAATTTGAATCGGGCCTTGGATAAAGATAATTAACCATTTCCCTCCCTTGATGAGGTGATATAAATGGTGAGTGGATCTCAAATGATGTCCTTTTTAGATGTATTATCCAATTATAACTAGGTTTTAGTCCACCCTAAAGACACAACTAAGACTACTTTCACCATTAATTGGGGCATATTTACTTATAAATGAATGTCCTTTAGGTTTATCAACACTGGTGCCACTTTCTAAATGGAAATGGACTTCAATTTTGAAAGACTAATGGGTAAATGTATAATAATCCATATGGATGACCTAAATATGTTTTTAAAACATATTTCAGATCACATGCACCACTTTGAAAGGGTATATGAAACATATATAAGGTATGGCATTTCCATAAACCCAAAGAAGAGTGTGTTTGATGTCATCTAAGGTAAGCTTCTCAGTCACACTATTATAAAATAAGGTATTAATATCAACCCTAAAAGGGTAGATGTAATTTATAAATTAACTTTACCTAATAGTAAGAAGGAATTGAAGTCCTTCTTTGGAAAATCAACTTTGTGCATAAATTTATTTCTAGATTTGATGAAATAGTAAAACACTTGAATGCAATGTTGAAATAGGATGTGAAAGTGGAATGGCATGTAAAATCAAAGAATTATTTCCAAGATATTAAAGACATTATTATACAAGTCCTAGTCCTCATCATCCTAGACTATACACAAGATTTCTAAATCTATCCCTTTGCTTTATATCACAACATTGCCACTTGCTTAACCCAAAGGATAGAAGAAGAAGAACACCCCATTAGTTTTATGAGCACTAACCTTAAGTATTTCTAACTCAGATATTATACCTTATAAAATCACACCTACACCCTAGTCAAGGTGGAAAATGAATTTAGACATTACATCCTTTATAATAAAGTACATGTTATTATCTTAGACCCATATAAAAAAAATGTTGGGGTAGAATGAACTGGGCAAAAGAAGAGATCAATGGATGAAAAATTTACAAGAGTATAACTTGGAAATCAATCTGGCCAAACTAATTAGAGGAAAATGCTTTACTCAGTTAATAATAGAGATTGATTTAAGGATTATAATACACCAAGTACACTAAAGGAGGGTAATATAATTAGACTGGTATGCCCTGATCATGCACTTTCTACTATGGAAACACACCTCTAAGACTTAACCACACATTGAAGAGGGACATATATTTTAAGTCCATACAATATATGTTAAAGAAGGGAGTTATATTCAGAAGGAATCATGAGGGAATTTATCTTCAATGTGTATCACAAGAAGAGGCCAAAGAGGTAATGGTAAGATTATTTGAATAATTGGGAGTTGGCCACCCTAAATCAAAGACCATGGCCCATAAATTTCTTCAATAAAGATACTATTGTCCCACACTATTCAAATATATTCATACCCATGTCCACTTTTTCCATTAGTGTCAAACCTTTGCTAAGAGATAAACACATGCATCAATGTCAATGTAGCCGATTATGGAGTCTACAACATTTTCACAATGGGGACTAGAATTTATAGGGGTCATCAACCCTAATTCATTATCTAGCCATAATTTCATCCTTATGGGCATGTATTATTACACTAGATTGTCTGAGGTAGTTACAACTAAAAGGAACATCACTACTAAAGTCATCAAGTTCCTCGAAAACACCATAACCACCTATTTTAGGGTCCCCATATCTTTGGTATGTGATAATGGTCCTACATTTCAATCCATATAATTCAAATAATGGGCCTATAATAATGGGATCACGCTAAAGTTCTCATCTAATCACTACCTACAAGGAAATAGATTGATGGAGTCCACTAACAAGAAATTGATTAACACCATCAAGAAATAAGATGGATAAAAAATCTAGGAATGGCTCTTTATTAAATTTTTCCCTATGGGCAGATTGCACTAGGTATAAATAATCCCTCAAAATCTCTCTTTTCCTTCTAGTTTATGGACTAGAGCTAATATTTTTGGTCATGCTCAAATTGTTGACTTATAAGGTCATGAAATAATTCATGGAACTGGATGATAAGGTGAATTACAAACTCCTTAACCTAATTAAGTTATAGGAAGCCCAAGATGAGGCCCTATTAAGCTTTATAAAATACTAAGATACAGTTAAAAGGTAGTTTGACAAAATATCCAAGATCAAGAACTTCAAAATCTCTAACCTAGTCCTAATGTGGGATAAGGATCATGAGAAGAAAGGCTAGCATTCAAAATTTGATCCCATTTGGATTGGCCCATACCAAATAGGTGAAATATTAGATCATAACACCTTATATCTTAAATATCTTTAGGGCAACAAGATACCACTTTCAGTAAATGGGAAGTTCCTAAAACACTATTTCTTAGTTTTCCCCTCCAGTGTAGTTTTTGAGTAATCTAATTAGAGGTAGTAATGCATATATTAGATAGGTTTGATTTCATTGTGTGTTTAATTTTGTTTTGTTTTTTATTTCACTATGTGTTTTATTTTATTTTGTGTTTTTCCCATCTATCTCCCTTTTTTTTGTAGTGTTCCTCTGATAACCGGTCTTATTAATAACTACTCTAGGTGGTGGTCAAAGCGTGAAAAGATTGTTGAAAAGTAGGAAGACAATAGTTGAAACCGTCAATCTAAGAAATTTAGGTATGATAATTGAAAATTTTGACATTTTAAATCTGAGAAGCTAATGATTCTAAAATAAATGGGTGGATTTTAGAACCCACATCCTAGTAGAGCCACCAAGCTGCACTTAATATGATGTCTCAAGAAAATATTAGATTATCCAAGCAAATCAAAGACTAAATGGGAATTCAAAGCTTCCTCATCATTCATTTACCCTTGGATTGGTCCTAAACCCTTAATGGATCAGACTAATAAATTATAATGTTTTCATAGGTAATCTTGGAAAAGGATAAGAAAAGTATGCAAAATCTAAATTTTGAGTCTACCTCGAAAGGGTTGTATAGGAAATCTCCACCATAGGCTTTGTGGCCTAGCTAGAAGTGGAGAAAGGCCATGAATGGGATCAAAGGTGCCTATATTGGGGATATGGACACTCATCTATTAGTAGATTAATGCCCCAACCATCTCCCCTCTAAGACATCAAGCCATCAATGCCCTATATGAAGCCTAATAACTAGTCTAGCCATGGTTTATCAAATAAAATTTGGGATTGAATGGAAAATGAAAATAACTTATTACACATATTGGTGACCATTATAATTAGTATTCCACTTTCTATGAAAAACTTTCATTCCTCATCTTTTTTTTGTGAATAAAGATCCCTCTTACAATTTGTGTTCTAAGCAAGGAAAGGAAATTAAACCGGTTGGGTTCTAAGTTCTTTCCATCACTTTCCCCATGGAAGACAACATTTTTTGTGGCCAACATGCCCCATTTTATTAAAAATTAGTTACCCCTCTTTTTAAATCCCATGAACTAGATCTCATTGGTCCTTTCTTTTATTCTTATTGGTTTTGCCTGAACTTAAAACCTTGGATTTTTATTTTGCCTCAATTTCCTTGAGTAGAAACAAGCCTCATTTATTTTTATAACTAAGGTATACTTGTTATTTTTTGAATTAGGGTGATAACATTATATATCTAATTTTTATATAAGTTCTCTAATTCTCATTCATTTTCTAGAATAATGAACTGGTCACTCTTCATGACAAATCAAAATCTTGATGACATACGAGTAAGTATTAAATGTATTGTGTACCATTTTAATTACTTGCTTAGTATTTTTTATGGATTTCATAGGAGATTTTAATTAAATTGGTAGGCACCACAACACCAAGTGTCAAATTAGCTAGTCCCTAGACTTGTCAGAGATATCAGACCCTAAGAGAGCTCAGTCAAATCATAAGGTACCATGTCACCTAGTTATTAGAGCGATTAATCTTTAGACCTATCAAAAATGTTAGAGCTCAGGAGAGCCTAGATAAATTAACAAGCACCATATTACCTATTTATCAAATCATCTAGTCCTTGGACCTATTAAATATGTTAGAGCCAGGGAGAGCTTAACCAAATCAGGAGGCACCACATCACCAAGTGTTAAAGTGGCCAATCCCTAGACTTGTTAGAGATGTCAAAGCCTAGGAAAGACTAACTAAATTAGAAGGTGCCATGTCACCTAGTTGTCAAAATTTCCAATCCCCAAACTTATCAAAAATTTTAGAGCCCAAGAGAGCCTGACCAAATCAATAAACACCATGTTGACTAGTTGTTAGAGTAGTCAATCCATAGACCTATCAGATATGTTAGAGCTCAAGAGAGCCAATACAAATCAAGAAGTGGCATGTCACCTAGTTATCAAAGTTATTGGTCCTTATAATTTTTAGATTTTTTGGAGACTAAGAGATCATAGTTGAATCAAGAGGCACCACATCTCCTAGTTGTCAGAGCAACCAGTCCCCTGACCTATCAAATATGTCAGAGCCTAGGAGATCTTGGCCTAATTAAGAGGTGTCATATTTCCCAGTAAGGAAAATGAATTTATAAAATCCTAAGGAAAGCTCACTAATAGTTACCACTACATACCTTTGAGAGCACTCCAACCCTTAGCTTTCTAATTCTCATAGAGTACCCCTATGTTTCATGCCTCATATTCTTAGAGCCTCCCTATTAACCCTCTATCCTGATATAATGGTTACATCCTCTTTAAACCTAAATTCTAAACTTGAGTAACAAGATACCACATTCCTAGTTGGTTTTACCAATTTTAAGCACTACAATGATTTATTCAAAGTAATCGAGCAAATGCCCAGAGACTCAGGCTCCAATAATGACCAATAAGTAGAGTTTGAGGATGACCTTAAATCTTAGCTAAATGTAGACTTCATAGAACCACTACCAAGCTAGAGGAATTTCTTTGTACAAAATTATTAAAAAACATCCTTCACACTACCATCTAAGTGCAAGATGTGGTCCATGATGGGGTGTGCTCACCCAACTCTCAACAACAAATTGTCAATACCTCTAAGAATGATTATAAGGCATACTACTCCCTCCTAAACTAAACCTTCTCTTATGATGTAGCAGTAATGAAGGTTTGGATGGAGACATATTAAATATACAATGTCATGAATGACTAGGTTAAGAATTTAGATGCTAAATGAGTTAACAAGGAGAACATAAATGCATACATAGTCCACACCTTCTGGGAGGAAGTCTAGGTAGGCATGATTTTGATGAATCAATTTATTCAAAACCCAAGACTGATTTCACATCAAAAAACTATGGCTTCCTCTCCTTTGTATGATCCTCACATACTTTAAATTTTTGGATATGGGAGGACTGATCAACTTTAATTTGGTTAATACCATCATAGATGCCTGAGCTAGGGAAATTTTTATTAGATGAGATACCTTATGGACATAGTTGATGGGATGCTCTCCTTTAAACCTTTAGATTTTCTTGCATGGGTTCTTAGGGGCTTATTGATCTATGTGGTATTATACAAGTTATATGGCCACCAATTTTAAAACCACATCTGGGACATTTGTAAGTATTTTATTTGGTGGTCTACCAAGTGATAAATTAATCCCTAATGCCTCAGCTTTCCAAAATAATTTAGGGCTCCATCACTACCATCAAGGACTACTGGCTCTATAAAGAGGACATTATGATCAAAATTATAGTTTCCTTAAAAGATATCCTCCACTTATTGTATTTCATCCTAGATCATCTGGTAGAGCAAAAAATCACCTACTAACTAGTGGATGGCATCTTTGGCTTTTGTATACAATGCCAATATAAGGTGTACCCACCACTCCTGATCACCATTAGGCACCATGTGTATATGTCCTTCCCAACAATCCATAATATTATTGTTGGGTATAACTTTATCACCTTAGCAAAAGATAAGCTCTAACATTGGGACCCCAAGGGAATGATCAAAGCTCACTTGGCATGGTATTGAACCTACCTTAATATCAACTATAGTAATCAAGAAAAGGATGATGATGAACTATACTTGGATGCTAATGACAACCATGAAATATAATCTCATATTATGGTGAAGAATAATAAGAAATGAAAGAAGGTAATAGGCCCATTTTCTCTCCCTCTAGCTCTTTTTGGATTTGTAGAGTATCTAATATTGACTCTTCTTGCTATCTCTAAGAGGATTTTATAGATCATCCTACCACCTTATCCTCTTCATGCTCTAACTTAATCTTTACCTCATTTAATGGCTCTTAATCCTCATTCCTTGGCTCTAACAACACCTCCTCTGATATCTCTAATAGTCTATCCATGATAGAGATAGACCTATGTTACTCAGTGATAGAAAACCTAGATATAACTGATTTAACCACCAGTATCATAACCCTAGGCTAAAAAGACCCTAAGGTTTAATGTGGCTAAAAATCTAAAGGAAAGCCTAGAATGAGGCTCCCAATAAGATATAATATAGGTTCCATCCATTACATCTTCTATCTCTTCCATCTCCCTTCCACCCCTCATTCCCACCAATTTCCAACTCCTTATCCTAAAACCCACAAGCCCCCCAAGTGGTGCCTCCTCTTTTCCCCATTACACCCCCTCCATCATTTAGCTAAGTACCTTTATCCTCAATCCTCTTTAGTGTCCTTGCCTTTTCATTAACCTCTACTCTATCCATTTGATAACATATAACCCTCTTAGTGCCTTATTTGGGTGTGCCTTCAATTGAGATACTATTAGGTACATCTTCGTCAATAAGCTTAGTTACAACCATCAGGAGCATACTGCTAGTGATAAAAAATATTTAGTGCCCAAACTAGTTATCTTGATTCCTTCCTCAACATATCTAAGTCCTTCACTATCATCCCCTATGGTTCTTTATATCCTAGCTATTCTTTCCACTACATCATCCAATGCTAACCCAGGTAAGAGACTTAAAAAGAAATAGAAGGCAAACTAGACTTTGGGTCTAGCTCAAAGGCCTTCTACTCCAATCCAACCTCCTCCATTAACCTGAGCAATTATTTCAACCCCAGTCATAACACCTTGATGCATTGATCCCTATCACCCTCTTTACAATACCTAAGTTGCCATGGGATTGGCCTTCGATCAACCCATCTCTACCTTTCTATTCAATAACCCTTTATGGGGGAAATTCCCCCTAAAGTAAACCTCAACTAAGAGTATTGGTGGGTTCAAATTCTCCCATATGCCTCCCCTTTCATCCTTCCTCATTTCACTCCCATGCCCCCTCTACCTCCACTACTTTCCTCATTCACCCCCTCCACTTCCTCTATTTCCCCTCCATCTCATCCTCCACCCTTCCTACACCTCTCATAACTTAGGGAATGGTCCCAAGGTCATAGGCCTTGAAAATAACTACATAGGATAACTTATACATATAGTAAATCTTTGACCAATATGTTGGGAGCATAAAGAGGACATTAACGTATAGGTTCATCTAAGAAGGGAACCCAATGGTTTGGTAGATCCATCAGGATCTTTTCTTCCTCAATAAGGTGAGGACTTCTACTGTAGAAGAAAAGATGGCTAAGGACTCACTCTCCATTCTCTGGGCAACTCATGATATGTCTAAAAATATCCTCAAGGACATGTAAATCTAGGTTCAAACCTTGGAAGCCCAAGTGAATATCTCTTTTCCCATTAGAGTAATTAGGCAGGTCAAGGATGCCCTCTTACTACTTTTCTTAGTTCTTTAAAAAGTAGTGGAGACTCTAACTCAGACTAATGTGCTTATTAAGAGAACCTAGCTTACTTAGAGAGGATTACAGAGATAGACAAAAAGTGTAGGAAGCTAAAGGTGGTAATTAACAAAGGCATGTTCTTAGAGTTGAAACTAATGCCAACCTTAGAATTAGGGTTATATCAAATCTACATCAAGATCATGAGGGCTACTATGGAGGATGGTTGGCCATATCTTGTACTATAATTAGACCCTTGGAAGAGGGTAAGAAAAAGATATTAACCTACTTAAAGGAGGTCAATATCTCTATATTATTCTAATCGGATGGCACCCTATTAGACTAAGGAGAGTTTGGAGTCCACCTAGGTCAATTCAACCACATCATGATAGATAAGGTCACCAAATTAAACTAATAAATATCTTGAGTGGTGCTATAGATATTAATACAATCCATGACAAACATCAACTAAGTCTCTAGGGTTTAGGTGTCAATGGAAGCACCCTTCCAAATCTACTAGAGACTAGCGACTCAAGCTGAGGTGATATTTAGGGAGCTCTCAATGAATGTTTCCAAGATAGATAAGGAATTTGAACTCATATTAGCTATGTTAGAGGCTATAAATGCCAAATCAAATTAGTTAGGAGCCAGACCTTCACAGTCACCTTCACATATCAACTAAGTGCTCCCCCATGGATCTTTTGTGGGTTTTAGGGGATTTATTTATTTTAAATTTTGATTTATGATTATAACTATCATGAGTGACCATCATGTCCTAGGATGGGATCCTCATGCTATTTGGAGGTGAACCCCATCCTCATCTATATAAGGAAATGTTATAGTATAATATAATGGTTGATAAAAAAATTATTGAAATCGTTATCAAATTATAGCCAGTATTTCACCTATTTTTTCCTTCATCTCTCTAGACTATAATATCAGCCAAGATTGATTATTGTAAAAACACTTATTTTTAATGAATACAATTCCTATTTTTTACAAAGGGTTTGTTTTATGCCTCAATTATCTTTAATGTCCATTTTTTAATGATTTTCAATGATAGATTAATTGGATAAATATTTTTCTACTTTATATATATATTATGGTTATGATGTTCTTAGATATTATAATCACTATGTGAGTTCTCTCATTTCCCTTCTATAGTATTGTTAATTTATGTATTAATCTACAAATCACCATATGGTGTTTATGTGTAGTTTACTATAAAATCATAAAACTCATCTTTAGTGAGGGATTTTATTAGAGGCATACTTCTTATTTTTTAAGACTCTTCCCACTATGTGTTATTGAAGGTATAACTATAGTGAAACTTAGTCTATAGTGGTACAATTATAACAAGGTCACTTAGTTTGATGATCAATGTATCAAGTTCATTCTAGGCTTGGAGACTCTATTTTTTGCCCTACTCTTCCCTCTCTTTTTGTGTTTGTTTTCTAAGATTGAGCTACCCTTTCCTTTTGTGTTTAGAAATATAAATCATAATAATCTTTGATAATTAGACTTGTGTACATGAACTCCATATTAAAATTTCAATGGTAATATTACATCTCTTGGATACTATTCATGTAGACTCTATTTATGAAGTCAAATATCTACAACCATGCCTTGGGTTAATCTTATATCAATCCTAAAATAGAGGATGAAAGTATATATTTGTCCCCACCTTCCCTTTTAGGTAATGCCCAATCTCATGGGTAATTCATGAACATATAAGTTTAGAGAGAACAATAATTCATTAATAAGAATAATCAAGGAGCTTTAAAAAAGAAGTCATTTAAAATAAGCTATATAATAATATAAACAAAATAATAAAATCACAAAACATAAAATAAAGACATGCAAAGAGATCAAATAATAAACAACCTAATTGATGATAGAGGAAATATAAATGTGAAACACTAACCCTTATAAACCATAAGTTTCTATGCATGATTGATCCCTATCCCTTCATCCCTATTTAAATTATTATGGTGATTCAATATTTAAATGGAATCCCTTATCTTAAGCTTTTGGAGGTGATCCTCTAAAATAATGACTTTGGATTATTTTATGTTAATAACATGCTTAGTCTTGAAAGAATATTCATGAAGAGATGATTTTTATTTTCTATAAAGATGAATATCAGTTTTATGTTCCTTAATTTTAGTACAAATAGACCTTCCCATCTCCCCTATGTATGGGATACCACAAGAGAAATAAATAATATAGACTCCACTTCAAATTATGGGGTCCATATGGTCCTTAGTAGACCCTAAAGTCCTACACAACTTATTAATAGGAAGGAAAGTGGAGCTAATAATATGGCGCTTGAGAATTTTAGCTAACTTGTTGGAAACACTTTCAACATAAGGAAAAAATCCACTAGCCCTTTCCTTAAGGAATCATTACCTTTAGTTATTTTAATATTATCTTTAACTTTCTTTATAGCTTTATATATTTTCTTACTTGAGTACCCCTTTATTTTAAAAACCCTTTTTTAGGTGTTCAATTTATTGATCAATTTTATCCTTATCACAAATTTTGAATGCCCTCATGATTAAAGTTTTGAGAAACCCTACCTTTTGAGTAGGATGATGATGGGAAGAGGCATGTAGGTAAAGGTTTATATGTGTGCCTTTTCTATAAATCTTTATAACTAAGATGACATCCTCTTTTATAAAAATGAGGAAATATATACAAGGTAATTTACCCTATATCTCAATTTATTTAATGAATTTTATGCTAGGAAAAAGACTATTAAGGTGGGAATGGAATTCTTCTAGACTTCTTATTCCATGTTGAAAACATAAATTTGTGTTCTACATATCTTTTCCACCATTTAGGTTTCAAAGGAATTGATTGAAGAGCACTCTCTTCAAATTTCTCCATGAAGAGGTTGATAACCATAGGGGACAAAGGGGAACCCATTGCCATGCCTTCACATTATTCATAGATAACATTTTTAAAGGTGTAAAAGGTTGAATTTAAACGTAACAAGAAAATATTAGTTATTTCCATGTTATTAATATTAAGGACTAAAAACTAATAAAATAACAAAATAACAAATAAATACATGTAAAGAGGCCAAAGAATAAACAACCTAATGATGATAGAAGAAAGATAAATATGAAACACTAACCCTTATAAACTATGGGCTTCAATGTATGACTGATACCCAATCCTTTAACCCTATTTAAATTAATAGGTTTCTTCAATATTTTAATTTCCTTCCTTATCTTACAATTTTGTAAGTGATCCTATGAAATAATGACTTTAGATTCTTCTATGTTTTAGATTAAGGTAAAAGCAGGTTTTGAAGGGGCCCCAAAACCCTAGTACAAGGAAAGAAAGAAAGAGCATCCAAAACCACAGGCAAAGCCTAAAAACTACAACAAAGAAGAAGCAAAAATAGGTTTTTAATGGACCTGAAACCACCAGAAGGACTACCGGTCAAAACCCAGATTTAACAGAGATCTGGCTACACCAAAGGCATAGGATTACAAAAAGAAAACAAAGAACAGGACCAGTTTCATAACCAACAAGAGGAACCAGATTATTCATCCAATTCCAATATCATTTTCATAGTTTTTTTTCCTTTCATAACAATATCCTGGGTAATGGTTGCCACTAGCATGGCTCCTTTTTGTGTAACCTTCTTTCTAGAACTTTGTCTCATCCTTTTGCTAGGTCCCTCCAAGGCTTTGGTCTCCTCATTGGCTCTTTTTCCAATATTGACAGCAGCAGCACAAATATTGGATGTAACTTCCTCCATTTTCGTTTTGTTGTCCTTAATGAGTTCTTGGAGGTTATTCTCATAGGCTTTGAGCTTGACTGGGATCTCTCTTATCTGATTTTCCATATTGTTAATTTTGTTCCATACAGCTTTCAGGGTATCTTCCATAGTTTCCACTTTCCTTTTGAGATCCATAATCTCCCTACACATCCAAGAATCAAGTTGGAAAGATGCCTCTGCTTTGAAATTAACCCAAGTCATTGGTGTGTGTGTTTCATCATTCTATTTTTTCCCTCTCCATTCCTCAAAAATTTTATTGGGACTGTTCCTGACTTCTTCAAATATATCCTCTCGACCCTTTTGTTCCCGTTCTTTAATTCCAGTTTGAATTTCCATATCCATATCTTGATTATCATCTTAACCTGTAGTTTCCTTTTCGTTCTTTGAAGCTTGGTCCTCAACAGGGCCATCCTAGACAAATTCATCCTCCGACACTTTCTAATTTTCCTCTGTATCTTCTGTTCTATTTGCAGAATCCTCCTCTGTGTTGACATCATCTTTTTCATTCTTCTCAGGACATTTTTCATCCTCATTAGAGTTTGTATCCCAGCTTTCAGTTCCTTCTTCTTCCTCCAAGTTTTCCTCCCTGGGTTTATCAATTCTCTCCCGTTTCATTTCTTCTTCTACATTCTGCTTTTTAGCGCTAGGGAGCTTGATTTTGCCTTTCCCATTTACACTTTCACTCTTTTTGTTCCCTGACTCCTTGTTTTTCCCCTGTTTGGGGTGCTTTACCATTGCATTATTCTTGCAATAGCCTTCGATTAACAGAATAAGGCCTTCATGTAGGATAGGGCGCGTTTCCTTTTTCCTATGAGCATATAAACTTTGGAGATTCTTCTATGTTAATAGCATGCTTAGTCTTTAAAAAATGTTTAGCAAGAGCTGATTTTTATTTTCTTTCAAGATGAATATTAGTTCCAAGTTCCTTAATTTTAGTACAGATAGACCTTCCCATCTCCATATGTAAGGGATAACATAAGATAAATAATCAATATATTATAGAAGTGGTAAATATAGTCCTTAATGTTACTAACATGGAAACAACTAACCTTATCTCATTATGTTTAAATTCAACCTTTTCCACCTTTAAAGGTATTACCTATGAACAATGTGAAGGCATGGAAATGGGATCTCCTTTGTCCCCTTTTGTTTCCAACATCTTCATAGAGAAAATCTCAAGGCTTTTTTTCCTTATGTCAAAGGTGTTTCTGACAAGTTAGCTAAATTTCTCAAGCACCATAGTATCAACTTCACTTTCCTTCCTGTTAATAAGTTGCATATGAATGTAGGGTTTACTAAGGACCATATCGACCCTTGCCATCAAAATGGAGTCTATATTTTTTATTAATCTTGTAGTATCCCTTACATAGGGGATACATGAATGTTTGTTTGTACTAGAATTAAGGAACATGTAGCTGATATTTATCTTGGAAAAAAATAAAAATCAGCTCTTATTGAACATTCTTTCAAGACTAAGCATGCTATTAACATAGAATAAGCCAAATTTGGTAGTTTAGAAGATCCCTTCCAAAATTTTAAGATTAGGTGTCAGGGAAGTCCAAGAACAAACACACCTCTGTTCTGATTCCTCTTGTTGGATCTTGCTCCTCAGAAAGAGCACAGTATGATTACCAAATATAAGCAATTATAAATGCGGAAATAACCAGAAACACAAATAGCTAGAATTCACCAATAGCACATAATATGAGAGACAATACACTATCTTGTATTAACACTTTACAGAAAAGAATACAACAAAGAGCTGCCACACTCTTTCACCTTACAGAGGTTTGCCACACCTCAAGTGTACAGTAATTCTTCTCACACAACACTCTCCTACACAAAAAATGGTCCCAACAACCAACTCACAAATAGAATTGGTGTTCACCTCTCCAACTAGTCAGTAATAACCCTGCCAGTTCACCAAGCACTCAAAAGTAATTCAAGTTGATCTCCCATGAACCTGCAACCTATAATTCAACAGACCATACTCACATGTAGATCCCCTATGAGCTTTCAACAACCTGAAACTCAATGATCTTACAATGGAAGCAACTTACTTGCCTTCCTTTCTATCTCATGCCTTAATTACAATACATGCCAATGGGTCTATAAATAGATCCCTAACTCAAACACTAACTTATACTCTTAATTTAGACAATTATCCTCGCAACCAAAGACTCTAACTGGCCTTTACATGCAAACACTTCGTTCACTTAACTAATTGTCCGTGTAACGAGCAGTTCGGGAACACACAGGCGACCGACGTCGGTCCCTGCTAGTCTGGTTCTGCCGACGTCAGCTGACTCCCTGCCGTCGCTGGTGGCCTTCTGCAATGGGTCACGACCGACGTCGGTCCTGCTGCCAACGCCGGTGCTCCTGGATCTCAGCAACCTTCTTGTTCCACCTGTTTGCAAAGAGTAAAAGCTTTTAGCTCCACAACTCAACAATCTCCCACTTGGAGATAAATAGCTGCAACCTGTACTTGTACCTGTACTTCATCTAATTTGTTCCCTTGGCTTTGTATCCTTCCTCAAGACCACTCTTGAAGACCAACCACCACAAACCTGTAGTGTAAAACCTATCATCCAAATCACCTACCACATCCACATCTACAACCATGTAGAAATTAACCTGAACCTGCATAGCATGTGCACCTGCTGCTAGTCCCTGTAGGAATCCATTGAACTGTCCTCCAATGGTTCTCTCTTGGATTGGCTCCAACTTGTGACAACTCCCACTGCTTGGAAAAACTCAAGTTTAGTACATACTATGCACTCAACCTCATTATGTGAATCAAGACACCTGTTCATAGAACTGTCCAACCATCGGCGTGCTAACCAGTTTCACACAATCATCCTGAAACAAAGTCAACATATGACCTACCATGTCTCTAGAACACACTCATGGCAAAGAATCTTGCTGCTTCCAGATTCTCCATGACAAACACCTGAACTAGCTTTACCTTTAGTTCAGTAATACCTGTATATGTAACTCTACAAAAAGCACATCATACAGAAATAGGATAGTGTAGCTAATACTATCCAACCTGGTAAAGAGAAACACAATGATCAAACCTCCATTGCCCTACAGCTAATTCAAGACCATATACCCTGATCTTCCATCTCACGTATCCATTTCCGCTCTTCTTTATCCTGAACATCCATTCGTCTCTCAGTGCTTACTTCCAGCTGGCCACTCTACCCAAAACACCTGTTTGGTTCTCCTCCAAGGAATCACATCCTCATCCATGCCTAGCTCCCACTGTTTCCTGGATTTACCTGTTCTGCTTCTTCAATAACTTCTTGGTCCTATGCCATAAGTGAGCAACAAGTAGTGTAAAGAAGGGAAATGACAAATTTAAGAACTTACTTACACCTTCAGTCCTCCATATGGGTGCTTGAGACTCCATGACAGCTTGCTGTCCACCCAAAATTTGTCTCAGTAACCGATGCCAGTCACATCTCAGTCTGCAGACGACCGAAGTCAGTTTCCTGCTACTGCCACCTTGCCAACGTCGGTTTCCCCTGGCTGACGCCGGTCAATATCTGTCCTAAGTCACCGACATCAGTCTGCACATAGCCGACGTCGGTCCCTGTCTGGATGCCGATGCTGGTTTTCCTACCGACGTCGGTCTCTGTGTTTTTCTTATGAGACCTGACTTTTTCCTACGAGCTCTTTTTGGATCAAATCCTTGTCCAAATCACCCTTGCTCTGCTCAAAATTCTTCTGCATCTTGTGCTGAACTTTGTCCATCGTCTTCTCCTTAAAAACCAAGGCTTTCCTATTCTTGTCACTAACATTGGGTTCCTCAAGAAATGTTACCTTCTTCTTCTGCATACAGAAACCACGATCCATACCTTCCAAATCCAAAAGCATATCCCTTGACTCAAGAACAAGCATCTCTTTCTTATCTATGTGACCAAGCCTATCAAGCCACATCTCTGAATCTACAGCTGAAGTAGAAAACCCAGAAAGAGAATCAGTAGTACAAGTAGATAGATAAAGCATACCTACTTTCTTACCTCTAGCTACAACAAGTGTACCCTTGGTAACCTTCCAAGAGTCTGCTGTGAGAGTTACTGTGCAACCCTCATCACCCAAACTTCTAACAAAAATTAAATTCCACTCCAGAACTGGGACATGCATGACTTCTTTTAACACCCATGTGTTACCTGTCTACAGTTTCAGCTTCACTTTCCCTTTGCCAACAATCTGACAAGGCTTACCATCCCCTACATAAATTTCTCCAAAATCTCCGTGGACATACTCATGAAAAAATTCCCTATGTGGGGATGCATGAAAAGAGGCACCAGAATCTAAAACCCAAGATTCTACTTTATCCAAAGAACATACCAGAGCATCCCGTGTAGAATAATCTGCAACGTCTGCTTCTTCTTCATGTTCTTCATGCTGATTTGTACCTGATCTGCAATCTCTCTTTAAGTGCCCTTGCTTTCCACACTTCCAGCAGGTTATTTTGCCATACCTGGACTTGGATCTCTTGCCTGTCTTGGACCTTGATCTCCCATGCTCTATCTTTTCTCTTTGCCTTCCTCTGCCTTCAACACTCAAAGCATTTCCTGATGATTCACCTGTGTTATTCCTGCGTATCTCTTCATTCAAGATTACACTCACAACATCATCCACTTTTAAGACTTTTAAAGGAGACACAGTATTAGAAATTGCCATTACCAAACCTTCCCAACTTTCAGGTAATGAACACAAAATTAAGAGAGCTCTAATTTTATCATCAAATACAATATTGACTAAACTTAGCTGGTTTACTAAACCATGGAAATCACTAAGATGGCTATGAACAGATCCACCTTCCAACATTTGCAAATTAAATAAACGCTTCATAAGAAATACCTTATTAGAAGCTTAGGGTTTTTCATATAAATTTGCCAAAGATTCCATCAACTCCACCGTTGTTTTACACTATGATAAGCTGGAAATCACAGATGATGCAAGACTCAATCTAATAGATCCCAGAGCCTTCCGATCAAGAACCTCCCATTCTTCATCTTTCATATCCGAGGGTTTACAAGTAACCCCTTCCAACGGTAAGTACAAATCTTTTTGATACAGATAATCCTCAATCTGCATCTTCCACAATTGGTAGTTCTTGCCATTAAACTTTTCCATCCGTAGCTTACTGTCTTCTGTCATTGCTCAACTCCCACTCAAACAGAAACCCTGTGAGTACCTATAATCAAAACACACTAACCAGATCTAATCCAATCTGTTAGTATCCCAACCAAAAGCTCTGATACCACTTGTCAGGGAAGTCCAAGAACAAACACACCTCTGTTCTGATTCCTCTTATTAGATCTTGCTCCTCAGAAAGAGCACAGTATGATTACCAAATATAATCAATTATAAATGCAGAAATAACCAGAAACACAAATAGCTAGAATTCACCAATAGCACAGAATATGAGAGACAATACACTATCTTGTATTAACACTTTATAGAAAAGAATACAACAAAGAGCCGCCACACTCTTTCACCTTACAGAGGTTTGCCACACCTCAAGTGTACAGTAATTCTTCTCACACAACACTCTCCTACACAAAAAAGGGTCCCAACAACCAACTCACAAATAGAATTGGTGTTCACCTCTCCAACTAGTCAGTAATAACCCTGCCAGTTCACCAAGCACTCAAAAGTACTTCAAGTTGATCTCCCATGAACCTGTAACCTGCAATTCAACAGACCATACTCACATGTAGATCCCCTATGAGCTTTCAACAACCTGCAACTCAATGATCTTACAATGGAAGCAACTTACTTGCCTTCCTTTCTATCTCATGCCTTAATTACAATACATGCCAATGGGTCTATAAATAGATCCCTAACTCAAACACTAACTTAGACTCTTAATTTAGACAATTATCCTCGCAACCAAAGACTCTAATTGGGCTTTACATGCAAACACTTCGTTCACTTAACTAATTGTCTGTGTAACGAGCAGTTCGGGAACACACAGGCGATCGACATCGGTCCCTGCTAGTCTGGTTCTGCCGACGTCGGCCGACTCCCTGCCATCGCCGGTGGCCTTCTGCACTGGGTCACGACCGACGTCGGTCCTGCTGCTGACGTCGGTGCTCCTGGATCTCAGCAACCTTCTTGTTCCACCTATTTGCAAAGAGTTGAAGATTTTAGCTCCACAACTCAACATTAGGGAGTCCATTGAAATATTGAAACACCCTAATAATTTAAATATGGATGAAGGTTTGGGGATTAGTCATGCATGGAAGCCTATGGTTTATAATGGTTAGTGTTTCATCTTTATCTTTCCTTTGTTGTCGATCAGGTTG
This sequence comes from Torreya grandis, assembly GCA_037957365.1. NCBI lineage: Eukaryota > Viridiplantae > Streptophyta > Pinopsida > Cupressales > Taxaceae > Torreya > Torreya grandis. Next base: position 1,320,086 of record JARHVA010000299.1, on the reverse strand, counting down.
TTTATTCTTTGATCTATTTTCATGTATTAATTTGTTGTTTTGTGATTTTTTAATTTGTTTAGGTTATTATATATTTTATTTTATATGACTTATTTTTTAAAGTTCCTTAATTATTCTTATTAAGGAATGTTTGTATAAATTTGTATTATTATTAATATTTATAGTGTCTAATTTGACCTCCACTCCAATTCGATCATTTTTAAGGAATAGATCCATATTATTAGGTATGTAATAATAGTATTAATAGGAATATTCATCACCATAATAATAATTTAGTAATAATTAATTATTTTTTTTATGAGGACATCAACTTATTTCATATCTTAGAATTGTTTGGTTCGGATTTCTTATTTAATCTAAATGGATTTCATTTTTATTTTTAGATTTAATTATAGGTTTATATAATAGTGATAATTTAAAATTTTATACTCAATATTTTTATCCGCAGATATTAATACACCTAATCAAAATTTCCTTTTTTCTAGTTTCGTTATTACATGGTTGTTTTTTTCCTTTTCAGTATCTTTTGTAATGGCTAATTTTTGTTATATAAACTCTTTGTAATAGGTATTTTCATTTATATTTTAAGGGGTGTTATGACTTAGTATTCCACATATGTTTATTTATCCTGATGAATGATCGTAGAAGATGATTTGAAAATTTGAACTTCCATATTTCTTACACAGTTTACCATAAAATCTAGTGTTGTAATCAAAACTTCTTAAAAAATGACAACATATCATACAGTTTATGATAAAAATAGAGTAATTATAATATGTACTAGATCATATGTATTTAATTTCGATAAATTATTATGTAAGCATTCAAATTAAAGTAGTAATGCAACCCATTGGTTAGGCATCTTAGAAACTCAGAGCTCAATTGACACAATATAATGGTGAAAATGCAATGTCATAAAAAAATTTCACCCCACTATTTATATGAATTGAATTTTTAGAATATTATGTCTTATATCTATTGTGTAATTAATTTATTGATAAAAAATTATGTGACTAATATCTTGAATCCTATTTATCAAAAACATAACTTGTCGATTGCATTAAGACACATATAACACCTTATACCATATTTTAATGTTATTTTATCACTTATGCCAACTTCAAAAATGGCCAATTTTAACAAATCCTAATCTAAAATCCATTGCCTTGGGAAATCATACTATAATTAAATGTGATTATCTCCTATTCTCTTGTTTCCATTCTATTATCATTAAATTTACATAATTTAGCTTTTAACTCTCTTACTCGATACTTTAACTATTTTCACTAATCAAAATTATTTAACCCACTATATCTTTCAATCTGATAGATTTGATAATATCATCTCTTGCCTCGAAAGGGGGTAAAATATTGGGAAAAATACAAAAATACTACTTATAAAAATAAATGTAATTCATATATTCAATTATTCATTATGCCATAATGAGACCTTAGATGTTTAGATATTAAATATTCAATGCTCTCATAGTCCATACATTCACATATAACTCTTTTGGAAAAACTATGTTATAAATTTTGATGCTCAACATTCAGATCCTCTTCTATGATCCTTTATCAAGAGAAAAATCATATGAGGAATAACAGTACCTAACCCCTTAAAAATTCAAATTAAAATAGTTGTTATAAAAGTTTTCCAAAAAGGAAAAATTCTATGATCCTTATACGTTTTAGGAAATCTAGGTCTGTTGTTTTCTTAGAAAATTTAATTTAATGCTTATAAAAAAGCTTAACATTTGAGTATATATCCCTCGCATGAAGGGTACATATCAAAGATTTGATGCTTTCACAAATCATACATTCATAGATAACTCTTTTGTAAAAATTGTGTTATAAATTCTTATGTTCAACATTTTGGATCCTCTTACATGATCCTTCATCATGATAAAAATCATAAGAGGAACAACATTACCTAACCCCTTAAAGTTTTGAATAAAAATAGTTGTTATAAAAAGTTTCCAAAAAGGAAAAATTTTATGATCCCTGCAACATTTCAAGGAAGCTAGGTCTATTGTTCACTTAACAAATTTAATACAAAGATTCTTAATAATCTTAGCCCTTGAGTATATATCCCTCCCATAAAGGGTGCATACCAAAGATTTGATGCTTTCACAGTCTATACATTCATAGATAACTCTTTTGGAAAAATCATGTTATACATTTTGATGCTCAATGTTTTGGATCCTTTTCTGTGATCTTTCATCAACTTAAAAATCATATGAAGAACAACAATACCTAACCCTTTAAAAATTCAAAGGAAAATAGTTGTTATAAAAAGTTTTCAAAAAGGAAAAATTCTATGATCCCTATAATTTTTTAGGAAAGTTAGGTCTATTGTTTTCTTAGTAAATTTAATCTAAATATTCTCAATAATCTTAGCCTTTGATAATATATCCTTCCCATGAAGGGTGCATATCAAATATTTGATACTTTCACAGTCCATACATTCATAGATAAATATTTTGGAAAAAAACTATGTTATAAATTTTTATGATCAACATTTTGGATCCTCTTCTAATATCCTTCATTAGGAGAAAAATCATATGAGGAATAACAATACCTAACCCATTAAAAAGTCTAAGAAAATAGCTATTATAAGAAGTTTCCAAAAATGAAAAATTCTATGATCTATACAATGTTTTAAGAATGCTAGGTCTATTTTTCACTTAGAAAATTTAATCTAAAGCTTCTCAAGAAGCTTATCCTTTGATTCTATATCCTTCCCATGAAGGGTGCATATCAAATATTTGATGCTTTCACAATCCATACATTCATAGATAACTCTTTTAGAAAAATTATGTTATAAATTATAATGCTCAATGTTTTGGATCCTCTTCTATGATCCTTCACTAGGAGAAAAATCATACAAGGAACATTAGTACCTAACCCTTTAAAATTTTGAAGTAAAATAGATATTATAAAAAGTTTCCAAAAAGGAAAAAATATATGATCCCTACAACATTTCATAAAAGCTAGGTCTGTTGATCGCTTAACAAATTAAATTTAAAGCTTCTCAAGAAGCTTAGAATTTGAGTATATATCCCTCCCATGAAGGGTGCATATCAAAGATTTGATGATTTCATAGTCCATACATTCACAGATAACTCTTTTGGAAAAACTCTGTTATAAATTTTGATGCTCAATGTTTTGGATCCTCTTCTATGATACTTTTGATAAATGAATAACATACCTAAGTGAATATCAAGCTTAGCTTTCATGAAATATTGTGAGGATCATAGAATTTTTCCCTTTTGTAAAATTTTTATAACAGCTATTTTCCTTCAACTTTTTAAGGGGTTAGGTACTATTATTCCTCACATGATTTTTCTCTTGATGAAGGATTAGAGAAGAGGATCCAAAACATTGAGCATAAAAATTTAAAACATAGTTTTAAAAAAAAAGAGTTATTTATGGATAGTGAAAGCATCAAATATTTGATATGCATCCTTCATGGGATGTATATATACACAAAGGCTAAGCTTATTGAGAATCTTTGGATTAAATTTGCTAAGTGAATAATAGACCTAGATTTTCTAAAAAATTGTAGGGATTATATAATTTTTCCTTTTTAGAAACTTTTTATAATGGCTATTTTCCTTCTAATTTTTAAGGGTTTAGGTACTATTATTCCTTAGATAATTTTTCTCATGATGAAGGATCACAAAAGAGTATCTAAAACATTGAGCATCATAATTTATAACGCAGTTCTTCCAAAAGAGTTATTTGTGAATGTATGGACTGTGAAAGCATCAAATCTTTGATATGCACCCTTAATGGGAGGGATATATACTCAAAGTCTAAGCTTTTTGATAAGCTTTAGATTAAATTTGCTAAGTGAATGGTAGACCTAGCTTTTTTGAAACATTGCAGGGATCATAAAAATTTTCCTTTTTGGAAAGTTTTTATAACTATTTTCCTTCAACTTTTTAAGGGGTTAGGTACTATTGTTCCTCATATGATTTTTCTCCTAATTAAAGATCACAAAAGAGGATCCAAAACATTGAGAATTAGAATTTATAAGATAGTTTTTCTAAAAGAATTATTTATGAATGTATGGACTATGAAAGCATAAAATATTTGATATGCACCCTTCATGGGAGGGATATACACTCAAAGGCTAAGCTTCTTAAGAAGCCTCAGATTAAATTTTCTATGTGAGTAGTAGACCTAGCTTTCCTAAAATGTTGTAGGGATCATAGAATTTTTACATTTTGAAACATTTTATAATAGTTATTTTCCTTTTAATTTTTAAGGGGCTAGGTACTATTGTTCCTCATATGATTTTTCTCCTGGTAAAGGATCATAAGAGAGGATTTGAAATGTTGACAGTCAAAATTTATAACATAGTTTTTCCAAAAGAGTAATATGTGAATGTATGGATTGTGAAAGCATTAAATGTTTGATATGCACCCTTCATGGGAGGGATGTATACTTAGAGGCTAAGTTTATTGAGAAGCTTTGGATTAAATTTTCTAAGTGAACGATAGACCTAGCTTTACTAAAACATTACAGAGATCATATAATTTTTCCTTTTTAGAAACCTTTTATAACAGATATTTTCCTTTGATATTTTAAGGGGTTAGGTATTATTGTTCCTCATATGATTTTTCTCTTGATGAAGGATCACAGAAGAGGATCTGAAACATTGAGCATCATAATTTATAACATAATTTTTCAAAAAGAGTTATCTGTGAATGTCTGAACTGTGAAAACATTAAATCTTTGATATGTACCCTTTAAGGTATGGATGTATACTCAAAGTATAATCCTATTGAAAAGATTCATATTAATTTTTCTAAGCAAACAACAGACCTAGCTTTCTTGAAATGTTGTAGGGATCATAGAATTTTTCCTTTTTGGAAAATTTTTACAACAGTTATTTTCCTCTAACTTTTTAATGGGTTAGGTACTATTGTTCCTCATATGATTTTTCTCCTGATGAAGGATCACAAAAGAGGATCTGAAACTTTGAACATAAAAATTTATAGCATAGTTTTTACAAAAGAGTTATTTATGAATGTATGGATTGTGAAAGCTTCAAATATTTTATATGCACCCTTCATGGGAGGGATATATACTCAAAGGCTAAGCTTATTGAGAAGATTCAGATTAAATTTGCTAAGTGAACATGTTGCATGGATCATATAAGTTTTCCTTTTTATAAAACTTTTATAATAGATATTTTCCTTCAACTTTTTAATTGGTTAGGTATTATTGTTCCTCATATGATTTTTCTCCTGATGAAGGATCATAAAAGAGGATCCGAATTGTTGAGCATCAAAATTTATATCACTTTTTTTTCAAAAGAGTTATTAATGAATGTATGGACTTTGAAAGCATCAAATCTTTTATATTTACCCTTCATGGGATGGATATATACTAAAAGGCTAAGCTTCTTGAGAAGAATCATATTAAATTTTCTAAGTGAACAATAAACCTAGCTTTCATTAAATGTTGTAGGGATCATAGAATTTTTCATTTTTGGAAATTTTTTATAATAGATATTTTCCTTCAAAATTTTAAGGGGTTAGGTACTAGTATTCCTCATATGATTTTTTTCTTGATGAAGGATCACATAAGAGTATTCAAAATGTTGAACATCAAAATTTATAACATAGTTTTTCCAAAAGAGGTATATGTGGGTTTAGATATTGATACAATGTTTTGTTTTGGGTCATATGTCATTTACAAATCACAAATTTCAAATTTCAAATAACACACATCACAATTTCAAATAATATAAAAAAGGTTTGAAAATTCAATCATCGATACATATTATGGGGGGGCATATGATAGGTATATGTACCCATATTACAAGGAACAAGTTACATATTCATAAATTTAGGTAAATAATTCATATTCACATACAATATTAAAATAATATTACAAAATTTTAATCTATATAAAATTACATATTTTACATTTATCAAAAAGTGGGCATGATACAAACTCATGTACAGTATACCAATTATCAAAATTCAAGGGGGTATGATACAAATTCATGTCATATCTTTAGTACTATTTTATGTTTATGGTCATGGTAGTGGCATGGATGTCATCCACTCTATTTTTATCATGCATACATGAACTAAGGAGCAAAATGACAATTGAATATAAAAACCATCTATAGTGGTTGATTCATTTAAAGTGCATAGTGCATAACTTTATAAATTATGTGCCCTCTCATACTATACCCTATGAATCCATTATGGATTCCAACCCATTTTTTATTGGGGTTACAAATACCAAAAACACAAATTGAGGTTTTTTTTCCTCGGTGGTGTTATTTTCTATACATGTACAATCAAAATTGGGGCTTCATTACCCTCAATTCTCCAGTTTTCAATATAAAAAAAATTTATCCAACATCATAGTTATTAGAGTCAACACATTGGGGTTTATACAACCCTAAATGGTTTTAATCATCACATTTATCACTTAATATCTTATCCATTTCCATATTCAAGAAATGAATAGACACTACAAGTTCCCTCTTTCCCTTCATAGTCATTGGATCAAATCTTGATTGTTGGCATTATGATTTCTCTATGGCACACATACAAGTTAGTTGTTCCTTGAAAAATATTTTTAATATTTCATTTATGTTTATATATTTTATTACACTCAGATAGTGATCATTTATAATTTCATGCATATTCTTTTGTAGGAACACTTTAGACCATTATGCACATGACAAGTCTACACAATAATCATCTACAAAAGTTTGCATTCTCTTTTTCCCTTTTATCTAATATTTGTAGTTTTACTAAAATTTTAGATTATGTTGATACATAAATTAAAATTTAAGCTAAAATAGTGTACTTGTGACCATTCCTTTGCACACTTATCTCTGGAATTATCCTAGGGCATGTTTGATCACTTTTGACCACCTTACATGCAGAAGACTCACTCTCATAATTTGATTGATGACCCAAAAATATACTTATCCATCATGTTATTATCCTCAACCATCATTAAGGCTATGATAGACCTTTAACACCATGATTTGTCCCCATTGGATAATAATTTCCTATTGGATAGGATCACACCTCTCTATTGTCCAATCCCCATCTCTAATCTCTCATAAAATAATAACTAATTTTCAAAATTCAAAGTTATGAAAAGGTTGGCCTATGACCATAGTAATCCCAATTCGAAGGAATTTCAAATATATGACTATATAAACACATTTTAAACCATTTCTCACATAAGAAGATTCCACACTAAAAAAAACCAAAATTCTAATTGCACATTTTGAGCAAATCACCTATTTTTCCTAATTCTGATCACATACACCCCTAGTAGCTTAGAGCTAAATTCTAAATACATATCCAAGGTCACAAGTCATAGTTAAGTAACTTAATCACACCAATATTTCACTAGTATCTAGCACATTGCACTAGTTATTCACATACCACCATAGCATGGGAGAACTACATGAAGTTTGATCCCTTTTTAGAGCATTGGTATGTAATAGTGATCAACACATGGGGTGTTGAGCTCATGCCCAACTTCAAATATTGACCCATTTTCTCCCATTGATTTGAATTGGTCTTCACATGTCAAGGAGCTATGGTTTTAAAGTAAATATAGTCATACATTTGTCTTTATAGCTAATCAAAATCTCTTACATAGAACATTGTACATACAAATGAAGGCAAATAGAACCTAGAATCCCTAGATCCTCATTTTTGGTTAGACATGTTCAGTCTCATAAAGGATAGGAGTGTTCCCCCTCTCCTATCCAACTTAGGTCACTATTGTCTAGGGCTAATTTCAGCCACACATCTAGTTTCACAATCACCAGACGCAACCACCCTACTAGTTTTAACCTCTGATTCATCCTAAAACATTGTTTTCCAACTAAGTTATAGTTTTATATTGTACTTTCCTTATTTAGTAAGTTTCTAGATTCAACAAGTTTCAAACTAGTTAAAACTTGATATTTTTAGTATTATTATTCTTGATTTTTCATAGTAGTTTATCACATAGGGTAATCTACATATTGTTATGTTTTCCCATATTTGATAAAACATATTGGTGAACCCACTTATTATCAAATATTATAAACTCTATCTTGTCATTAGTGTTTCCTTCTATTTTTTCCTTCCTAGGGTTTTAAATTCAATGTTATTTTTATTATCAAGTTGGAGTGTGTGATAGATTTTATATGTCTCTCCTCTCTTGTTATCTTTTTAGTCTTTAACAAATTTAAAATGGATAAAAAATAATCTCTTCCTCTTCCTAACTGTCAATTTGTGATAGTTATTTTCCTTCTAACTAGTTTCATGTTGTCACTATCCCAAGAGGTAATGTATCCCATCTTATAGTTCCAAAAGAAGGTAACCACCATATCCTTACCCAAACCCCTCCACCTCCCACATCTCCTCTTAAGGGTGTATGTATGCATTTCCAATCCAAATCCCTTAGATTTTATGTTTGTGAGGCTCTAAAAGATCAAAACATCATTATGGTCAAGTTAATAATAGATTTTCAAAATTGAAATTAGTGTTTTAGTGAAAATATCACATTATTGGAAAATCAGATCACATATGTAAAACATCCAAAGTATGCTAGTTTCAATCATGTATTTGTATCTTCATCTAGACATGCTATTCATAATAATATTTCATATCAAAATGAGAAACTAAAATATAATACATCTAAAATAAGTGATTTAAAAAGTATGAAAATAGATAAAAGAGTTAAAGTGAGATTCTAAGGTCAATGCATCAAAATAAGTTCATAAAACTACCTCTTATACATCCTTGAATGAGATAAAAATATTATTGTGCATACCATAAAATGCATGGGCATCATACAAATCATTACTTGGATTTGAAGTAGAAAATACAAAAGATACCACAAAATAGTGGTGATCTTATCATTTATACATCACTAGAGCAACCCACTCACCTTATGAGTGCATCTCCAAAATCACAAGTGAAAAAATTATAATTAGTACAAAAATGGATACCAAATGACAATTTAAAGTAAGAAAAAGTTCAAAAATTACAATTAAAACAAGAAAATATTAAACAAGTTAAGTTATAGAAAGTAATAGTACAAAAGAAACAAGATGAAAATGAGTAATTACACAAGGAATGTATTGAAAAAGGTAATGTTACAAAAAGATAAATCACATAAGTTGTAAAATAAAAATGGCAAGAAAAAAAGCATTCGTAAACAAGGGTTTATAAAAAAAAATCAAAATCATGAAATACCTAAAAAGATATAGTTTTAAATGTGGTTACAAAGAGGAAAACTACAAGAATTTCCTCATACCAAGAACCTTTCACTATCACTTCTTACATAGATGTCAAGTAACTTATAGATATCAAGGTGAAGGAATATCAATAAATCAATTTGTGTTCTATATCATTTATTACATCTCTTGGAAATAAGGATCAACACTTGGATAAAAGTATTGCATCTGTAACATGTATTGGATCAATCAAGTTAAGAGTTTATTTGTCCTCAAAAGAGTGGAATCTTAATTTTTATGTTATTTCAAATTTAAGTGCCTACAATTTTGTGCTTGGAGGATCATGTTTAAAATCAATAGAAAAAATGATTGATAAAAGTAAATGTTATATATCATTTGATCATGAAGGCAAGGTCAAATCATTTTCCAAAGAGGAACATCTTTAGAGAAAAATAATACAATATGAATCATACTTTCAAGTAGCATACAATCAGATACAAGTAATGGCATATCAGTATAGGCACATGACACAATACATATTGTAAAAGAGAGATTGAGAAAGTCAATACCAAAATATGGGGTAGTTACTTTTACATATCCAAATACAATAAAATACAAGAGTGAAATTTCATAAGTTCCAAATCCATATGATGATGATTATAACAATATAGATTGGTATGATCCTAATGATGTTGATTATATAGAATATGAATATGGAAATGATATAGAATTTACATAGTTACATGATCCTCTTGATTCACCAGAAATCACCATTCCTTTGTTTAGTACAAGATATATTGATGGTAGTACTCTTAAGGGACTCATCATTTAGTATCCTTCTCCCTAATTCTCAATTCATATATATATATATATATATATATAAGAATAGTAAAATATTCTATAAAATACCAAAAATAAAGATCTATGCACGATTATACATACTTTGTCATACATCAATTCATTTATACACAATTATTCAGTACTTATTTTACCCAGTTTTATATCATATATGCTTCACCACTATAAATTATTGACTATAGAATACTAGTTATAGACCCAGTTGTAGGTGATATGACCATTACACATTCAAAAATTGTAATCATATAGTAGCACCCTATTAGATAGGAGTGCCCTGCTCTAGTGTCCTTCACCCTATTATTATCCCAATGATATTAGACTATCATTACTTAGTTTTAGACCATTAAAAGGCCTTATACAACTATTACATTCATCAAATATTTCATTGGGGGCATCCTATGCATAGGTTTTTATCCTTAATTAGCTACCTATTTTACTCATAGATTAGTTATTTACATAACAGTACATCTTTTTATATTTATCACTCACTAACATATTGATATACTACTAGTTATCTAAAGTACTAAATCTACTCATGTTACAGCTTAACTCTTGTTGATCAATCACACATCATCATGAATTCTTTTCATGTTGATTTCCTAGCTTTGTGACTTGTATGCACTATCTCTTTGCCATTGAAGACATTTAAATGTGTCTTTTGCATGTGGTTATAAGGCTTTGTTCTTTGTTTCTATGAATGTGAGTACATTTGAATATGTCTTCATGTTTGTATTCTATGTGTATGTAGAAATTTTAACATTTATTTGTGTGTGGCTCTAAGCCTTCATCATTTATTTCTATGCATGTGAGGATTGAACATGTCCTTGTATGTGTAATTTATGCATGCATGGACATTTGAACATGTCCATATGCATGCTTCTATTTGAGTGAGTGAAATTTGAACATGCCCCTTATATGTGACACCTTGGCCTTTTATTGAGCGTTTTATGTGATTTAAGAGTACCCTTTTTTTGTGTGTCATGATATTGACACTTGATTTCTTGTTAATTAGTTTTAGATGCCATGAGGGAGCTCATGCATCTCTAAATCCATTTTGATGCCATTATGGATATCATGCATTCCTTCTCGAGTAGTTCTATTCAATGCCATATACTCATTTTGATCAATTATTTGCGTGCTTAATTGTTAACATCTATCTAAACACTCTTAATATGAATGCTTATTCCCAAATACTTATAAAATTATTACTATGCTCAGTTATCTATATGATGATTCCATGCTTATTGATGTTTTCAACATTACTCATATTTACATATTTTTGTCATAATAATCTATCACATAACTTTTTAATTTTGAGTTGAGCTATTGCACAAGCTTAATAATTCACATCACAAGAGGTGGAATGCATACATTTTTATATTAGAGAATATATTCAAAGATTAGTACACAAATATAATTTTATAGGTATTACACAGATGATATAACTGTAATGTTACTAAATACACATAAAGTAATTTTGGACAAGAATGCTCTATTGGATAAGAGAGCATTGCTCTAGTGTCCATCACCCCCTATTGTCCAAATGCCTAAAAAACCACTTCCATAACTTATCATAATCTTAGTTTACCCAAAGTAATATGCAACAATTTTACATTCTCATTTTTTATAATTACTTAATTTTATCTTAGATTTACTCAGTTTGCGGGCATCATGCATGGTAGGTTATTCCAAGTTTATTACATAGGTTTTATCAAAATCATAATTTTTATTTACTTAGTCTCAAAATTTACATATGCACCAGATATCTGATTGAGGGCATCTGCATGGTGCATGGATTCCTTATTACTCAATTTTTCACTAGTTTCATATATGGAAGTACAATCCATGTCATTCTCCATGATGTGTACAGTAGACCCAGAATATACTCATGTTTTGCACTAGTTTTGTGGCATTTTTTCACTAGAATTGAACCTTGTTCTATCTGTAGTGGTTGGTTCATTATTTGTACCAATTTTTGCACCAGTATTTACACTAATTTTTACACCAAAATAATTTTTTAGGATTCATATGGGGATTACAAATTACTTCACTACTCTAGGTATATAATGATGGATTCAAACATACCTTAAGTTCTTAATCACACTTACCTATTTATGAGGATTTGTGCATACATAGTCCAATCCAAGCTATTCAATGCAAATAAAATCTCCAAGGGTCCTACCCTCTACAATCACTAGTTTTTATACCAAGAAAACACAACAATTCATGTAGCCAATTAGGGGTATTAGTTCATTCTCATTATCTATTTTATTTTATTTTTATTTTTTATATTCATCTTAATTAAAGACTTATATTACATATTTTTCACTGCAAGTTTGCATGTAGCATAGTTCAGCGTTATAGCCTACATTCAAGACTACACTTCACAGGCAAAATCAGGTACTCACTTTTCATTTTAACTGATTACTTTCAATTCACTACATTAATTTAATAAAAGGGGGAGGTGTAGAAACATTAATTAATAGTTAACCTAAAATAGTGAACTTGTGATCACTCCCTTACACACTTAGATCTAGACCTATCCAAGGGCCCTTTTGATCATTTTTAACCACCTTACGCATAGAAGTCTCACTCTTCTAACCTAACTAAGACCTTAGAATATAATTATCCATTATATTATTATCCTTAAGAATCATTTAGGCCATGCCAAACCCTTAACTTTATTTTGTATTCCCATTGGAAAACAAATCCCTATTGGACAGGAATGCCCTACATTTTTGTCAAATCCCCTTTTCTTGTCCTCATACCAAATAAAAGCTAATTTATAAAATTTAAAGTTATGAAAAGGTTGTCATATGATCCTATTAAACCTCATTTGAAGTAATTTCAAATATATGAGTATATAAACACATTTCAAACCCTTTTACACATGAGGATTTCAAATGAAAAAGAACCAAAATTCTAATTACACATTGAGATAAAATCACCTATTTTTTTTAATTCTAATTACATACAACCCTAATATCCCATATCTAAATTCTAAATACATCTCCAAGTCACAAGTCATGGTTAAGGCACTTAATCACACCAATATCTAACACATTGCACTATTTATTTACACACCACCATAGTATGGGAGAACTACATAAAGATCAATTCATCTTCAGAGTATTGGTATGTAGGTAGTGCTTAACACATGAGGTGTTTAGGTCAAACCCAACTTTAACCGTTGACCCCTTTTTCTTCCATTAATTTGCATTAATCTTCACATGTCAAGGATTTATGGTTTTGAAGGAAAAATAATCATATAGTGGTTTATGCATCTGATCAAAAGCTCATAAATGAAACATAGAACATATAGACAAAGGCGAATAAAACCTAGAAACCCTAGATACTTACTGTCTATTGGCTATGGCCAATTTTATAGAGGATAGGAGCACTCCCTTTCTCTTATCTAGCTTAGGGAAATGTTATCCAATGATCATTTTAGTCACAAATCTAGTTTCATAGTCACCAAACCCAACCACCATGCCATTTTTAACCTTTGATTCATCTCACAACATTATTTTATAGTTAAGTTATATTTTTGTATTTCACTTTCCTTATTTATCAAATTTTAAATAAATGAATGCTTGATATTTGTATTATTATTATTATTCCTTATTTTGCATAGTGTGATCTAGGAATTTGACTCAAGAGAGGATGATTAGTATGGTGTTAGTTCCAAAATGAAAACAAAATGAAAAAAATTGCATTAATAGTATAACATTTCTAGGCCTAGATACTAGGGAGAGCTTAGTTTTAAAAAAATGACAAACACAAATAAAAATTAAGGACTAAAACAAAATAATTATGTCACCTTCCTTGGATGCTCCAAATGCCTTTGTAGTGGTGGTTTGCTTGGTTTATGCTCATGAAGTCCTTGGCAATGGAAGCTTGGCTACCTCCATCTCTCCTTGGCACCTTTGGTTGGATTGGAATCAATTTGGCATGGCAACACTAGTTGAAATGGCTTCTTGAAGATATTTTTACATTATAACTTTGCACTAAAATAGCTTAGAAATGATGTTCATGACCTCTCTATTTACATATTTTTGAGATTGATCATAATCAACTTGAACCGTCTATCTCAAGATTGATATGTGTGGTTGAGGATTAATTAAATTTTTGGAATTAAGTTTATAATTATCCTCATCATAAAATTTGAAAAAGGGGTAATTAAGAGGCATGGAGGGCATCATGGAAGGCATTGATGAGGCATGGAGGGCATGAATCCTGATATTTGTGGCATTTATGGCCTAGGGATGTCTTCCCAAACAATGAGGTCACCTGATGATGTAAATATTCAATATTAATTTCTAAAAACAAGTATTAAACAAGTTTCTATGGAATTATTAATTAGTCCTTGAGTTGGGTTAATTAGCTTTTAAGCATGATTAAGCACGTTATGCATAAATTACTTAAATTGATCATAATGCCTTGTTATTGGTCCAAATTTTGACTAGATTAGAATTGGAAGTCACTATCAGATGCATTGGAACTATATTCCCATTTAGGATGTTATCAAAAACAAATAATGAAGGCACATGTCTTGTGCAATATATTTGATAGAAAAGATCAATCCAGAGCACCTAGGTGCAAAATTGACATTTTGACTTGAAATGATCTGATCAAAGTTAGCTAGCCCATAAATTATATTTCCCTATTTAGGGATACCCTAGCCAAAATTGGAACTTGAATATGTCATTTTCATATCATTTAGCATTTTTTAGTGTTTTTAGGCCAAATTATGCATTTTAGGAGAAATTGGTCAAAATCCTGAATGGAGGTTATTGGTGGCCAGATTTAGGTGTCTATAGTTTTCACCTATTTGGGAAGGCATTGTAAGCTTTAAGCATAATAATATCTTCTTAAAGAATGAAAAGGTCCTATATGCCTAAAACTACAATGATGATAAACTAACTGTATGATGCCCCTCAGAGGGAATAGTTGGCACAAGTAGGTTGGCAAACAGTCCCTCGATAAGAAGTGAAATGAGAAGACCAAAGAAAGGAAAGATGATGGGGTGAAAACATAATGATAGTGAAAAAGTATTCAAAATCATTGAGAATGCAAGTGGGATGGTGTGTAATGGTTTGCCTAAAGGTGGTTATAAGCATTTTACCCTGATAGTGGTAATGTGGTATGCTAACACAATGATTTTCCCAAAATTAATTCTAATCATTGAGAAGATGGAGCTACCCTAGTTAGGATAGATAAACAAGATAATAACATGCCCCCTATATAGGTAGAAAAACAAAAGTAGTGACAACATAATGATTTACCTAAAGGTGGTTATAATCATTGAGAAATACAGGTAGGATGGTGTGTAATGATTTTCCCATAGGTGGTTATAATCATTAGACCCTGATTATGGAAAAAATGATAAAATTGGTCGAAGATGATGATAAATTAACACAGAGGGTAATGATGAATTGGAACAACCTACAAGTAGGGAGATGCTCATCTAAACTAATAAAGGTTGAAATTTATTCATGTCTAATTACTCTATTTTGGATATGATTAGGATGGAATTTGGATGTCAGTGCTAAAGAGATGATACCATTACTAAATAGAATTCTTGAAGCTAAGGTTTGTTGTAGCACATGTCGGTAAGCATCATGGTATAGCATCATGAGGACTTGGTTGAAATATTCATGAGGACTGACTACCATAATAGAAAACAATGCACCAATGATATAAACCATGATGACAATGTAAACATATGAATATGGATGGATTCAAGTGTAAGTGTGGGAAAGGAATCACCCGATGAACACACAAACTAAATCATGGAAATAGTGCAAAAAGTAAACAAATATATAGACAAACAAACAATAAAGAAATACTCAATAGAAACCCTATGAACATTTCCCCTAGAAAATAGGTGACAACTTAACAAACAAAGAAAAAGGGGGAATAAAAGAAAAGGAAGGGGGTGGTCGAGTTATCTCCATATGCACTAGGTAAGTGGGCATTGCCTACATAGTTCCATGGATGTAATATCCAATAAAAAACTTTAGGCCAAATGTAGTTCTCGCAGGGAATAGGAAGAATGTGATAACTGAGCAAAATAAATAGAATGGATGTGATATAAGAAGAGAAATGGTCTTGAAAAATGTCAAGTGTGTGAGAGAAAAGGCCAAAAAGGATGGGAAAACTAAATGATAAGTTATTTGCTTGTAACTTAGTAAGGGTTTCCAAAATCCTTAAGGCAAAGAAGTGGTCAATGTTTTTATTCTTTTCTAATAATTTTTTAAATGTTTTTGGAATTTTTTGAAGTATCTCAACTCGATAAATAATTATGAGAAACTAAATGGTTCAAGCTCACAAAATAGTGAGAGCATGGCTTAAGTTGCTCACAAAATGATGTGAGCATGGCGTAGGTTGATCATAAAATAGTGAGAACATGGCTTAGGGTGACTGAGATAACCTTAATAACTATCAAGTGCTACCTACATAGTGCTAGATTAGGACCTTAAGTCACTATAGTTCCACCTTTATAGTGGAGGAATTCAACTAATGTAGCAGTCAATTCAAATAAAATAGGCATAGTTGGTAAAAAGGCATAGTACGACATAGGAAGTGGTGAGTTGGTAAGTCAAGGCTTAATGTTGCCCCTAGTTTTCCCATAGGTAGTTATAACTAGGACACAACAACATAGATCAATGGTACTAATTTTCCCAAAGGTGGTTATAATTAGTAGCAAGATCAGTGGTAAGAAAGAAATAATAAATGAAGGGTGCAACTATCAAAACTTTTATCACACTATCCCAAAATACAATCTCTATCTGAAGTACTAGAACCAACTGATGAAATTGATCAAATACATCAATACTAAAACTATGTAATGAATGGTAAAAACCAAGGTAAAATGGGCTAAGCTTTAAAACATACTAGGCTAATAGAATGGAAGAAAAAAGTAGATATGATGAAGAGAATGGATAATGATGGTATTTGTACAAAGAAGAATAGTAATCAAATGGCATAATTGAAATAGTCCTTATAGATAATACACCTTTGGTGCTCAAGCATAGTACCACTTAAGATGAATAATATTCATCAGCTCAAGAAGTTCATCTCCATCTGGTGTCACTAGCTT
The DNA here is from genome assembly GCA_037957365.1 of Torreya grandis. NCBI lineage: Eukaryota > Viridiplantae > Streptophyta > Pinopsida > Cupressales > Taxaceae > Torreya > Torreya grandis. The sequence goes on along the minus strand of JARHVA010000299.1, from coordinate 1,302,904 downwards.
GTATGCTCTTGAGCCATAATCTACAGTGATGATGAAAGTCCCTATCTAATTTGGTTTGAATTTCCCTTTATTCTTCTTCTCAGTCGTGGTCTTCTTTTGGTTTTCTTTAAGAACAAGATCACCAAGTTTAAATGTTTTATACTTAACACATTGATTATAGTGGCCTTTGAGCTAGTTTTGATATGCTTGAAGATTATTGAGTGTGGCTATGCATTTCTCATCAAGTAGGTCTAGTTCTTGTAGGTAGGCTACTTGATAGTCATGATCATCTAAGACATGCTTGAAAGAGATGCACAGGGAAGGTAACTCAACCTTAATGGGAAGGATGGATTCAATACCATAAATAAGTATGGAGTGGCTCTTATGGGGGTATGATGATTGATACGATATGACCAAATTGTATGGAATATCTATAAGTGTTAATCATGACTAGCATTATTGATAATATTTTTGAGAATATTGATCAAGGAATAATATAGTGGCAAATTTTCATACTTTGGCAAATTTGACATTTTGCCAGTGTATTTTTTAGCGATTTCTGAGCCTTTCCATGGTTTCTTGGTCGCCAAGCTTTGTTGGGTTTACCTAGTTGCCTAGCATTATAATCGCCAAGGCAAATGTTATGTTTTAGTTTCTCCTTGGTAGTATTCACCTTTCACACAACTGACCAAGTAACGCTTAATGTGGAATGTTCGCTGGGTTTTAAGTTTTTGTTTCATGCAGTATGGGAGAATTCGCCATCCTAGTTTCATTTTACTGTGGAGGAGTCGGCTCATTTAACCTTTTTTTTCTGAACCCAAGAGTATATATATAAAATAAACATTCAAGTAGAAGTGTACATTTATAATGGACATATAGTTTCTTATACTTTAAGTTATATTTTATTTATATACTTTCAAGATGTTTGAGAGGGATTTCAGACCGCTAGGAGCTATAATGCAAATTCTAGGTTTTGGAGGATCCTATCATATTTCAGAGTTAGTCAGATTCCAGGCTTTCAGGGTTTCAAACTTAGCCATATTTCAGGGTTTCAAGATTTCAAGGAGACATCATAGGATTATTATTTTTTGTTCGCCAATGTATAATTTTTTTGTGGTTTTAAAATAACACAATTCGCCCAGATTTTACACATTATTTGAGAGACTATGAATGATTCGCCAATGGAGATTATTATTTTTTCTTTGTAAACTATTTTTTTGCCACAAAAAATAATTTTTTTTGTCAGGTGTTTTACACCTTTCGCCAATTTTTTACACCTTTTCTAAAGGAGGGGTTTCTTAAAGTATACCCTGATATTGATAATGGTTTTGTTAGATGCCTTGGCTTGGCCATTACCTTGAGGGTAATATGTTGTATAAAAATGTTATGTGATGTTATATTTAGTACATAACTGGTCTACATCCTTATTCTTGAATGATCCCCCATTATTAGATATAATGTTAGAGGGAATAGCATAGTGGCAAATGAGATGGTTAAAAATGAATTTGGAAATTTGCTTTCCAATCATGTAAGTGAGGGGTATAACTTCAATCCACTTAGTGAAATATTCAGTGGTGGTAAGGATATGTTTATGGCCATCAGATGAAGTGTGGTTAATCTTCCTAATGAGGTTAATTATCCATGTAGAAAATGGCCATGGTGTCAACATTGCTTTCAGAGTTTTTACTGGGGCATGAATTATATTAGCATGCCATTAACATTTGTCACACATTTTTACATATGCAGTGGCATCTACATCTATTATGAGCCAATAATAACTGGTACGCAAGAGATTTTTGGATAAGATAACCCCATTAGAATGAGCTCCACATACTCCTTCGTGAACTTCTCTTAATTCTAGTGTAGACTCTATCAAAGTTAAACAACGAAGTAGAGTTCCATCAAAATTATGACGGTAAAGGGTGGATCCAAGTAGAGTATAATGAGTGGAATGATGAATGAAGGCTTTGGTTTGTTTTTGAGATAGTTTAGGTGGTAGAACTTAGTTATAAAGGTAGTTGTAAAGGTCTAAGTGCCAGATAGAATTAGGACCAATAATATCACAAATCATGACAATAGTTGAAGGTTCATGAGCTGGTGCTGACAAATTCTTGATGAGGAACTGATACTCTCTAGCTTTATCTATTTGTTGAATTAGAGGGCCAATAGTAGCAATGGCATCTACAGTTCTATTACTAGCCCTTGGTATGTGCTCAAATTGAATATTGGCAATTTTTTGCTTAAGTGTGTTGACCATGGCTTTATATGGAACTAGCTTGTCATCTTTATCCTAAAAATGATCTATGACCTAATTTTTGATTAATTGAGAATCACCATAAACTTGAAGATGAGATATGTTTCAATGCACTACTTATCAAAGTCCTGCAACAAGTGCTTCATACTCAACCATGTTGTTTGTACAAGGAAAGTTGATTCTGAATGATTTAGGGATTAGATCCCCCTATGGTGTAATAAACAATAGGTTTTCCCCCGATCCATGTGTAGTAAATTAACCATCAAAATATAGTTTCTATGGCTACTCCTCAAGGGGGGTGTCAATGATGGTCATGATGGATTCATCAAAAAATTGAAATGTGAGTCACTGTTTGTCTATGAGAAGTAATTCAACAAGTTGATCTATAAGAACTTGTCCTTTAATTGCCTTCTAATTGACATAATCTATTTCAAACTCACTAAGAATCATGATCCATTTAGCCATTCTACCTTATAAATCTATTTTAGATAGTAGATACTTGAGTGGATCTAATTTTGAAATGACCATGGTCTTATTATTCAACATGTAATGGCATAATTTTTGAGCTATAAAGACCATGGCCAGGCAAGGTTTTTCAATAGGTACATAGTTATGTTCATATGTAACTAAGGTATGGCTTAGGTAGTATTCATCATGCTATTTTCCATTGTCATCATGTTGAGCCAAGAGTGCCCCCAAAGCATGGTCGGTAGCTGATAGGTATAACAAATTTGGTGTTCCTAGCATAGGAGGTAATAAAATAGGTAGATTAATAAGATAGTCTTTGGATTGTTGAAAATTTGTTTGACAGTGATCATCCTAGTAAAATTCAACTCCCTTCTTCAAAATGTGTGTAAATTGATTGCACTTATCTACTAACTAAGAGATGAAGCATCAAATTGACTAGATCTTACCCTACAAACTACAAAGTTGCTTTAAATTAGTTAGTGGTGGCATATCGGTTATAGCATGGAATTTGGCCAAATAGACTTTAATACCTCATCAAGACATGATAAAGCCAAGTATTTTGCCTAAAGTTACACCAAACACACATTTCTTTAGATTGAGTCTGACTTTATACTCCCATAATCTTTCAAATATCTTGCACAACATTACTAGATGATTAGCCCTAGTTTTGGATTTTCCTAATATGTCATCAACATAGTCTTCAATAATACCATGCATCATATCATGTAATATGATAGTCATGGACCTTTGATATGTAGCTCCAACATTCTTAAGGCTAAATGGCATTACTTGATAATAAAATGTTCCCCATGGAGTGGTGAACACTATTTTATGTTGATCTTCTGATGCTATTCTAATCTAGTTGTATCCTGAAAAGCTATCTATGAGTGAAAGCATTTCATAACCAACTATGGATTCAATGATAATGTTGATATTAGGTAAGGGAATATCATATTTAAGACAAGATTTGTTGATGTTTTGAAAATTAGTAAAAAATTTGATCCCTTCAAGGCTTTTACTAATAGGTACCACATTAGAGATCCATTCTGAGTAGTCAATAGATCAGATACATCCTACTTCTAATATTTTTTCCAACTCTTTCTTTACCAACAAAATAATGCTAATATGCATCTTACATAACTTTTTTTTACCATTTTGGCATCAAGATTAACCAAAAGGTGGTGTAGAACCAAGGTGGGGTCTAAACATGGCATGTCAAAATAGGCCCATGCAAAGATATCCACAAATTCTCTCAATAGAGATGTAAAGATGTCGCATTCTTCCTCAGTGAGGGATGACACTAATTTTATCCATTTTAGGTCTAATGGAGTCTCGAGATTTACCTCTATTATATCTTCAACTAGAAGGGTTGAGTCATCTTCTGGGATAATAGGCAATGACTTGAACTATTAAATTATGTCAGGGTCCTTTGTTAGGAATTGCTCTTCAAATTCTCCTAGGCATGATGAATTTGAGTCCCCTAATGGGAAATCTAGCCATGTAACAAAAATAGTCAAAAATTCTTGAAGAATTTGATCAAATACTTATTATTTCTCAAAGATAAACTTAGTTCCATAGGCAATTTCATCATTGGTGGTCTCCTAGTCTAAATTTAAAGAATAACGAATACCCCCATCTAATGGTGCCTAAAATAGGTTTTCACCACTAGACTGGCCTTTATATTTACTTTTTCCCTAGTCAAAAAGCACCTCAAAGAGGTTTTCACTTTGGGACCTCAATGTCTTACTTATTTTTTTTTGGCTAAGGGTGTTCACTCACTCTCCAAAATAGGCTGCAAGATCCAATATGATTGAGAATCTTGATTTGTGATCTCCCAACAAAATGTTGTCTCTAAGGCCTAAAAATTCATAAAATGCCTCATCATTCTAGAACTCATTAATTGATAAACGAGATTCTTGTTAGTCCTAATCTATCAGTTGGGGATAATATAATGGGAAAAGGTTGTGATGAATGGCCAAGGTAAGGGTACAAATGGCATTGTTATCAAACATGTTAGTTTTAGATAGGTTATCAAAGGTGAGGCTATGATCAAACTCTGCTTCACTATCAACATCATCATCACTACTCATTGGTGATGGAGTTTAAATAAGATATGTGGGGTCACCCCCATATGATTTAAATCCAAGTCCATAAGGTCTTTAATACTTAGTAATGGAAATTGGCTTGATGGTTCCTTGTTGATTCAGAATGAGGCCTCTTCCTTCATAATTATGATGCTCTATGATCCTATTGGGAATAGGATACTTTGAATTTTTGTAAAAATCAACTTGGTTGTCATTGTATAACCATGATTCATCCCCTTCAAGAGGATCAAGTTCTAGGCCAAATGTTGTTATAAATGTGATAGGTCCCTTATCTTTGTTCTTTTTTTGCCAATGCATATGGGGGTGACTTTAGGTCACCCAAAGGTTTTCATATTCTGAGGAAGATTGGTGATATGAAATGTATCATGGCTGACATACTCTCCTGAACCATTATCATAAATGGTGAAATTATTAGAAGCTTCAGGAGGTGGCATGTGGGAAATGGAATCTAAGGTATTATGATCTATGAAATTATTTGGTGAAAGATCAATAAGTATAGCCTTTCCTTTATCCTGCTTGGAACTTGCATTCATGTTGTACTGATAATTGTAGCTTTGAAATTTAGCTTCAAGATGCTTGCAGTGTTCATATGGGTGTAAATCTCTTGGAATATTAACTTCTATCCTTAAGTGGGAAAACTTGATACATTGGTACAGCATTGACAAGACTACATGAATCTCATGTAACCAAGGCCTTCCTAGAAGAATATTGTATGATAACTCAAGATAAAACACATGGAAAAGTGTATCATGGGTCAAAGGCCCAATGATAACTAGAAAAATAATGGTGCCTTGTGATTCTCTTTCTTGATTATCATAGGCTTTGATGGTTATTATTTTTGGCTAAAGATTTACCATTGTGTACCCAAGTAGCTTGATGAGCTTTAGAGACACTATGTTGAGGCTAGATCCATTGTTTATAGGGACATGTTTTAATTTATGCCATCTGATATAAACTTTATAATGGATTATTATAGAGTGGGCCAAGGGAAGACATCATTTTGGTTGAATGTGAATTGTTGGATTGGAGCTAGGTGTCCAACCAAAGCTTGAATTTATCAGGGGATATGTCACTAGCAACAATAGATTGGGTTAAAAAACTCATTCAAGATGTTCTTGTGGATTATTGATGTTTATAGAAAATCTAAAATAGAAATTTATGCTAGTGTCTTCTATAATTGTTCCACAATATCAAATTTCTTATCTTGGTCAGTAGTGAATGGTTTATTATAAGGCTAAATGGTTGGTTGGATGATAGGCAAAGTGGTGGATGGTTATGGGCTTGGGATAGTAATTTTTGACCTTTAAGTTATGATTTCATATTCAAGATTAAATACTAGACCATTATTTCTAAAAAATGTTTGGAATGGTGTGGGACCAGACAAGACAAGTCTTAGTTACCAGTGTACTTGTATGTGGTCACGTGGTAAGGATGGGTTATTGATATAAGGTCTAAAGGGGGAAGTCCAAGTTTTTTAGTTTGCCTACATGCACTCCCATGTCAAAGAAGTATTATCCATGTAATTTGGTTTAATGTTTTTGTTTAGCAATGGTCTAGGCTGATTAGTGCTTGGTCTAGGATTAATAGAAATGGTATTACTGCTACCCCTTGCAATATGACCTACAACCCTATTGCAGTCATGTACAATTACATGGTAGGTTTGTTGGTTGTTGTCATTATGACCTTGTTTGTTTCCATTATTCTATCATTGTGGGTTTTACTATTGATTTTATTGATTATGGTAGTTTGGCCTTTGATTTTGATACTATTGATTTTGGTGCTATACTAGCTGCTATTGTTGTTATTACTGATTATTTTGTTATTGTTGATTGTTATGTCGAGGAAAGGGGTTTTGATAAATCCCAAGAGTTTTATTGGAAGTGGAAGCACCACTATCCAATTTTATCTCCCCATTCTCTAAAATTTTCATAGATTATGCCTATTGACCCGATGATAGTCATAGAATTCATTTTCACATTACTAATCAGGATGAGGAATACCTTGCAGATAATGCTTTTGAATAGGCCAACTAATCAGATTAATAATATCAAGCTTGAAAAATATAGACTCAATAGGTTCTCCTAGGTCACTAAAGATATGAGGTGCAGGGAAAGTTCTCTTAAGAGGACGGGTTTTTAATGGTAAAGGCTACTATATTTGTTGTGTAGGTCTTAGTTGTTGTGCTTATGGAATTGGTTTTAGAGTTTGATAAGTAGGAGTAAGCTAAAAAAGTGGTGAATATGATATTTTCACCATTTGGACATGACAAGATTTATTTACTCCATTTTCCACAATATTCCTATTATGGCTGAGTTACTTTAGTATTTCATGGTTATTGGCATGTGTCGATTGTGATGTTGGCACTTGAATGGGATGTTGGTCATTTCCTTGATTGGTACTTTAATCTTAATTAGTTGAATTAAGCTTAATTACTCTTGTATTGATGAGTTTACACTCTATCAACAAACCTTTATCAATGATTTATTTAAAAGTATGCACACATTGTAGTTCCAAATGATAACCTATCTCACTATGCAAATTTTTGCTAAACACAACAACTAATTATTTATCCAATAAATTGTGGGTAAAATAGCTTACAAGGGCTCTCCATCACTGTAAATAACTTACAAAACTCTCACCAACTTTTTTATTTGCTTGCATTAAATCCACTAATGAAATCTCATGCTCAAGATTATAGGAAAAGTGTTGCACAAACTTATCAAAAAGATCATCAAAATCCATTACTAAATTTTTGGGAAACTTTAAAAGCCACTCCAAGGCTTGTCTAGCCAAGTTATTTGGAAATAATAGCAAAATTTAAATGTCACTATATGCCACTGGTTGACATGCAACAAATAATTTGGTCAAATGAACCTGAGGGTCACCTTCCCCTTTGTATTTGTCAAATTTTGGTGGTCTATATCCTAGAGAAAATGGTATCTATAAATATTCCATGTTGAATGGGTAGGAACACATCTCATCTAATTTGTAATTTTTAATTTTTTTACCATCTTGAATGGTAGTAATTGTATCCTTCATCTATTACAATTCTAAGGATAGGAAACTGGAAGGAACATTGGTTTAAAGGAGAGTATTGGTTTGGGTAGATGGTTGGGAGGTCACAAGTGGGACATTTTGACTAGGGTATGATGGAGATACCAATTGGGGTACATTGGTTTGGTTGGGAAATGGACTAATAATACGTATATGTGGATTAGGATGTACAAATAATTTCACAATTAGTTGTGTGATATTCTAGTTTGGGTTGGTGATAAATTTTTGACTTGGAAGATTTTGTGGTTGGGACAGAGGGATATAACTATACTATGCCTACTGTGGTTGAAAAAGGACATGATACTGACTAATCAAACCTTTCTATTGAGTGGGAACTTGTGGACTAAGACCATGTCTCTAGATTTGTGGCACATTTTGAACCAATGGTTGTCTAGTAGGTACCTAAAAAACATGGGGACCTCCTTATTGCATGAATCCCTAAGAGGAAGTGAAAGTAGGTTACAGATTTGGCATCTATCACTGACCAATATTTGCACATTGTTAACCAGTCATTGCTTGGTTTTGGATTGGCATATTAGTCTATGACTAAAGAGGTATGTTCATTATTACTTGGAGAGGTGGAACATTAGTTTCCCCTAATTGAGGTGGTAATGTATTTGTCCTTTGTTGCATTGATACACTAGATTATACCTATTGTTGTGGCATACTACTTGTTATCTATTGAGGAGGAGTAGGATTCATCACATTTTATCATTGAGGCATGACATTGGTCATTATTTGATTACTTAATCTTGTAGGTTGTACACTTAAGGAAGCAACTGGATGAGGTTGGGGTGTAGAAACTTCTATTCCCTAGTATGATGATCCACTCATGGGATGAACTATAGGCACATGTTGTTGGCTAGTTTTTTTTGTTAGTACCACTTTGATCAAGATTGGATGTTATTTGTACATTGTCCACTATGTTTGGCTCATTATTCTATGTTGAGGTTGAAGATACTTATTCAATAATGGGCATATGCATCAAGTTATCTATCAAAGCAGTTTGTATGAATGGGTTGGAACTTAAATTCTCTTACCCAGTTAACTATATCAACACTCCTATTGAAGTAAATAGGTCAATGAGAGGCTTACTCACCATGTTCATCTAATTGAAATCATGTGCTAGATTTAGGTAGGTTTGATATACTATCTACATTTGGTTAAAGTGATCTTCCATGATTTTTTTCCTCAATTAGATATATTAGGATCTTGGTACATTGTTTATAATATAGCCATAGGATTTCTAGAAGAAGCTTGTTGATCGTAAATGATATTGTGGGGTAATCTTACTAGACTTGGTAAATTTTCATTAGGAAATTCTGTTGGAAACATGGCCCCTACCTCTATAGATCTAACCAAAATCTCATATTTATTCTCTAATAAATGTCACTCAAACAAAAATGGATCATACGTGGAAGCCATATTAGTAGAATATGACTATTGAAGTACTGGCTCATCCACTATGGGTATTGTATCTAGGTATTGTACAGTTTTGTCTTGGTCTTTTTCTAAATAAGGTGGTGTGTGAACTAGATAGTTAGCCAATGGATCTTGGCTTTGTGCCCCTGATTGAGTATTATAAGAGGGATAAGAATCTATCTAATAATAAATATTATCTACATAGGGGTCTTGCACCATTTCTTCTTATGACACCACATTACTAATCCCCAGATTGTACATGAGTCCACTACAAGTGTAGGAGTACATGTTGGGATCCATAGTAAATGTTGTTGTGATAAAAGGTTAAAGAGTTCTACAAAATCTAAAAATGATAATGTCTAAAATAGATGATATTCCAACTTGGTCTAAATTCATCAAAAGGATAAAAAGGTTTATGCAAATTTTTGTGAGGAAACAAGCTAGCATGAAGTATCTAATGTTTCACTATTCACACAAAGATAAACAAGTAAATGGATAAAAAATCAAAATGACAAACTCTAAGGTCAAAGTGTTTCAAATCAATCTAATCTATGAATTTAAAAGTTTCTAGGTCTTTTGGCAAAATTCAATGTCAAAATCTAGGCTCAAATAGTTCATGCACTTAGACTCTTGGCCAAATGGCATCAAAATCTAGACATTGACATAGATCAAAGTTTTAATCTAACGGATTTGAAACACTTTTAATAAACACTAGGCATTTGATTCTTGGATATGAAATTGATCAACTAATTATAAGGTATGAAACAAAATGCACTTTAGAAACAGTTTATTTTCTCATAAAAAATGGTATAAAACTTGGTTCTTTTGACAAACAAGCTAGACAAAAGTGAATAGTATAACTATTTTAGATAAAATATCATAAAAGTACACTTAGATTGGTCTAAAAATGTAGGAAAAAATTTGAACCCTATGCAAGAGGTTATATGAAACAATATTTGAAATGTTTTGGGCAGCATAACGATGTTATACTACCTAAAAGGTGTGACAAAAAGGTTTGTTTCAAAAACTCTCTAAGGCAAAGATATTTTCCTACAATTTTGACAGCATAACATTACTTTTCTTGATTCAAAATGTTGTGGTGCATAGAATTAAAGTGTAAGTGTTTAGCAAAAAATGGATTAAATATATCAAATTATGATAATGATATGAGTCTTAAATGGCCTTCAACCCAAATTGGAAATTAAACCTAATTTCCCTCAATTTTAGTGCAAATGGTCAACCCACTTAACACATCAACCCTATGAACTTATAAAGGTGCAATTTTGAATTTAAATTATAAGTGAAGGACATAAACAACTTTGGTAAAGGTCTAGAATCAATTAGGTAACATAACTAAACCAAAGTCGATGATATGTCTCTCAATCTTTTGATGAACTTTTAAAGAAGGCAAATTGATGGTCTCACATGGGCAACATAACACCTCTTTATTCAAACTGACTAACCAATGACAAGACCAACTAATGAATTGATCTTAGATTGTAAACTAACAAGTTTTCTTGGTATTATTGGAATCAATCAATATATGTCATTTGAGAGGATTTTAAGTATTCATCCAAAAGTAAATGCACATTATATAGTAGGGTTTTTACACCCCCCCCTCTCTCAAATGACAGTACTGCAATATGGAATTTGAGGTGCACCTTGCACCAAAAATACTTTTGTAGCAAGTGGGGATTTGTCTAAAATCTAACAAGTTTTTGAATGATCTAGGGGAATCAATTACACAATGACTTTCATGCCAAATAATGCAAAATAAAATCATAGATTTTGGGTCTATATCACTTGGCTTGTTGCAAAAAGGTTTAGTCCTTTTTGCAACCACTATATATTATTGTTCACTCAGTGTAGTGTGATGTCCAAAGTGCCACTACACCCCATGTGAAAATCCAATTAGGAGCCAAATGAGGTCAATGTTGGGAGGTGAAACCCTGGGTCAAAATGTTCCCTAAAAGCCCCCCTTACAAGCCAAGTTTACATAAAAATTAAGAAATCATGAAAGTAGAAAGACTTTAGGGTCATTTTTAAGGTCACCCAAACTTTGCTAAGTTTTTGGGGAGTGATTTAGATGAATTTATTTCTAAACCTTAGACTAGGCTACTTTCAATAGGAATGGCACTTTCGATTCCAAGGGTTCCCTAAAGGGGACAAATGGAAGAGCATACATGCAACATCCCTTTTTTTGCCAAACAAAATTTAATCTAAACAACTAAGTAAATACAAAAATCTTTAAAAAGGTGAGTTCATTTTTAATCCCAAAGGTAAAGTGAGTTGGTGTTCATTTGACCCTTGGTCTTAGTTGTAAATTTGAAAAACATTCACCATAAACATCTAAATTCTTTTGTTAAACACCAAAACAAGGTTCCTAATTGATTTTTAAACAAGTAAAAGGTGATCCAAAACATGTTTTTAGAAAATGTCAAGCTTGATCTTGAAGAAAATATGTTATCATGTCAATTATCTTTGAAGCTCTTTTTGGTTCAAAACAATAAACTTTAGAAAAAGAGCTCTCGGGTCTATGTTTTAAGAAAAACACACTGACTAACATTGATTTATATAACCAATGACGGTTATATTTTCTAACCAATGTCATTTATCTAACCAACATCGGTTATATAAATGTGACCAATGGTAGGTATAAAATTGATGTCAATTTCACTTACCAATGTTAGTTAAGATATGCAATCGATGTCGGTCTTACTTGCTAACATCGGTTATTGTGTAAAACTATGGCAAACAAAAATAGAAAAATAAAGTTAGAAAATTAATTTGCAAGTGTTTTAAAGGACAAAATGAATATTTTAAAGTTGAAAAATGATCTTCTTCAGGTTTGAGATGCATCTTATACCATCATGCATGCCATAATGTGATCTAGGAATTTTACTCAAGAGAGGATGGTTAGTATGGTGTTAGCTCCAAAATGAAAACAAAATGAAAAAACACACTAATATCATAACATCTCTAGGCTTAGACACTAGGGAGATCTTAGTTAACAAAAAAAATGACAAACACAACTAAAATGTAAGGAATAAAACACAATAATTCCTTCACCTTCCTTGGATGCTCCAAATGCCTTTGTAGTGGTGGCTTGCTTGGGTTGTGCTCATGAAGTCCTTGGTAATGGAAGCTTGGCTACCTCCATCTCTCCTTGGCACCTTTGGCTTGTAGCTTGGCTTGGCTTAGAATCAATTTATCATGGTAAAAATATTTTTAGTGGCTTCTTGAAGATATTTTTACATTATAACTTTACACCAAAATAGCTTAGAAATGATTTTCATGGCCTCTCTATTTATAGATTTTTGAGATTGATCAGAATCAACTTGAACCATCCATCTCAAGATTGAGATGTGTGGTTGAGGATTAATTCAATTTTTATAATTAAGTTTATAATTATCCTCATCATGACATTGGAAAAAGGGGCAATTAAGAGGCATGGAGGTCATCATGGAAGGCATTGATGAGGCATGGAGGGCATGAATCTTGATATTTATGGCATTTATGGCCTAGGGATGTCTTTCCAAGAAATGAGGTCACCTGATGATGCAGATATTCAATATTCATTTCTAAAAACAATTATTCAACAAGTTTATATGGAATTATTAATTAGGCCTTGATTTGGTTTAATTAGCTCTTAAGCATGATTAGGCACTTTGTGCACAAATTACTCAAATCGATCAGAATGCCTTATTATTGGTCCAAAATTTGACTAGATTAGAATTGGAAGTCACTATTAGATGCATTGAAACCATATTATCTTTTAGGATGTTACCAAAAATAAATAACAAAGGCACATGTCTTTTGAAATAGATTTGATAGGAAAGATCAATCTAAAGTACCCAGGTGTAAAATTGGCATTTTGACTAAAAATGATCTGATCAAAGTTAGCTAGCCCATAATTTATATTGCCCCATTTAGGGATACCCTAGCCAAAATTGGTACTTTAATATGTCATTTTCACATCATTTAGCATGTTTTAGTGTTTTTAGGCCAAATTGTGCATTTTGGGGGAAATTGGTCAAAACACTGGTTGGAGGTTATTGGTGGTCATATTTAGGTGTCTACACATAGTAGTTTGTCACTTAGGGTAATCTAAATATTGCTAGGTTTTCTTTAATTTAATAAAACATATTAAATGGGGGAATGTAGATACTCAAATTTTAAATAAGCCTTATTTTATAATGTCTTTTATCCACTTTGCTTATAGGGATTTTAGTAAAAAATTAATTACTTAGTGGTGCATATATTTCATGTTTTCCCCTTTCAATTTGTGATTTTATATGACTTTTTGGCCCCCTTTTCCCTTCCATGTTATTTGAGTCACATTTAAAAACAAAAATTTATAAACCCTTTTATCATTTTTATTTTTTACTTATCCCAAGACAAGATTGACCACTACGGGTCAACATCAACCATTGATCTTAACCCCTTCTCGATGATCATGACCCTTAATCTTTTGAATTCTAATTTGACATGTTTCCCTATTTTAGTTATTTTTTTGGTCCCTTTGATGTTTTTTGAGTCTATTTTGAACACCGCTAGGTTTTTTAATTTAATTTCTAAAAGGTTATTATATATACAAAGTTTCTTGAAGACATTTAGGAAATGCATTGTCACATTTTAAGAGCTATATAAAAGTTACATAATGCTAACATTAAATCATTAGTTATACTTCTAAATTATTTTTACATTTTCATGATTTTACCAAGGGTAAGCTAGGGGAAAGAACATCTATATCTACATTCATCATTTCACACACACACACACACATGGGAGAAATACATTTAAATTTTATCCATCTACAAAGCATTGGCAATGTAGTGTAGTGCTTGTTATTTCCATGGGGAATGATTAAGGTTAGTCTAACTTAATCCCCTTTGCATTATTCATCCTTATTTGATGTCTCAAATATTTGTGTAGGAAACTATGGTTTAATATTTTAGGTACCTTTGCACATGTTGAAATTTTGAGAAGATGGTAAAAGACATTAATGAAGTAGAGTAACCTAACTATCACAGGGTCAATATTGACCCATAGGGGTCAAGATTGACTATCAGTACTTTTTACTTTATGCCAATTTTAACCCAAACCAATAATAGTCACTAGTTTTAAAAAACATTTCTACATAGGGTCAAGATCAACCCGTACGGGTCAATACTAACTATCTGTATTATCTCCTTTCTAATGATACTATCTCAAAATTAGTGGTCAACCCTATAAATAAATAGAATACATTCAATTCTCATGGATTTAAGTCATAGAATCAATATGTGCATATTTATAAATGATATTTTGTGATTATATAATACCTAAGTATTGTACACTTGGAAAACTCATGACCCTAGCTATTTGTTTCTACTCATTTTTTTTACATTCAGAAGAAGGAAGAAACTATAGATAATGGTCAGGGGTTTATACATACCCGAATGAAGCTACGCACCGTATCTAGATGTTGAAGGAGCTCCTCTTTAGCTATGGAGGATGACATCTATAGATAAGAAGAAAACTTAACAAAGAAAAATGTTAGAGACAGATATGGTGGACTGCCAAGCGATATGCTCGATCCCAGAAGCGCAAAGACTTCCTTGAGGGACGATAGTCTAGTGTTTATGAAAAAGAGTGTTGTATAAAGATAAATAATGAAAGACTAAGAAAGAGAAAGTAGACAATGCGTACCTACTCTATGTTGTTAGTCTGTCACAGTCACCTACGTCGGCAGTCCTACCGGTGTTGATTTGCCAATGTTACCAACGTCCATTATGTTGTCAACGTCGATAGTGGAAATGGGATTTTGGACAGGTTTTAAGTTTATGTCTATGGTTGACAAAGGATTTTGGGAGTTTAAGGCTCTGTGCAGGGTTACAAGATAGTGAATAGGGTCTGAAAGGGGGCAAAGATAGAGGATAGGAGTGGAAAGAGAATAAGAATGAGAGGAAGGCTTTTCAGCCTCTCTGAGAAGAAAGTCAGGTTGTCTGTCAATAGTACTCAGGAATATTCAATGGAAACTAATTACCAATGCTTCTAAAATACTGAAATGGAATATAAGAATATTTAGCTCTGCTTAGTGGAGAACCAGAGGTGTAGAACGCTTGTTCCTGATGCGGCTAATGTAGAAGACTTCATACAACCTTCCAATCCAATGAATTTTTGTAGAGTTTCTGTAGTTGGAGAGTGATGATATAATCCTGATGCCTCATCCCAAAGCCTGCCTTTGATATGCAAAGAGTCAAGGAGCAAGAGAATTTGGATTCGGGTGCTTAGTCTCAAAGCGTCTACATCGATCTTTCAGAGTCTGGGCACAAGATAATTCAGATTCTGGCCCCCAGCCAAGGTTAGAATTTAGTTTTAAGTAACTGATGTCAGTGATACCTCCAGTGTCAGTCGATGGTTAACTAACGTCAGTGGCTAGAGAATGGGTAAAAATGCTATTTTTAGCCTTTTGCCCGTTCCTCCATCTGCCAAGTTTAGTTGCCATTGGTGAATGGTCGATAGGCAGGTTTTATAGGTGCAAGAGTTAGTGAGAGAGTTGGAATAGGTCTTAGGTAATTATGATTTGGAGGGCTTAGTCATAGGGTGATAAATGGTCTAAGGGTGAGGTATCCAAGGTGAGGTGTCTAGGGTGATGTCATTAATTTAAAATAGGTAATTTATTTTAAATTAATAAAGTGTGCAAGGGATCAAGGGGAGTCGACACAATTATGGTGTCTACATTTGCCCCTTTTTGTCTTGTTAGTTGTTCTGACAAACTTCAAGACAAAAATAGGAGTAAGTTGCCCCAGGTATGGGATAAGGTGTAGGTTGCCCCAAGTATGGGATGAGGTGTTCCCCCTCAAAGCAGGAGTCGAGGGAAGGGGACCTGATATCGGGTGCCAATTTGATAGGCAGTGGATGGGTATGGTGAAGTTGGAGTGTGAATGCCACAATAGTTGAGATTACACGTATACCACTTCACATGATAGATAGGTCAAATTGTTTTGGTCAAGATTAAGGAGTGATAAAATCAAAATAACCAGGCCCCAGCATTTAGTCATAGCTGATTGGGTTATTCGATCCAAGCTGTAGCTCTAATTGGTTGTCATGGTCCAAATATCCTGAGCTCAAGAAGTGCTCCTAGAAAACATGAAAAATGTCACAAATATTGGGGATCAACTTGAGCGCGATCCATCAATAGGTGTGAGGGTCGTAGTGCAGGTTGCATATAATTTGCTAACTATTCATGAAGTAGCATATATGCAATCAAAACAACCAAGGCAAAGTTGTCTCGAAAGTAGTTGTGGTTTGAGGAGATAGTCATGATCTCCAAAGTCATTGGTCGAGTCAGGCTGAGATATAAGTCATCTCAAGTGTAGTTTGTTGTGGATGGGGAGATGCATGCGATCTCCAATGTGCCCCATGAGAAGTCTAAGATGACTTCTACAGTGTCAGGGCTGATTGTTTGGTCATGATTTTGGGTTGGTATAGATAGTTGGTCCATTAGATGGATGGACAAAGGAATGGATGAGCTAACCTCAGAAGACCCCATATTAACTGAGTGCTACCTATATAGCCCCTATTTGAAGGGCCTCAGGCCAATGTAGTTCTCCCAAAAGGGAAGAAGAGTCAAAGAGGTTGATAATTGGTTTGGTCATGTTAATGGTTTAGCACTTCCCATATGTCTGATGGTACATTCTTGAAATGATGAGTGTATGATGATGTTACATCCTTTTCTATATTACGTGATGGTGTATTTTGTAACATAGGTTATGTGGTTTTTCATCCCTAACAATTTTCCATATTGGTGATGGATGTATGCTAGAAATGAAATGAATGTATTTATGCTTCAACACTTTTCATATTGGGGATGATATATGCTTGACATAAATTGTGTTTGGTTGTTAGTTCCTATGTGTATTGTTTTCCATAGAAACTAATGTGAATGGGCTATGATAATTTATATAACAGAAATTGATATTTGCATTAAATAAATCATGAGGTTATGTTAATGGTTAGAAAATGTGTTGGTTTGGTTTGGTTTAGAAAATGATTTGGTTGGATGTGACAAAGTTATGTAAGAAGTGAAAGGTGTTTTTCTCTTTCATTGACAAGTACAATGATGGTAGCATAGATAGGGTTGTTGCAAACAAAGGCCCCATTCATGCATTACGTCATTGACCATTGTTTGTGTTAGAGAAGTATTCAAATCACTCGATGTTAAGTGAGCTCAAAATCCCTTGGGTATGTTGGGGTAATAGGTTTGATTATGTGAGGTGTGAGGATAGCGTAACCATTTTTAGCAAGGATAACTTTGCCCCTTTTATAGGTGACCCTGAGAATGACTATAGGCAAGTCCATGACTTAATATTTTGTCAGTCAAAAAAAAAAATTTTTGGTAGACTGATCAATGCGGGAAGTCTACATGGGGATGTTGTTTTGTTTTATGGTCATATGTGAAGCTGATTGATGTGAGAAGCTTCTGAGAGAGTGTTATTTGGATAAAAATTTGGGTATAGCCATCCTTCGAGGGAATGGTCTATATTCTACTTTGTATGGTTGAATGTCTTTGAATAGTTGTCCTTCAAGGGAGCAGTCTATTAATTATAGCAATGATGTAGCTGTCCTTCAAGGGAGCAGTCTACATTTAGAATAGGCATCCCAATTTTATGTGTTTTGTTTTTGACTAAACTTTTAGTCATGGACTTGACTATAGAGGTTTGGGGGTTTCCCTTTTATTAGGACAAAGCATGAATGCAAAAAGGATTAACCAATATTTATGGGGAAAAAGGGTTGAAAGGAATAAGAATGAGGATGATAGGGGTTGCTCAAGAGACGAGCTCAAGTTAAATATCAAGTGAATGAGTACTTGATTAATAGTAAAATGGTCACAGATGTAAGGCATTAAGGGGCTCAGGTTCTGGTCGGCCTTCAAGAGAAGACAGACGATAAGTCCCTGGTCCATACTTGTGCATTATGATATAAGGTCCGAGCCAATTAGGAGCAAACTTGCCTCATTTACTTCTTTCCATATTGGTCATGTGTTGGTTTTCTTTAAGGATGAGATTCCTGATTTTGAAATCTTGCTCTTTCAAATTTTTTTTTTAGGCACATTTGATGCAATTTTGGTAGATATGAAGATGATTAAGAGCAGCAAAATGACGTTCGTCAAGTAACTCGAGTTGAGCTAATCGCTCTTGATGAAAGTCATCATTAGAAAGTATGTCATGCAAAGAGATGCATAGATATGGTATTTGTACTTCAAGAGGCAAGATGGCCTCAGTTCCATATACTAAAGAGAAAGGTGTAGCACCTGCTAGTGCGGTAGGCCCACAAAGCGAAGGGAATGTGAATGTGCCAATCCCTTTCGGTGTTGTTGACCACCTTCATTAGGATTTTGGTTAAGATTTTGCTAGAAGCCTTTGCTTGTCCATTGGATTGTGGGTAATAAGGCAAGGAGAAGCTGAGTTTGATGCCAAAAGAGTCACAAAGTTTTTAGACGGTTTTGTTTTTGAAATATTTGCCATTATCGGTGATGATTTTGTGAGGTACACCAAAATGACAGATGATGTTGTTGTTGATGAAGTCAATGATTTTGTCAACTTTAGTGGAGATGAGGGGAACATCTTCCACCCATTTAGTGAAATATTTAGTCACGGTGATAATAGACTGATGTCGAAGAGATGAATGAGGGTTAATCTCACCGATTAAATCTAAGCCCCATTGTGAAAAGGGCCATAAATCCTTAGCAACTTGTAAAGCATGGCTAGGGAGCATGTTGCTGGCATTTGATACAACACCAAACATAGTCACTACAGTTTTGGTGAAGAGTGGGCCAATAATAGCCTAGGTGAAGGATGCATTTTGCAATCGAGTTACCACTGAAGTGTCCTCCACAAATCCCATCATGAACTTGTTTAATGGCATGGATGTTTCAGTGGAGGTTAGACATCAAAGAAGGAGGCCATCAAAACCTATTTTATAGAGAAGACCCCCTAACATGGTATATCAAGCAGTACTCTTGATAAAATCCAGTTGTGCATTGCTAGAGAGATCAGGAGGAATGATAGAAAAAGTTAAGTAGTCAACAAGTTGTTTATACCAAACATCATGTGGACTAGAGTCGATATTGTTGACAAAGTTGATGTCAGTGGAAATATATGAAGGCAACACCAAATGATGTACTGTGACATAAATTCTCGAAGTTGAAGATGATGATGGTATGCATGAGATGAGAGAGGCCATAGTGTCGGCAAACTTATTCATAGAGCGAGGAATAGTTTGCAAGAGATAATGGTCGAAAGACTCTAGTAATGTGTCAACACGGTGTTTATACCATTACAAAACTTTGTTTTTGCAAAGGTATGAACCGTTAATATGATTAACGACTAGTTGTGAGTCGCCAAAGATGTTGATTGTCTTGATGCCTAAGAAAATGGTAGTTTGAAGCCCTAAAATTAAGGCTTCATATTCAACCATGTTATTGGTGCATTCGAAGTCATGTTTAAAAGAGAGAGGCATGGGCTCACCATCATGAGGGATGAGAATGACCCCCACACCCTTATCGAGTTGACATTTGGATCTATCAAAGAACATTGTCATTTTATAGAAGATATCATTAGTGGAAAGTGTGGCGATAGATTCGTCAGGGAATTCACAATGAGAAGGTTGGTTGTCAGGTAGAGGGGCATCTGCTAGTTGGTCAGTGATTGTTTGCCCCTTTATGGACTTTTGTTGAGTGAATTCCAAATCAAACTCAGCAAGAAGCATGAGCTAATGAGCCATACGTTGGTTTTGGTATGGCTTAGAATGCATGTATTTGAGAGGGTCGGTGTGGGTGATGATGTAAGTTTTGTGATTAAGGAGATAATGATGGAGTTTAGATGCGACAAAGACTAATGCCAAGCAAAGTTTTTTGGTATGATTATATCGAGTTTCATAATCAATGAGTGTTCAAATTATGTAATAAACCACTTGCTCACGATGTTGTTCATCTCGATGTGTGATCATGGCACCTAAGGAATGATTCGTTGCTAAAATGTAGAGGTAGAAAAGTTGGTCATCTTTTGGTGGAATAAGGACTGGTGGAGAGACAAGATAGCATTTAAGGGATTCAAAAGCCTCTTAGAAATCCTTATCCCAATCAAAGGAGACATCCTTCTTGAGGAGGTGATGAAAGGGTTGACATCGGTCAGACAACTATGAGATGAAGCGATGAATAGATTGAAGCTTCCCCTGTAGACTATGAAGTTGCTTTAGATTGGTAAGTGGCGGCATCTCGAGTATAGCTCGAATCTTAGTGGGATCAATCTCAATGCCATGAAGAGAAATGATGAAGCCTAAAAGCTTCCCTGAGAGAACCCCAAAGACACATTTCTTGGGGTTTAGTCAAACATTGTATTGGAGGAGGTGAGTGAATATGATTTTGAGAATAGTTAAATGGTCACAACGGAGTTTGGATTTCCCAAGCAGGTCATCCACATAATCCTCCATGATTTTATGGAGGAGATCATGAAAAATATAGGTCATGGCATGTTGATATGTGGCGCCTGCATTTTTAAGACCAAAAGCATGACCCTACAGTAAAACGTCCCCCATGGGGTGATAAAGGTTGTTTTATGTTGATCTTCTGGTGCAATCAAGATTTGATTATATCCTAAAAACCTGTCCATGAGTGATAGCATCTCATGATCGGTCGTAAGATCAACAAGTTGGTCGATGTTAGGTAAAGGAAAGTCATCTTTTGGGCAAGCTAGGTTGAGATCTCGATAATCAGTACAAATTTGGATTCCTCCAGTTGCTTTGGTGACAGGGATAATATTTGATACCCATTGTGGATAATCAATGGGTTGGATAAAGGAGATGGAGAGAAGACATTGAAGCTCCTCTTTGACAAGAAGTGCAACTTGAGGATGCATCTTATGAAGCTTTTGCCTAACAGGCTTAGCTTCATGGTTTGTGACGATGTTATGGATGATGATGTTAGGGTCGATACCAGGCATATCACTATAAGACCAAGCAAAAGCTTTGCTATGGTCTGAAAGGAATTTGGTATAGTCAATTTGTTCCTAGGCATCCAAAGATTGACCAATATTTAAAAGGTGAGGAACATCAAAAGATGGAAGGTTAATGTCAATGGTCAATTCATTTAACATAACCTACATTTCTAAAGGAAGTGATCATTGAATGAAAGAGTCATCTGCACCCATGTAGGTGAGAATGGCATCACCATCTACGCATTAGATAGTGTTGATTGTAGCAAATTCATTGTCTATCATGTTTAGATAAATGAGAGGGAGAGACCTGGATACCCCACCTAATTGATAGGTTAGGGGTTCCAAGCGAATGGCATTTATGCAAAAAAAAACTAGGAGGGATGGAAACCACTAACTCCGTAGGTGAAGATGGGGGAATAGGTGAGTTTGGAGGTGATTGTTCTATGATAGGTTTGGGGTGAGGGTTTTTAGAAGTTTCAGTAGGTTCATCAAAACCCAGGCCATGTAACTTCTTGGCATTCTTTATGGCCTCATCATTTGGCAGTTCGACGGGCTGGTGGGAGCCTTGTTCGTAGCACCCAAAGTCAAAGCCCTTCCATGCACACCTATAAAGATAAGTGTGAGAAAAGCTAGGATTGCCAAGAAAAGAGA
Organism: Torreya grandis; assembly: GCA_037957365.1. Lineage (NCBI taxonomy): Eukaryota > Viridiplantae > Streptophyta > Pinopsida > Cupressales > Taxaceae > Torreya > Torreya grandis. The sequence goes on along the minus strand of JARHVA010000299.1, from coordinate 1,280,990 downwards.
AATTAGATGTGAATAGTTTGGGTGATGAAAGAGGATTCCCATCAGTAGGAGCTCGATCTAGCCCTCCATAGATGAGATTTGTTTGAAGAGTAGGAGGACCATATGGAACGACCATTCTAATGTGATGGTCATAATTTGGGTTGTGATGAAGTTGGAAATATTCCTGAGGAGTTTGGAACATGTCCAGGGTAAGTGAATGATACTCCCCAAGTGAAAGCCGTTAGAAGGTGTCTTCCATAGGATCTTTTGTAGTCACTTGAGGAGAAGGCATATGTGTAACTAACATTTGCAAACTTGTTGAGGCTTCTGCGGGTGAAGGGTCAATGTTTTCAAAGGGATGAGAACATCATTAGGTTGATAAGTTGTGTTACATGTTTTGAAAGGGGAAGGGTCAGCAAGAATGATGTGAACTTGACCCTCATGTTCAAATTTGACACAATAATGTAGTGTGGAAGGGACACAGGCCATGGCACGTATCCAAGGTCATCCCAACAGCATGTTGTATTAGAACTCCCCCTCAATGATATAGAAGAGCTCTGGGATTGTTCGTGGACCAACATGAATATGCAAGACGATGGTGCCAATGGTAGTGGCAGTAAAATCATTGAAAGATCAAAGAATTACGTCAGGTTTTGACATACAATTCTTAGGGAGAGCTAATTGGTCATAAGCATGAGTGGAAATGATATTGATGCTAGCACCCCCATCAATCATAACCCACTTAACATGAGTTTGATCAACGTAAGTTATGATAAAAAGGGCAGCATCCTGGTCTTCCAAGTTGGAGGTAGGAATTTCAAAATCATTAAAGGTAATGGAGGCGATGGTGGGTAATGATTGAACTAAGGCAGCCAATGGTTGAGGGTCTTCAGGTTGGACCTCCACCAATTGTAAAGCTTTAATTAAATCTTGGCAATGGTTTGGAGAGCTTTGAATGAGGTCATATAAGGACATCTTTATTGGATTTTGGTGAAGTTATTTGACCATTAAGTTACGAATTACCTCTGAAGATGTTGGATGGGAGGTGCCCAAGATTGAAATCTTAGGTTTCAGTGGTTGAGAAGGTTTGAAAAATGGGTATGTCCAAGGGATAGAAACCTTATCTTTTCCTTTATCTTTTAATGTTTGTGACTTGGTCGCCACATTAATGGTGTTAATCTCAAATAAAAGGGAGGAAGGAGGTAAAGGGACCATAGTCTAATGATGGGATTCTGATGAAGGTGAGGAGGTTTGAGAGGTATGAGAAGGTGTCGAAGGTTTGTCGAAAGATTCTTCAACAAGAAGGGTGTCTTTTTCCATGTATTGGTGAATGACAACCTTAAGGGCACAACAATTTTTAGTGTCATGTCTAGGTGTGCGATGATATAGGCAAATTTGGGTGTCATTGAACCATAATGGTTTTGATCCAAGAGGTTGAAATGGTTTAATAGGTGGGAGAGTGATGCTAGAGGATTGTAACAATCGACGAAGCAACAAAGCATAGGAACCCACTAATGGGTCTACACTTGTTGTTGTAGTAGATGTTGACAACTTCTATTTTATAAGAGTCATTGAGGGAGTTTTCCATACCACCTTTTTAGTTGGTGGTGGGGCTACTCATGTAGATGACACTTTTTTGGTGGGAGGTGCCAAGTTTTTTGGAGGAGGTATAATTTTGATGGGTAAAGGTAGCAAGGGAGGCAATTTGTTTTTGTTAGATGTTGGAGTAGGAAGCACTCCTATTAAGGTAGAAGGGTGTGGGCCCAAAATAGAAGGTAATGGTGATGGTGGGGGAAGAATTCTCTAACGTGGTTTAGTAGCCTTCTTTAATACAGTGTGAGGACCACAACTATCGGGGGTGAGATTCAAATCTACCTTCACTTGTGGGTGAGCGAGGTTCGATACGGGGTGAACACCGAGAGATTTAACCTGTTTCAGCATGGTGGATGCCTATGGGTGTTTAGGTTCAGATGTGGATGGTTGAGATTCTGAGGTTTTAAAAGTAGAAGCCTAATTTTCAATGGAGACTTTGATATAATTTGTCATAGATGGGTTGATAGTACGAGATGAAATGGGATGTGTAAGATAAGGAGATTTAAGTCGCTCCCACAATGCCTCATGCTCTAATGAATGGAGAAATCCTAAGTTCTTAGCCAATTGAGAGAATGGTTTTGAAGATGTTAGATGAGGCTTTGGTTTTTTAAAAGATGTGGGTGGTTGTGAGACCAAAAATGTGTTAGATGCAGTGATCTCGGGCCAAAGGCATGAGAGAGCCATTACTAGATCATCTTTGGTCGAAGTAGGTGAAGATACAAGTTCTTCTCTTGGTGGAGAAGGAATTAGAGAATGTGACTCCTCAAGAGGATAAAGGGCAGGGATGATCGCACCTTCTACTTATGGTCAAAGAATGGGAAAAGTAGGATCTTCCATGGGTAATAGGAAGGATGAGGGCGGAACTAGCGGCACTGGTATCATCAAAGTGTCCTCCAATAAGGGAGAGGTCAAAGTAGACTCTCCCACATGTAGAAGGGGGCTGGATGGAAGACTATACTCCAGTTGTGGAGGATAAATAGGGAAGAAGGCTCTTCTACCTGTGGTGGACAAATAAGAGAAGAAGGCTCTTCTACTTGTGATAGACAAATAGGAGAAGAAGGCTCTTCTACTTATGGTGGATAAATAGGTTGACTAACCTCTTCAAATTATGGGAGAGGTTGGTTAGGAATAAAAAGAGAAACCATGTCGATCATGTATATATTATGCTCTTGGGAGTCATCGGCCATGGTTTGTACGTTGTTTTGGCTAGGGGGATGGTTAGAGAATGGTTGTCTAAAGATGTCTATGTTTTGGTTAGGTGGTGCATTTAGGTTATCCAAGACAAGATCCCCCTTGTCTAACATATCTTGAATAACGTTCTTGAGGGTTTTGCAATTGTCTGTGTCATGACCTTTGACATGATGATAATTACAGAAGTCATTCTCCCTATACCATGCTGGGATGGCTTGCAATGGATCAAATTGAGGTGGTGGTCAAATTTGAGGGAGGTTAAGGACTCCCTACTTCACTAGTTTATCCAACACGGAAGCATATGATTCTCCTATTGGAGTATATTGACGTTGTACATATTGTTGTTGGAATTGTCATGTAATGCTTTATGATGTAGAGGGTTTAGATTGGTTAGTTGTGGTAGAAGAAGATGATCTAAGTACCAAAAAATTTGCCAATCCCTTGGATTTAGAATTGGAGGAAGAAGATTTGGAGGAAGGGTCATTTGATTTTGTGTTGGTATTTTTACTACGCAGTTTGACTTTGTTTTCTTCAACGGTGTGAGTTTGAGCTTTCTGGCCATGGTGAAAGCTTCGTCAAATGTGTGGAATGTTTGGACCCGCAAAGTAGATGAGATGTGCTTAGCACATGATCTAGAGAAGAGCTCAATGAGCTCTGGTTGAGGTAAAGAAAAGGAGAGTTGGTTGATTAAGCCTCTCCAACAGGCAACAAAATCAGCTATTGATTCATCGTCGAATTGTCTGATAGAATATAGGTCCGTGATGGAGACCTTTTTATTTCTATTAATTGAAAAGTGGTCAAGAAATATTTGAGCTAGTTGAGTGAAGGTAAATAGAGAGTGACTGGTAATAAAACTATACCAATCAAGGGCAGCACCAGAAAGTGACATGGGAAATGTGCATAGTAATAACGCATCATCATGTGCTATAAGGTAACAAGTGTGTCTAAACACTTGTAGATGTTGATGTAGGTCCTCTTTACTCTGAAAGCAAGTAAACTTGGGAAGTTCCCATTGACTAAGATATGGTCAGATTGGGACCAAAGGATGAATAGGTTCATTATAGATTTGTTCATATGAGAGAACATTTCTTGAACCCAAAATGGATGTCTCAATATTAGACATCTTATCCATCAATATCTTGATTAGATCGGTTGATGGATTTGTAGGTGGGGTGCCCCCTATGTTGTAAGGCATTTGGAAGGTGTTAGATGGAGTGTATGACATAGTTGGTTGCGCTTATATAGGCGCAACATATTGGTAACTAGTTATAGGGTCTGATGTTGAAGTCAAGGGTGGTTGTGTCATAAAGCTAGAAGGCACAACTTGACTTGATGTCACCAAAGGTGGTTAGATGGTGGCAACACCAGCCAAAGGATAAGTAGTCACTCTTGCATTTATGGGTGCAAGAGTAGGTGGGATGGAGACAATTAAGTTTTAGAATTGTGTAAAAATTTGTTGAATGGTTTGTGGTTGAGGGGGTACAGAAACCCCAATGGAGGTAGGTCTAGAAATAGAAGGAGAGGCCACACTTTGAAGATTGGTCATGGTCGGATTGTTAGTTGAGGCAATGGTCTGGGTGACCATGGGTTGGGTTACAGAGGCTGTTGATATGATTGCCATTTCAACTAACGAAGTTGGCATCCCATAAATTGGGTTACCTGAAGGATCTCATGTTTGACTTCTCGTGAGATAGTGCTGAAGAGCCTTGACATTGAGGTCAAGGAACCTCTCAAATTCTTGGTCCCCTTTGGGAATAATAGGGGGTTAAGTTGGGGTTGGTTGGATAGGAGTACATTCAGTTTCTGAATTATACTCCATTTGGGGACTTGATATAGAAGTCGAAGGTGGGAGTGGTTTTTGCCTTGCATGGTCAACAAGATTTTTGGTTTGACTACGTGTCAAAACCATCCAAGGCAAAATAGATCCAGGTTCTAAAAACTATATGTTTTAGCCTCAAAAAACTAGAATTTGTTTTTAATAGCAAAAAGATTAGGTTTTTAGCTTGTTATTTGAGAAGCAAATTTTTTGACAGTGACCGACGTCAGTAGAAAAATTGATGTCGGTGAAGTAAGTTGCTGATGTCAGTTAGATAACCGATGTCGGTGAAGATTAGTTGTTGACGTCGATGGAAAAATTGATGTCAATTACTGTGTATTTTTAGAAACTCAAAAAACTAAAAGTTTTTGGAAGAAAGAAGAAAGTTCTGAGTTGTTTTTAGAGCTCAGAATAATGCATCTTTACCAGCTCAAAAAACTAGATAAAAATAGAAAAGTAGATGAAGGCAAGCAGCCTCTAAATGTTAAATTCCTAAGAATAAATTTTAGAGTCATGTTGGCTTATGCCTTAGAATAATATGTTTGGGAATTGGGCTTTTAGAACAAGTACTAAAAGAAGCAGTCTAAGGTTGGTTTTGGGTTAAGTTTTGGTGCTCAAAATCTGTATTAGGTTCCGTACATGGCTTGGTGCTAGGAGCTTGCTCCCCTCACTTCACAAGCCCAGAGCCAAGCTGGGTCACTTAGCCAATATATACTTCACCTATAGTTTATACTCTGCCAGAAAATAGAGTGGGTTCTCCCCTTGGTAGTGAAGTCCAAGTAGGATTACCAGGAAGGGTAATGTATCCACTAGGTGATGAAATCCTAGTCGGACCTTGTCTCAGGTATGTTTAGAAGTTTGATTTTGTGAATGTGGTCAGGTTGTGTAACATATGTGCACTATGATTTATTCATAGTTATTTTTAACTTGTGCTTATGATTCCTTTCCGAGATAAAGAGATAGAAGAAGGATGCAAGAAGAGAAAATTTCCTAATGCACCTATATGAAATTTTGCTTTTTAGAAGAATGAACCCAAGGAAAATTCCAGGGTCCCACTGGGCATGCCAAAATGTTTCTACTCATTTTTTTTTTACATTCAGAAGAAGGAAGAAACTACAAATAATGGTCAGGGGTTTGTACGTACCTGGATGAAGCTGCACACCATATCCAGACGTTGAAAGAGCTCCTCTTTGGCTATGGAGAACAACACCTGTAGATAAGAAGAAAAGTTAAAAAAGAAAAATGTTAAAGACAGATATGGTGGATTGCCAAGCGATATGCTCGGTCCCAGAAGTGCAAAGACTTCTTTGAGGGATGGCAGTCCACTATTTATGAAAAAGAGTGTCGTATAAAGGGAAATAATGAAAGACTAAGAAAGAGAAAGTAGACAATGCATACCTGCTCTATGTTGTTAGTCTGTCACAGTCACTGATGTCAGTAGTCATGTCGACGTTAGTTTGCCAATGTTGCCGACGTTGATTATGTTGTTGATGTCGGTAGTGGCAATGGGCTTTTGGATGGGTTTTAAGTTTATTTCTATGTTCGACAGAGGATTTTGAGAGTTTAAGGCTCTATGCAGGGTTGTAAGACAGTGAATAGGGTCTGAAAGGGGGCAAAGATAGAGGACAGGGGTGGAAAGAGAATAAGAATTAGAGGAAGGCTTTTCAGCCTTTCCAAGAAGAAAGTCAGGTTGTCTCTCAATAGTACTCAGGAATATTCAATGGAAACTAATTACCAATGCTTCTAAAATACTGAAATGGAATAGAAGAATACTTAGCTCTGCTTAGTGGAGAACCAGAGGTGTAGAACGCTTGTTCCTGATGCGGCTGATGTAGAAGACTTCGTACAACCTTCCAATCCAATAAATTTTTGTAGAGTTTTTGTAGTTGGAGAGTGATGATAGAATCCTGATGCCTCATCCCAAAGCCTGCCTTTGATATGTAAAGAGTCGAGGAGCAAGAGAATTTGGATTTAGGTGCTTAGTCTCAAAGCGTCTGTGTTGATCTTTTAGAGTTTGGGTGCAATAGAATTTGGATTCTAGCCCCTAGCCAAGGTTAGAATTTAGTTTTAAGTAACTGACATCAGCAATACTGCCAGTGTCAGCCGATAGTGATGTTGACAACTAGAGAATGGGTAAAAAGGCTATTTTTAGCCTTTTGCCCATTTCTCCATCTGCCAAGTTCAGTTGCCATTAGTGAATGGTTGAAAGGTGGGTTTTATAGGTGCGAGAGTTAGTGAGGGAGTTGGAATAGGTCTTAGATAATTATGATTTGGAGGGCTTAGTCATAGGGTGATAAATGGTCTAAGGGTGAGGTATCCAAGGTGAGGTGTCTAGGGTGATGTCATTAATTTAAAATAAGTAATTTATTTTAAATTAATAAATTATGCAAGGGATCAAGGGGAGTCGACACAATTTTTGTGTCTACACTATTCCTCTTAGTTCAACACATGCTTTGCTTATGAAAGCCTCACATCTATTTAATCTTGTACCCCTTGGCCTATCTCTTAGTCTGACAAGCCTCATATTAATGACACATACATCTCATCTTGTCCAAAATTCTTAAAATGTAATTATCTTATACCTCTTCAATTTCTAAGTCTATGCCTACTTTCCTTCTCTTTGGAGACTAATTTTTGGGTCAGACAGTAGTGTTGATGTTACTATCCTAACTTGAAGAAAGTGTCTAATGCCCTGAAAGTCATCCAATATATAGATAAAACATATTACAATGGTCAACCTAAGTGGTTTATTATGAGTTATCTCCTGATAGAATTGGTATAAATAAAATATCAACCTTCATTCATTCCTCACCTATGAAACCTAGAAATCATACCAAAAGAGCACTCAAGAAGAACTCAAGTTACCAAAATCTGTTATTCTACCATATTATAATATCAATCAAAGGAAAAACCTAGCTATAGGTTTGAAGTACTAAAAGAGTAGTCATAAGGTCATATTTTCCAAGTTACAAGATAGGTCACTATTGTATTTGCTTTACATATTACGTGATTAACACACAAGATAATAGTAGGGGAAAACTACATGAGTCCGATGCCCTCTTCTAGATTATTTTCTATGTAGGCATATTCTTTTGTTAGGAGGGTCATTGTAGGTCAACTCAACACCATGTTCCATATTGACAATTTTTTGTGACCATGGAAGAGCAATTTCTAATTCATAAAGGGGATTCAAGATTGCTTTTAGGTTTTCAAAATTCACCTGAAGTTTAGCAAGAAATGACTAAGTCTTATACTTAATTTTTTTTTAGGAGGATTGGTATTTATGGATCATGTAAAGGAGTAGTCATATATTATATTCAAATGCCTTCATAATTTTTATCCTTCAAAAAAAATTAAAAGAAAGTCAGATAAATTTTTTGGGGTAGAGGGTTCCAAAACAAAAGTTTTGAAGGTTTAACAAAGTCGCAAAGATATTTTGGTCTTCAAGAAAAATGCTTGGGATAAATGTTTGGGAAAATTGTTCAACTCTATGTTGTGAAGATAACTTGAAAATCATAGTTCTAAAAACAAATTATAAATACCAAATGCCTTCAAAAATATTGTTCAAGTTAAGTTCTTCAGGGAAAATGTAGAGGAAAAGTTAGAATGGCAAATTCTTAAACAAAAATGCCACAAGCTTAACAGCAACTTTTTAAGATTAAAAGATCCTTACAAATACTTAGTCATTTTTTTTATTTTAAAAACTATAGCCATTTATTCAACTTCCCCCCCATAGATCCATGTGTCAGCATTCCATAGCCTTGGGCCTATTTGAAAACCTTTTCAGGACTTAGTGTTTTTCTTCAAAAGTTTACTAGTAAATCCATGTCAACAAAGTTCCAAAGTAGTGGGTTAGTGGGATGATTCCATGTGTCATGATCTTGATAACCCAAAATCCTAGAGATGTTTGTACAATTTTGAAGCCCCTAGATAACTGGTTAGTGGGATGATGCCATGTGGAAAAACCTTACTACTCCATATCCCTAGTCTAGTCTATGTAAGCCCAGTAACATGACAAAGGCCTCAGGTAAGTAGGTAATAAAGATGATTCCATGAGGCATAATCCCACTTTAACTTGATATAAATAGGATGAGTAAGGTCATTAGTCATAGAAAGACTCTAGTCCAATCAAATTATACCACATGGCAGTCTCTCAAGAGCCCATGATCTAAAGGCAGGACCATTTTCCAAGAGCCTAGATTTATGCTAAAGTGATGCATGGTAAAGGAGAGGCTAAAAATTGAAGTGCCTAGGAAAATGAAGAGAGGAGATATGGTGGCCAAGGAAAATCAAGAAAATATATAGAGCTCAATCCTTTAGAGGTCAATTAGCTACCAATTAGAAAAGCAAGTTTCCACGTCAATAGAACCAATAACACAACAAAGAGGACATGTGGCAGTGATGACCTCAACAAGCATGAGATCAAAAATTGATGGCCCATCTAATCATCAAAGTCGTTAAAATCCATAGATGGACTAAGTATCCAAATCAACTCATAAAATCAAGTTCAAATTGATTTCTCACCTAGAAATGATCATAAAGTTGGTGGAAATCAATACAAAATTGAGTAGCAGCACCCTCAAAATTATGAAATGCACATTAGGATTAAGCACAAAAAATACAAGAAAAATAAGAGTCTTCAATGTTAAATATGACATGGAAATATGTATAATTTATCACTAAAATTAAAATGACAAAATTAAGTGAAATACTCCAAGGTAAGTAATCCCAAGAGATCTCCAGTTGCATCCCTATGCATGAAGTGTCCAAACTTAGATATAGTATTTGAATGACTAAATATTGGTTACTGCAAAACCAATGAGAGAAAGAGGACAAGTTGATAGATGTAGGATCAAGGTAATCACCACCATACCTCAAGGATGCAATCATGATCTCCAATTAATTTTGTCCATCTATATCTGATTATAGATAGATTATGTGTCTTATTTTTTGGTGTTCATCTAATTCCTTAAGCTACATTCTCTATTGTTATTAATGTCTCGTGGGCTTCCCATTACCTATAAAAGAATGGGCCTTACATTTTAAAATGGTTAACATTTCTAGGCATAGTAATGTTTCAAAAAAATTCCCTCCATGAGCCATTTACCACTTGAACCTTAAATCTTAATGAGAATTGAGTTCATCTCCCTTCATTCTTCTTTTACTTTGTGTACATTTTGTGTTTGTTTATCTTTTTTTGTGGATAACCTTCATCCCTTTCATTGGTGTCCATTATCAACACCTCTATATAGAGCTTGGAATTCATTTTTAGGTCATAGTCTATGTGAATTTAGGTCTATTATGCATTGTTTATGGACCATCTATCATCCCTCTCATTGTTATGTTTTATTACTATGCCTCTATATGAAACACATTTGTAATTAAAGTACCCATTTTGGAGTTTGTGTGATATTTCCTTATTCTTTAAAAAATTTAGTGTGTTCATCAAATCCTATAGAGTGTCTTATCTAGTCTTGGTGTATCACCATTTTATATTTTAGCATTACTCCTCCCTTTTCCCCCTCAAAATTTTTAGATTAGGACTAGCTACAAATTTCCTTTCAACACTTTTAGGCCTGCATGTTCATACTAAATCAAGTGCATCTAGATTAGAAGTAATTTGGTCTTCTCTAGAGGTCCATCCTAAGGAATGTAAAGGTTCTATAACCTTGGGGATGTTCCCATTATTCCACTGAACTAGGTCTTCTAATTCATCAAGTACATAGTTTGAGTGATAATAGTTTATAGCACACTTGGTAGTACTCAAAATCAAAGATTTAACTAATAATTTAGTGTTATTCTTGGTCAATAGTGTTAAAAACACTCTTAGAGAACCTAACAACTCCAAGTATTTCCAATTTAAAAATATTAACTTCTCATATATATATCAAGACAAACAAGATCATCTTCCAAAGGTATTGATTTTCATTTCCTTGAATTGTTTATACCTTATAGAAGAAGAAGAGCAAGAGTATCCTCGTCACTAGTTAGAAGAGTCAAACAAACACCTCTTAGAGATTAGTCTACCCTTCCTTTTAGTATATTTACCCAACCTATAGGGAGGTTATTTCCTATTCCCTTCATGGATTCCCAAAGAAACCAATTGATTATGCCCTTTAATAGAGGCAGCCCTCTAGCTCTAGCATAGTATGATGATATTCCAATTTCAGCACTTAAAATCCTATCATATTTTATTCTTGAGAATGTAATTATCCCTATAGATCACATATATGATATTTCCAATATCTATTATATCCATAATGTCACTAAAGATAATGTATCAATCAAGCTAATTACCTCTTCTCTAAAAGGAAAATCCCTCGAATGGTATAGAAATCTAACACCTAATACCATTCATATTTGGGATGAGCTAGGAGAGAAGTTTCGTAAGTAATTTGAAGACAAGAGTGACCATTTATCTATGATGAATAATATTACCACCATTAAGAGATCCCCACATCAGTTGATGGTTGATTTTAATTTTAGATTCCAAAGAGTCTGGGATAGAATTTGACCCTCATTTAAACCATCTCCAACTACTGCATTTTTATATTATTTAAGGGCTATAAATAGTAATATTGATGTAATGGTCTAATAAATTGGAGGAGTGATACTCTCTAATGCATATGATATTATTGTGAGGGTTGATAATTATAATTTAGGCTATACAAATTTCTCCCAGGGCTCTCATACCTCTTTTTCTATAACCATCACCTAGCCAGTCTGATGCTTAACCTTTACTAGCACCTATCCCCACTACAGCCAACCCACCAACTACATTTGTTTTTCCCTCTAATGAATTGTATAAAGTTAAAAAACTAATGCAAAGATTTTGGAATGATCTAGTAACCTTAAATAGGTAGCAAGCCTAACATCCCATACCCTACCAACAATTTAATCAACCTTATCAACGTGGTAGGATGCTTTATCAAAATAATGTGCCAGCCCAAGGCCATCTCACTTACTCTAGACCACCTAATGTGTAAAAATTTTCTATCACCTCAAGATCCCTTTTCCATATTCAAAATAATTTAGTTAGGATTATGAGTGGTGTTTCCTTTGCAATCGACCACATAATTAGGCTACCTATGTAAATGGAGTGCTAAATTAATATTTGATGGTGTAAAGTACATGATACCCCCAGGACCAATCAAAAGAATCAACTTCACAAAGGGAAGAAGTGCATGAAGAGGCCCAAACACATGCATATGAATCCACTTTGGTGAATTGGTAGGATAATGGATTCATTGGCATAAATCAGAGCCAAGTACCAAGTATAATCAACACTTTGGTGGCTTATAACATAAATTTTGAAAGAAAATCAATGGAAAGTGAGATTTTTTATTTAATAAGACAAACCTCCACTACACAATCTACACAAGAGGTTTCCAAAGAGAAGGTAACTCCTGATTCCACCCAAGCTCAAAAAAGTTAGCTTATTCTAAAGGAGAGTCAACCTCAAGCCAATTAACACACTAAAGAGGAGGTTTTTATCTTAATGTTTCGGGTAAAGGGGACTCAAATCCCCTTCAACATAGTGAAATAGATGAAAAAATAAGCTTAAATGTGACCATGTGATAATGCCTATCTATTCCTTCTCAAAGGGATTTGTTGTAGGAAGCATTAAAAAGATTCCCTCCTCATGAACTAGTAAAGACCTCACCATTTACTTCCACCAGCTTGTGTCAACCAAAAGAAGGAGAACCTAGAAAAATTAGCAAGCTAGTGCCATTTTATATCTCTTTGATCATAGGTAAGCACCTTGTCCATAATTTTATGATTAATTCAAGTGCAAGTAGCTCATTCATGCCCAATAAGATAGTTGACATGCTAGGTATAGAATATACCCCAATTTTTAAAGGGAGTTATTTAGTTAAATGGAACATCTATCAAGACCATAGGGCTTATGAAAGGCTTAAACCTAACCTTTCATACATATCCCAGCCTATTTATTACCCAAGATATATTTTTTATAGACCTACCTCCCTTCTTTTCCATTTTTCTTTCAACATACTTCACTACAAAAATGGGTGGGTAATTATCTTTTGATTAGTCACATGTGTTATTGAGGACTAGATATGGAACCAAGGTGACTATAAAATTTGATCCCATCTATATAGATCATATAGAACCATACTTATCTGATCCCATCAACATGAACTATATAATGCATGATCTTGAAGATAGTTTTGCCCTGTGTGAAACTACCACACCCTTAGAGGAGGTCCTAGATATAGCATTAGGTGATTGGCCTAATGAGCACTGTGGATTTGATCCATATGATTATATGAAGGAAACATAATTTGTAAACTATGACATCCTTAAATAGGGCTCTGCCTTTCAAAACCTCATGAAAACTTAAGAAGATCCTAAAGGCACATGGTAACTATTTTTTTATGGCTCTAGAAGTAGAAATGATGTAGGTGTAGGAATTGTGATGATATCTCCTCAAAAGGATAAATAATTTCATGCATATAGTCTAAAATTCAATTACACCAACAATGTGGCTAAATATGAGCCACTAGTCTAAGGCTTCCAATTGGCATAAAATAAATTAATTAAAACATAAAGATGTTTGGGGATAGTGAGCTGATTATAAATCAAGAGCCCAAAATGCATCAAAAAATAGCCAGCTAAAAGCTTATAAACATAGATTATGGGATCTTAATGAAATATTTTATGCTTCCAACATATAATCCATACCAAGGAAGTAAAATGTTGATGAAAATAGGCTTCCCATGGTAGGCTCTCAATACAACCTCCCTATTACAGGACAACTTGTCAATCGATAGTTAGACCTACAGTGCATGATAATTATGATAGCTAGCAAGTGTTTGTGAATGATGAGCAAATAATAAATTTCTTATAAGAGGAGGTAGAGTTTTATACCAAAAACTAGTTAGGGTTGTAGGCACAGTATGAGGATCAAATCATCCAATTAAAAGGAAATAGGTTGCCCAAAGGATTAGTCACTTTAGAGAACATCTTCAACTCTGATGACTAATTCAAAGGTGAGAATAATATGACAATCACAAAAGAGAATTATAAGTAAATGGATATATATATATATATATATATATATATATATAATGGAAAACTCTTGAAATATCAAAAGGTATGAACTCAACCTAAAAAGGAAAAGTTTGTCTACCTTTTTAAAAAATATGATGATATATTTACATGGGGTTACTGGGACCTCAAGGGTTTTAACCCAACCATGGCCCAGTATACAATTGATCTAGAACTCGATGCCAAGCTAGTTAGGTAAAATTAAAGGCTTATAAACCCCAAGTTATAACCATTGATGAGGAAGGATCTAACCAAGCTCATAGAAGCTAATGTCATATTTCCAATCAAGCACTCCTCTTAGGCGGCCAATTTAGTCCCAATAAGGAAGAAAAATGGAGAGATCAAGTTGTGCATGGACTTTAGAGACCTGAATAGAGCATCCCTCAAGGATCACTATCCCCTTCCACCCATGGAGTATATCCTCCAAAAAATTGTAGGGGATGAGAGTTTTTCACTTCTTGATGGCTACTCAAGGTATAATCAAATACTGTTGAAAGAGTTTGATCAGTTCAAGACAACCTTTACCACCAAATGGGGCACCTATGCATATAAAAATATGCCTTTTAGACTGACCAATGTTGGTTCTAGATTTTAAAGAGCTATGGACATGGATTTTAGGGGCCTTATTAATGATATGATCCTAGTTTACTTGATGATATCACTATTTTCTCTAAATATGTCGCTGATCACTTGGGTCATTTGAATCAAGTCTTTAATAGATGTAGAAAGTTTTGGATATCTGTAAACCCAAACAAGTGTGTATTTGTTGTCCATAAGTTCCTATTATTAAGACATGTTGTTTATAAGGATGGATTGGCAATTGACCTAGAGAGAGTAGAATCCATTAGTTCTTTTTCTCTACCAAGCCACAAAAAAATTCTCTAAAGCTTTTTGGGAAAGATAAACTTTGTGAGAAGGTTTATATCAAACTTTGATTCATTGATCAAGCCACTTACATCAATGCTCAATAAAAGTGCCATTTTCAACTAGACAAGAGAAGGTAGGGATAGATTTGAATCAATAAAAAGAGAAATATCCCAAGCACCCACAAATGTGAATCCATGTTATGATAAATATGTCATCCTCTAAGCTTTCAAAGGAGATGAAAACATCTTAGCAATATTAGTATAGAAAAATACTGATAGAATGGAGTAGCTTATCACCTTTTTCAATAAAATGATTAAATATTATGAATTAATATATATATTTGTATAAAAATAAGTGTTGATCTATTTTTAGAGAATTAAATAAGTTTAGACATGTGTTATCTAATAATAAGAATGGTCTCACATCCAGGTGTGAAATATTTTCTATTATGCAGATATATCAATGAAAAAAAGTTGGTTGGATCACCAAAATGGAGTATGACATCAATATAAATATCAAAAAGATCATAAGAGGAAAATGACTATGTGATCATTTAGCAATTAATCTAGAAGCTGAAAGTAAAACAATCATTGTGTTACAAGAGGAACAACTAGTTGATTAGGATCCTTATAATGGCTAGACTCAAAGCATGAAGGCCTTTATCGAATCAGGTGAGTATCCATAAGGGATTGATAAATCCAAAAAAAGACATTTTAAGTTGAAATATATTCCTTATGTGCTTATAGATGATGTGTTGTTTAGAAAAGTCATCAGTGGAGTCCTCCTAGGATGTATAGATCAATATCAGACTAGCAAAATCCTTTAAGAGTTATATGATGGATTGTTGAGAGGGCATTACTCAACCACAACCACTATCATCAAGATCATTAGGGCTGGTAATTAATAGATAATTTTTTTCAAATATGTTCATATATATGTAATAATTTTTATAAAATGTGTCTTATTTGTAGGCAAGTAAAGGCTATTAGCTCTTCTGCTTTGTCCAATTCAAGATGACCATGTGGGTAGATAGAATAATTCCCAAAAGCACAATTGTAAATTCTCCATTCATGTTGGTTTATGAGAGGGATTACAAACTAACTATGTCATTATAACTACTTTTATTAGATCTCAACCACTAGCTAGAGATAATTGAGAATGATCCTATGATAGTGAGACTAGATGAACTAATGAAGCTAGAAGAAACTAGGGAACAAGCGATGCATACTTTGGAGATTTAATAAGCTTAAGTGAAAAAAACATTTGATAAAAAGGATACTCATAGGAGTTTCCAATAAGGAGATGTAGTGCTCAAATTTCATGTGGATAGAGCAAAAATTGGGAAGCACACAAATTTTTATGCCATATGGAGTGGTCCTTATGTCATCACAAGCTACAAGAAGGCCAATGCTTTTTAGCTCTCAAGATTGAATGGAGAAGATTTATCAATCCTAGTTAATGGGATCCATCTTAGGCATTGATTTTGAAGTTATTTTTATTTTTTATATAGTATTTTAGATGTATTTAATTTCCTCTAAGTGTTGTGGTATAGTAATTAGTCTTTTCTTTCCCTAAGTGCTTTTGCATGTTTATTTCTTCCTTGCTTTCTCTTTTTGATTAAAGGTGAATCTGAGTTAACTTTATTTAGTATTGGGCCAAGAAGGTTGCAGTTGGGTTACATTTCCAAATTGATAAGTTTAGATGCTTCTATGACTCTATACCCCAATGGATTGTTTCAAGGCTACTAGATTCATGCTTAGCATACAATTATCCCATAAATGTTATCAATAATGTTGGCCATTTTTGGTCACCATGGAAGAGCACTATCTAATTTAGAAAGGGGATTCAAGATTGATTTTAGATTTTCAAAATTCACCCAAATTTTAATAATAAATGACTAAGTCATATACCTAGAAATTTTTAGTGGGCTTGGTCTTTGGGTCTTATGCAAAGGAGAAGTCAGATATTCTTTTCAGAAGCCTTCATAAGTTTTAGCCTTTGGAATTTTGTAAAAGAGAGAGTTAGAGAAATTTTTTAGGGTAGAGGGTTCCAAAACAAAAAATTTGAAGGTTTAACAAAGTCTTGAAGATCTTTTGTTCTTTGAGAAAAATAATTGGGAGAAATGTTTGGGAAAATTATTTAGCATTATGCTGTAGAGACGAGTCAGAACTCATAGTTCCAAAAAAAATTCTGAAGACCAAATTCCTTCAGAAATATTATTCAAATTAAGTTATTCAAGGAAAATGTAGATGAAAATTCAAAATGGTATATTCTTGAACAAAAAATGCCATAGGCTTAGCAACAAATTTTCAAGTTCAAAGGAGCCTTTCAAACACTAAGCCATTTTTTGGATTTTTAAAAATGTATCTATTTTTTAAACATGATGATGAGTCCCTTCAAGATTATAATATTTAATTCAATAGGACATCATATGATCTAACATTTAGACCCTCAAATTTGGATCTATAATATATATTTAGTAGAGGCCTTCTTCTCCCTTAAAGAAAAAAGCATTACATAAACAATAAAAGTCCTTCATTCATTTACACACTAATATACATAGACATGCTACATTCATACTTAATCATCTAATGAATTTTAACATTTCTCATTTCAAGTACCAAAGTATTAACTCTCTCATAAAGAAAGGAGATTAATTTCTTAAAGAATACTATGAGAAAAATGTGGCATCCCTAATCTCTATATGACCAATTTATAAATGTTACTTAACATGGGACCAATCCAACATCCAAGTCCCATACAAAAATCTCAAATGAAAAAAACAAGAAGCATCCATACCAACAACATTTAATAATTAAATTATGAATAGGTGGTTTATTTTTGGCATAACCATGTCAATCCTACAGAAGTAAAAACTACTTGTAATGTAAGAAATTTCCAACAAATGGGCTTCAATTTAACAAAATTACAAAACAAAGGAGGTTGGAAAGACTTCTTGGGCAACATAACAATACCAATTTATTGTGGTCTTAATTAATTCAAACATAGATTTGGGTTATGCCTACCACATCTCCATGTGCATTTACACTTGGAACTCTTTGGCTATACCAAATGGAAGCAAAAATTGACCAAAATCAACAAGGCATTTTTTCCCTTATGAAGGCAAATTAATACATATTTCCAATTATAGCATTACATCTTCTAATACACATGTAATACGTGAGGAGGAACATGTTATGTCCCTTTTCAACCTAGCCAATCATGATGCAAATAATGTAAAAGATCCAACTTGAGGTTTTAAGGTTTATAATGGGGGGAGATATCTATGACCATCCATTGGATGGAATCATAGGATGATCTTTCCTCATCATCAAAAAAAAAAAAAAAAACCTTCAAAAATCCAACAACACTTTTAGCACCTACATGTTCTATTACCTCCTTGAAATCTATATGTTAGTTTCATGTTGAGGAATAACATATTATTTACTCCTACATATACATACATAGGCATACATAAATACATGATACACTTATAGGTGTTGGGCCTTCCCTATACTCATGCCATCAAGATGTTGGGAGAATCCATCTTCTATGATCTTGATACACAAATATTATATGATTTGATGATCACTCTACCCTATCATGTTTGATCTTACATATGTACTTACACATGCCTATTATATATGCTTATATCTTGTACATGGTACTTGATATGCTATGTACTTGACATTTTTTACTAACACATTCGATCAATGGGCCACTATGATATGTTTATTTTGTTGCTTATGTTTTTCTTTACACACTTCCTTGAGTGTTTTGCCTTGCTATTATCTTATTTTTTCAAGAATTTGAATATGCTCCATTCTATGCAACCCTTGTGCCTATGTTTGATTTCTTGGACATTTGACTATTTCATTCCTTTATTTTTTGGATAGTTTACTAAGTCATGTCCATTAAATTTTGTGGCATTTAAACACGCCCCTTATTTTTGGTCTCCTTATAACATTACCTTTTGACTTGATTTTGAGTGATCTTGTGTGTGTACTTGTTTGCTTGTTGAGCTTTTATTATTACTATATAGGAGTGTCCATGATATTTGTCATGCATCTTAGGCCTAGATGTGATCACATTGGTTCTATGTTCTTTAATGCTACTTCTACCTAGACATATTTCCTTTTACATGTTACATGGCTACATTCAGAGATTTATAGTTGTCTTACCCTTTTAAGGTGAGCTAACTACCAGGTACTATCTTTCCCTCACCTCAAATTGGGGAGCATATTAGTGGGGGCACGTCATGGTGAGATAATTTACACATATTTTTTCATACTTTCTAGATTATAGTGGAATCATGCTTTGGAAGCATGTTCTCCACATTTATTCAGTATTCAGTACTTATACTAGTTTGTAGATTTAGTGGGGGCATGTCATGGTGACATGGATTTTATACATTCATAGTTTTAGATTAAGTGGGGGAATACTTTATAATCATTTCCTTCACATTCATTTAGGATGGTACTTATAATTTATATATTCAGTGGGGGTATGCTTTGGAAACATGTTCTCCACACCTACTCAATTTTCAACATCTCTAGTTTACAGTGGGGGCATGATTTAGAAACACATCCTCCACATTGGTACTTATATCAGTCTCATATTTCTCCATATATAATGGGGGATTTCTTTGGAATCATTTCCTCCACACTTACATAATTTTTTGAATTGGCCAAAGCACTCAATTATATCATTTTGATACATATTTATGGTAGAATTCCATACATGGTACACTTATTACACATAATTTTATCATGAGACAAATCTAAGGTGCATATGATATGCAACATGTGCCTAATATGACAAAATCCAAATCAAATTCAGATTCTAAAAATATTACATGTATTAATACCTAGTGGACTTTTATAGACTTTAGTGAGCCAGTCTACTATAGTAGCTAGTTCACCTTTTGGTATGGTTGGGTTGAATAATCACTCAATCTTACCAAGTTTTTAGTTTTGACTTGATCATCCAAACTCACTAGGTTACAAGTATCATTAGGTTGCACAGTTGATCTAATCTCAACTACTAGGTAATAACTCACTTTTGTTCCAAAGTTTGAGGCACTCTCTCTCTCTCTCTCTCTCTCTCTCTCTATATATATATATATATATATATATATATATATATATGCACTATAAAATAATTATCTATATTTATCTTAGTCTTTGTTTCAGAACCTTATAATGATACATATTTTTCAAAAATAACTTGTCAATAAGCAAGGTGATTATATTGATACACAAGTGTATCCTAAACCTTACTCTTTCAATTTCAATCAATTTCAATTACTTTTGACCCAGATTATATGAACTAATTATAAACCATAATATGCTCTTAGTTTCAAGTTAGTCACCATCAAAGCACTCAAACCCATCTCTAACAAAACACTTGAATTCAACTCAAGCAAAGACAAGGTGTGTATACACACCCAAATATTTATTCCTTTCCTTTAAAATAGTAATTTCATTACTAAATTAAAGGGGACATAAATGTAGATGATATTTTATGATTATGTATCACCTCAATCTTGTACACTTGACAAACTCATGACCATAGTTTTTACTCTTATTTTTACACAAGCATTATTTTTACAAGCCTTGCATATACTTTATCTTGTGTCCCTTAGGCTATCTCTTAGTCTAACCAACCTCACAATGATGATAGGGACATTTAATCTTTCCCAAAATGCTTAAAATTTACTTATCTTATACCTCTACAAGTTATGAGCCTATGTATGATCTCCTTCTCCTTGAACACTAGCATCCAAGTCAAAAAGTAGCATTGACGTTATTGTCATGGCTTGATGTAAGTGTCAAGTGCCCTAAAATTCATCCAATTTGAAAATGAAATGTATTACAATGGTTACATTGAGTGCTTAAGTGCAATTTATCTCTTGATAATATCGGTGTAAATATTATATCAACCCTCATTCATTCCTCACCTATGAAACCTAGCAATCATACCAAAATAACACATGATAAGTACTCAAGAAGCACTCAAGATACCAAAAAATTTCTTATTTTAACCTATTCTAATATGATTCAAAGGAACATCCTAGCTATAGGTCTAAAGTAATAAAGGAGTAGTCATTAAGTCATATTTTTAAAGTTACAAGCTACGTGATAATTGTACTTGCTTTACACATTGCATGATTCACACACAAGCCAACACATAGGGGAGAACTAAATGAGTCTAAGTCTCTCTTTTGAAGTATTAGATATATAGGCAGTGCCCTTTGATACTAACATCATTATAAGTCATCTCAACATTGTGTTCCCACTAACCTATTTTTTCCAAGGTTGTATTAAAGATGCAAAGCTAGGGTTTTGTCATTTCACCAAAAGAAATAATCCATGACCTAGATATAAATTCACCAGAGTGAAGGTGAAGCTAACCCATAAACATCTAGGTGTTTGCATCATGTTTGAGTACATATTTTATACAAGACAATGGCATCAAACTCAAACACTAGTATCAATACAACTATCTCAGGCTGATGCAAGTGTCCTATTATAGAAAAGTAGGCTTTTTGGTCATGGTCCCAGTCATGTGCTTACCTAGCTCTCTAGGTCAGATTTAAGCTTATTCTAAGGGTTACAGGCCATGATGATTCATATGGCTCTCAACATTTAGCATTTATATATGCTATCATCAATATACATAAGTCACAAGCCTTATGTTTTCACTCAAAGCATAGTACAGAGGGGACCAAGGTCTATGTTGGGCCAGTTGTGCCATGGTGTAATTGTATTCTTCAAGAGCTTGGGTTGGTGGAACGATGGTTATGCATTCATGAGTACAAGTCTTGGGTTTCATGGGTTCAATATCATTCAGGTGCTTAAGGGCCAATTAGGTGTCGAGTCAAGGGGTGGTCTTATGCTTAGGCATGAGTTTCATTCAGGGCACAAGGTCTTAAACATACATAATGCATTTCATATGATGGACAAAAGGTTCATTTCCAGTTGGAGGTCCACCATGATAAATTCAAATTAGAACCCTACAAAAACTTGTCCATATATTCAGCAAAGTAAAGCTTGCAATCAATAACATACTAAAACTTAACCATTTAGTTCATTACCTATTTTCTCAAAGTATTCTCCATTAATATGTTTAAAAAATACATGCATAGTTAATATAAACTAAGCATAATCTTAACTTAATCTATTATTAGCCTAAAATCTCACAATCAAACTTTAGCACTACAAAGGGGAGCTTTACAAGCATCCTAAACTACTTCTATCTCCTAATGGTAGCTATCTAGAAACAATTCACTAGAGCTTCACTATTCTAGTTCACCTCTCCTCTTTAGCTAAACTTGACTTCCTTTTATAAGCTTCAAAGCATCCTAGGTTCATATGGAATGGGGCATGCCAATTGTTAAGCTTTCACTAGAGCTACACATCCTAATACCCCCACTACACTTTGTCTTTAATGTGCCTACTTCCCAATGTTACATGATTCAAAAATTAGTTGATTGTCTTTAATGGTTGATTGGTGTCCCATGCACCCACTTCTTGATGCTTTTTAGAGTTGTTAGCTTCTATCCAGCTAGCACCACTAAAAGACAAAATAATAATCACTCACCATGATTTCCATGCACCTAGGTATTTATTGAGTTGGTATAGATTCACTACTTATCACTAGATGGAGCCCAACATTACCCCAGATAAAAATGTTAGTCCACCCTTGAACTATCCTTCTAGTGTTTTGCCTACGTAAAATTATAATACTCTCTATTGTAGTTCTACCTTGAAGTCTTCAAAGTCCTAGATTATGAGTTTGATTTCTTTGATGGTTCTATCAATATTCATAAAGGCAGGCTTGATCATGAGCATGTCAGTATTATCTAGTTCCTTACAAGAGGATTCTATCCTTTCCTTAACTTTATAAACCCCACCATCTAGTATGGCTCCTTGCTTGCTCACCTTTGTCTGGAAGGTGTGAAAAAACTCTTATAGGTCTTACTCCTATGTCTTTATTTGGGCACTCAATATGTTAACTTAAACCATTATTTATGTGTGTTTGGCCCTGTTGATATTGAATGTTTATTTCATCAATTCCTTCTTTTCCCCTTTCACCTTTTGGAGGTACACATTGATGATTGATACTTAGCTAGAAAATTTATAAAAGATGACATCAACATCATCTGTGCACTCTTCCAACCTTGCAAAGATGTCCTCTACCTCATCAAGATTTTTGTTGAGCTCTTTATTTAGGGATTTATAAGGGTCTTCTTGTTCTTATTTTACTATCTTCATCTAAGGGAGCATCTATTATACCATCATGCACACCTTATCTACTTTATAAAGATGGGAAGTGTCAATACCATCCAAAAGGTATGGCCCTACTCTTCCACATGCTTGGTTAACTATTGGAGTTTGAGCTTTAATGTGTTAAGTTATTCTTCCACCTTAAGTGTTATATCTTTCCACTTTATGGCATGAACATCATTGACAATGTTGTTGTGCACTACCTCAGAGGCCATCTTAAAGAAGGCATTAGCCAACCTTATTAGGTTCATGTCCTGGGGGTTGACTAGTTGATAGTCATGTTGATCTTTTAGTTTCTTGGCACTTTACATTACTTTGATTGGCACCTTGAAATTAGGCTTGACTATGTAGAAATCAAGTGTAAATCACACTTGATGGCACATCAATTTTGTTATAGATCTAGAAGGCATGTATTACAACATGTAGAAGTCCTCATCTATGGTATACCCCTTCTACACCTTTTCCTAGTAGCTTGGCTCAAATTACTCTTTCTCAAAAGCTAGCTCTGTTTACTCCTACACCTCTTCACTTGTGTTGTTACCCTATTTTATGTCTTCTTCTTTTCCTTTCTACATGGGTTATTCTTCTTCAGACTTTCCCCTTCATCCACCTCTTCTTCTTGTGGCTTCTTGGTGTGAACCTCCATAGGTTCCTTCTTGGTGTTAGCCTATTCTTTCCCTTCCTCCTCTATTTATTTGTTGAGGTACAAGCATCACCTTAGTTGTCTTCAAGTGCCCCTTTAGTATTAGGGTGTGCCTATTCTATAGCTTCCTCTACTAGGCTAGTGTGGGCACTAGGTGCCTCTACTATTTTGGTTTTAATGAGTTTCGTGCCTATGACAACCCTATTCTCTTATTTCTCCTTCCTAGCCTTCTCCTTTTGGGCCTTATTTATTTCCACCTTCCTCTTCTTGATGATCATGGTGGTTTTCTCATCTTCAACCCTTATCTCCTTAGCCTCTATTTTATCAATATTTAATTGGGTCATGCCCTTGGCCCTCATGGCCTCTCTCTTTCAATATAACTATAGTGCCACTTCAATATGATCTTGATCAAGGCCCATCTTTTCCCATTTTTTCCTCAACTCCTCTTCATCCTATAGAGGTTGTGTTTTAGGCTCCTTAGTTGGTAAACTTGATGGTCCTACTTCACAAAACATGGCATTAGTTCCACCTTGGGATGCCTCATGTGTTTCTACATTACTAGGATCTTCCTTTGATTCTCTTCCTAATATGCACTTTTTTTTACCTCGTCTCTCTTACTTCCTTCCTCTATCATTCTGGTTTTTCTCACTTCTTCTTTCCTCTTCTATAGTTCTTTCACCTTATGAATGTTTGCTTCACTAAGGTTAAGCTTTTTCCTACCTCACCTCTTCACTTTGGGGTGGTAGGTAAGTTTTGTCACTAGATGAGGAGTCTTCTTTGTGCATAATGTACACACACTTTCCCACTTCTACCTCCTCTAATTCTTTCTACATCTCTATGTCTACTAGGCATCATAAATGGGAACTTTGGCTTTTTTTGTTTCTTATTTAAGATAGGAGAAGTCTTTGGAATAAACTTTATGTGCTTCTTAGTTGAGATTGATGGGGAAGCTTCATCACCTGAGGTGATTTTAAACTTTATTTTCTCCTCTATTTATTTTAGTGTCTCCCCTTTCTTCTTCTTGGGAGACTTATTCATTTTAGCTGGTGTTGATCTTCCTTAATCACTAATCTTGATGGGAGGGTCATTATTCAGCTCAAAATTGGGGCCTTTTCTCTTTGGCTTCATCTCATATTAAATAATATGGATGTGCTTGAGTATAGTTACTTCTTAAAGAGAGTGGATGTTGGTATGATCTAACTCATTCCCTTCATCCCTTATTGCTCTTCCATTTGGGTGCATGAACTAGTACCTAAACTTATTCCTTTCCTTATCTAGTTCCCTCACTAAAATATCCAATTTTTTCATATTGGGGATCCTCCTAGGCACATTCTTGAAATACTTGGCCAAAAAAGTGTATGGGAGCTTTAACCAACTAGACTTGTTGCCATCGACCAATGCTAGGCAAACTATGCAAAAATTCTACATAATAGTAAAGGTTTCCATCCCAAATATGCCCTTGGGGAGCTCTTGGGGGATGTGCCACTCAATCCTAAATGCTTCTATATATTTTGCATACCATCTCATCATGCATGCTTTGTATTTTGCATTGAATGAACTGAGGCAAGTGAAGTCCTTATATTTTTGCATCAAGGAGTCATTATGCTCTAGAAAATCCTAGAGATTATCCTCATCCCCATATGGTATCTCAATTTCTTCCATGACTATCAATATTAGAATATACCCCCACCTAAAGGTCCCCTTTATTGTTTGGCATTCTATAAAATTATTCACAAGATCTTCTACCACAAATTTTTCAATGTTAAACTTCATGCCATGTGCCATATGATATGCAATGCAAAGGTAAGTTTTTGTAACATCACTCTATTGACCACTAGGGAAAAGTTTTGAGCTCACAATGCATGAGGCCACCCTCATGCATGGGTCCTTGCAATATTTCATGGGGAATGTGAATCCCCCTTATAGTAATTCAAGAGCTTTGCCATGTGTTCCACCTCTTCATCATCACCCATCATCTCATGGATGTCTTTTCTATCATTTGAGAGCCTAATTTTTCTTTCAATGAGGCACGTCAATATCCTCATGCTCCTCCCTATAAAGTATATGTGATCACCATAGATCTGCATATAAGGAACTAAATGAGTTCCTCTGGCTTCCCAAAATAAGGTAACTCATATAGATGAGTTGTGTTAGAGGCTATCAATCTATCTTGAATGGAGACATCAAATAACATTGTATCATGCTTTGTCTTGCTCCCTATATCCACCATCTAATCTGATGCTAGGTCTTATGCATGGTTTGAAGTATGATGATTGTAATCATTTAACTAGTAGGTGTGCAAAAAAGAATTCCAATTTTCCCTATCAAGACTTCCAGGGTAAATTTCATCACTTGATATTACATTTTTGTTATCACTTTAGGGTCAATTTTAATGACACTGACTCCTTTTGTCAGTAGTGATATTATTCTTATAAGGGCCACCTCTACTATTACACATGCCCACTTTTGAATTTGTTATTATGGACCTATTACCTTTCATGTATTACCCATCCTAAACCTACTGGTGTTGAAGCATAGTATGTTAGGTCTACCAAAGCCTTGAATGGTTCTTGGTGCTTCATAATCATGAGACTTATGGTTGTACCCTTAGCTCTAAGCTTTGTAGACCATTAATGGCATATTCCTGTTGAATCCTCTTCCTACACCTCTCTACACCAATCTTACCATGAACATAATTTTTCTAGCATCATAATCATTCACTTTGGGTGCCTAAGGGTAATCGAATTCTTGATCTAGTAGGGTTTTTGTGATTTGGTTCTATATTTTGTTGGTTCACTCTAGTTTTCTTGATGTCTCAAGTTTTCACAAAGTTTGTAATGGAAACTAGTCAGCCACATGATGTTTTATACCCTAGTTTCATTTATCATCTTTAATGTAGGTGCATTAATGACATGGTGCCATTTAGATTTATTGAACTCTATGAATTTTTGTGAAATCCATGAAAATCCTCTACCATCAACTCATTTAATGTGGATTTTTGTGCCTCCACCATCACTACAGTCAATGCTCCTAATGGTATTTTAGTGAAGTGACTTATGGTTCAAATGGTCATTTGCCACTTAAATCGAGGTGGATTATAGCTATCTATGACAATCCTTTTGCACTTTGTTCTCTTGACATGATTTTTTATTTCAATATGATAACCTAGGTGTAATGCCTCACATGCACATGATTCAGTCTCCTTGGTTCCATCTTATCCTCTTATTATGCTTGTATTTCAAGCACACTTATCTATCTTGGTCATTTTCTTGCACTTCATCTTGTCTTGGCCTATCCTAACCCATACAAGTCCCTTGTACTAGCCCTTTCAACACTTGACTCTCCTTTTCTAGTTCTCTTATGCATGATCTTATTATGTGTCTTCACTTTCTCTCTTACACATGATCATTTTATGCATATTCACTTGGTTCATATTCCTTTTAAGTATGAAAACCTCCTTGTGCCTAGAAACTTAGGTGTCTAACCCTAAGTGCTTAGAAAGCAAATGGGTTTGACTCACTTGACTGACATTATGCACAAAAGTGTCAAAGTAATTCTCCCTTGGACCTCTAAGGCCCTATAATATAAATCTTATGCAAATGGAGTTTGTGCATATTATTCTTGAGTCTAAAAAATTTCATGCACCCACCACTTAGATGTTTAGCCTCAAGAGATTTAGAAAGCATGAGGGCTCAAATCACCTAGTTATATTTATGCATGAAAGTTTAAATGAACATCTACCTATGGGCTTAAAATCACCCTATATCTATAATCTGGTGCACGATGCTCTAGTGTGCTTTCTTTGTCTGATGTTGACAATCCTTACTTTCTTAAAACTTAGGTGTCTAACCTCATGCACTTATAAAGTGCAAGTGCTTGACTCATCCAGCTAGAATTATGACTGAAGTGTCAACAAATTTTCTTGGTGGGCTTCAAAGTGCCACTTTTTCACTCTTTACACTACTACCCAAAGAATAAAACAAAATTAAATTGTTTAAATTGTGCTAAACATCATTTTAGTATTTTCAACTCAAACCGACTAGTGACCAAGAAGTCATTAATCTTATCGTGCAAGTGCCACCTTGTTGTCGATATGGCTTCAACCTATTTCCATTGAAATGGCTAGGGAACATTTCACTTGTCAGTACGCAAAACTTACATGCACTTATCTCTAATATGTGGTAGATGATATAGGGGACCATCCACCTTATCTTTAATTTGCCTAGGTGATTGAAATACTTGGATTCATAGAGAAAAATAAATTATCCTTCTACTATCACCTTGTTATTTATATGTTTGTCATGTCATATCTTCTGACATGATTTTTCTATCTACTAGCTCCACTTTGATTGGTTGCACATCTCATCTAAGCACTCCAAGTCCTCCATCCTTACATTTAGTGACTCTTGGTCATCTAACTGACTAATGCACATAATGTATAATCATAGTACTAATAATTCCATTGATAAGATCGCCTCAATGCCAAATACCAGTTAAAATGGTATATCCTTGTGTAGGCACTTCTAGGTTGTGTGATATGCCCATAATACTATCAACACTCAATCATCCCAATCCTTGTAACCAACATCACATATCTTCATGAGGTATGTTCTTAGTATTTTGTTAAATTCCTCTACTATGTTGTTTTCTTATAGATGATCGGGGTCATTTTATGGTGTGTTATCATATACTCAGCCAAAAGGATGCACACCATCTCATTGATAAAGTGCCCCTATCACTAGTTAGACTAAGCAGGCACCTATATCTACTTATTATGTTTTCTTAGATGAAGCATGTGGTTATGGTGGTTGTACAATATTTTGTTAGCATGGCCTTGGCTCACTTGATGAAATAATTTATGGCTGCTAAAATATACCTTGCACTTGTGTGTCATGTTGTGGGAGTTATCAACCCAATTAAATCAATGACCCATTTCTTGAATGACACCTAGGTAAGAATGGGGATGAGAGACATCTCATCTCAATGGTTGGTATTCCCTATGTGCTGGCATATGTCACATGCCTTGGCATAATTATTAGCATCTTGGAACAAGCTTGTCCACTGTAAGCCTGACTATAGGAATTTTCATGCCATTGCATCTTCATTGCAATGTCCTCTTATTATTCCTTCATAAACCTATTTCAAGATGGAATATTTTTTGTGCTCCAAGACACATTGATACAACACTTCATCTCTACTTAGCTTATACATTTCTCCATTGATGATTTGAAAGGGGGTGACATGAACTGTTAGTTTTTTCTTTTCCTTATTCATCATAGTCTGAGGCATAACTCCATATATTAGAAAGGTAGTGATCTCTAACAAATCCTCAAGGAAATGTTGGACTCTCTATAGTGGCACATCTAGCACATCATCTTCAATAGGCACCACTACATCACTAGAATTGATGTAGGATAAATGGTCTAGCCCCAAGTTCTACTTTCTAGGTTTAACTACAATAGAGAACTGTAACTCTTGGAATAGAACTATCCATCTGCATATGCACCTATGTAAAATAGGCTTGTTCACAAAGTACTTGAGTGCCTCATGATTAATGAAAAATTTGAATGGGGTTTTCAACAAATATTCTATAAATTTTTGCAAGGCATAGACCATGGCAAGCACCTCATGCTTCATGGTAGTGTAATTCTACTCTTCCAAGGTTAACTTCCTACTATTGAAGGAGATGGGATGATCCATTTTTCCTTTGCTAAGATACATGAATATTATGTTCATTATAGAGCCAGAAGCATCGACATGGACATGAAAAGGTGTTTTCTAGTTAGGAAACTATAAGATAGGAATGTTAGTTAATTTGAGCTTCAGGGTTTCGAAGGCATGCTATTACGCTTCACCCCAATAGAATGGTCCATCCTTGCATAGAATATCTTCTAGCAACACCACAATATTTGCATAACCCCTTATAAATTTTCTATAATATCCATAGTGGCCAAGAAAGGTGTGAACATATTTCTGTGTGGAAGGAGTTTGCAACTAAATGATGATGGTGATGTTCATTGGATCAATGAGTGAATCATCCTTACAAATGATGTACCCAAGTAGGGTTCCAAATGGTGTTGTTAAGATTCACTTTTTTGGGTTTAGGGATATCTAAAGTTTATTGAACCTCTCAAACATTAGATGAATGTTGTCATAATGGTCCTTGATGAGGCCATACACCATCCAATCATCTAGATAAACTTAGAGGAACCTATGGACAAAATCTTTGAATGCGGTGGTCACCACTCTAGAGAACATGACTGGTACATTCTTGATTCCAAAGGGCATCACATTGTAAGTAAAATAACCCCATTCAATTACAATGGATATTTTAGTCTTATCCTCCTCAATCTAGACTTGGTGGTAGCTAGAGAACCCATCAGTGAAGGTGTATATTTTACAACCTATGATGCCTTCCAGAACTTTATCAATGAACAAAGTTAGGAAGGGGTCATTAACATAAGAGACATTCAACATTTTGTAATCAATACAATTGTGAATTTTCCCATACTTATTTATGTTTATTACCATTGGGCTTACCCACTTAAACTCCTACATAGGGTAAATGACCCCTATGCATAGCATGACATCGATCTCTATTTTGACCTTGGCATAAAGGTTAGGATTCATCCTATAGGGATATTTTTTACTAATCTTGGTCCATCAATCAACTTTATGCTCATTTTCCCAAGGTATAGGTGGGTGCCCTTCATTTCTTGATAAGTCTTGGGGAACAAGTCTTAGAACTCTTTCAAAATATCTATGATGTGTGCCAGCTGTATGTCAAAATAATAGGCACCTAGAGTAGCCATATTTGGTTCTCCTTCAGCACTGATATCCACTTTAATGGTCTTGAATGGTGCATGGTATGGCCCATTCTTCTCTTGGTGAGAATCCTTGACCTATATATTTCCCTCTATTGTCTCAATGCAAATATGAGTGGGGTTTTCTTCATTAGGAGCATTATCATCTACTTGGTGCATGAGATTTCTTTTGGTGGTTAGTGTTTTCCAATATCACTCCTTCCAAGTTTCATTATATTCCTCACTAGAGTCATTGTTGAGCATTTTTTCCTCAAAAAATGTTGAGAGTGCTAAACCCTTTTTTCCAAACATATCTTTCAAGCACTCCTCAAGGATGGAAATGTTTTTGAATGCTACTCTCTAAATTACTTGCAGCGACTTGACTAGTTATAAGTTCTATGACGAAAAGGAGAAGGTTTGCACAAACTTCTCCTTAAGGGCCTCCCAATTGGTTATTTCTCAGCACGTTTCATTGACCATGTACCATTATCATGCCCATGTCTTTAGAGTCTTTTAAAAGGCATTCACCCATAATTTTTTTAGGGTAGTCATGTCACATTAAGTCCATGTCTCTTTACATAGGTACACATGTATCACGAGGTTAGAATCACCAAAGTGCACCAAGATATCTAAGTTCTCATTACTCCTCTTGAATATAGTGCACATAGCCACCTTTACCTCTAGATAGGTTGGAAAGTTAGATATTTGCACTACCCACCAACATGTGGTAGTGATCCTTAAGGTGTACAAATTTGTGTCCATTATAGATATCTCCTTAGGGATGCATGATTTGAGTTCATTGACATACCTTTCCACTAGGTTTTTCCCCTCAAATTTTGGGAGCATCGCAAGCTTACTTTTTCTTAGGTAGAGTACCCTCTTTATTTTTTGCTCTTGGTATGAGACCCATCATTTTAAATCATAATCAATCTGGACCCAACCAAAATTTATGGGCTTTAGCACCTTTATGTGTACCAAGTGGAATCTATGCCAGTGGTCTCATATGCCTCTTTAACCCATAAATCTCAAGTGACATTGGTGGTGTCTGAGGTTGACTACCCATCCTCCTAAGAAAGCACCCCTTGATTAAAAGGATGGATATTCTTGATGTCTTGCACCATGATGTTATATATATGGTTTATTTCATCCTCTATATTAATGCTCTCCATGTATGGGGGTTCTTGGTCACTTGAAAGTGGGATCACTACCCTTTCCTTACCATTCTCAAAGGTCATGTATCACTTCTTAAAGTGCATATCTAAATTTTTGGCATATCATCAAGGCCTCCTTAGAAGCATCAGGTAGTTATCATGTTCAACCAAATTAATAACCTCAAAGTCAATGTAAAATTTAGTACCCATAATATCTACAATGGTTCCATATATAATTTTGATCAATTGTGTTCAAGTCTTATTGGCCATGAAGAGTACATGGGGAGAAGGTCTTAAGGCTAGCCTACCCATCTTCTCCCATGCATTCTTGGTCAAGATATTGACCTCTACACTGATGTCGATCAGCACCTCCTAGATGAACTAGCCATTGATGGTGGTATTGACTAGTAACTCTTGGTCATACTCTATGTTCTGAGTATGCTTTACTTCATACGATTGGTCTATATGCAACATAACAAATTCAATTGTGTGGGGCTCAAAAACTTCACCTAGTTTATTCCATGCATGCTCTAAGAGAAAATGTTTTATTAGGGGAAGCATCCCATACATTTTTAGGAGGTGGAGGATCTCTATCATATCCTATACTTCAGCCTCCTAGCTATCTTGATTTTTGTATGAGGCATTAGCTTGCAATTATAGATCTCAGGACAACTAGAGCTCTCCCTATAAATTTTGTATTACACTCATGACTTGTTTTAGGACATAATTTTAATGTGTTAGGTCAAGATAGGATTCATATTTTGGATTAGGACATGTGATAAATTTAGTATGGCTTGGTTCACCATATTCTAGGTGAAGCTCTTGTGTTGGTGTAGTTGGTAGATAAGTGATGAATCCATTGTGTGGTTGTCTACACCTTGATTAGATATGTGTGTTGGCTTCACCTTTAGATCCCATTTCATATCCTTAAACTTATGATTTATCATCCATATACCCTTGTCAGTACCCATTTTACTTTGGTTAATATTTTTGTATAAGTCAAGGTACTTTTTGACCATATGTGGTCCCTAATAATACCCATACGTTAGATGTGTTAGGAATTCATGTTGATAGTGCTTAGTTGACCCACACTTTTAGTATTATCATAGTGGTAATCTTCCTCCATTTCATCCTCCACCTCACCCTTTAGAACCTCTTTGGTTCTCATAGCCAACATTATGTTGGCCATAATCCTCATTTCCTTAGTTCTCCAGCCTTCCAACTTTTGTAGTTGCCTCATATACACCTCTCTCCCTATTCTGGTGCATTTTATCAATGATTTGGTAGTTAGATATGTTGTGAGTGTAGGCATCACACAAATTGAAATAGATGGTTTTGCTAACTTGATTGATGTATTTCAACAAGTGGTAGTTTCAAACATTGTGTGCCTCATGACAAACTTCATAGTTGAGAATTAAGGTGTGCACATTCCTTTGAGGGAAATTATTTCTATTATTCCCCTCCATTTCTCACTTAGTGAACCACAACCCATTTTGAGCATGTTATGATAAACTAGAAGTTATCTTCTATAGTTAGTATGCCATAGATGTAATATATGCCTCCATGAATGGGCTAATTCTTGTATCAACACTCCCAGCTACCTCAACCTTGAATGTAACTTCAAGCACTTTATGAAGGTCTATGAATGTTTTCATGGATATAACCCTTCTAAAAGGCACTATCGGTCCTCTAATGAACCATTGTGCTTGCTAATAGGGGTAATTGTCATAATGGATCTTGGAAAGGAACATCTTGAATATAGCATCATACAAGTGCATGTTCTCTGATAATCCCTAGTCTATCTCTTTAAGCATGGTGATGCTCTACTACTCAAACCTAGGTATATAAAACTCCTTCTAGAAAGCTCCCTTCAAGGTGTCATAATCAACCATATCTTTTTTAGGATCAAAATTCCTATACCAAGTATGGGAAAAATTAATCAAGGTTGTAACAAATTGATTTGCCTTGCACTCATATGAAGTTATCCCCCTAGCACACCATTATAATTCACACTTGAGCATATGCTCTAAAAAAATTTCCATACCTTGGTACTCTAGTAGGTACATGGCCATCTCATAATAAATCTAGGGTTGAAGAGTAGTCAGTATCTAAGGTTCTTGTCCTAGCATTGGTCCTCTAAGGCCTCTAGTCACTAGGTTAGGTGTTGGTTTGGTGGTTACTACTAGCATAGTAGAAGATGATGGTGTCATACTACCCACTAGTGGTGCAAGACCACTTCTTATGGGATTTTGCCCAAGCTACATTATTGACATTGGATAAACTTGGATACTTTCACTTACATTATATCTAGTTAGGTTAGTGCCTCAAAGTTTAGAGGTATCTTTACTTACCTCTTTGTATATGATAACTTGTTCAATCATAAATTTTTTGTCCAAATTTGCAAGATGATTGAAGTCTATGTCAACAATGAGGTCAATTATCAATATTCTATTTTCCTTTAGGGAATTTGACATAGGATCTCGTACCATAAGTTCAAAGGGGGTATTTTCATTTATCATATCTCTAATGGTTAGTTTTTGAAGGGACCCCAAGTATTTACCCATCAACTATGAAGCTTGTTATAAGGCTTCAAGGGCTCCTTCCTCTAGATATGGTTGTCATTCAAGAGATCCTTCCCCATGCCCTTCCCACTCTCTATGGGTCCTTTTGGAACTTATAAGTTCCATATCTTTTATCATTCTGTGCCTTCTCTTGTTATAATCCTAATGCCTAAGCTCTCGATTGTCAATCTGCTCATCTCCTTCTATTGCACCTCACATACACATCCCCTTATACCCCATTATGTTGATCATATGTGAGAGGAATTTAACCTTCCATACTCACTATTTTGATGCTATAATATATAATTAAATTCTTGAGTTTAGTGTCAATTTATTTCACAAATGTACCTCTAAGCTCATGCAAGAACTAGTACTCTACTTCTTCAGGGAAAGAGTATGTTGATACCATAAACTCAAGCATATATATATATATATATATATATATATATATATATATATATATATATATATATATATATATATATATATAATGCCCCTTTACACCATTTATTTATGGCTTTAGTATAGGTGGAATCTAAGTTATTGAGCCTCTTTAGGTGCTTTATTGTCCACTTGAGGTGTTGTCCATAGCTTTGGTTTCTATGGGTCGCATAAGTAGCCAACTAGCAGTAAACTTACTCTAAAAGCTTTCAAAAGAAAACCTTGTACAAGGCATAATATAAGTGGCTCTTGACACACTTCCTTGGGTTATACCCTCCACACATTTAATTCCTTAGTGCAAAAATATCTTCCACTCATTCCATCCAATGATTGATGTTCTCGAGGGAGAATCAGAGTATCATCTTGGTGCACCATTTTAATAACAAAATTTAATGGTCCTAGCCATGGAACAAAAATGTTGCATAAAATTAGTCTTTATATTCATGGACCTAGTAATACACCTACCTAGATCTCCAAGTCAAATTTAGGCTTTTTCTAAGGGGGAACATGCCCTGATGATTCCTTTGGCATTCAACATTTATCACTCGGCTACATTAGCATCAATATACATAAGATGCAAGCCTCATGTTCTCACCTAAAGCACAACAGATAAGGGATCAAGGTTTTTGTTAGTCTAATTTTGCCATGGTATAACTATATTCTTCAAGGGCTTGGGTTAGTGTAATGATGGTTGTGTATTTATGGGTATAAGTCTTGGGTTTCACAAGTTTAATGGCATTTAGGCACTTAAGGGCCAACTGGGTGTTAAGTCAAGGAGCTTAGGCATGGTCTTTCATTTAGGCATAGGTTTCATTCAAGGTGTAGGGTCTTAACCATATTTAATTCATTTCATATCACAAGCACAAAGTTCCTTTCTAGTTTCAAGTCTTCCATGAGTGAGTCAAGTTAGAACCCTATGAGAACTTGTCCATATATTTGGCAAAATAAAGCTTGCAATCAATAACATACTAAGACTTAACCATTTAGTTTATTATATATTTATGTAAATAATTATTCATTAATACATTTAAATAATACATGCATATTCCATATAAACTAAGCATAAGCTTGACTTAAGCTATTACAGGCCCAGAAGCTCACAGGTGAGCTTGGGCACTACAAAGGGGAGATTTACAAGCATCCCAAACTAATTATATCTAATAATGAAATCTATATATCATCAATTCACTAGAACTTAACTATTCTAGTTTCCCTCCTCTCTTTAGCTAAACACAACTTCCTTTTATAAGCTTTAGAGCATACTAGGTTCATGGGGAATGGGGCATATTGACTATTGAGTTGGCACTAGAGGTACACATCACATCACCCCCACTAAACTTTGTATTTAATATACATTCACTATCCCATGGACCTACTTCCCAATGATTCATGATTAAAAAAGGAGCTATTTATCTTTAATGGCTTATTGATGTCCTGTGCACCTGTTTCTTGATGTTGTTTGGAGTTGTTAGCCATCAACTAGTTGGTGCTACTAGAAGACAAAATAGTAACCATTCACCATGACTACCTTGTGCCTAGGTGTTTTTCAAGTTGGCATGGATACATTAATTATCATGAAATGGGGCCCAACATGTCTAGATAAATAGAGGCACCAGATCCAAAATCTAATAATTGATCTAGATTTTACTTCTTTCCTGCTTCTCTCATGTATTAGATCCATCACTATATTAGCATCAAAAATAAATAATTACTTTATTTTATATCATTTTTATATTTATTATAGATGTAATTTCCATTAATAGCCTATCTTAGCTTTATAAATTCAACATATGGTACATCTAAGTTTAGCACATTAATTGGCCTATTATAGATATGATATTCACCCTTGTGCCCTATCATTTGTATATCCTTATCCCTAATCACTCAAATAGGATCCATATCTAAATTAGGGTTAAAAAATATCATATAAGTGTGATGAAAAAATATAATTCTTTCTCTACTCTCTTTTATTTGTTTATTAAAACTTGTCTAGCTTATATGTTGAATCATTGTTGTCAAACTATAGTTTTGTATGTATTATTCCAAGTTATAATTAACTCATAATCTATTAGTTTATATCTAATTAAAATGTCATTGTTTCATTAATTCAAATTTTAGATAAAATATGCACACATGAAATATTTCCTCATATTATGATTTTGATTATATATTTTCTAGATCCAAATCATGAAACTTGGATGGGCTTCATTATCAAAACTCTTACTAGAATCCATTTCTTTAATTGGGATGTTCATGTAATCATTATTTCTCCTCATTTCAATTTTAGTTAAGAAGATGAGTTAGAACTTGAAGGATATGTTCCTATAAATAATAAAATTTTCTTATGAATACTTGATAATGTCATTTTTTTCACATTTACTTTACTTGACTTAAGCCCTTAAATTGGTCTTATTTTACCACCTCACTTTATCATAAGCACCTGTATGGGCCCATCCCTTCAAAATTATTGTTTTAAATATATAAAAATATTATTAATTATTAAAAACCCCTATAATCATATCTATAGACATTTAAAATTCTTAATATAAAATATTACCTTTCCTATGTTAGAATCGGCCCATTCGGGTTGGGATCGCTAGTCAATCTAAACATTTATAGGTCGATCTTGTCATTTACCTAGAAATAAATATTTTTAATTATTAAACCCTTAATTATAGTTGGTTTATATTTTTAGGATAGGAATATTGATATTTCACCCATTTTAATTATCATAAATGTGTTAGTGTAGGTTTTTATTCCATTTAATTATTTTTCCCTACACATGTTTAGTTAGCTTGCTTAGGTGTCTTTTTAGGTCATTGTGAAAGATAATCCCACATTCATGAGGAAGTGAAGATATGTTTTTCTTAAACCTATATAATGTATCTTGCTAAATATTTTATGCCTAACAATGTAAATTCTAATATTTTAATCTTTCAAATTTTAAGCAATTACTTCTTCTTGGCTCATGTTTGATTTCACTACTACATATAGGTAATTTTTTCATGCATTTGACTTATCTAATAGATCCTATATGGCCCACTCAACATGGTATCATATCTTTTCTAGTAGATTAATGTCATTTTTCTTGTTGTGAAATTTTGATTTTCAACTTATATGTCAGAGATATACCATTCATTGACCTAGCATATTATAGATTCACCCTTTCCTAGATTTTGCTCTTCTTCTGAGGTCCTTTATTGATCCAAATTCATAAAAAATAATAAGAGAAATATGTCTCCTATTATTCATATTTCATCTAGTAGGTTTTCATTCAAAATAGATTATGCCATCAAGTTCAAAAAATTTAAAACCCCTAAGATCAACAATAAACATGACCTAGTTTCATGACAGAATATTTTTGCCATTTTTTTAGGGTTTCAGGGCCTTTTCAATGATTTCACATAAATCCATACAATCTATAGTATTAAAGTTAAAATAATTTCTAGGTTATATATATCCTTAATGGTTCTTTGGTATATTTTCAAGAGGTGTACCACATCTAATTTTTTCTAAAAGTTAGAGTTTTCATACCTATGTGTACTATGGGAAACTCCAACATTCCCAACACTATGAGATCTATTGACATCTTCAACACTTGGAAGGAATCCTCTTACCTCCAACACTCAAAATATTGATGGATTAAAACATAGGCTATATTTATAACAAAAAGTCTCATCGTGAAAACTTTTGACTATGGGAGTAGTCCACATCCCCAGCATCAGTAATTTTAATTATCATAACAATTAGAAATCCTAACGTTGGGACTTTTGATTGCAAGAAAAATCCATAGCCCTGATATTAGTTAGAAACCTTGACACTTGTAGTGAAGCACTACAACCTTGAAATATTTCCCCATTGTAAGAAGTGTTGATAATCTTAGAATTAAGACTTCTTGGTGCACATGGAGTCCTCAACCCCACTGCAAGAAGGCCCTACATCTCTGACACCAAAACTTGACATTAGCATTTTTTACTATAGGAACAAGTAAAAACCTTAAAGATTTTGAAAGAATCCATAAATTTTTATGATGGCCATGGGAACATTAAATTTAATTTTTTAAGGTGTGACACTTAATTTTTAAAAATGGGTCATTTTTTGGATGATGTCACTAGCCCATCAATCACATCAATCAAAGTGAGGAGGGGAGAGCACCCAAAATAGGTGTTATCCCTAGGTTATATTTTAATTAAACCCCTGGTCATGTCCAACCCAAAATTACTTAAATTGTACTCTAAGGGGGAATAATATTTCTTTGTGTGAGGAATATAATTTAAAAAAAAAATCACACAAAAAATTTTCAACTAAAAAAAATCAAATTTATGTAAAGTGGAGATCATTATTTTTTTGAGAAAAAAACATTCAAACTTCCATAGCTTTCTACCGATAGCTCCATTTTAGGTGCCATTTTTTTAAAAGTACATTGATATCCAGTAATATTCTCATGATTTATAAAATTAAACCTTTATAGATTTAGGAAGTTTCATATAATCATCTTTCAACACACATAGTTCAGAACATACTTCCTTTCTACACCATATATCTAAGTTTAGTTCCAATTCTTACACTGTTAAACTATCATGAGTGGAAAGTCAAAGTGAAAATACTCTTGAGGAGAAAATACTTACACTAAATCATGATGGGTATAAAAATAAAACTAACACATAAATTAGAGAAGGTGAAGTGGTATAACAGAAGTGACAAAGCCTAAAATCTTATATGATTATCTATGTCTCTTGACTTTCTCTTTCCTATTAAATTTGTAACAACTCCAAATTAAGTGTGGACCTTATTGGAAAAACTCTTTAGAAAGTGTGACATCATGAGGGGGTTGGATAATGATCTCATTAATTTAATCCCAATAAATTTTCATATGATATAAGGCTTCTTCACAAAGTTCAAATCATTTAGGGTATAGTTGAAATTGTGCATCATTGACAAAAAGGATGATCAATTGATTATTTCCATCTTTGCCAAATTTGAATCTGACTATTCTATCTTTGTTTGAATTAATTCTTTCCTTCCATGCCACTAAGTGTTCCATTGGAGATATACAAACTATGTTGTCCTTAGATGACTGTAATACTAACTTGACTCAAGAGCAAGACAAGCTCATTCAAGTGGGTACATTGAAGTCATCTAAATTGCATGCCTTAGTTGTGATTCATGACAAATAGAAGGATTTTATTAGCAAGGAGAAAAAACAAAACAAGAAGACCTAAAACAAAGAAAAGGTCAAAAATATGATTTTAAGTTAAAAGAATCAAAAGATTCCTCCTCTTCAGATGAGGAAACCAAGAAAGAGTGACTCACCTGTGGCTATTACAATAAATCTAGACATGATGAATCCAAATGCATGAAGAAACATATTGACCAACTGATAAAAAAGATAGAGAAACACAATATCAGTGTCCTTGATTCTTATAATTAGAGCTCATTAGCTCAATAATATTTTAAGGCCAAAAATAGTAAGGAGGGTAAAGATAAAGTTAAATCACTTATCATAGTTACATCCTATCCTTCCATATGGGTTATTAATTTTGGTGCATTGCACCACATGGATTCATTACAAGACATGTTCTCATCCTTAGATCCTTGTTCTATGCCTTCCATATTGTTAGGTGACAATACTTCCATTGAAGTTAGTGGGAGTGGATTTGTTGAAGTGAATGATAAGACATTTCATGATGTTATATATTTTCCCTCTGTATCCACCAATATCCTATCTATTTATCAGATCACTCACATCGGTTTGAGTAAGAGACTTGAGTTCACACCCAATTTTTTGGTTATTAGGGAATCAAAAAGTGAATCCATTGTTGTACTTGAGAAAGTAGATCACCAATCATGATTGTATAATTTTTCACACTTTTCACCTAATCAACCCTCTAATTCACTGTTCACCCATTCAAATGGGGTGATTAAATTATGACATGATCAATTCATTCATCTCAACTACCACTATCTAGAGTACCTCGATCATCATGACATGGTTTGAAGGTTACCATGAGATAATTTTTTAGATGGATTTTGTCAATGTTGAATACTTGGTAAGCATATTGAGGATAATTATCACAAGGGAAAATCATGAAGAGAAAAACATATATTGGAGATTATCCATAGTGACATTACTGGCCCATTTCCAAAACCTTCATTCAATAGGAAAAAATGCATGCTTAATTTTATGGATCACTATTAGAGGTATACTTGGGTGTACTTTCTTAAGCATAAATTTGAGGTTTTTGATCATTTTCAATACTTTAAGGCACTTGTAGAAAAATAGTCAGGTAAATCCATCAAGATTTTGTGCACTGATAATGGTGGTGAGTATGTCAATAACCATTTTGAGCAATTTTATATATCAAAGAGGATTGAAATACAATGTATAGTTCCATATAGTCCTCCGTATAATGGTGTTTCAAAATTAAAGAATAGGTCCTTGAAGGAAATGACCCATTATATGCCACATTCAAAATCTCTTGCACCTTAATATTGGGTTGAGGCCATCAAATATGCATGTTATATCTAGAATTGAGTTCCTCATAAAGCATTGAAGGAAGTCACACATTTTTAAGATTAGAGTGGTTGGATACCCACAATAAAGAAATTTTGAGTGTTTTTATCTCCTACTATGGATTACATTCACAAGAAGAAACATAATACAATAGAACCTTAGAGTCAACCTTACATATTCATTGGATATCCTGAGGGTGTTAAAGGATACAAGCTTCTCCATCCCACCACTCATGAGTTTTTCATTGAGATGAGTGTTCATTTTCAAGAGCATCCACACTCGACACCTCTCTACCTTAGATTCAATTATATTTGATGATAGTTCTGATGACTAATATCCACCTAATCAGCTTCTTAATTATCCAAATTCTTCTTCTAGTTCTAACAATGAGATTAATGATGAGGATTCACCTTATTCTCTTATAATATCTTTAGAGGATGAGGAATATCCTCTTGATTCTCTGATCATTATTCCTCTTTAGGCCAAATAGACACTACAAAGTGTAGTCTAATGGGTTGGAGATATATTAGACCCTAAATAACCTTATTCACAATTTCAAGATGTTCCACATGATTTCATTGCATTTGCTTCTAATTTTTAATCATTTAATGAGGAATTGAGCACTCCTAAATAGGATAATTCTATGAAAGAGGAATATAGTTCCTTGTAAAGGAATAAATCTTGGTATCTAGTCCCATTTCTAAAGGAAAGAAAACTTATTCAATGTAGGTGTATCTACCAAATTAAATTTTTAGTAGATAGGTCTATAGACAAGTTCAAAGTAGATTTGGTAACAAAGGGTTTTTCTCATGTACCTAGAATTGACTATACTGAGATGTTCACACCAATTGCAAAAATTAACTCAATTTAACTTACTCTTTCCATTATTTCAACATATGTTTGGGATGGTCATCAAATGGATGTGAAGAATGCCTTTCTTCATAATGACCTCAAAGATGAAATATACATGGATAAAACACAAATATTTATGGAAGATTCTTCCTTAGTTTGAAAACTTCATAAATCTATTTGTGGCCTCAAACAAACTCCTTGAGTTTGGTATGCCAAAATGAATTCATTTCTTCTTTTAGTTGGGTTTACCTAATGCTATTCTAATCTAAGTATATACATATTAAGGTATAATGATTCATTATTGATTCTAGTTATTTATATGGATGACCTATTGATCATAGGGAGTTATTCATCCACCATTACAGTAATACATTTTTTTATCTGACAAGTTCTCAATGACTGACTTGGGCTTGTTGAACTACTTCCTTAGGATTGAAATTTATTATTCAGA
Organism: Torreya grandis; assembly: GCA_037957365.1. Taxonomy (NCBI): domain Eukaryota; kingdom Viridiplantae; phylum Streptophyta; class Pinopsida; order Cupressales; family Taxaceae; genus Torreya; species Torreya grandis. The sequence goes on along the minus strand of JARHVA010000299.1, from coordinate 1,238,771 downwards.
CTTTGAGATCACTATTGCATAATTCAAGTATACTCTTGATTTAAATTTAGGATTTAACATGGCTAATTGTAACATATCTATGAATCATTTTATATTTGGTGTGAAGCTTGAAGTTTATTGTCTGTATCCTTTGGTTGATGTTACCTCATATTGACAACTTGTTGGTAGTATCATCTATTTTACACATATCAAACTTGATATTTCATATACAATGGGCATGGTATCTATATTCATGTAGGAACCACATGAGATACACTATAAAGTAGCTAAGCATATTCTCCACTACATTCAAGGTACTCATAGTTTTAGTTTTCACTATGGAGCAAGCATCAATAGTGAATTAATTATTTATACAAATTTAGATTGGGTTGGTGATATTTAGAATCATAAGTCTACTTCAAGTTAAAATTTATCCCTCAATTTAATTATGATTAGTTGTTCAAGTAAGAATCAAAATGTTAATGTTGCCATTGAGGCTATTTGGCTTTAAAGGATTCTCATTGAGTGGCATCCAGTTTTGATGACCAACAATCATCTTCTATGATAACCAAAGTACAATCTAGATTTTCAAGAATTTGGTTCTCCATAAATAGACCAAGAAAATATATATTCACATGTATTTCATTTGAGAGCTCATCCATGAGTAAGTCATTGATCTCCACTACATCCAAAAAATAAAGGCAAATTATTGATATATTCACCAAACCTTTCACTACGAGCAAGTATCTTTTTTTGTGAGATCTTCTTGGGGTTCATGTAGCTCTATCATCCTCCTTTTGGGGGCATCTTATTGTACTTGAGTACCTCATCAAGACTTTATATTGGGACCTAATTCTACTACCCACCTATGATATGCTTAAGGGAGGTGTTATTGTAGGTTTTTATTTCATTTAATGGTTTTTCCCTATACATGATTACTTAGCTTGCTTTGGTGTTTTTTTAGGTCATTATGATAGATGATCTCACATTTATGAGGAATTGATGACACGTTTATCTTTCCCCTATATAATTTATCTTCCTAAATTATTTATGGTTAATGATGCTAATTATAATATTTTAATCTTTAGATTGTTGAGAAATTAATTTTTCCTATCTCATGTTTGACTTTGATACTACATACAAGTAGTTTCTTCATGCATTTGACTCTATCTAATAGATCCTTAATTACAACCCAGTCTGATAAAATGCACATCTAAGCCAATTATTCTAAAACTTTGAAATTTCACTATTTGGGCACATGTATACTATTGTACACTAAGAAAAGCTTCCCTATTAGTTTTAAATTTGATTATATCCAATTGAATTAGTATTAAGCCAAGTCACCACCTTATTTTACCTGAGTCAAACAAAGCCTTATCAAGTATTCAAGTCATCTCTGGATGCATACATGTAGCAAAAGAACATTATCTCACTAAGAACTCTAGGTGGAGAAATATGTGAGGCTTGACTCCCTCTTTGAAGTAATCTAGATACATAGGCAATGTTCAATCATCATACGGGTGATTAGGGTCAGTTCAAACCATTACACTTACCCCTTTGTTTTTGAGAGTTTTTAACTATCACAATCCCTAGTGGGGTTTCAACCTTGAATAGGTCATTTGTGCACATTCAAAGGTCTAAATTCAACATAAAATCATATTTCAAGTAGGTGTAAGTGATTATACTATCAACTTTGTATTTTCCTATGTAAGTCAAGATCAACCCATAAGGATCAAGAGTGGTAGTTGATATTGACTATTTCTAGTTGATTCTAACCTAGACTAGTGAAAGTTATTATTTTAGCTACATGCACATAATAAAGTCTAAATTTATCATTTATAACCATTTCTTAGTCATACATTATCAACCTAATAGATAGTAATTGGTTGTCTTATTTTCCCATTTTTTATATTTAACTTATTTCATTCATTTAAGCATTGTCCATTTCAATAATTTACTTTCATTATACCAGTTACAAGTCATTTACAACAATTTTTACACTTCTATTAATCTTATCTTAATTATATTTAACCACACCAATTAATTACCAATTTTTATAAAACATATTGGTAACTCATACACTTTATTCAAACATTGTTTATAAATTCTTATCTTTAAATTTTACATAAATTTCTAAATATATGACATTAAAATAACTTCCTTTCGATCTTAGATTCAAATTTGACACTAAAATAACTTTCTTTTAACCTTAGATTTAGTATCTAACACTAAAAACACTTTTGATGTAGGAATATTTGGGTCCTACATAATCTTGCATCAACCAAAAATATGAATAGGATAAGTAGAAATAAGTGGGATTACATATCTTCCTAAAAAAATGCTTGTGTTTATTTTCAATCACTTCGATAAATCTGTGGCAAGCCTAGGATCCTCAGACCATTACAACATCTAAAACTTGATCTAAATTTGTTCTTCATTATATTTGAGCTTTAGAGATTTTATAAATGTGAAATATGTCAAAGATATTCTTATGATCATTATTAGTGCATTTATCAAATTAGACCTTAAATAACTATCATGTTTGACCAAAAAATGCTAAATACACTACACATTGTGGTGAGTTTTAATTTTACAGGAAGCATGTTCACATCATTTTGAACCCATATGTCAAATTAGATTATGGTGCAAGGTTATAGAGTGTTTCTATAAAGTCTTATTTTCTTGGAATCTATGTATGACTAAATTCCAACAAGGAGTGTCCTATTTAAGTAATCCTAGAATTAATAATAAATATTTGTGATGGGTTTTATGGGTTTTACCTTATAATTGAGAAGATTCAAAGGCTTAAAAGTGTGATGCACAAGGTTTTTGGTCTGTCAAATTCAATTATTTATTCATTTGAAACACATTACATATATAGGGAAGATTTCTCTTACAAACAAAGAGACAACATTCATCCCCTATCCAAAAATATCTCACACTTATCTCTCCTTTATTCTCTCTATCCTATCTCAATCTCTAAAACTACTCTCTTGATTTTATCTCTATTTCATATATGAGAGTTGTAACATACTCAATATTACAAAAAATATTTTTAATATTCCACACATATTATTCTCGCTTCCTAACTCACATCAATTCTCACATGTGAGTACTAACTCACTTATTTTTCTAACATTTCCCCCATTAGTGAGAAGAGGGACAAAGGACCTAAACATCTATATTTCCCCCCCAATAATATGGACATTGGGTTCTTGTGAGAATGCATCTAATATAAAATATTAGATTATTACATTGGAGAGGAGATATTTATTACATAGAAAAACTTGTTTTAATGAAAATTCCTTTTAAAGGCTTATTTGAGCATTTGACCAAAATATGGCATAAGACTTGACAAAACTAATTAAAAAATGAATCGAGAGACATTGACAAAATGACACAAAAAATACTATGACACAAAATTATAATATAATCATTTATAGAGATAATGACATATGACTTAGACTATACTATTGCTATCAACAAAAACAACACAAGAGTCTTTAAAAAATTAAAACAAAGACTTACAAAATTTAAATAAATGACTTTAAACTAAAAATAATATAGACATAACAAAATTACAACAACTAATTAAAAAATAAACATCACTAAAAAGTACAAACATAAATTAATTTAACATGACATTAAAAAATTTGACTTAAAAATTATTGAAATACTAAACACCTAAACATTACTAAACATGACTTAAAATACTAAACATTTTTTAAAAATATATATTTAAACAAGATTTAAATAAGTACAAAACTAAAAACTATATTCTAAAAAATTTTACTAAAACATATAACATAAAAATAAATCTAAACAAAAATAATAATAATCTAAACAAAAACATAAAACATAATAACATAGTCTAAAATTAAGTTTAAGGCACCATGTGAAGAGTTACCAAGTCATATGAATGCCAAGAGACTACCAAATGTTGTTTCTAATGTAACTTAAAATAGATATGATATAGGTCAAATTTAGAGCAAGTGATAGAAGTATCTTGGATAATAATGATGGAGGATGAGCACACTAGGGTCATCATGGAGGTGGAGAAGCCATGGTTGAGGGTGGTGAGGAGGATTGATATAGGCTTGGAGAAATTGAATGTTGAGAAGACCATTGGGTAAAACCTAATGTAATAACCCTAAATAATATTACCAAAGTAGATCCATGATGCAAAGTTTGCACCTAGTGAAAACTATGATTCACATAGATGATACGTCATGTGGGGTCTGAACGCTTTGGCATGTGGGTTTGTTTTGTGATAAAATGGAGCAAAACACACAGAGGTCCAAACTAAATTTTGAAGCTTTAGATCCTTGATGCCAAACTTGAATTCTCAGAGGAGTATGACCTAAAAATGGATCTCAACATCAAACCCTTCAATGGAGTTCAAATAAATTATATGGATGGTAACTAGAAAACGTTATAAAAATATAGATATATATATTTGATAAAAATCATATATAATGTCAAAATAATTTGTAGTGGTCTACATTGAATCACCATTGACACACAAAAGCAAGATTTATTGGATGATAAAAAAATTAATGTGGTCTACACTCCAAAATTCTTATTATGATCAAGATTTGAATTTACAAAGAGGTCCAAGGGGGGAACTTACACTAATACCAATGATGGGTTTTAATACATAATTGAGAAGAGCTAAAGGATAAAAAGTGTGATGCATAAGGTTTTCGGTCACTCAACTTTAAATATTTATTCATTTGAAATACATTATATATATGGAATATTTATCCTACAAACAAGGAGACAACATTCATCCCCTATCACAAATATCTCATGTTGATCTCTCCTTTATTCTCTTTATCATATCTTAAATTTATAATAGTACTCTCTTGAATTTTTATCTACTTCATGTAGGAGAGTTGTAACACACTCTCAATATTTTTAAAAAAATGTAATATTCCTTACAAATTGTTCTCACTTCCTAACTCACATTAATTCCCACATGTGAGTACTAACTGATTTATTTTTCTCATAATGTTATTGTGCCTTTAGATTGTATATATATTTAATGACTATAGGGACTTGTATACATTTAACAATTGTGTCCTTAATGGGTTGGAAAGTAATTAATGTAAAAAAGGTGGATTGTGGATTTATATAAACACATCTTATTCATTTTAAAAAATAGTTAATTCTAAATTAGGTCTACATATAGTTGCAAGGAGTATTGCAATAGAGATTCAATTCTAGATCTAGATAGGATAATAGTTCAAGAGCAATTGATAGAATTAATACAGTAGAGATCTATGAAGGGCTACTATATTTGAGTCATTTGACTAACATTGTAATTTTTATATATCATTTATAAGTTTGTGGATTTTGGTGGTATTATTTTGTGTGAAATATTGTATCATTGATGATCAGTCTGATGTTGTGTAATATCTCATTAAAGTAATAAAATTATTTTATTATTTTTGGGTTTATGTTATGTAATTATGGTTGTGTGGTTGAAGACATATCATAACTGGGATCTTTATCTATGACTACATAATTTGGTATTAAAGTAAATAAAATAAATCTAAGATTTAGAGTTGATATTAGTGTTCTCCATCTTGTATAGGTGGGTAGAGGGTGCATAGAAGTATTTTTCATTATTTTCAAAGGTGGGTAGATAAAAAGAGGCATGTGCAAGAAAGGTCTACATAAGATTTTGAGTGGAGTATAAATAGATATTGAGGTGTGGAATTAGTATGATTATGTAGTTTGTAAGAGGTGCAATAGCAGGTTCAAGGCATGTACAAGGATAGTGCATAAGATATGGAAGAGGACCGTGTAGCCCTGATGGCTAGGCTGAAGATTGTGTTACAAATATAAGGTGGAATTTGACATGAAATAGGAGAGGAAACAAAAATTAATCACACTACATGTTGTGAAGATGTAGAGAAGTAAGGTTCCCTAGAATAAGTGAACCTTGTAGCTGATTGAGAAAGCTCTAGTGGAGGATAGAGTAGAAATTTGTCTTTTGAAAGACATGGAGGTAGAAATAGAAGATGTATGATAAATAATACATAATGTGTATGTAGAGGAATAATATCTTACATTTTTTAAAAATAAGGTATTTAAAGAGAGCACATACATAGTGGTTGTGATGGTAGTTTATGGAAATCTCATATTTGACCAAGGAGAAGAGGAGGACCATCACTTAATTTTATAAGAGATAAAGGTGATTGAGTGGATGTTTTAGAGATTATATCTAGATAGTATTTGGAACACAAAAGTGGATGTAAATATTGAAGAGGTGGATGAAATTTTTGAATTCATCATGTGTATTGAAGAAACATATGCAAAGGTTGTTTCAATAGAAGTGGTAGAGTTATTTTAGGTTGCAATGAGAGCAACATAAGAGAATGACATGAATAACATTATTGAATTTATGATGGATAGGATGGGTAATGTCGATGGAGCCCATAATTATGGTGAATCCTATCACTTGTGATCTAAACATGGAAATTTTGATTAAAAAGTGGAAGAAGTAAGAGATCAACTCTTAATTAAGAAGTAAATGTGTATAATCACAAAAGTGCAAGAATGTGTTGCTAAGAGATGCATATCAAGAGGAAGAGCTAGTGTAAAAAAGTGATAGAAAAGAGAGAATAAAGAGGAGTGACATGAAGTCATAAATTCCAATAATGGAATAGATAAAGAGAGATACAATTAGTAGAGGTGGATAAATTTAGCATGTGTAATGGGCACAAAGTGCAAGAGTGGATTTCACATCACAGACAAAAGAGGTTGACCCAAGTGGAGTGGGAGGTGAAGCAATAATGAAATGAAAATATTTTGAAAGAGGTCATTTTTTGTCTCAATTGTTAGCCAAATGAATTGGAAGGTGAAATTCATCTCCATGGTGCAAAGGTGTGCCAAGACATTTAGATGAGGTCAAAAGAGTGGGGTTTTCACTCAGCCTAATTATGTGAACACTATGCTCACACATTTTCTTACCTAAGGTGTATGATGCAAGAGCATTCAAGTCCATGTAAAATTGCATCAAATAAAAATAGTAATAAGATAGGTAAAAATAATTAGGATTACATATCTTTGTTGTTGAAAGTTTACATTAATTTTAGTCAGTTCAGTAAATTTATGATAAGCATGGAATCTTCAAACCAGTGAAACACCTGAAACTTTATCTAAATTTTTTTTTCACTAAATTTAATCTTTAAAGCTTATTGTAATGTGAAATTTGGTATGGATATTCTTATGATCATTCTTAAGACATTTTTGAAAGTAGATCTTAGATAATTTCATGGTTTGGCCAAAAAAACAAAATACGCTAAATGTATTGTGGTGAGTTATAGTTTTACAAGAAGTATGTTGACATAATTTTGAACCCATATATCAAATTTGTTTATGATGCAAGGTTAAAATTTTTTTTTGCAAAGGATTATTTTCTCAAAACCTATGTATGACTTATTTCTAGCAAGGCATGACTTGTTCAAGTAATCCTATAATTAGCAATAAGCCTTGGTGATGTGTTATTGTGCCTTGGGAGTGGAGATATATTTATCAAGTATAGGGACTTATATACATTTAATATTTGTGGTTGTAGTGGGTTGGAAAGAAATTAATGTTAAAGGGGTGGATTTTAGATCTATATAAACACATCCTCTTCATTTAAAAATTCATTTGATTCTAAATTTTATCTAAATATGATTCCAAGGAGTACTATAATATAGATTTGATTCTAGATCTAAATTAGATAATAGTTCAAGAGTGGTTAAAAGGATTACTATAGTAGAGATATGTTTATAGATCTGTGAAAGGCTATTGGATTTGAGTCATTTCACTAACACTACGATGCTAATTTATTGTTTGTAAGTTTATGGACATTGGTGGGTTTTTTTTGTGTGAAATATTGTATTGTTGGTGATTAGTGTGATGTTATTTAATCTCTCATTTAAGAAATAAAATTATGTTATTATTGTTGTATCTCCACTATGTAAATGTGGGTTACATTGTTGTAGATATATATCTTAAATGAGATCTATATTTTTGACTGCATCAACTTAATTTTGACATTGGATTTTATATCTAACACTAAAATCACTTTATTTTAACCTTGTATTTTTAGAGAATTTATTAATCTCCATAAACAAAAAAAATCCTTTTTTTGCTAGCATTACATTTCCAGTTATTTTTTATTGTATCTTTTCCATGTTATTCTTTTATGCAATCTAAAAAACCTGCCTCCATTATCCTCTAAGGTGTAGTGATAGGTTAAGTGGGGTCCATATTGAACATACACAAATCCATTTGACCACATTTGAAATGGACTCCCCTAATACAAATAATGGTTCCTCTTCTTTTGTTGACAAAATTGCTCATGAATATATTCAAGAAGATAATCACAATGAACAAGTTAATCAAGACTATCACAATGAACAAGATAATTATGAAGGTTTAGATAGAATCCATCCTAATGAACTCAATGGGCTAGATCATGAATAAGTCTAAATTTTTTCCAAATTCTGAGTAGGACTTCATCAAATACCATAAGATATAGACAAATTAATCAATGTCCTCATAGCTTCTAAAAGTGTATAACAAGTGAAATGTTATACTTTTAATGCACAACAAGAATCACTATTTCACATTGTAAACTCTACCACGTGTTACTACCTCTATTATTGACACTATGATTGGTTTACACCTTTGGGTTTGGGACAACACAAGACTTCTAATAGATATTTGTGATCATGCCTATCCAAATGACTCATATAATATCATTGATAGCTATGATAATACATCACCTCCCTTGACCATTACACAATCCCTCGTGTAAATTATTTTAGGTTTGCATGTTAAGGTGTTGTAACTAAATAAAGGTATACCAAAATTTAACCAATCAATTGATTCATAATCCTTATTTCACATTCCTTTACCACCTGAGCTTGTATCATATCCTTCACCTATAGGATTTGTAGCTCCTAAACTTCCAATATATGAAGGCAAAGGAGATCTAGAACAACACCTTTGATATTTACATGCATCATGTTTGGACTATGCTTTACATGATAAGTTGATAATTAATTTTTTTCCTATAAGCCTAAATGATTATTCCTTATTTTAGTTTTATGATTTACCTATCCAATCATTCAAAGCATTAAACCCATTAACAAATCAATTTCTCAAGCATTTTGTTATCAACATTGATGAAAATATCTCTTAGGTATAAATTTCTAAACTTAAGTAAGGAACTAATGAGATTATTAGTGACCATAAATTTTTACAATACCATGCTTGCCTAAATTACTAACACCTTTGTAGATAATGAATTACAATATATCCTTAAACAAATTTTACTAGTAACTTTACATGAGTTAATCATTTTTAATAAATTTAGATCATTTGAGAATCTTTATAATACAATAAGAGAAAGAGAAGTCAAAATTATCACTTTAAACAATATCAAATATGTATCTGCATCTACTTCAACTTACACAATAAAGTTTCAAAGCAAACCATATTACAAATTTAAGCTAACAGAAACTAAATTGATGTAAAAATCATAGTCAATGATATATCTCAACCTTAAAAAAGCTTGTTTTATCAGATCAACCAAGAACATAATTATCTAGATTACCACAACTGCATCATAAATTTCTATAGAATTTACTTGAGTGTAATCTCATTACTCTACCTCCACCATTAGAGATTGATGTGAGTAGACCTCAAAGTAAATAATTTGATAGTAATGCATATTGTGATTACCATATATACAATGGAAATTTTACCAATATATCAATATCAAACACCATATTCAAGATATTATCAATAACAATATCATTGATTCAAACACTTCTATAGAGGAAACCAAGCCACAACATAATGAAAATGCCAAGTTAAATATTTTTAGTGAGCCATTCACAAACCATGAGATAAACAAGGATAATTCAGTAGTGCTTCATACCTATAATGAAAAATCACCTCTCAACACATATGATAATATGTTATATGGAATTACTAGTGTAATTATTCAAATGTCCAAACCATGTCCTATGATGACCTTTGATGATAGTGAGATAGTGGATGATGATTATAATTTGCATGCCTTATGTATACGATCATACATTGATCAACAACCCATGTAAATTGTATTAGTCAATAATTTATAAAGTGTGAATGCATATTCAATGACATTAATACATTCATTGGGATACACACAACATGACATACCAGAAACATATAAAAATGTCAAAATATTCAATGGGAAATAATGAACTACTTTGTGACACATTGTGTTACCTCTTCAAGTGGATCCTACTATATTATCACTCTTCTTTTTCTAGTTATACCATAGAATAGGGTCTTTGACATGATATTAATATTACCTAGGAAATAAAATCCATGTGTTGTACCTTATGTGGTACATATTTGCCTAAAGTGCATTCTTTACAACCAAGTGGTCACAGTTTCAAGATTTATATGTGAATACCCTTTAAAATATATGGTACCTTCTCCTCCCCATCCACCACATCAATACATTGATAAATATATTCAATAAAAATCAAATTTATAATTTTTTCACCTATGCAAAACACTTATATACAACAAATTCATAAAAAAGTGTAAAATTTTCAAAAAAAACCAATGCAAAAATAAGCATCATATCAAAAAAGGTGTTAAGTTCATAAAAAAATCACATGTAACATCTTCTAAATTGGTAAAACATAGAAATCAACATGTTCTATAAATAACATAACATTTGGATCAAACTTATACTAGTCATCATATTTCAAAACATTCCAGGTCCTCTAGAGTTACTCTTCCCATATGAGATTACATAAGTAGTGATATAGATAGTCACATTATAACACCCAATTCATTTTTTGATTATGAGTCATCCACATTTAACACATTTCATCTATAAAATGTGACCCTTGCATAGTTTATTAAAGATCTTTATTGTGACTCTCCTCTTGAGGGTACCATTTTTTTATAGATTTCAATTTCAAACATTGAAAATAAAATTAAAACATCCAAATAATAAAAAAATTAAAAATTTATTGTACATAGCTTCTTGATTGCTTCCACATGCTATTCTTCCACTTTTACATGTGATCGATTTGATAGAACTTCTTTCCCTTTGATTTTTGTGTCTTTTTGGCCTCCTAGCTCTTTTTTTTCACTTCCTAATCTAAATAGTCAAAAATAGTAATATAATACTATCATCTTATGCCATTTAGTACATTTTTTCATAGTTTGATTAGTAAATTTTATATTTTCTATCACACTCAATGTCGACTAGAAACAGTCAATATTGATGGTTGCTACTATCCTAAACCTATCAATACTAAAATATAGTTATTTACATATTCAAATAAATAATTATGTAAACATATCCTTAATACATATAAATTTTTGATATTATACTTAGTTTCAGTTTAAAAACACTATTATTCTACAAAATCTTCCTTTGTGTACTATATTGCTCATACATGTGCATTACATACCTTGACAAGTGTACATTTGATGAGATAAAGATGTTTAATCATTCCTTTACATCCCTAGTTTATCCTTAATATACCTTTTAGCTATAATTCACTTATATAGTTAGGGCATCCTGCTCATATGTGGCCATGTCATCATATTCAGTACATACTTTACCTCAACACATATCGTGTACTGTTCAAATTCCTTCTCTTTCTTCTAATTTTGAACCCAAGTTTTATCTCCGAGTCTCTATTGTTCTTGTTTTAAAATTCAAAAAGTACAAAAAATCAAATTTTTCAAAAATATAAAAACATTCAAAATATTATAAAAAACTAAAATCGGGACTTGAGCATGATTAGAAATCTATTTTACATCATTATCATATCTTATATATTTCATGATTGGTAGATAACATAATATTTTTTTATCATATAGGAACTTCATTGGTATTTATGAGTGTTATTTAAGACATACAAAATTTACATGGACTTAAATGTTGGAATTTCTTCTACCCTGTGGCCATGTCATGATAGGGGCATCTTATCCAAATGTTGCATAGTTTATAGGTGTTACCATTCTATAACCCTTATATTTTGTTGAGTTATATAATATTTAAAATGTATTAATAACATCTATATATTACATTTGATACATAGATATGCTCTTTTTTAGGATATGATCACATCACATATACATGGTGTAGACTATGTTTATAGTTTTATGCTTCATTGATGTAATTTATTGTATTTATTATATTAGACTTTAATTATTTATTATGTATGGCCCTTGGTTTGATTACAAAATCAATTGAGTTAATGGCCCTTGACATTATTATGTGTGTCCCTTAGACTTATTTGAGTGTGTAACATTCTTATGTCCATTGCATGTTGGCCCTTGGTCTTTTGAGTGACATTGCACTTTTTGTGTTTGTGTGCTTATCAATCTTGTTGAGTTTTATGAGTGACATGATCTATATTATGCATTAACTATTGCATAGGATTCATCTATTAAAGCTACTACTATAAGCTTAATTGATACATTTATCTATATTTTACACTTTAGGCCTTATCTTAGATGTTGCACACATGATTTTTATGATACATATCTTACTATGATGACATACATTTTCACATATGCTATGATATTCAAGGATTATATCTTGATGCACATGATACAACTAAATTTTTCTGAGATGAGTCCTATAAGAGAAATTTTTAGTAAAGTAATAAAGATGAAAAATATCATGTGTATATATATCCCCAGATAATTCATTTTTTGATTATGAGTCATCCACATTTAACACATTTCATCCATAAAATGTGACCCTTGCATAGTTTATTACAAATCCTTATTGTGACTCTCCTCTTGAGGGATCATTTTTTAGCAAATTTCAATTTCAAATATTAAAAATAAATAAAAAAACATCTAAATAATGGGAAAAAAAATATTGCACATAGCTTTTTGATTACTTTAACATGTTATTATTCCACTTTTACATGTGATCGATTTGATCAAACTTCTTTCCCTTGGATCTTTGTGTCTTTTTGGCCTCCTGGCTCTTATTTTTAACTTTCCTAATGTAAACAATCCAAAAAAGTAATCTAATAATGCCATCTTATCACATTTAGTATGTTTTTTCATATTTTGATTATTAAATATTATATTTTCTATCACATTCAACATCGACCCGAAATAGTCAATATTGATTATCGCTACTATCTTGAACCTATCAATATTAACATGTATATCTTTACATAGTCAAATAAAAAAATTGTAAACATGTAATTTATACATCCAAATTTTTGATACTATACTCAGTTTTACTTTACACAACACTATTATTCTAAAAAATCTTTCCCCTATGTATTATATTGCTCATACATTTGCATTACATACCTTGATGAGAATACATTTGATGAGAAAAAAATGTACAATCATTCTTTGCATCCTTATTTTATCCCTTATATGCCTTTTATCTATAATTCACATATATAGTGGAGGAATTTTGCTCATATGTGGCCATGCCATCATATTCAGTGCAAACTTTACCTCAACACATGTTGCAAATTATTCAAATTCCTTCTCTTTCTTATACTTTTGAATCCATGTTTTATTTCCTAGTCTCTATTATTCAAAAGGTATAAAAAAATCAAATATTTCAAAAATACAAAAACATTCAAAATATTTTAAAAATATAAAATTAGGACTTAAGCATGATTAGACATATATTTTACATCATTGTCATATATTATTTATCTCATGATTGGTAGATAACATAATATAGATTTTTATCATATGTGCTTTTCATTGGTATTTATGAGTGTTATGCAAGACAAAAATTTTACATGGACTTAGATGTTGGAATTTCCTCTACCTAGTGGCCATGTCATGGTAGGGGCATCTTATCCAAATGTTGTATAATTTATTGGTGTTAGCATTCTATAACCCCTACATTATGTTGAGTTATATACTCTTTAAAAATGTATTGCTAACATCTATAACTTATATTTGATACATGGATATGTTATTTTATAGGATATGATCATATTACATATACATGGTGTAGACTATATTTCTATTTATATGCCTCATTGATGCACAATATTGTGCATAATATATTATACTTGTCTATTATGTATGGCCCTCAGTTTGATTATGACATCTATTAAGTTAATGGCCCTTGAAATTATTGTGTTTGCCCTTTAGCCTTCTTTGAGTGTGCAACATTCTTATGTCCTTTGCATGTTGGCCCTTGGCCTTTTGAGTTACATTGCACTTTTTTTGTTTTTGTGTTTATCAAGCTTGTTGATTTTTATGAGTGACATGAGCTATATCAAGCATTAACTATTGCATAGGCTTCTTCTATTACAACTAATACTATGAGCTTCATCAATACATTTATCTATATTTTACACTCTAGGCCTTGTCTTATATGTTATATACATGCTTTGAATGATACATATCTTACTACGATAACATAAATTTTCACATATGCTATGATATTCAATGATTGTATCTTGATGTGTATGGTATAATGAAATTTTTCTGAGATGAGTTACTTTTAGGACACATACCTCACTTTAAAAGAAAATAATTTTAGTGGGATTTTCATAAAAATATAAGTTTGTATGAGTATAAATCAATTTTAGGTACAAAATATAGTTCCCAAGAATTTAGTAATTGATATAGTTTATGGAGTCATATGCCATGCATATGCATTCACACTATAGTAAAAAAATATAGATTCATACATTTTGGGTACATATACATGGCATATGTGTACAAGATTGAAATAAAATTACAAAATTTACATCTACATACTATTAAAAAATTTAAATTTATCACATTGGGGCATAAAACATAGTCATGCACACTATACTATTTTTTAGATTCAGAGGGCATGATATTAATTCATGCACACATTTTTGTTAACTAAAGATTCATGATAATGGAAAAGATACCCTTCCCTTCTTCTATGAGCATTTTCAATTTCAAAATTCTATTACAAGTATCACAAGAACTAAGGAGCAAAGTGACAATAGAATCTATATGCCATATGTAGTGGTTGATTCAATTAAGTGCATAATACATATTAGATATTTACCACCCTTTAGCATTATATTATGTGAATCCACTATAGATTCAAACCAATTTCCATCTTGGGATTAAAAATACCCATGACCCAAATTGATGTTTTGCATCCCTTAATTGGTTTTATTTTCTATACATGTTCACTTCAAATAAATACTTGCTCACCCTCAAATTGTCATGGTTCAACAAAGTAACAAATCCCTCCAAGTGATTCATGGGAAGTAAAAATTCTCCAATGCTTCAAGGAATTATTATCTTAAAGAAAAGTTATGAAAGAAGCATTGGTTTCACACATATAGGTGTACTCCTTCCTTGTTCTTTAAAATATTTTCAAATTCAAGTTAAATTTCAATTTTTTATTTCACATGTGGACATTGATTACCTTCATCTCATTACAAGATTTCTATAGAGTGTCCTACATGTTTGAAGTTTTCTCCCAATTATAAAGTGCCTTATACACACTCAGGTATATATTTCATTTTATTGTAATAATTTAATTTATAGATAAAGGGTAAAAATGTAGATACTCAAATTTTGTCATGAATACTTGATAATGTCAATCTTGGCCCACATTTACCTTAGTTGAATTGATCCCTTAAATCGATCCTATTTCACCACTTCACTCTATCCTAAGTATTTCTATAAGCCCATCCCTTATAATTTTTTTTACACCTACATAAATATTATTAATTGTTAAAAACCCCATTTTTATAAACAATTCAAATTATTAATGTTCAAACAGTACCCTTCGCAAGTCAGAATCAATCCATATGGATTATGATCACTAGTCAATCCCTACTATTATGGGTCGATCTTACACTTCAATCATTAATGACTCTCTTTCAATTTTAAACCCTTCCTTACATGTCAGTATATAGTTTTAGGATAGGTAGTATGATATTTTACCCTTTTTAATTATTATAAATTCACATCTAATCCACTTATTCTATAACTTAGAAATTTCACTATTAATGCACACTAATGTTATTGCATATTGAGCAAAGCTTTCCTATTATTTCAAAAAATATATATTCACTTGAATAATCCATTATCTAATTTATAAGCGTATTCTATCTAATTCAAGCAAAACATTATCAAGTATTCAATTCATCTCTAGATGCATACATGTAGTAAAGGATCACTATCACACTAAGAAATCGAGGTGGGAGAACTATGTGAGGCTTGATTCCCTCTTTAAAATACTCTAGATATGTATGAAATATTCAATCATCATGGGGATGATTAGGGTTAGCTCACTCATTACAATCCACCATCTCTTTTTATAAGTTTTTCAGTTATCACAAGTCCTAGTGGGGTTTAAAACTTCAATATGTTATTTGTAAGTCATCTACACATGCCTAAAGGTCTAAATTCAACACATAGTCATATTTATAGTAGACATAAGTAAATATAATATATTTTTTCTATTTTAATATGTAGGTCAATATCGACCCACAAGGGTTAAGAGTGACAGTCGATCTTAACTATTTATAGTTGATTTTGACCCATAACATTGACAATTACTATTTTAGTTACATGTGCATAATAAAGTTTGATTTCATCATTTCCAACCATTTCTCAGTTAGACACAATCAACCTAATTTTTAGTAATTAGTTAAGTATTTTTTTCTTGTGTAAATGTCTTACGTAGATCTACAATGACAAATGTCTTACGTAGATCCACAATGACAAATGACACTCAAAGAAGCAATGCAAAATATTTTTGACATGCAATTGGACTATGAGGTATAATTTAATGCTAAGATAGGTTTTTTTATTTTTTAGGTGTCACAAAACATCACAAATGGTGTGGATGAGACATGAAGATGCATGATGAGACATAAATTTTGAACATTACAGTATGAAGTGTGAAATACTATATAAATTATGAGTGTTGCAGAATGTTTACAAAATATTTTAAAATCTCTAAGGAATATGAAATAGGTATGTGTTAAGCATGTGAATATTCACACTAAGGTATCACGACACTTAGAAAATAATTTTAAGACTTTGGAAATTTGCACAGAAAGGAAGAGTTACACAAAATATGTATGTGCAAGCCAGAATTACTAATACAACAATCTTATTTCTATTTATATAATAGGATACAAGTGAGAGTTCATAACATAGAGATATGTATACTTGAATGTATAGTTACAATACTCAAGGTGTTTGTATAACTATAAGTAGGTAATCCACACTCAATATCAAGGGTATAAGGTGTAAATCCTATGCCCAAGATATGGGATATGATTCTAGCTAGGTCTAAATATAAATCAATGATATAAAAATGTTAATCAAAGGTGTATTAAGGATACAATAAGAAAAAACACATGTAAAGAATTGATGAACAAGGGTAACTTGGATCTAAGATAAAAAAAATAACACTAAATTTAATAAGAGATAAATTGCATAATGGTAGACCATAAGTGTAGTCTATGTAGCCTAGAATGGTAATGGAAAGCCTAAGCACCTTATGCTATAACAACTTATTATATATAAGTAAAAATTAAATAAATAAAAAACCATACATATTACTATAACAATAAGAAAATTAGATCAAAATAATAAGTAAATAAAGGAAATAGAATATGGATAGAGATACTTAAGTTTAGATTGTTCGTGCATCAATCTCCCATTTGGCTCTAGTGGTACTTTTTAATAGATTTTATAGGCAAAGACCTCATATGTCAAGAGTAAAGCCTTGATGTCCTTATTTAGGAAATTCAAATACTATGGGCACCTTCTTAGTTCAAACCATCCTATTGAGCTTTAAATGCCTTGAGTAAGACTTGACCTCCATAAGAATAAGTCTTTAACCTCTAACTTCTCCTTTACTAATTAAGAAGATATATACATTAAAAACATAACAATTGATTATTGTGTGTATTTTTTAATGATAATTATGAATTCTATATATAATACTCTAAATGAAGAAACCACACAAAACTCTAAGCCAATTGTATCTTATAATCCAATATAGTTAAATGGGTGTTGGTTGATTCAAAACTATATCAATTAGGTCAATACAATACAAAAAATAAAGATGGAATTAGAACTATATCAACTAGACTAATATAGTACATGAATAAACATGCATGAAACAAATTATTATGAATACATGATGGCTAGTATAGTTGGAAATTAGGAGATGAAGAAGAGATATGAAAAGAGACTCAAATTATTTCAAATTAATAATAGTGAAGATATGAAATGATATTATGTAAACATCTCTCATATAATACCATGAGCTAACCCCAACCCTTTCCTAGTGCATCCTTAAGATGTGCACATAGGGAGAATGATACATCAATGAGTCCTACTAGAGAAATTTTCATTAAATTAATAAAGATGAAAAATATCATGTGTATACATATTCCCCACCTAAAATTTATCACGTGTCATAATAATGTAACACAGCATGGTGATTTGGAAAAAATGTATAACAATACAAAAGCATAGCAAGAAATGTTTTAATAAATGAAACTATAAATTAAATTAAATAAATAGATATAAATATGTACCATTTTAAACTTGTCAATTATAGAGATAACATTATGTGTGATGTATCTGATGGAAAGTTCCAATATAGAAGCTTGAAAGGTAGACCTAAAAAATAAAATAAATTTTTAAATCCCTACAAAAAAATCTGTTAGCAAAACAAAATTTCATACTTCACCAGGATCCTAACACTTCCTATGGTTTGTTAAAAGGATCTAAAAAAATAAAGATATGATCAATATGACATTTGGAGGTCAATATCATGATATTTTATAATAAAAATTTGGGAGATATAAATAGGCCAAAAGGTATATCATTTGGCATGGTTTATAAATTTAAAGCTTTGGACAATCATTTATAATGTAACAAGAGAAGTGGCTAAAGGATGATAAAGTAGTTGTAGAGGAGGTCACCATGGAAGTGCCATAGGAGCCATGTCATTAGGTGATGCTTTTAAAATTTGAATAGGTAGGTAAGGAAAATAAAGTAAATTTAGGAAATCTATGTATTATCACAAATTCATGTAGTGGAATTTACCCCACTAAGCATCAAAATGTAGATAATTTTGTATGAGTGATGGGTAGGAAATAGAGTGTTATATTTATGGAGATAGGTATTTATTAGAGATAAGGGAAGAAATCAATGCCCTTAGGTAATTTTAACAACTAGGAAAATATATGAGTGATGGAAAATTGCAATCATGGTCAATAAAGTATATGATGGCTAATGTAGTTATGTTCTTAAAAGTTGTAATGTTTGATACTATAGATGGTGGATGATACCATAGAGAAAATGGCTAATAAAATAGAAAATAAGTACCATTTTTAATTATTTTGTTATTTTCAACTATATTTTAATTTGATTTCAAATATGTCATCAAAATTTGGTTGGGTATTAATATTTGTCATTTTATAAAAGCAATGATGATTATGGAAGACAATGGAAATGATCTAGCTAGTAGATGTATTAGTGAAACTATCATACATGGATAGATCATGTTTGATTAACCTAGGGTTTTGGAGGTACCATAGAAATGTTATGGCTCCCTCTGAGAGTCAAGATAATAGTGATGTTCTAAAGGTCATGAGAGATAATAATAGACACATTTAGGTGGGATTCAAATGGGGATATAGTGGAGGTAACCATAAATTTAGATTATGTAAATGCCATATTAGGTCTATTGATAGAGGGCACTCCCATGACATGTGACACATCGATCTCATTAGAGAGCATTGGGGGTTGTCCTAGTGGGTCAAAAAAATATAACTATTATGATCAATGTAATCTAATTATGAGACTTTTTAGTGTATATATCTAGAATTCTAGGGTTTTATCAAATTTGGGTAATTAGGAGAATGTTAAACCCTAATTAGATAAATGGTTATGTAAAATATGCAATAAATGACACAAATTTATTTAGAACTTATTAAATATAAAAATATACTAAATATGGAAAGTACAAAGGAAAATATAAATTTAGCTATAAAATTAGGATGTGGACTATTTCTAGATTTGAGACTAAAAATGAGTTTGTGTTATCTAATTATAGATCTAAAATAGGAGTTGGTAGGGCTCATGGATAATAGCAGTGGTTCTAGACAATACTTGGGGTGTTATTGTCTAAATAGGGAAACCTTATCTGGTAGGTAACAGAGATCCAAAACTTATGGGTTATGCTTGCCTTTACCTATTTGTTTTTGTAGACTATGCTAGAGATACTAATTTGATGCAGAGACCACTATATAGCTCTTTCTTCACTCAAACCCCTAGCTTAATGACCTAAAAATAAGAATTCAATCATGGAATAAATATGGGATAGTATTTGAAGTTATGCTTGACCTCAACACTCCCTATGTTGAGTGCTACCTTCATACCATTACTTTTAAGGACCAAAATCCATGTAGTTCTCCCATGCTATGGTGTTGTATGTGAAAGATTGGTGAAAAATGTTATATGTCTATGAAATCTTGGTGTAATTAAGTGATTCAACCATGACTTGTGACCTTGAAATAGTATTCAATATTTAACTCAGAGCTACTAGGGTTTTATGTAAATATAATTGGGAGAAATAGGGAATTTTCTCTCAATGTGTAATTAGAATTATGTTGCTTTTTAGTTTGGAATCCCCTTGTGTGCAAAATGGTTTGAAATGTGGATTTATAGTGGTATTATTATAATACCTTAAGATGTAACTTACTAAACTTGTGGGCCAACCCTTTTCATGGATTTGAATTTTTTGAATTAATATTTATTTCGCAGGAGAACATTGTTGGCATAACATGATAATAGTAGGGAATGTTATTTTCCAAACAAGTCAATATTGTCTTAAGAGTAATAATTTCTAAACTTGAAGAGTAGGTTAGTCTGATAGTGAGCTTAGGCTACTTAAAAGTATGGATAGATATATTTTGGGGTCATCAATCTACTTAGAAGAATGGGTCATCCATGCAAAAAGTGATATAAAGTGTTCAAAAGGCCCTGAAATACATCATAAGCTAAGTATGTAAAAAGGGTGGTCACAATTGCATTGTTTTAGCATAAATGTTAATTTATGTGTCTACATTTCCCCCCCCCCTTTTATTTTAGTAACGCAGTTTTGTAAAATTACTAGAATAAAAGTAAAAGTGTGTATTTGAACTTACATATGAAGTGTAGTCTTTAATGTATGTCACAATAATGAATTGTGCTTCATGTAAACTTGCAATGAAACATGTATAAAAATAGTCCTTAATAAGAATATAAAGAAGCAAAGACAATAAAATTTTAAATATAATAAAAAATAATGAATACACCTAATTGGGTATATAAACCATTGTATTTTTATAGTGAAAAAATTGGTGATCAAAGAGGGTATGACCCTTGGATATTTCATTTATGTTGAAGAGCTTAGATTGGTATGTGAATTCCCTAATCCTCATTTATAAGAAAGCGTGCTTAATTAGTCAAGGTGTGATTGAATCCATCATTGCATACCCAAAGAAGTGAAGTAGTTTGTAATCCTTGTATGAATTCTAATATATTATTCTGATGTAAAAATGGTGAACCAATCACTCATGACTGATTAAGGCTCATTTATAGTGCAAAAACTAGTGTAAAGAATTAGTATAATTTTGGGTCTAATGTATACAATATGGATAATGACAAGCATTACCATTCCATCTATGAAACTAGTGTAAAACTAAGAAAGGAAGTCATATGTTGTGTACATGCCCATCATTTGATATCTATTGTATATGTATTATGAGACTAAGTGATAAATAACTAAAATTTTGAGTAATAACCTATGTGCTAATATGTAACACATGCCACACATGATGCCCCAAAACTCAAAAAATATGAGATAAAACCTAAATATGATCTAGAAACTAAAATTATTTTCATGTTGCATGTTTCCTTATATTTCCTAAGATTCCAAGAGCTTCTAAAATTTATTGATTTCTAGGTGTTAGTATAATAGCTCCATTTTTTAGACAACAACAAGGTGTGCTCCTATTCAAATAGGGAACTATTCTCTAAAATTGATCTCCAAGTGATTCCTAGGTATGTTTGTGATCCATTGTATGAGGTTTATAGAATGTTTTCTATGTATTTTATTGTATGGGTTTAGTCTCTAAGATAAACCATTATGCATGCCCTATATTTTAAGGTGATTTTTTGTGCTTATGTAATAACTTAACTCAAAATAAAAATTTATATAATAGATGTTATGTAAAAGATGTAAATTTAAATAATAGTTACAATATGGAGGAGAATGGCACCATCATATACAAACTAAAAAAAGAGTAATGTGAAATGCATGTAGAAACAATCATACATAATGATACTGTCAAGATAGATGTTAGTAATTAGGCACACTTATAAGTGATCAAAATTGAGTACTAAAATCTAAATATCACTACTTAGGGAGATATGCATGGTATCCATCATGCAATATAAAGGGCTGATAGGATGCATGATTTCCATCATGGCATCAAAAATCAAGTAAACAAGACCAACAAGTGTCATGGTCATGATGCACACAAATAAAGAGTACATGCAAAGCACATAAAACATGTAAGAAAAGGCCAAGGTGCCACATACATGGGACATGTTCAAATGTCACTAACATGCACAAAAACATATAATAAAGGCTTAAAGCCACACACAAGGGCATGTTCAAATGTCCATAATCCAAACATAGAATACACACAAGATATGAAGCAGAAAAAGTATGAAAAGCATGAATGAATATATGTAGTTGATCAACATAATAAATTTATAACACTAGTAGATTTAATAACTTAGGTAACCAATAATATATTAATGCATTAGTAAGTGAGCAATATTCATAGATGGTATGCCACATAAATAATTGAGTTTTGAACCATTAAGGGATAGGTAAAGAATGATAAATAATTTGTGTAAGATTCCCCTAGTGATCTCTAGGTGTATATACAAGTGCATAAGTCATGTGTGTTGTATATATCTGAGAAATGATATCACATGATGAATGAGACAATATCAAGGGAATAAGACAATGATGAGGTGCTCTATTTTCTAAATAAGGAATTATTGTCTAAATGTAGTTTTTAAGTCTGAAATAATGAAATAACCTACAACTAGATCTAGGAATGGAAACCTATATGTTATGTACACACTCATGTACACTTGTGAAGCATATATGCTATGAAAAATGAATAGAATTAAGTATTTAATACTATGAAAAAATTAATTGATTTTAATGAACTAAACATAAACATGCATAATATATCTAATTTTTTTTGTATTTTTGTATATATATGAAGAATATGATCATCTAGAAAAAAACACATCCAAGGGATATGGATATAAAAAAGAGGATCTAGTGGAATATCATTAACTATTGGATGCTAAAAATTTTCAAACTCCCATAGATCATCATAATTTCGGTCATCATACCATTCATGTTCTATGATTATATCCTTATCTTTATCATTTATTTAAATCATGTGCATCCTTATAGCATGTTGATTTAATGTGTAAGAGGACTAATGTGCAATTTTGGGATATAACTACTTTAAACCCTTTGTCTCATTTTTGAATTTATGATTGTCATTGTAGACGATATTTATGGATTATATAGCACCTCAGTCTTGTACACGTGGTAAACTTAGACCTTGGTTGTTCCTCTTAGTTATGTACATTTTTCCACTTTTGTAACTCTTTCATATGTTCTATATTATGCCCCTTGGCCTATATATAGTCTGAATAGTATTATGTTGATGACCTAGGCCTTCTATCTTACCTATAATGCCTAAAATGTACTTATCTTCCATCTCTACAAGTTCTAAACTTGTACCTACTTTCCTAATCCCTAGACACTAACATCCAAGATAGACACTAATATCGACATTAGTATCCTAATCTGACATAAGTGTATAATGCCCTAAAGTCATCTAATTTTCAAATGAAACATATCCTAATGGTTAGCCTAAGTGCTTTAATGCAAGTTATTACTCTAAATAGATTGATATAAATATAGAATCAACCCTCATTTATTCCTCACCTAGTAAAAGACCAAAGAGACCAAGGCAACTTATCAAAACCACTCTATCAAGAATTTAATTTAACAAATATTCCTTATTTCCATATAAATCATAGGTACAAAACATATACAAGTCTGAAGTACTGAAAGAGTAACCCAAGAGCCTATTTTTCCAAGTTACAATATAGGTCATTATTGTAATTGCTTACCACATATTATATGAATCACACATAATCCAACACATAGGAGAGAACTACATGAGTTTGAGGCCCTCTTTTGGAGTATTGGCTATGTAGGTAGTGCCCACTAATATCAAAATATTTAGGGTTAACTCGACACCATATGGCCACTGACCCATTTTTTTCCAACATCACAATGAATATGAAGAACTAGGGTTTTAAATTTTCATGAGGAGTGATATTTCATAACCCAAATTTAAATGCACTAGAGTAAAGACAAAGTCAAACCTAAAAGCATCATATCTAGAATATGATGACTATTCCAAAATCTCCTTCTAGATTGATTTTTTCTTGTTCAAGATCTAGCATTTGTTAGCATCTGAACTAGCTAGGTATATTACTTCTTTGCCATTTTCAAACATAGCTTAATTGTGCTTTATATATTTAGACTATACTCAACATAATAAATTTAGTTTAAACATATTTGAGTTTAGAAATCAATTGGCCTTTTATATATCTAATTATCACCCTTGTGTATTATAATTTTATATTCTTAACCTATTATATCTCCAAGGTAGTATATAACTCGCCATTTATAATTTAGTGTTAAACATTTAGTGAACCTTATCTTTGAACATCAAACCCTAAGCTAAATTACGGTTTTCTATTTTTTTCTTGATTAATTTAACTTTGTTATAAATTTTAAAATTTTCATTTTTGAAGCAATGGAATGTTAGTAAAAAAATTAGATTCCAAATGGAAGATAAAGAAGCATTGATTACTCATCTCGATAATAAAAAAATATTAATGGATGTATTTTTGTATATTATAAGAGATTAAATCAATAAATAAGATAAAATTAAATCTACCTCACCAAGTGATGGTGAATCCTTGAAAGGTACTCTAACTAAGCCCACACCCATCAATCCACCTAAATCTAGTGGGGACATGAGTTATGTGTTTAAACTTTTGTTCCATGAAACTATTATTGATATATATATCATGGAATTACCAACTGTGTCAACATAAATATTGGTTTAAATGCCTATTACTACTCCAAATATGTTTTCATCCCTTTGGTGACTACTCAAATTTCTAATATAAATCCCACTAGGTCTAACATTCAAACACTCCTTCAAGTTATAAAGACCTTAGAAGACAAGGTTACAAACATTGAAAAAAAAACTCTAAATCCCCTCATGCTATAGATTTACAAGATTTTTTTCACAACCCTCTTGCACTTGAGATCTATTTTCACCCTTTGCCAACTGGATTTTTTACACCTAAGTTCACATTTTATGATGGTAACAGTGATCTTGAATAACATCTTTGAATATTTTATGTGGCATGCCTTGGTTGTGCCTCCAAGGATAAAATTTTGACCAAATTATTTCTAAGAAACCTCAAGGACTATGCTTTGAGTTAGTTCTATGATTTGTAGACACCTAAAACTAGCCACCAATAACCTCCAACTAGGCTCCAAACCAATTTCTATCAAAATGCATAATTTGAGCTAAAAACACTAAAACACACTAAATGATGTGAACCTATCATATATAAGTATTTATTTTGGCCTATGGATCCATAAATGGGGTAATGTATTTTATGAAATAACTAACTTTGATCAGATCATTTCAAGTCAAAATGATGATTTTGTACCTAGGTGCTCTGAATTATTCTTTTCTACCAAATTTCTTACACAAAACATGTGCCCTTATTATTTTTTTTGGAAACATCCTAAATGGAATAATGGATCAAATGTATCTAACATCACCTTATAATTCTAATCCAATCAAATTTCAAGCCAATAATATGACATTGTTGGCAATATGATTATCATTGATGTCAAAAGGGGCACTATGGATGTCATTGATGTCAAAAGGATCAGGTAGGATTGATGAAGAGAAGAGAATGTTTCACATTTTCACTATGCAAAGTTGTCATGGTTTTACAAAGACCATTTATGTATTTTTAAAGTCAAATAGATAGTATATGTGTTATGGGTTTTTCATGAGCATCTTCAATATATGGACTACAAGTTTAATTGAGAAGGAATGAGATCAAAATTAAATTATATTTACTCTCAAAATAGATAGGTTTTCCAAATAAAACCCTAAGGGTTTAAGTCATGGCATCAATAGGCACTTTCTATTTTTATGTTGACTGGCTATAGCTTGGACCTAATAGCTTAAGTTATAACTTAAGCCTTTATCATCATTGCAAACTTATCTCCTTAACCTATCAATTATTGGATCAAGCAGTGATCAAAGGACTTAGTATTTCCTAAGTATTAGAATTTATATTATGTCCTATCTTGATCAACATCTCATGCTTCATCATACATAGATGATCTAATGAAGTGAAGCAAAGTTAAATTGTCAAAGCTTCTTCTGAGTAAACATGCTAGTGACAAGTGTCACATTCATGGAGCTTATCAAATAGAGACCTAATGAGCATAAGTTTGTTAGAGTTAATGATCAAGCTTGTTGGAAGATCAATGGTTAGCACTTAATTAGACATTGGAGTTCTAATAGAGCATGATGAATTCAAATTATTGAAGGTCCTTCTTAGTGGATGCATTAATGCTAAGTGTCACAAGCACATGAGTCTATCAAATATAAGACCAATGAGATTAAGCCTATCAAAATTAAATATTGAGCTTGTTAGAAGATCTGATAGTGAGTGGGTGATCATGCAAAGGAGATCCAATAGAGTGAATGGACTCAAATGTTATAAAATGCTTGAGGTTTATCAACACAATGATGATTTAAAGACTAAGCAAGTCTAAGAATATGGATAGAGTGAAAGTGATCCAAAAATGTAAGAAATAGAAAGATGAGTTAAAGATATTGACATTTAACAACTATACATAAATAAAGATCATGCATATTTGAATATCTAATGACATACAGAAGTTTGGATGAGAGAAATCTAATGGAGAAAGTGGACTCGGATGGAACAAAGTGATTGATGTTTATTGACATAGTGGTGAGTTAAAAACAAAGCATGTTCAAGAAGATTGACAGAGTGAAATGAATAAAAATATGTAGGAAGCAATGATATGAGGTCAAAGTGTCAAAATTTAATGACCAAATCAAGTTAAAATTCATGCAAGTTCAAATATCAATGACTTATAGGAGATAGGATTTAGATATTGATGGATGTATTTTAAAGAGTAGAACATTAAAGTTCAGTAGCATACAGAGATCCAATGAAGTGAGTGAGATTGGAGATGGCATGAAGAAAGATATAAAAGGCCAATATTTAAAATGTTTAAATAAAAATGGTTAGTTATAAGAACATGAAAAAAATTGTGTATAAGCTCTATATCTTCACATAAATAATGATATTAATTGATCCAACTAACCAAATCTAGATTAAAGAGCCTATGCATAAAAAATTGAATCTAACAGATGCTATAGATAGTAAAGAGACCTAAAATTATGGTGTGATGTATGGAATCAAGATGTGGGAACTAATAGTTTAAGTCTTAATGAACTAAAGTCCAAAATTTATATGGTGTGTTACAGTTTGAGTGTGAACACATAGAAGATATGGAACCCTAGATCATTTTCATATATATATGACTTCTATGACATAGGCAGATGTTATTGGAGTTGATTGGAATTATGTCAAATGAAAATATATAGAAATAGAGGTAGAAGTATAGAGAATATGAGCTTATGTTGAAGAGTGTCAAACATAGATCTATATAGACATAAAGACAAAGTGAGAGAGAGAGAGAGAGAGAGAGAGAGAGAGAGAGAGAGATGAAGTGTGTCAAATAGATACATATACAGACATAAAGAGAGGGATAGAGAGGAAGAAATACATAAAGAGAATATGTAGATTATGATCAGTTATATATTAGACCTATGAAAAAGAATAAATATCTAGATTCATGTGTGAATTTAATTTGAAAATTAGAGTTGTAGCTCCATAGAAAATTTTGATTGGTTGGTGCCATCATATAAGCTGAGTGGGTGCTCATATTAGGGAGTGGGTGCTTCCTTAGATTTGGTGCTCTTAAATTAAGGGTTTGGTGTCTCCTTAGGGTTGGTACCCTTAAACTTTGTAACCAGTAAGGTTAAGCTGAGTTGGTGCTCAGCTAAGGAGTTGGTGTTTCCTTAAAGTTAGTGCTCTTAAACTAGGGGATTGATGTCTCCTTACGTTCAATTCCATTAAAAGTTTAACTAATGAGGTTTTCTAGTGAGGCTGGATTAGAACAGTATATTATAGTAGTTATTCTCACCATGGTTTTCCCCATTGAGTTTTCTACAAATAAATCTAGTGTCATGTGTATTTGTGTGTGTATGTGATCTATGCATTTATCTTTTAATCTACATATTCTTTTGAATTTTCTTTAAAATGATTAAAGGACTAATTTTAGTTTATATATTGATTTCCCTCCTCTCTATACATAGTTTTGTTTCAGCAATTGGTATTAGAGCTTAGGGTTCTTTGAAAGAAGCTTTATCAGCTTAGGTAAATATTGGAATAGTGAACACAATGGCTAGTCAAGAATTATATTCATTAAACAAAGCACCTCTTTTTGATGGATATAAATATACATTTTGGAGCATAATAATGGAAGGTTATTTATCTTCATAAGGTTTTGATGTATGGATGTTTGTGGTAAATGGATATACAACCCCTGCTACAACTCCTACTGATGAGGCTACTAAGAAGGCATATGAAATCAATGTTAAGGCAAAGAATTATATTATTTGTGGACTATCAAACTTAGAGTTTGTCAAAGTGATGTAGTGTTAAAATGCTCAAGATATCTTGAATAAATCTAAGATCATCTATGAAGGAGATGACAATGTAAAATAGGCCAAGCTACAAAATTACAAAGGTAAGTTTGAGAGTCTTAAGATGAATGAAGAGTAAAATATTGTAGACTACCTCCTTAAGATAGATGAAATAGTGAATGTAGTCAAAGTCCTTAGAGAAGAAATGAAAGAGTCAATCATTGTCAAAAAAGTTTTAAGATCTCTGCCATCAAGATATGATTCTAAAATCTCTACAATAGAAAATCAAGAGATCTAGATAAATTTATTGTTGATGAGTTGCATGGGACCTTCACATCTTATGAGATGAGAATGGGAGAGATACAAACCTTTAGAAAGAAGTTGCATTCAAAGTATCCAAGAAAGTTAAAGAAGAAACATCTATAATTAAATCTAAGGAGACTAATGAAGAACAAGCTAACTTTGTTAGAAGACTAAAGAGAGGATCTATAAAGTATAGAGGTAATTTACCCTTCAAATAATTTAAATGTGATAAATTAGGACGTTTCAATGTTAAATTCCCTCATAATAAAAAGGATAACTCTAAGAAAGTAGAGAGTAGCAAAAAGGTGAAACCTAACTATCCTAAGAAGAACTTATTCAAGAATAAGAAAGTTCTATACATAAAAGAAGACAATGACTCAATGGATGATAGTGATAGTTCCAATGATGATCATGACTATGCTTTTATGGATAAGGAAAAGGAATTCTTATTCATGATACTGGAATCAGCTTCTTTGGATCAAGGAGAAGAAGACTTAAATGAAGAAGAAGGAAAAGTGGATCTATAATGTGAGCTCATATGTGCTCTAGATGAGATTGATAAGCTGAGAAAAGATAACTCAAGGCAGAAGAAACTTTGATAAAAATAAATTGAAAAGGTGTCAAAAAGTCTTGAGAAATCTAATTAGATGTAGTCAAAATGAAAATATAATATAAATTTGATGAATGTGTGAAGTTTGAGGTAAAAATAGTGGCTTTGATAAAAGAACTTGAAAAAACCAAAGGTCAATTAAATAAAAGTCTAAAGATGATAGGAGGATCAAACATTCTTGATGAATTGATCAACTCTCAAAAGCCCTCAAAAGAGAGATTAGGTCTTAGTTGTGAGAAGGGAAAAAGTTCCTCAACTAATACATCTGTTAACTTATATGAAAACTTTAAAGTAAAATGAGAATCAAGAGTAAAGAAAGATAAATATTATAAGGATACAAAGATAAACTCAAACACAACTAATGTGAAGAAATATGAACCCAAAAAAAAGCTTGAAGAGAAAAATAAGACAAGGGTAGTTGATGTTGATTGATAAACCAAGGTGAGAAACTTGAAGAAGCCATAGCTTAGAAAAATTCTTCATGCTACACCAAGAAATGCAATGACTAGGTATTCCTCATATTTTTATGGTTATTGTTATAGATGTAATCATTTTGGTCATAATGCTAGTAACTATAGAGTTATAACTACAAGGAGAATCAATTTTGCAATCAAAAATTCATTTTCACCCTTGGTAGATACAAATATAATGTGTTATAATTGAAATAACTTTGGTCACATAGTTAAACATTGTAGAAATATATTTTTAAGATCAAAAGTACACAATGTAAAGAAAAACATTCCTCCTAATGTAAATAAAGGTTCACAAGTTTCTGAAAAGAAGCTAAATAAGAAACCCAAAGATGTGTGGAGAGTGAAAAATCAATCCATGATTACTGAGACTGCACTCTATACCAAGGAGCATAATTTGTGGGTGATAGATAGTGGCTTCTCAAATCATATTACTAGTGACAAGAGAAAGTTTACCAAACTAAACAAATTTATGGAAGGATCTATCATCTTGGGAAACATCACAGTAGTAAAGATCAAAGGTAAAGGAACCTTGAACATAGATGGTAAAATGCCTACACATGATGTCCTTTATGTTTAAGGATTGAATCATAATCAGCTAAGTGTCATCCAAATGTGTGATAATGGATACAAGGTCACAATTGATGCAGAAGGTTAAAAGTTAAGGAGATCTAGAAGAATAGTTACAGAAGGGAAAAGGACTGAAAGTGATATCTATAATCTTGTTGAAGTAAATGAATTATTTTCCTCATGGGAAAGATTGATGAGAGTTGGTTATGGCATAGGAGAATGGGTCACATCAACTTTGACAATCTAGTCAAAGTAAGCTCAAATAAGTGTGTGACACATTCCTAAGATAACCAAACCTATAGATACTAGTTGTAAGGAATGTCAACTAAGCAAGAAAATAAGGGTCAAATTCTAAACAAAGGAGTATGCAACTACAAAGCCTCTATAATTAGTTTATATTGATCTTTGTGGTCCTACTAAGATAAGAGGATATAAAGGAGAGAGGTACTTCATGTTATTTATAAAGACTACTCAAGAATGACATGGTTGACATTTTTGAAGGACAAATCTCAAGCCTTTAAGAGATTCAAGATCTTTAGAGTCATGGTTGAAAATGAGATTGGACAAAAAATCAAATGCTTAAGATCTAATAAAGGTGGAAAATTCACCTCAAATGAGTTCATAGAGTATTGTGAGAAGAATGGTATCAAAAGGCATTACTTTTTAGCAAGGACTCCATGACAGAATGGAGTTATTGAAAGAAAGAATAGAATAGTCAAATAAATGGCCAAAATAATGCTAAAGGAGGCTATGTTACTTGATGGGTATTGGAGAGAAGTAGTCCAAATAGTAATATACATCTTGGATAGAGTTTAATTGAGGATAAATAGTGATAAAACTCCTTATGAGTTATGGTATGGAAAGCCTACCGCTATTAAGTACTTTAGAGTGTTTCGAAGCAAATTCTACATCAAAAGAAAGGAGGACAAACTGGGAAGCTTTGAATCAAGATGTGATAAAGGAATATTTCTTAGTTATTCCACTCAAAATAAATCCTATGTATGTTACAATAAGAGGCTACACAATATAGTGGTGAGCACAAATGTCAAGTTTGAAGAAGGCATAAAACATGTTGAACTTGACAAGGAAACTGGTAATAAAGAGATAGATCTTGAAGAACAAGCAGATAGTGAAGATGTTGAGGAAAAGAATTTAAAAAAACCTCTAATATTTATTCAAAAGGATCATCTTAAATAGCAGATAATTGGCAATAAGAATGGAGTTCAAACAAGGAAAAGAGTTTTAATAAATAAGGAGCAAGTAAGTTTTACTCTAATGTCTAAAATTGAGCCTAATAGCTATGTTGACACCAACAAAGATGAGAATTGGATAAAAGCCATGGAAGAATAATTGAGCCAAATAGAAAAGAACAAAACTTGGAAATTGGTTCCAAGACCCTCAAACAAGAATGTGATAGGAATAAAATGGGTCTATATAAATAAGGTCAATGAATATGGAGTTGTTATAAGAAGTAAAGTGAGATTGGTGTGCAAGGCATATGCATAAGTAGAAGGCATAGACTTTGAGGAAAAATTTGCTCCATTTTTTAGATTAGAAGATATAAGAATGTTTCTAGAATTATCTATTTACAAGAAGTTCAAAGTCTATAAGATTATGTGTGCAGACTAAAGAAAGCACTATATGGTCTAAAACAGGCACCTAGAGCATGGTATTCAAGATTGGACCAATACTTGTAATAATAAGGTTTCAACAAAGGATGTGTAGATAGTAATTTGTACTTCAAATTATAAGGTGAGCGTATGTTGATTATTGTTGTTTATGTAGATGACATCATATTTGGTGGTAGTAATAACAAAATGTGTAAAGAATTTGCTACATAAATACAAAGTAAATTTGAGATGTATATGATAAGAGAAATTTCTTTCTTCCTTGGTCTATAAATAGAAAAAATTGATGAAGAGATATTCATACTCCAAACCAAGTATGCAAAGGAGATGATCAAGAAATTTAGAATGGAAGATAGCAACTAGTTAGTACTCCCATGATCACTAGATGCAAGTTGAGAAAAAAGGATGATTCACTTGATGCAAATCAAATCATGTATAGATCAATGATAGGTAGTTTGTTATACCTAACTACATCAAGACTAGATATCATGAAATCAGTATGCATGGTTGCTAGATTTAAAACTTTTAAAGAATCACATGTCAATGTAGTGAAAAGAAACTTTAGATACATCAAGAGCATAATTGAATATGGCCTATGGTACCGTACAAGTGAAGATTTCACTTTGACAACATATATAGATGTTGATTCGGTAGGAAGTATGGATGATAGAAGAAGCACTAGTGGTGGTGCATTTTTCCTTGGAAATAGACTTGTTTTATGGCTGAGCAAAAAGCAAGAGTCAGTTACTCTTTCTATAGCAGAAGTAGAGTATGTAGCAATAGTGGCATGTTGCAGTTAAGTCTTGTAGATGAATGAAACACTCAAGGACATCAAGGTTGAGTAAAAATCACCTATTTCTATTCTTTATGATAATTTAAGTGTTATAAATATATCAAAGAATCCAGTGATGCATTGAATAACCAAGCACATATCAATCAAGTATCACTTATTAAGAGAAAGGGTTGAAAATCAAGAGGTCATAATGGAATATGTGCCAACTAAGGACCAGATTGTAGACATATTCACCAAACCTCTTCTCAAGGAATAATTTGAATATCTGAGATAGAATTTAGGAGTGGTGGCTTCTACACCACATCACTAAATCACTAGTGACAAGGCATGAGTCTAGGGGGAGTCTCATGGAAGCTTTATTAATCCCTGGAAGAAGAGAAAAAGTTAACTTAGGTATGTATACTTCTAAAAATTACCAATGAGTTGAAAGTTATAGATTCTTGGACAAACTCCTTTATCAGATAAAGGGGGATAAATGTTTGGACAAATATTTAGCTAGATTCCCTTTGCCATTGATGTCAAAGGGGGAGAAAAAGGGAAAATGTTCTTTGTAAAAGTTTGGAGAAAAAGTACAAATGCTCTCTACAAAATTATGGAAGAGAATAGCAAGTGTACAAGATTATTTTAGGCAAATATGCCATTGCATAAGGGGGAGCAAGTTTGATATGAATATCTTCATTTCATACTTACTAGAATCCAATGCAAGCAATGCTAGAGAAAATAGTGGAATAGTAGAAGATCATAACATTAAGTTTGCATTAGAAAATTTAGTTTTCCATCAATGCTAAAGGGGGAAATTATTGGTAATATGATTTTCATTGATGTCAAAATGATCAGGCAGGATTGATGGAGAGAAGAGCATGTTTCACAATTGCATTATGCAAAGTTGTCATGCTTTTACAAAGACCATTTATGGATGTTTAAAGTCAAATATATAGTAGACATGTTATGGGTTTTTCATGAGCATATTGAATATATGGATTGGAGGTTCAATTGAAAAAGAATTATCTCAAAATTAAATTATCTTTACTCTTGAATTGGATAGGGTTTCTCAGTAAAACCCTAAGGGTTTAAGTCATGGTGTCAATAGGCACTTTCTATTTTGATGGTGACTGGCTATATCCTAGACATGATATATTAAGTATAACTTAAGCCTTTATCATCATTTCAAAATTGGCCCCTTGACCTGGCAATTATTGGCTCAAGCAGTGATAAAAGGACTTAATACTTTCTAAGTCTTAGACTTTATATTATGTCTCAGATTGATTAATGGCATGTGCTTCAACATACACATATGATCCAATGAAGTGAAGCAAAGTCAAACTGTCAAAGTTTCATCTGAGTGAACATACTAGTGACAAGTGTCACATTCATGAAGCTTGTCAGATAGAGACCCAATGAGTATAAACTTGTTAGATTTAATGATTGAGCTTATTTGAAGATCAATGATTAGTCCTTAATCATAAATTAGAGATCTAAAGGAGCATGATGAAGTCAAATTATCAAAGGTCCCTTTGAGTTAATATGTTAATGCCAAATATCACAAGCACATGAGTCTATCAGATAGAGGACCAATAAAATTGACCCTATCAAAGATAAATATCAAGCTTACCATAAGATTTGATTATGAGTAGGTGATCATGCAAAGGAGATCCAATAGAGTGAATGGACTTTAATTTTATAAAGTGCTCAAGGTTTATCGACACAATGATAATTTTAAAGACCAAGCAAGTTTGAGAAGATCGATAAAGTGAAATCAATCTAAATATGTAATAAGTAATGAGATGAGTTAAAGAGCTCAACATTTAACAATTAGACATAAATAAATATCATGCATCTTTGAATATCCAATGGCATATAGAAGCTTGGTTGAGAGAGATGCAATAAAGTGAGTGGACTCAGATAGAACAAAGTTATTGATGTTTATCGACATAATGGTGAGTTAAAAACCAAGCATGTTTAAGAAGATCAATGAAGAAAAAGTGATCCAAAGACACAAGAAGCAATGAGATGAGGTCAAAGTGTCAAATTTTAATGACCAAGTCAAGGTAAAGTTCATATAAGTTCAAATAACTAATGACATGTAGGAGATAGGATCTAGAGATTGACAAATGTATTTTAAAGAGTGGAACATAAATTTTAGTAGCATACAAAGATATAACGAAGAGAGAGGGCTTGGATATGGTGTGAATAAAGAGATCAAAAGCCAATATTTAAAGTTTTTAAATATAAATGGTTAGTTACAACAACATGCAAAAACTTGTATATAAGCTCTATATCTCAACATAGATAACAAGATTGATCAATCCAACCAATAAAACATAAATTAAAATTCCTATGCATCAAAACTTGAGTATAACAAATGATATAGATAGTAAAGAGACCTATAATTATGGCATGATGCATGGAATAGAGACACGGGAACTAACAGTTCAAGTCTTAATGAAATAAAGTGTA
Source organism: Torreya grandis (assembly GCA_037957365.1). Lineage (NCBI taxonomy): Eukaryota > Viridiplantae > Streptophyta > Pinopsida > Cupressales > Taxaceae > Torreya > Torreya grandis. Next base: position 1,202,964 of record JARHVA010000299.1, on the reverse strand, counting down.
GAATTAATATGATGTGTTACAGTTCAAGTGTGAACACATAGGATATATGAAACCCTAGATCATTTGCATATATATGACATCTAAGACATAGGTAGATGTTGTTAGAGTCAATTGGAATTGTGTCAAACAAAAATATATAGACATAGAGAAAAAGTGAGAGAGAGAGAGATGAAGTGTGTCAAATAAATACATATATAGACACACAGAGAGAGGGGTAGAGAGGAAGAAAGGCACAAAGAGAATGTGAAAAGTATGATCAGTTGTAGATTAAACCTATAACAAAGAATAAAGACTAGGATTCATGTATGAATCTAATTTATGAATTGGAGTTGTAGATCCATAGAAAAGTCCAATAGGTTGGTACCACTAGATAAGCTAAGTGGGTGCTTAGATTAGGGAGTGGGTGCTTCCTTGGAGTTGGGGATCTTAAATCAAGGGATTCGTATCTCCTTAGGGTTGGTGCCCTTAAACATTATAACTAGTAAGGTTAAGCTGAGTTGGTTCTCTTAAACTAGGGGATTGGTGTCTCCTTAGGGTTGGTGCCCTTAAAAATGTAACCAGTGAGATTTTCTAGTGAGGCTTTGAACCGTGAGGCTAGATTAGAATAGTATATTCTAGTATCTATTCTCAATGTGGTTTTTCCCTTTGGGTTTTCCACATATAAATTTGGTGTTATGTGTATTTAAGTGTTTATATGATCTCTACATTTATATTTTAATCTACATATGCTTTTGAATTTGATTTAAAATGATTAAAGGATTGGTTTTAGTTGATCTATCAATTCACCCCCCTCTAAATAGATAGTTGTGTTCCAATATACATTTTTACCAATTTGATTAATTTGAGCACCAATTGCCAAGATTTTCACCAAATTTGATAAATCATGTTTAAGGCTAATTAATTTAAATCAAGAGCTTAATTTAATTTTCTATGGAGATTTTTGAATATTTATTTTTGGAAATAAATTATGAGTTTTTGCATCATCAAGTGACATAATTTTTTGGGAAGGCATCCCTAGGCCATAAATAAAACAAATGTCTAATTAAGCCCTCTCATTCCTCTTTAATGCCTCTCTATCCCAAGTATTTATGAGGAAATTTATTGATTTTATCCTCCAAAATTGAATGGATTCTTAGCCACATATCTTCATCTTGAGATGGATGTTTAGGTTCATTCTAATTATTAGAGAAAATCTATAAATACAAGGCCTCACACTCATAATTTTAATCTCTTTCAAGCCAAATTTATCATGCACAAATTAGTCCAAAATCTTGGATAGTGTAAAGTTACCATGCACAAATGATTCTAAAGCCTCATACAGTTAGTGTTATTATGCCAAATTGTTAAACCAAGCCAAATCCATCACAAGCCAAAGATTCCAAGGAGAGACAGAACCAAGAACCTCCATTGATGAAGACTCTTTGATGAACAAGCTGATCAAGCCACTCTATGAACCATTTGGAAGCTCCAAGGAAGGTGAAAGAAGGTTTCTTTCATGTTTTAATTGTTTGCTTTCATATATATGTTTGTTACTAAGCTCCCCTAGTGTCTAGGCCTAGAAATGTCATGCTTGTTAATGTGTTATTTTCATTTTGAACTGACACTTTATATAACCCCCTCTCTTGAGTCAAATTCATAATTCACATGATTTACCTCTCCAATCCATAAAATCATTCAAACCTCTTAAAAACCAATTTTTAGCACATTTTTCCATTAATATTTTTGAAAACATTTTTTATGCTCAAATTTCCAAAATCAAATAAGGAACCAATGAACCTATCAATGAATATGTCTTGAGATATAAGATAATGTTAGAAAAAATGATTGATCTTATGGCAGATAATGAGTTTCAAGACATATTCACGAAAAATTTACTTACTTATTACATGAGTCCATTGTTTTTAAGAAGTTCAAATCTTTAGATGACTTTACCATATTGTATGGGACTATGAAATGAAGCTTATATCATTCAATAAGCTCAAGTATATAATAAACACACTAGCTACATATACATCTAGTACCAAATTTACAAACAAACCAAGTTATAAGGTAAAACCTCTTAAGACTAAAAAAGAAACAACCACCATGGTTAAAATAGTTTCATAACAACCTAATTGGCTTCTCTTATCTAATGCACCAAGGAGACAATTTACACATTTACCTGAGTCTCTAGCTTTATTAATCCCATGGTTATTATAGTATCAACTTATATCTCTCCCTCATCCTATTAAGGTTAATATGAGTCAACCTCTACCCAAAGGATATGATGAAAATACTTATTTTGATTATCATCAAGGAACAGGGTATTATATAGGCAAATGATTTACCTTGAAGAACAAGATCCACAATTGTATCAATGACCAAAAGATTACATTTGAGGATCATCCAAGGGAATCAGGATCACAATCTAGTGATCACACAAATAGAAAATATTTAACAATCCTTTGTAAGACCAATCTAAGAAGGAAATAGAAGTGTAAATGGTATATAACACACATCCTCCCCTACCACATTAATGGCACCACTAGATAGGATTATTGGTAATTACACATGACATATACCTCCTATGGTTTAGAGACCCTCTATTACTGAGATTCAAGATGATGAATTTGATATTCATTCTTTATTCATTAGATCATACCTTGATAAACACCCTATATGAAGTGTTATGATTGATAATGGTGCAAGAAAGAACATTTTTACCATGACATTACTTACACACTTGGGTTATACTCAATGATTTACATCTTTCTACTAGATTAGTTAGAGCATTCGATGGGACCTCCCATAAGGCTCTTAGAAATATTTAATTACCTTTACAATTTAGTCCCACACATGTGGTTATCACTTTTTTAGTCATACCTATAGGAATATTTGATATGTTATTGGGAAGACCTTGGATCAATATAGTTTCAACATTAGCTTCTACAATGTATGGATGTGTTAAATACATTCATGCCAATCAAGTAATTATAGTTTATGGAATTCCATATGAGAATCTTCTCGAATAAGATAAACTTATACCTATAAAATTAATTATCAATACTATTAAGGCTCATTGATCATAAAAGGGTAAGAAACATGTAATTCCATTTACCAAGAGACCATTACTTGAGAGACCATTACATCAAAGACATACAGTGGATTCCATAGAATCCACATCTACTACACATCACAAACATATATCTAAATCACCTACACATGTTCCTATTATGATTATTCCAAATAAACCATAGATAACTCAACAATGGTTATACAAACCCCTACTCCTATTACTATTACTACTACTTCATGACCATAGATTCCCATTTTACATATGCAAAGCATCATCAATACTATTATGACAGATATTGAACCTATAATTGTTCCTTAACAACATCACAATATTAATACACTAGGTTCATAATGGGGATATATCTATGACCACTTATTGGATGACATCATAGGAAAATATTTCCTCTTCAAACATTCCAAAATACCAAAAAAATAAAAGCATTCAAAAATTCAAAACCACTTTCAACATATGCATATTTTATTAGCACCTTGGCATATATGTGTTAGTTCTTTATCAATTGATGACATACTCAGTTACTCCTATATACATGTGTGTCACACTTATACTTAAGTTTGATACATGAATACACAAATACATGATATATTCCTATTTTAGGTGTTGGGTTTTCCCTCTACTCACTCCATGAAAACATTGGGGACATTAACTTCTTTGATCTTGATACACATAGGTTATATGATTTAATGATCACTCTACACTATCATGTTTGAGATTAAATATGTATTTACATATGTCATTATCCATGATTATATCTTACATAGGGTACTTGATATTCTATACACTTGACATTTTTTCTTGATATATTGGATCCATGGGTTATTATGACATATTTATGCTAGTAATTTTTTAAGTGTCTTGCCTTACTATTATATGCCTTGTTTGAGCATTCAAATATGTTACTTTGCTTATGACTTGTGTGCCTATGTATGCTTTCATTGACATTTTCATATATCATTATCTGTTGTATAGACATTTGAATATGTCATACTTGATTTTGAGAACATTTGACTAAGTCATGTCCCTTTGATTGTGTGGCATTTGAACATGCCTCTTATTTGTAATCTCCTTATATCATTGTCTTTTAACTTTATTTTGAGTGATAATATATGTGTGTTTATTTACTTATTTATATTATATTGTCACTATCTAGATGTTTCTATGATCATTATCATGCATCTTAGGCTTTCAAGTGATCACATTGGTTCTATGCACATCAATGTTATATCTACCTAGACATGTTCTTTTTATATGATAAATGGTTACATTCACATATTATACATTTGTCTTAAGCTTTGAGGTGAGGTAGCTATATGTAACTAAAATTACATGATGTGCATGAATTAATCCTAAATCAGATAAGATAGAGCACACCTACACTTCTGATTGTGGATACACTTGTTAAATAGAAGCATGACCAATATGAGGATCTGCTAGACCCAATTAGGGGATCACTAACATTACTTGTCATAACACATCATGCTAGGAAGGGTTTTAAAGCCTATAGTCTAACATAATCATACAATAACCCTAAAAGAGTCCTATAATTTGATGTTTACTTATTTAATAAATAAGAAATTAAACTATTCTAATAACAAGAAAAGTAAACTAATCTAGTGCATACCAAAGTTTGTGGTACAATGTGAGGGGTTAGATGTAAAATAATAAAATATGTATAGGGAACTTCAAATAAAGTGAGTATGAGTGACACCCTAATACATAGAATATGAAGATTAATATTATTTGAGCCAACACTTATGCTACTTCTATATAATAAAAGAGAGGAGAACAAAGTTAAAATAAACTTACCTGAATGTGAACCTGTCATGATTCAATCTCTCCCTTGCCCAATGGAGCTTTGCAAGAATTTGTTGTGGTTCATAAGGATCACTTTGTTAGGCCAAAGCATTTATACCCTATCCACAAGACTTGATTCTCCAAAATAATAAACCTCAGCTAAGTCTCCTCAATTAGAATGGTGGAAAAGAATATTGTGAATAAGTGTGAGTGAATAACTATTTTCTTACATATCATAAAAGTGACCAAAATGACCTTGTATATTAGAGTATCTCACCCTAAAATTATTCAAAAATGTTAGTTGTACTAGGTCGACCAAGTTGACCTAGTACATTCTCAGGCTAATGCCTAAAATTAATGTTAGGTCGGTCAAAAGGCAAATAAACCAAAAGAGCTAAATCTACCCCAGAACACACTAGGTCAACCAAGTTGACCTATAATAAATAGGTCAAAAGGGTGCCAAATAAGGAGAATAAGGATAGAAAGAGGAAAAATACTAGAAGACTATGCAAGGGAGGAGAAATAACTTATAAGAAGGTTTTAAGAACTAGTTGGATTGGAAATATGTGGAAATAAGGGACAACAATCATGTGAACCACTAAAGGTCTACCCACCCCTTTCTTCGTACACCCCTTAAGGCATGCACTCAAAGAGATTAAGTCATGATGGGTTTTTATAATATGTAAAGCATCAGTATTTGATAAAAGTTAAAAAATATTATGTGTATACATATGCCCCACTCGAAGCTCATCACGTGTCACTAAGGTATAATAGGGGATGGTGCTTTGAGAAAGAAAATAAGGACACACACTACACTGATGCTAAAAAAAAATTAGTATTTTAAAAAGCATAAAATAACTGAGAGTAAATGATAGAAAGGAAAACTAACTAAAAATTAAATAACTAAAAAGTAAATGTAATGTGTACCTTGAATTTCCTTTTATTATGGAATGGTTGTCAGTTGTGTTTTTAGTTTTAATTGTGTAGGGTGTAGAGACTGCTTTTTACAAACCCAAAAATACAAAACTAAGTAAAAAAAAACAAATGTAAGAAAAGCCAAGTTAACTAGTGCTATGTGGATAAGACATACTTAAGAATTTGGAAATTTGGGTGATAAATGCTATGTTAGACCAAATGACCAAGTAAAATAAGAGTAAATCAAGTAATCAAAAAGCCAAGGCTACTAAAGAATGAAAAAATCAAACAAGTAAACCTTAAGTAAGAAAAGGCAAACTCAAGGTGAATGTGTTAAATGTAGTTTATTGGGAGGAGTGATGATTGACATTGAGGAGAAGGCTACAGACGGAGGCTCTAGGTTTACCAAGTCTGCAGTAGTCCATAATGGTGGCCATTCCCAGGTCGAAGTAGGCTCTCAGGACAAAGAAACCCAGTATGTCAGCAATGGATTGAAGCTACACAAGATAAACATCTATCTCCCACGTAGTTAAGACCGACCTATTTTGGTTATTTCTCCAGAGGATGTAAAGGAAGATGTGGAATACCTAACCTCTCATACTCTGATCTGCAAGTTCCTTGGGATCCATATTTCCCTATCAGCTTTGGAAGCTTGGATTCACTGGTCATGGTAGGTGGAAGGTGATTTTGATATTATGCTGGCAAGTAATAACTATTTCATGGTGAATTTCTCCTCAGTGGCTGATTAGAACCAGATATTTGAAGGAGGTCCTTACTTTTATGATTGTATTGGACTGTTTATCAAACCTTGGCATGTGGGGTTTAATTCAGCTGAGGAGTTTCTATTATGAGTACCTGTTTGGGTTCACCTGTCGAGACTCCCTTTGGAATTTTGGCACGAGGACATTCTCTGTCAGATTACTACCATGCTTGAGACTCCAACAGCAATAGCGCACCAATCTCTAGACAAAAAGGTCATTTCTTATGCTCATATTTGTGTTGATATTGATTTAAATAACCCATTGCTAGACTCTGGAAATTTTTCTAGTGTCTTCCTCTTGGCTTCAACAACTAGACTATGAGTCGATTCCATTTTGTTGTTGAATATGTCATGTGTATGGGCATTTGAAGCATCAATGCCCTCTTGCCTCTAGAGGGGCTGGTTCACCTGATGGGCTATCTAGGACAAGGAAGGCTTATGAGGATAAAGGGAATGGCCAACATGTGCATTCAGAAATTGGAACTGTTCAGTCAAATAATATCGTAAAAGGGAAAGCTCACATGTACTCTTTAACCCCAAGACAAGGCCCATCTAGCTCTAATGCTCTAAATAGAGAGGGTTTTATCCTAGTTTGATGTCATGCTAAGGGGCACAGCCAAAAACATCTGCATATTGATCGGCAAGTGGACTCTGGATTTAATAGATTTAAGGCTCTTGACAACATGGCTATTAAAGAAGGAATTCCTACAATGGATCAAGGTGGGGATCCTAGTTTAGAGGAGAGGGATCCTATTTTTAATGACTCTCAAGATATGGTGGTTCAGTAGACCCCAGAGACAGCTCTTGATTCTGAGGCTGGTGCCTTGGTGGCTCTTTTAGCTCCACAAGATAAGGATGTCCATTGGGTAGATTTGGTTAAAGACGGGGGCATCTTTAGTAAGGATAAAGGATCTTCCCCTGCTCTGGGTCTTATGCAAAGACCATTTAAGAAAGTTTCCTTTACTACCCCCTCCAAAGTTGGGCATAAAAAGGATCAGGACAAAATTAAACTCACGAGTGATTTATTGGTAGAGTCTAGGGTTGTTAAGACCCTGGATGAACACTTTCCCCACTCTACTCAATGATTGTTCTGTCATGGAATGTGAGGGGGTTGGCTAGCATCCCCAGACAAAAATCTATTCATCAATTGGTGATTGAACAATCTCTAGATATTCTTTGCATTCAAGAAACCAAGCTCTCTATGGATTCCATGTTTACTTGTGCTCCTAACATGTGGTTCTTCAGCCAATGGCAATGTGTTGGCACCTTAGGGAACTCTGGGGATCTCGCTATGTGTTGGGACCCAAGTAAAGTGGTGCCACTTCATTGGATTTCCTACCTCTCGACTCTCTCAATGGTGGCTTCCTCTCTTGAAATAGGGGAACAAATCCTGGTTACAATAGTTTATGCTCCCACAGATCTTCCTGGCCAGCTAAAACTCTGGGAACATATTTGGTTTATAAGAAGCTGTCATCCATTCTTGCCTTGGATAGTTGCTGGAGATTTCAACTCGATCCTTAGTCTGGAAGAGAAGAGTGGAGGATTGGCGCATTTGGGGCCCTCTTTTGAACTATTTTGACAAAATATATAGCTTCTACATCTTGTTAATGTCAAGCCTCTGAATGGACTCTTTACCTAGAATAACAGAAGAAGTGGGGCTGCAGCCATTTTTGAATGCTTGGACAGGTTCCTTGTTTCCTATTTTTGGCTATCTGGCTCTATGTCTCTCTCCTCTAAAATTCTTGACTGGTGCGGTTCAGATCATTGGCTGATCAGGCTATCTGCTAGGCATATTATGGCTCCCAAGAAACCTCCATTCAAGTTTTAGCTAATGTGGCTGCATGACCCCTCTCTCCATGACCTGATGACCCAATGGTGGAGATAGGGCAGCCCTGAATATGGCACAGTGTTGTATTCCTTCTCCAAAAAACTATAGTATGTCAAGTGGAAACTGAAATACTATAACAAAAATTATTTTGGCAATCTGCACGCTATGAGGAAGAAGGCGCAAGACTAGCTGAATAGTATAACCAGAAAGATTCAGGATGATGGGTTGACAGAAGCCCTTTGCACTGTTGAATCTCAAGCTATCACAGATCTAGTGGAGTGGGACCTCTATGAGAAAATTTATTGGAAATAGAAGGCACGAATAGATTGGCTCCAGGAGGGGGACAAGAATACCACCTTCTTCCACAATTCGGTGTAGGCTCAGCGTAACAAGAATGTCATCTCTTCTCTGGATACCACGAATGGGACACGGCTATCCTCCACCCATGTTATCTCTAGGGAAGCAACTCAGTATTATTCAGCTCTCCTTTTTGATAATCTACCCCCAGTTGAGCCTACTAAGAATATAGTTTTATCCTACATTCCCTCTATTGTAACACCAAGAATGAATGACTCCCTTATGCGGCCAATTGGTATGTTAGAATTGGAAGGGGTGGTCTTCAGCTTATGAAAAGGCAAAGCCCTAGGACTTGATGGCTTCGTTGCAAAATTTTTTTAGGCCTTTTGGGACATTATTAATTCTGATCTATTGGAGGTGGTCCAAGAATCTTATTCCAGCAAAGAGATGCTCAGGGCTTTGAATGCCACTTTTCTGGTCTTGATTTTGAAGAAGGAATAGGCTAATCAGCTAGACTTGTTTAGGCCCATTGCTCTTTGTGATGTGGTCTATAAAATCATCACTAAGTTCCTCATGGAGAGGCTTAAATTTTGTCTTCCCATGGTGATATCTAAGGAACAAGGAAGCTTCGTTGCTGGTAAACAAATTCTGGATGGGGTGGCTATTGCTTTAGAAGTTATTCACTCGATGAGTACTTCTCAGGAATGAGCCATGTTCATCAAGCTTGATATGGAAAAATCCTATGACAAAGTCAGGTGGGGTTTTTTGCATAAAGTTCTTTTGGCCTTTGGCTTCAACCATGACTAGGTTCAATGGGTTCTGAGTTGTGTTATTGCTCCCTCCTCGGTCTTGATTAATGGTGAACCTTCAGAGCTATTTGGCACATCTAGAGGCTTGCATCAAGGTGATCTACTCTCACCTTATTTGTTTATCATTTTCATGGAAGGACTTGGGCAAATCATCAAATCTCAAGTCTCTCAAAACTTGCTTCATGGATGGCAATGGGGGAATGGCTTACCTACTCTGACTCACCTTCAATTCATTGATGACACTGCCCTTGCTGGGAGAGCTCAAATTCAGGAAGCTGGATCCTTTCAGCTTTCCCTTGATACTTATTTGGTTGCTTCAGGTTAGAAAATTAATGATCACAAGTCCTCCCTATTCTTCTTTAATACACTCGAGCCTATCCAGAGGAGGTTCGCCACCATCTTGAGGTTTCAAATTCATTCTCTCCCCTTGACTTACTTAAGGATTCCCATTGTTGTGGGAAGATAGCCTAGGCTCTTTTGGTAGAATGTGCTGGACAAACTTAGACAAAAAGTGAGTCACTAGACTCATAGGTGGTTGTCTACAGTTGGTAGGGTGATTCTTTTGCAATCGGTGATTCAGGCTCTCCCCAAATATTGGAGCATGGTCCAGGCTGCCCCAGTTTACTTTCTTAAGTAATTTGATGCCCTCTCCCATCAATTCCTTTGGAATGGTAACTTGAAAAATTCCATATGGAGCCTTATTAAATGGGACATTGTTTGCCAGCTAAAAAAGGAGGGAGGACTCGGTCTATGCTCTGCTATCTTGTCCAGCCAATCTCTTGCTGCCAAGCTCTATTGGTGCTGGTGCTCCAGTCAATCTCACCTTTGGGCCCAGATTTTGACTAATAAGTATTACCATGTTGTCAATCCCACTAATATTACTAGGCTTCCTCTTGAGGGAAGAGGCTCTATGGTATGGGCTACCCTCAAATGGGGAGCTTGTCTTGTGAAATGTAGTCTTTTTTAGATTTGTAATAGAGGCATTGAGACCCTTTTTTGGAGTGATTCATGGGATGGTCGGGCCCCTTTGATAACCTCTCACCCACATTTGCAGGCACTTTGTGACTCTTTCTTGGATGTTGGGTGGAGCACGGTGGTGCATTATAGGGAAGCTTTCAATATGGGTACGGCAATTGGTTACCACTGGAAAAATTCTTTTGATTGGTCACCGGGGGGCTCGACAAAGGATCAGCTAGAGTTGTCCCAGATTATGGCCTCTAGGGGATGCAACTCTCTACAGGACCATGATATCTTGGCTTGGGGAGGTGCTCCTTCAGGATAGTATTATGTTTCTAGAGGATACCTTGCTTTGATTAAGCAAATTTTTGGATAAGTGGAGATCCCCTGGTGGAAGAGAGTTTGGAACTATTTTTCTTGGCCAAAATGTAATTTTTTCCTCTGGGTCCTAGTTTACAACAGGTGTCGTACCTAGGAAAACCTCTGTAAATGAGGATTCCAGGGGCCTTCTATTTGTTTTCTATGTCATAGTAATGAGGATATATCTTCTCATCTATTCTTCCAGTGTTCGTTTGCAAGGCAGATTTAGCACCTTTGGTGGAGTGTGTGGGATTGCCCATGCTGGCATGCTGCCTCTCTAGCCAAATTTTGGTATTGACTGGGCCAATCTCCTGCTAAGACAGCTTGCCTTAAGGTTGCTTAGTTTATTGGACCTTCCCTTATCTTATGGCACTTATGGTTGGAGAGGAATAGAAGGATTTTTTAGGATATATCTCTTGAGTTCAGACCCCTATGGGAGAAAATTGTGATTTCTGTATAGGAAACACTTCAAGCTAAGTGTGAGGTTATTGGGGACTTGGTTCTTAAAGATGTGGCCATCTACTTGCACCTCCCCTTTGCTCCATCTAGTGGCACAACCTTGGCTTCCCATTCATGCTCGGTGAAGGGCTCTAAATAGCCATAGCCTGCTAACCAAATTGGATGTTGGATGGCCCCTACGGATGGTGTCCTCAAAGTCAACACTGATGGCTCATCTAAAGGTAATCCTAGGGCTGCTAGCATGGGAGGCATAGGGCATGACAGCTCTAGAGACATTAAGTTTGTTTTTGCATCCTACAAAGGCTGTTACACCAACAACCTAATGCAAGTTCAGGCCATCCTCATGGTGATGCAGCATTGCTGCCAACAGGGGTGGAGTAGAGTTATTTTTGAGGCAAATTCATAGGTGGCGATTAATCTTCTAAATGAGAAGAATTTTGATTCTGTGGATTAGCACCTGGCTTTGGTGGCCAAACAAATTCTCCAGCTAAGTTCTTCTTTGGATTATGTTCTATTTAAGTACATTCCTTGTGAGTGGAATGGGGTTGCAAATTGCTTGGCCAAATGGGCATTTTAATATGGACCGTCTTGGAATGTTTTGGATCATACAATGCTTCCTTTGAATCTATCTTAGAAGCTAGCTCAACTTGTTGACCAGGATAAAGCTATGTAATTTCTCTATTTTTGGTTTCGTTTTCAATAAATTTTTACCCCTTTTTAGTTAAAAAAAGAAAAGGCAAACTCACTAAATCAAGCCAAGGATACATGTTGAAAAAAGAATGATAATAAAGACAAATCAATGGTAAAAGGAATAGAAAAAATGGTAAAACAACATTGATGAGTGAGCAGTAACAATCCACATCTCACTAATTAATGGAAAAAGGTGCATAAAATGGGAAACAACATTGTCAAGTGAGTGGTAACATACCACATCTTGCTCAATAATGGAAATAAAAGGGTGTGAACTTAGGTGTCCATGACAATAGGACTGAAAAATCATAAAAAAATGGAAAAATAAAGGTAAAGTAAGTTTATTAAATGTAAAATGAAGTGAATAATATGATCTGAAGTTATTCAAACATGTTTTTTTGATTATAAAGATAGATAAAACTGAAACAAAGTAGTGCTAGCAATTTTTTAATAAATGATGAAGGAATTAAAGAAGAGGGAAAATAGATTTGGAATCATAATTCGTCTATCAAGGGGGGAAATGAAATGCATGGAGGGGAGAATGAAGAAAAAACCAAGGTAAAGACACTCTTTATTAAAGTCAAAACACTCAAATTAGGTTTTTGAAAATAAGAGGACTATTGACCTTAGGGACTCTAAATAACTTCCCTTAGTGACACAAGTTTTAGGTCAACAAATGGAGTATATAAATCATCCCATGAAGGCTATATGTATGAAAATTAAAATGGACCTACCTCCCCATGATAGGTTCCCCATTCTTCAGGACCCTTTATAGAGTTTTTAGTCTATTGTAAAGATTGGGTACTTGTGTGAGAAATTAGGTAGCACCTTAAAAAAAATGAATTCACCTATTCCAGTCGACTAGCCTACTATACCCCAAAGGAATTCAGCGCTATGTGAAGCTGACTATGGAGTTTAAGCTTTGATTGGAGATAGCAGATGTGCTTATAATCACATAGTTTGGTGTGAATTTGAATTTTGAGATTTTTATGTTGCTTTTTAGATATCATTGCCTTTTATGTTCAAATGATTTGGCTTTTAACTTTCTTGATGTCTTTTTCTAGATTCCTCCTCCATGCAGATTTGGAAAACCAAACATGTTTGCTAAAGATGACTTTCATTTGAAAACTTGGGACAAGGTTTTTAAGAGAGAGAACATCAAAGAGCATGGGATCTAAGAATCTCATAAATCTAGGAGAAATAAAAGTGTTATCTTGACTTTGACATTGTTTTATCCAATGTGGAGGTGAAATAATGGGGAAATCAAGAGGAGTGACACATGGAATAATTTAAATTACTTCAAATTGCAAAAAATGTGATAAATGGAAAAAATAGGGATATAATGATAGTAAAAGGTGATTCCTTATCATAATAATGAGGGAAGTGGAGGAAAATATGCTAACATAGATTGTTATAGTAAAAGAAGCAAAAGCTAAAGTTTAAAAACAAGGATCAAGAAAATGAAAAGAATGGTAATTTTATGAGGAGGGTTGGGTCCTATCCATGGTCTTATGAAGTAACTCAAAAAATAAAAACCCATGAGGGTGTTAATAAGCAAGAGAAAATTAAAGTGAGGGAGCCTTTTTACAAAGCACCCCATAAAATAAAAAACCCAAAGGATGCCAAAATAGCATTGGTAAGTAGTAAAAAGAGAAAGAAGATAAAAAGATGGTGGTTTTGTGAGTGATGTTAGGTCTTATCCATAGTCTTATAAAGCAAATCACAAAACAAAATCCTAAGGGGCACCAAATCAAAATTGGTAAACAAAAAGAGAATGAAAAATAAAATAATGAAGACTATGGTACATCAAGAAACCAAAAGGCCAAAGAAAGGTAGGACTAAAGTTTTATGAATAAGAGGAAACTACTAAAAAGGGAGAGACTCATGCTTAAGTAAACTACAAAAATTATTAGATAGATATAGATATAAAATATGACAAGAAGGAAATGTTTAGGCAAAGTAATTTTTTAGGAATTGAGCATTAGTGGGATCCTTAAAAACATGGCCTTCATTAGTTTGAAGATGATAAGTGCTTGGACCAAGGATATCTTTAACTAAGTATGGGCCCCACCATTTTTAGGCATATTTACCTTCTTTGTCATGGGTGTAGTCTAGTTTAATGATAAGATCACCAACATAAAATGTGCATATTTTGACACATTTATTATGTTATTAGGAAATGTGAGCCTTGTATTGGTGGTTATGTTGTAAGGCAGAGAGACAATGTTCATCAAGTATATCAATGATATAAAGGCAAGACTCATGCAATTACGCATCAAAAATAATGCCATGAAGAGATATACAAAGATAAGTAAGCTCAACTTTAAGAGGAAGAACCAACTCAAAACCATAGACTAAAGAAAAAGGATTTTCCCCAGTGGTAGTATAAATGTTAGTTTGATAGGCCCAAAGTGTGGGATAAAGATGAATATTCCAATCTGTAAGAGTTTCACAAATTATCTTTTGAATAATTTTATTGAGAATTCTTTTAGTGGCCTTAGTTTGACCATTGCACTATGGATGATAAGGAGTGGAAAACTTGTGATTGATTTTGAATTTAGTGTAAAGTTATCTAACATGTTGATTTTTAAAATTGCCACCATTATAAAAAATGATGGTGTGAGGAACACCAAAGTGATAAATTATTTGGTTGAGAATGAATTTAGATGTGTTAGGTCTAATGACATTGATAAAAGGTATGGCTTCAACCCACTTGGTAAATTACTCCATAGTGGTGATAATAAATACATGCCCATTTTGGGAATGAGGAGATCAAATCCCCATGTGGAAAATGGCTAGGGAGATTCAATATTTTGAAGCTCGATAGGTGGAAAATGAATGGGATCATCATGAAGCTGATAAGGATTACACTTTTTGTCAAATTCAATAGCATCCTTTCCTAGAGTAGGCCAATAATAACCCATACGTAGGTATTTCTGGCATGTAGAATGTTTACTATAGGGACTACCATAATTGCCCCCATGTGCTTGTTCAAGTAGAGGAGGGACCTCATCTTGCATAAAATAACGAAGCAAGGTACCTTTGATGTTGTGAAAATAAAGGATGTTATGTCTAAATACGTACTTGAAATATTGTTTACAAATACATCTTTTCATAGGAATCTAAGTCAAGAAGATAAGCTTCATGTTTTAATAATTGGATGATATCTTGATACCATGGGCATTATCAAATGATGACATCCTTAATGTGGTAGATAAATAAATCAAAAGGGTGGGTAGACGATGGAGATTTAATTATTTAGATGATAAAAGAAGGATCAGAAAGGACTTGATGTGGATGAAAAAGAGAAGCTGAGGAGGCAAGAGAATCAACAATGGAATTGTGATCTCTAAAAATAAGCTCAATTATAAAAGTGGTAAAATCCTTGGCAAGAGTGATTGCAATTTGATGATAGGTGATAAGATTTTCACTTTTATATTGATAGGCACAACTAATTTGATGGAAAATGAGTTGGAAATCACCCAAAGCATGAATATATTATATGTTTAAATCAAGAGAAGCTCTCATACCTAAGATAAGAGCTTCATACTCAGATATATTATTAGTGACATCAAATGTAAAATAGAAAGCTAAAGGAATTATCTTGCCAAGAGAACTGGTGAGAATGCAACCTCCCCCAACTCTTTGAAGGCATTTAGCACCATTAAAGCGAAGGGTCCAAGTATCCTCATGTAAGTTGATATTAATTTTAAGCTATTTCATAATGACCTTTGGTTTAGTAATATCAGAGGAAGTGAAAGATTCATTAAGTTGATTAGCTTCAAGATCGATAGTAAAGCTATGAAAATAATCTTTAAGAGAAATTACTTGATTAAGACCTTCAATGTAAATAATATTATCATCTAGAAGGTTATCTTGAAGGGAAGTAATGTCTGAATAGGAGTTGTGTCAAGTTGGTCAATTATGACTTGCCCTTTGATAGCCTTTTGCATGATGATGTGAAGATCAAATTCCATAAGTAAGACCATCCATTTTCCAATTCTGTCTCCTAAAAGAAATACTTTGGAGAAAAAATGATGAAGGGGGTCAAAATGAACAATGACATAAGTGGTTTGGTAAAGAATGTAGTGATGAAGCTTTCATCTACAAAATAGATAGAGAAGCAATCACTCTCAACTTTGGTATAACATTTTTGATAATCAATTAGGCCTCAGCTAATATAGTAGATGACATACTCCTTGCCTATATCATCCTATTGGGTAATAATTTCCCTGACTAATATGGGTGTGTAATAAGTATAGAGTATTAAAGGCCTATCATTGGAAGGAGGATGGAGTGTAGGTGGATGAAGTAATGATTATTTCATATTATAAAAGGATTTTTGACATGGATCCATCCATTCCAAGGCTATACCTTTCTTGAGAAGGGAATTAATGGAGTGAATTTGACAAGCCATCTCAGGAATTAATCATTAAATTGCCCCAAGCTTGCCTAGATAGGTACAAATATTAGGAATAGAAAGAGTAATAGGCATATTGATAATAGAATTAATCTTGGCTGGATCAACATAAATTCCATGAAGAGAGACCAAGAATCCCAATAATTTTTTAGATGACACTCTTACGACACATTTGAAGGGATTAAGTTAGACTTTATATTTGATGAGATGATCAAAGATGATGGCAAGATTAGAAAGATGATTTGTATAGTGTTTTTATTTAGCTATAATATCATCCACATATGTTTTGAAAATTTTATGGATGAGATCATTGAATATATGATTCCTTGCACATTGGTAAGTGGCCTCAACATTTTTAAGAGCAAAGGGAGTTTTAACATAACAATAGGTGTCCCATTATATGGTGAAAGTAGTCTTATGCTGGTCTTCGAGAGCTATATGAATATCATTATATCTCAAAAATCCATCCATAAGAGATAACATTTGATATCCAGTTGTGGAATCGATAATGGCATCTATTGAAGGTAAAGGAAATTTATCTTTAGGACAAGCAAGATTAAGATTATGGAAATCAATGCAAATACAAATGACCATAGTGACCTTTTTCCAAATAAGAATAATATTAGAAACCCATTCAGAATAATCCATAAGTTTAATGAATTTATCATTGAGTACTTTAATGATTTCCCTATGGCATAAATTGGTAACTTTAGAAGGAAATTTGCATTGTTTTTTATGCACAGGTTTGGCATCAAGATAAGTAATGACGTTATGGACCACTATGTTAAGGTCAATCCTAGGCATGTCTTGGTAAGAACAAGTGAATGTCTCTTGATACTTATAAAAAAATAGGCTAAAATTATCATGTTTAGAGGGTGAAAGTTATTTGGAAATTATGATCGGCCAAGGGCATGAGGGAGTACCATATTTGATACGAGTTATTTTTTCAATAAGCATGACATTACCATCTTGAAAGTGATATGGTGCATTGGGTAAATATGAAAATGGATTACTTTTGGGATTAATGCTAGTAATAAATTTTTTGAACTGAGGAGTTTTAGTTTTGAAATTTCCATGTTTATGATGTTGCCAGGGGAGTTGAGGTTCCTAGGCATAAAGTAACTCAAGAATAGCTTCATCACTAGGCAAAGTAGGAAGAGGACCACTATACTCAACATCTACTTATAGATATAAAATTTGGTTACCATGGATATCATATTCAAAATGTATTTGATAGACATCCATTGCCTTGGCATCAAGTGTGATTTCAGAAGTAGAAGAAGTAGATGGAGTAAAAGAGGTAAATGGAGCACTGATGGGTTCTTTCATAGAAAAAGAATTATATTCAATGGGAGGATCCAAAGGAGGTAAAGAAGAGGAAAGTAATTATGTAGGTTTGAAAGGTATGATTTGCTCTACCACCCAAAGAGTATTGATAAGAGGAGGATTAATAGGAGGTACATTATCCTAAAGTACTAAGGTTTTATCTACCAAAATAGTATGCACATCCTGATTGAAATCATAAATTTTAGCTAAGGTCTTTTGATAATGCAAGACATCCAAGTCTCTAGATTGAGCTTGGACCATGATACATTTCTCATCATATGTGGGATAAATTGTGCATGATTGAGATTTAGGAGGATCTTCAAAAGTTGAAATCTCAAGATTAATGAATGTTTGAGGAGACCTAGTGAGAGGATCTTGAAACAATTTAGCCACTCCATAGTCATTGCAAGTAAAATCATCTTCAAGTAAAGATGGCTCTTGAGCATTGCATGGAGGGGGAAATTGGTAATCTCATCCATAAGAGGAATGGTATAATCCCTTGGAAAAATAGGAGGAAGCCATTTTGAAATATATGGACGTAACTTGGTGGTGTTGTAGGTATATTGTAATTCATTAGGCTCATCATCATCAAAATATGTAAGAGTGACTTGTAAATCAGGATTCATATTGATGAACTCAAGTAAAGGAGTATTATTAATTTTAGGGATCATAGGAATATAATATTATGATTTAGGATTAGGTAATTGAATACTCCATGGGTTGGGATTGGCTTTATGCTTATAGCATTTTTTGTTATGGATAAATTTAATGCATTGATTACCAAAAAAAGTAATGGCCCTCATTTGATGAGTCCATGGATGACTAAGAAATGTGTTATAAGATAAAGGAAGATCAAGAACCATGAGTTTGGTCTAAATGGTCTTAGTACCAATGGTTAAGGGAAGCCATATATAACCAAGTGGATTTTGATTAGTCTTATCAAAACCTTGACAAGTAAGACAGGTTTGTTTAATATGACTTTTGTTATAATTAAGTTATTGTAAAAGCCATAAAGAGGTCACATTAATACCAAAACCCTCATCAAATAGAAATTTTTGAATAAGGGTGGTATTAATGGCTATTTTGATGAAGAGAGGTGGATCATCAGCATGAAAAAGGATTTCATCATTAATCATGTCCTCTTTAATGAATTTAATGGAAAGCTTGGAAGAGGGACACATAGATTCAATGGTATTAATTTTATTTGGTTGAGAATCAATAGAAGGTGGTTCTTCATCTAGAGAAGATGGGTCTTAAATCTCTTAGATTTAGTGCATAAGGAATTTATGATGATAATGTGAAGTGTGAAACAACTCCATAATAGGAATCTTACATGGTATAAAGTTAAGTTCTTCAAGAAAATTCTAGTGAGATTTAAAAGAAGAACCACATGGTTTAGAAGATAGATTGGACTTTGGAGGAATAGATGTGGTTGGAGGATAAGAAGGATAGAGTTATTCCTTAAAGGATTCTAAGTTAATGTTAATGATGGTAGTGTCTTTAAGAAATTATTCCTCTAAAGAAGGTTTTTTAGGTTTAGTAACAAGATCTTTGTGAGCTAGTTTACGATGATAATTGACCTTAGTTGTATTAACATATTGAGAGTTATTAAAGTATTGGTCATAATCAGTGTCAATTGCATAAACATCCTTAAAATGTGATTGATTAGAGGAAGAATATTTTTGGTTATTATATTTATAAGCTTTATAATATTATCATTTTTAAAAATCATTAGTGTATTCTTGATGATGACTTTTGATCATGGTTTCATGATTGATTGAATCACCAAGCATGTAAGAAATAACACATTTAAAAATCCCTCTACAAGATTCATGAGAATGTCTAATGTTGGCATGAAACCAATAAAAGAGCTTGGGATCATACCACTTAGGAGGAGCACTATGATATATGAAAGGTTTAGATGGTGGTAAAAATTATTGCATTTGATGTACTGAAATAAGTATGTGAGATATAAGAGGAATATCATTTTTGGTAACTCCTAGTTTGGTTTGAGAAGTGTTACTAGTGATACCAATAGGTGATTGAAAATATCCTTTAAGAATTTTAGAATTAGATTCAACTTGCTTCATAATAAAGTCTTGTCATTAAGCTTGGTCAAGAGCTTTGTTAAGAGTTTGAGGAGCAAAATTTCAAACCTTATATTGAAGAGTGGGAGTTATAGTGATGATAAAGAGTTTAAAAATGTTATCATCAGACATATTATGATCAGATTTATGAGCTAAATATTTCCATATTTTAATAAATCCATGAGTAGATTCATTAGGAGATTTCTTAGCATTTATGAAATGGCTAAGACAATTTTTAGGAAGATTGATCTGTTGAAACTCTTTAACCAAAGGATTAACCAAATCTTCAAGTTGTCAAATAGAATGTTGAGTTGATTTATTATACCATTCTAATGCATTTCTTGTGAAGGTTTTAACTAAGATTTTATTAGTAGAAAATGTATTAGTTTATATTGACTCTTTGTAGAGATGACTAAAGGATTTGAGAAATGAGGCAAGGTCTTTAGTCCCATCATATTTGATAGTTGGTGATATATTACCAATGTCAATAGATACAATAAAGGGATATAAAGGATCATTTTAAATGGTTTGAAGCATCTTGTTATTCATTATTATTTGAGGAATAACATTACATGAGGCATCTCTAAGAGGCGAAGGAATGTATTTAGGATTAGCTTGAGGATGCATGATTGTAGGTTGATTAGCCACATTGATCAAGTGTTGTTGGCATTCCATCATTTGATTGGTGTTGGATTTTTGCATAATGTTCATTTGTTGAATCATTTGGGCTAATAATTGGGTTGTATCAAGTGGTGGATTGGTGTTATAAGGAGTACTCCCCAAATTGGTGCTGGGGGGAGATTGTTCGAAGAATTGTTGTTAGTGTGATTGTTAAGTAAACTTGTGTCAATCACTTCTACATTATTTTGAATATTTTGAGAAGTTTCTTGGTATGTGTAAAAAGTATTAGATCCCTCAAATTCATCTTGAGGTTTTATTTAAACCATGTTACAATTGGTAGATGAAGGAGTAGAAGAGGTGCCCCAAGAGTGATGGTTCTCTTGAGAGGAAAAGAGAGGAAGGAATGAACATCCCATATAGGATCTAAATGGATTAAGACTATTCAAAATGATTCTGGTAGGAGACCTCATTGTGACTAAACAAAGATGAATAAGATGTGAAATTGAAGAAATGGGAAATTATCTTGAAAAACAAAAAAATAAGAAATAGAACTAGGTCGACTAGATCGACCTAGTGTAAAAACAAGGTTTGTAGATTATATTGGGTTGACCAGGTCAACCTAGTGAAATACACAAAATCCAAAAAAATTAATAGGTCAAACAAATTGACCTAGTATAGAGAACAATAAAGAGAAAAATATTGATGACAAATTTGTGAATAGAATAAGATAATTTACAGCTAATCTAAGAAAGTAAATGTTGAAAGGAAACACACAGTCAACTAAATTAATGTTGGCCAATTAAATTGATGCACACAAAGAAAAAATATTGTACCAATGTTATCTAGTACAAGTTGTTGCACACACAATTAAGCAAATATAAATTAAAAAACTTGGAAAGTAAAGCTAGCTAATTGGTAAACCTAGAATGTTAATTAGATTATTAAGAATAATTTTTAAATGATGGGGTAGTTGGTTGTAAGCAAGGTACTAGATAAAAATCTATGGATGGTTTCAAGTATGTTTAGGATGAAAGAGACTATAGTGTCAATGATACAAGATTGGTATTGGGGCCTACCCCTTTACTTCACACACCATAACGATAAGGGTGTCAAGTGCTTAGCCAAAATATTCCATTAACCATGATTTATACTTGACTGGAGCATCAAGTTGGCTTCCCCCTTGGTGATGAAATACAAGTAGGTTAGCCTAGGTAGTCAAGTGTTATTTTTTTTTTTTTTGATGTTTATGTGATTTGGTCATGTGTGCAAAAGAATAGAAATAGTACAATTAAGCAGTTAATTAAAAACCTCCTAATAAGATTATGTGAATTATTATAAGCATGAAAACAACTTAAAAATAAATATATGATTAGCATATAAGGTGAATTCCAATTTTGAAACAAGGTATAGTGAAAACACTATATGCACAACACATAAAACTAGGTTGAGAGTGTTGAGCTAGCACTATTGAAGATAGGGTTTGGAAAACCTACTAGGTTGACTAGGTCGACCTAGTTATTTTAGAAAATAAATAGGGCATAGAATTAGGTCAGCTAGGTTGATCCAGTTGTCTATACAGAGGTAGTTTTGAAGGCTACAAACTTGAAAATAAAGTATAGAAGAAAAAGAGATAGAAGAAAGTAAACTCACCTTGATGGTTCAAAGATGGAAACAAAAATATTACTTGATCAAGAACCTTAGAGAAAATTAATCTAAAATATACAAATTGGGTTGAGATGTCAACCAAGTAATATAGGAACTTGTTGAAAAAGTGTTGAAAATACACTAGGTTGGCCTGGTCGACCTAGTTGGTTGGATTGGAAGTCTAAAAATATACTAGGTCAAGCTGGTTGATGTAGTATGTTGATCTAGAAATCTAAAAAGCCTAAACCTATACTAAGTTGAGATGATCAATTAGGATATACAATAACTACTACAAATTGGTTGAAAGTACACTAGGTTAACCTGTTCAACCTAGTAGGATGAACTGAGAGTTTAAAAAGTCTTAAAAATATGTACTAGGTCGAGTTATTCAATCCAATTTCCTATTCCTATGTATAAATAAAAAGAACTATGTCAACAGAATCAAACCAGTATGTCAAAATATATGATAGAAATGATGACAAAATAATGAAATAAAAGTAAACAAATCCAACAAGGGTTTGATTCACATTGGGTTCTCCAAAATGAATGCAATCAAAATTGTGTGATGTGTATCAATTAATCTTGGATTAGACAAGATAGATCACACTTATACTTTTGATTAGGGATACACTTATTAAGAAAGAGCATGACCAATACGAGGATCTACTAGACCTGATTAGGGGATCACTTGTATCACTTGTCACAACACATCATGCTAGGAAGGCTTCTAAATCATATAATCTAACACAATCATACAACAACCCTAAAAGAGTCCTATGATTTGATGTTCACTTATATAATAACAAGAAAGTAAATCATTCTAATAAAAAGAAAATTAAACTAATCTAGTGTGCACCAAAGCTTGTGGCACAATGTGAGGGTTTAGATGTAAAACAATTAAATATGTATAGGGAACTTAAAATAAAGTGAGTATGAGTAACACCTTAATACATAAAATATGAAGAGTAATATTATTCAAGCCAACACTTATGCTACTTCTATCTACTAAAAGAGAGGAGAAAAAAGTTAAAATATACTTACCTGAATGTGAATCCATCATGATTAAATCTCTCCCTTAGCCAATGGGGCTTCAAAAAAAGTTATTGTGGTTTATAAGGATCACTTTGTTAGGCCAAAGCATCCAAGACCTATCCACAAGACTAGATTCTCCAAAATAAGAAACCTAAGATAAGTCTCCTCAAGTAGAATGGTGAAAGAGAAGATTGTGAAGAAGAGTGAGTGAATAATAACTCTTTTCTTGGATATCATCAAAGTGATTAAAATGACCTTGTATATATAGGAGTATCTTACCCCAAAATTGTTCAAGAATGTCAATTTTACTATGTCAACTGGGTTATCCTAGTACATTCTCAAGTTAATGCCTAAAGTTTGTGTGAGGTCAACTAGAAGGTAAATAAACCAAAAGAGCTAAAGATACCCTAGAACACACTAGGTTGACCAAGTCGACCTAGTATACTAAATAGGTAAAAAGGGTGCCAAGCAAGGAAAAGAAGGATAGAAAGAGGAAAAGGACTAGAAGACTATGCGAGGGAGGAGAAACAACTTAGGAAAAGGTTTTAAGAACTAGTTGGATTAGAAATAATGTTTCAATAAGGGATAAAAATCTTGTGAAGCACCAAAGGTATGCCCACCCCTTTCTTAGTGTACCCCTTAAGGCATACACTTAGAGAGATTGAGTCATAATGGGTTCCTGTAAGATGTAAAGTGTCAATATTTGATCAAAGTTAAAAATATTATGTGTATATAGTAACTACCATTTTTTATCTTTCCCTCCCCTCAAACAGGTGGCATATTAGTGGGGGCATATCATAGAGGCATGTTATCCACACTTGGCACAATTTTCAAATTTAGTGGGGGCATGATTTGGAAGCATATTCTCCATACTTATTCATTATGTGGTACTTATATCAATTTTTAGATTTAGTGGGGGCATGTCATATGGGCATGGCTTCCACACATTCACAATTTTTAGATTCAATGAGGGCATATAATTTGGGCATGGCTTCCACACATTCATAGTTTTCAAATTTAGTGGGGTATGCTTTAGAAACATGTTCTCCACACATATTCAATATTCAACATTTTCAAATTATAGTGGGGGCATGTTTTAGAAACATCTCCTCCACATTGGTACTTATATCAATTTTTAGATTTTTCCATGTATAGTGGGGGCATAGTTTTGAAGCATGTTCTCCACACTTACAAAGTTTTTCAAACTGGCCAAAGCACACAATTATATGATTCAGATTCATAGTTTTTTTAGAATTATATACATTGGTACCATTTTTATACATAGTTTCAGCATGAAACATATCTAAGTTCATATGTTATGCAATTTACACCTAATATTACAAAATATAGATTAGTTTTAGATTCCAAAACTCTTTTATGGATTATTACCACATCATGGACCTTTTTGTACCAATACCCTACAAAATTTTATGAACTTTATTAGGCCAATATACTACATTAGTTGATTCAATTTTTGGTATGGTTGAGGTAATAAAATCACCTAATCTTGCCAAGTTTTTAGGTTGGACTTAATTATATTATCTAGCCTCACCAAGTTATATTTAGCATTGGGTTTCATAGTTTAACTAATCTTAACTTTTAGGTAGAAACTCACTTTTGCTTTAAATTTGGGGGCATGTTTCTCTCTCTCTCTCTCTCTCTCTCTCTCTCTCTCTCTCTCTCTCTCTCTCTCTCTCTCTCTCTCTCTCTCTCTCTCTCTCTCTCTCTCTCTCTCTCTCTCTCTCTCTCTCTCTCTCTCTCTCTCTCCTTGTATATATGCACATTTAATATTTATCTATATTTTCCCTAATATCAATATTAGATCCTTACAATGATACATCTTTTTCAAATTAACTTGCCAATAAGCAAGGCAGTTACATTAATACACAGGTGTAATCCTAAAACTTGTTCTTTCACTTTCAATGTATTTCAAGTACTTTCAATTCCAAATTATATGTATTTATTATATATTTTAACATGCTCCTAATTGAAAATCAATCACCAAAAAAGCACTCAAGTTGGGTACATGTAATGATAAGATGTGTTTTACACACCTAGGTACATAATATTTTCCTTTAAACTAGAAATTTCATTACTAGATTAAAGGTGGGGGAATGTAGATGATATTTATGGATTATATATCACATAATTATCATAAATTTAGCTCAACTTATACCTTGGCTATTCCTCTTCATTTTGAACCTTTTCCCACTTCCACAAGTCTCACATCTTCTCTAGCTTATGCCCTTTGGCCTATATCTCGTAGTCTAACTAGTCTTATGTTGATAGACTTGTCCTTCTATCTTTCCAAAAATTATTAAAATGTAATTATCTTCCATATCTATAAGTTTTAAACCTATACCTAATTTTTTATTCCCTAGACACTAACGTTTGAGATAAATACTAGCATCAATGTTTGTGTCCTAACCTGATACAAGTGTCTGGTTTCCTAAATTCATCTAATTTTTAAATTAAATATATCCTAATGGTTTACCTAAGTGATTTAATGTGATTTATTACTCCAAAGGGATCAATATAAATATAATATCAACCCTCATTCATTCCTCACCTAGAAAAAGACCAAAGAGACCAAGGCAACTTATCAAAAGCACTCTATCAAGTATCCAATATAACAAATCTTCCCTATTTCCATACCAATCATAGGTACAACACATATATAGGTTTGAAGTACTAAAGGATCAACCCAAGGTCCTGATTTATCAAGTTAAAAGCTAGGTCATTATTGTACTTACTTTCTACATATTTCATGATTCACACACAATCTAATACATAGGGAGTAAACTACAGTAGTCTGAAGCTCTTTTTTAGAGTATTGGCTATGTAGATAGTACCTAGAAACATCAAGGTGTTTTAGGTCAAAATGACATTGTGTGCCCACTAACCCATTTTTCCCTAAGGTCATAATAAAGATGAACTAGGGTTTTGACATTTCATGAGGAACCATAGTCTATGGCCCAGATCTGAATGCACCAAAGCAAAGGTGAAGTTAAACCTAAAAGCATCCAAGTGGTCACATCATTTTCCATCAAGTATTATATAATACACATGAATCAAACCCAGACAATAGCATCGATGTAAGTGTCCTAAGCTAGCATTAGTGTCTAGGATCCAAAAGCATCAGATTCATAATTTGGCAAATATTCTAGAATCTCTTTCCAAACTACTTTCTACCTGTTTTAGATCCAACACTATGTTAACATCAAAATTGGCTAAGTATATTACTTATTTGTCATTTCCATGCATATCTTAGTTATACTCTCCATATTTTGATTATACTCAGCATAACAAATGTAGTGTATGTTTATATCTAAGTTTAGCACTCAATTGCCCTGCAATAGATCTAATTATCACCCTTGTGCATTATCATTTATATATTCTTAATCCTAGTATACCACTAAGGTAGGATAACCCCATATCCAATTTAAGGTTAAACAATCATTTATACCATCATGGAGAATAAAAATTTTGTTATCCTCAAATTTGAATGTGAGACATTATTGTAACATGTCCAATGTAGATTCTATTTCATATAAACATGTTTGACAAAATGTAGATTTTATATGATTTATGGTGTTCATAATAAAAATTAGTGTATCAACCACTTTGAGACCACATGTAATTGGTAATGTGATGTGGCCTGTGGAATCTTAGCAATATATAAATTTATGTAATTCATCTTGATTGTACCCTATGTGTTAAAAGAATAAAACTGTGCATATATTGGGATTTGTGTCCCCATCTATTTCCACATGTTATCTATATTCATTCTTAATGAAGACCTAAATAGTGAGGATTCTTTCTGTTATGGTTGTAGTTTTAACATGTATGACATTTTTTTGAGCCCTAGTAGGATATGATGTGGGTTTTATAATTCAATAGTGCCTTTAGCCTGAAATTTTTAAATTTTTTGCTGTAATGCTAAACAAGTATTTGTAGCATGTCCTATGATTTTTTAAAAATGATAAAAGGGCTTTCCTTCTTGATTTGATAATTAGCGAGTATATTTATATTATTGTTAGCAAGGTAATTAAATCCATGTCAAGTAACATTTATAACATCACTTATATCTTGATAACTAGCTTAGTATATATAAGTTACACATTATTTATTGAATCTGTGAATGGTGACCTATTAGTATCTATTGTGCATTGATCAATTTATTATGCCTCACATTCTCTAGATATGTTATATTTGATAAAATGGTTAGTCTATGAGGTACGTGATACAACTATATATGGTGTAGTGTATATTTGTAAATAAATATTATTTACTTTATCTATATCTAAATTGACTACTTTTCCAATATTTGTATGTGTTAGTATGATCACCTTAGAATCATTTCTATAATCTCGTACACCAATTGGTATTAAATTCAATCCACAGAGATAATCATCAATTTTTTTTGGTATTTCATTAATATAATCATTATAATTAACATCAAAATCATCATTGGCATCCATTATGGATATGAAATTTGGATCTTCTAAATTGATCAATAAAGGTACATGTTCCCATGATTTAATTTTTTGAGGTGAAATTTGTGAGTCTAAAATATTTCTAGATTGTGTCTTATGATTATTTTTACTAGACTCACTAACCTCATAGGTGTGCATTTGTTATATAGGAATGATATGTGGTGGTTTCACTATAGTATATTGAGGTTCCCCTAACAGTGATAGACTTTGAGTAGTAGATTTTGTAATCTTAAAACATATAAATGGTTGATTATAGACTAAGCATGTATATAAACATCCATCATGTAAAAATTTGACACACGTGTAAAATATAATATACAACCTCCATAGCATATATCCATGGTCTACTTAATAGTATATTGTAATGAAAATGATTAGGAATTAATTGGAACTATGTAGATAGAGTTTTGTACCCCAATGTAATATATAATTTGATAGAAACCAAACCTCAACATGTTACATCATCAAATCCTTTGATATTATTATATGTATTTTGAATGGTTTCCATGTTAATGCTCATTATTTTTAATAATGTAAAATTTCAAATATTTAACCCTAACCATTATCTATGAGAACCCTTTTGACTATTGTAGTTTTGATTTCAACTTCTATAAATAATGATAGATTATGATTAGTAGTTAAATGTGAAGGTAAATCCTCATTGCCAAAATATATCACATCATCAATATATTTTAAAGTATTTCTGATAAATAAAAATCAATAAGGATACATTTCATGATGCATATATGTCTAATTAAATGCTTGGTATAGAATATCCTTGAAAGTAGTAGTCATTTGAAGCAATTATAGCTTGTAAATATTAGATGGTGTATTCCTTAATTGATTAATAATATCATATCTTATAGGTCAATTAACTAGTCATATTGGATTACATTAGGGATGAAGATGAATAGAACAAATTCATTACTCTAGTCCTGGGTAAGGAGGCATTTGATCTCACTTAGTAACAATAGCTTAGACCTTAGGGTCTACTATAAGCCTATTACAAATAACAAAGGTGGGATATGAGATAAAAGAGTTGTGAGGTCTAGGTGTGGGAGGAATAAAAGAATCCATATGATCCCTATGATGTTTAATAATAATGGATGGTAATTAAAACTAATCTATATAATAATAATCACCATATAACTACTCATTATTAAGCTCTTGACTGATATAGGATATGATTTTTTCCCTGACATTATGTACCCGTGAGCTTATATACATGTGAAATATTTGAAAAGTGATAGTTAAGGGACATGTAAATAACATGAAGAAAATTTTATCTAATGAATAATAGATATACTCATTCATTATAATCATGTTGAATATGAAAATCAGAGAATTCATAAATTAGAAACACTAATGAAAGTTTTAAAAATATAATGAAAACCCTAATGGAAAACTAAGATTTTTTATAATGTTCAATAATAAGCAAGTTCACCAATATGTTTTATAAAATTTGGGGAACTAGTATAATGATAGTCATCGATTAGACAAATTATTGTGTAAAATAAAAATGTTATGAATATGCAATAAATAACAGATGTTGATTTATAACTTACTAAATCTAGAAATATACTAAATATGAAAATAATAAATAAAAATATAAACTTAGTTGTAAAACTGAGATACATATTATTTCTAGATATGGGACTGACAAGGAGGTTATGTTAGTTGAGTACAGACCTAGAACAAGAATTAGTAGGGCTCTTGGATAATAGTGGTGGAACTAGACAATAGTGGGGGGAACTACTATCTAAAAGGGTATCCATGTCTAGCAAGTAGCAAAGATATAAAACTCATGGGTTATGTTTGCCTTCACTTATGTGTTCTATAGGTTATGTAATATCTTTCAATCTAATGTAGAGACCACTGTGTAAATTTTTATTCACTCAAAACCCTAGCTCAATAAGATAGTAATATGAATGCAATCAAAGAATAATAGGGGTTACTAGTTGAAGTTGTGTTTGACCTCAACACCCACTATGTTAAGTGCTACTTACATACCAATACTCTAAAGGGGGATCAAACTCCATGTACTTATCCCATGATATGGTGGTGTGTGTGAAATACTAGTGAAAAATGATAGATATGAGTTCAATCTCGGTGTGATTAAGTACTTCAACCATGACTTATGACCTTGGAATTGTATTTAAGCTTTAGCTTAGGAATACTAGGGTTGTATGTAATCAAAATTGGGATAAATATGGAATTTGTTCTCAATGTGCATTTAGAATTCTATTGTTTTTTAGTGTAGAATCCCCTTATGTGCAAAATGGTTTGAAATGTGGTTTTATAGTGGTATTTTTTGAATTTCTTTGGAAGGGGCTTTCTAAAATTTTAGGCCAAGAATTTTCATGAATTTTAATTTTGAAAATTAGTCATTATTTGGTACGAGAACACCATTGGAATAACTAGACAATAGCAAAGAGAACTACTATCTAAATAGGGCATTATTATCCTAAAAATAAGAACTACTAAATTTGAAGTGTGGGTCAATTTGAGAGTGAAATTAGGCTATTTAGGATTTTTGATAGAGATATTTTGGGGTCATTGGTCTTCTTTAAATAATGGTTCATCCACATGAAAAGTGAAGGAAAGTGGTCAAAAGGCTTTAAAATAGGTCATAAGCTAAGTGTGTAAAAAGGGTGGTCATAAGTGCACTATTTCAGATTAAATATTAATTTATGTGTCTACATCTAGATATTTAGAAGGTCATTAATGATGTAAAAACCATGTTATGTTTTTTAAAAATTCAAATGGTGTAATCTCATTATATATTCTAGCTTTGTGTTAATATCTATTGGACTAGGGCATGTTGTATGATATGGTAGAAACCATCTAGGTGTATCTTATACATGATTTCTATAGCATGTTGAGTAGGGAACAAAATATTATAGGTCTCATCATGTTATTTACATGATATATCTATGAAAGGTTCCCCATGTATAGGCTAGTGGAATTTTTTCATCTGATTGAGGATTGCTTACCTTAGGTAAAGAGGTGGGAACTTGACCATAAAATGTAGTAGATCCCCCTACAACCAGTGCTAGAGACTATGTAGTAATATGATATCATATGGAATCCATACTAAGGGAGTGTGGATTCATGGCACACATGTCCATCTATGATATGAACAAAGGGAAGAGTAATGATCACAAACCACTACACATGATGGTCTGAGCCTCACTCATGTACCCAAGTATTTGTTCATTTTTGACAACTACACCTAGAAACACCATTATACATTCCACCCCATTAGGTGAGGTGCTCTATAGAGCCACAAATAGTGGCAGGAGAGGGCTTATTGGTATATGTCTAATTATTGAGACCTTATCATGTTTCACAAGGGAGGAGGAGATGACACTGATAGTTATTATAGGAGATAGTAGAGGGGCAAGTTAGGGTTGATCCTGATGTGTTTATGGCAAAGGCTTCCTCACCTAGATCTAATATATAGGTGATCCAATAGTGTGTTAGGCTATCAAGGCATTATGTGCTAGTGATGTAATAGGATAAATGAGTGGCAACTTGCTCAAACTATAGCTAAGAAGAAGAGTTTATCCTTGAGAATAGAGTAGATGGGGAAAATGACTTAAATATGCACCCATAGATACGTATAAAATGCATTATTTATTCAATATCAATGTATTTCCTAGTCTTATAGATATGCATGCTAGTAATTATTGATATATTTAATTTTCATCTCTTGGATATGTGGAGACTTGTCTTTGATTTGGTTTACTTTTACAAATTATATGTTAGATTTTATAGAGTGTATATCCATGATTGAAGATTCAAACCATGATATCCGGGTGGAACACTTGGTACCTTTTATTGGTGAGCATGCTAGTTGGTTTAGGCTAGTAGGCATTATTGCATAGGAAATACAATAATAAGAATAGGTAGTTATTGTTACTATAATTATAGTTCTAACAAGGGTAGATATTTTGGCATGATAGTAGGTGGTAATGGAAAATTTGGCCTTAGCCACTAAGAGGTCTATATACATGGGTATGTTTGTAGCATGCACACAATGCAAGAGGGTTTTCATTACAAGGGTACATGAGCTATAGGTAGTGTTAGCTAGAGCATAGGGAAAGGCTACAAGATTATGGTATCAGTCTCATACACTATAGAGATCTCTTAGAGTGTCTAAATCTATAGGTTATTTATATAGAATTGTCCCTTACCTAGATAGGGTTAAATGTGACCCATATATTATAGATGTATAAATCATATAGTTTGATGTAGAAAACTTTATATATATATATATATATATATATATATATATATATATATATATATATATATATATATATATATATATATATATATATATATATATATATATATATATATATATATATATATATATATAATTTTGATTCTTTATTTTCTATAATGGCTTGTACTTTTGGCATTGACATTAACACATGATATGGTTCTGATATCATGTTAAGAGGATGTTATAATGTTGGGTATGTTATTTATTGTATATCTTATGTTTGTAAACTCAATTTATGGGGTCCTTGGAAACCCCACTATCTACAAAAAAAAATTATGTATGTTTTATTATTTTTAATAAAAATTGATCAAATGCATCATCAAAAAAACATACAAAAATGACATCTTACGTAAGTAGACAAAAAAATAAACAAAAAAAAGATGTGAATCAAATGAATGTAAAACATACCAAATGTAAACAAGATGAGAATCTTAAAACACAACATAATATATGTTAAAACTTTGTAAATAAAATTCATAATTCACCTTAAAATGTAAGATAAAACAACACATAAGATGTGAATAATAACTATAAGAAGAAATATCCAATGTAAGAAAATAAAAATATATTGAAAAAAATTTAAAAAAATAAATTAAGTATCATCCAATGTAAGACAAGTGAAAAAATAAATCAAATAAAAGGGATTATAAAATGACTATAAAAACATCTAACAAAGGAAAGTGAAAACATAAATCAAACAAGGATGTGCATAATAATGGAAGAAAAGAATATAATGATACAAAACTTTAAATTACTGATTGTGTTAAAGAATAATGAAAGAAGCTAGGGGCATCTTGAGACATTAATTTGAAGATGAAGATGATGCAGATGTGAAAGTGGTGGGTGTTTGTGAGGAAGCCTAGTTTGTATTTAATAAGGTATTAAAATACAACTCATAAACTTAAAGTCCAAGAGGTGTCATAATGAAGGATGAGAGTAAATTATAAATAAAATAAATATTAAAAAATAATACAAATAAGAGGGGCATGATTATCTAAAATAAATATTCATCAATAAGATTTTGGAAAAGTGAAAATGAAGATATATTGAAGCAATGCGGCATAAGGGTGATATAAAAATCCTTAGAAAGAACAAGAGAGTATAATCAAGTGGGAAAGGCTAAGAGATTTTAACATCAAGGGATTAGATAACCCCACCTATCAAGTGTAATCTTGGGTTGACAACTATAATATAAATATCATCCCATGAAGGCTAAATGCATGAAAATTAGAAGGATCATATCAGTTTACTATGAGGATTAATTACTTATGTGATAAATTAGGTAGTATCAAAATGTGTATATAGCTAAGAGACCTCATACACCAATGTATTGGCTTACCACAGTCTAATGGACCTTAGATTTATCATGAGTAAAATTATGGAGATGATCACAAACTAAAGTAGGGGATTTATCTTTCTCTAGATAAATTCAAAATACCAACCATGGGTGCTAATGATGACTAACATAAGAAAACCTACACTTTTATACTAAAGAGAAGACTATATAGACTAATTTTCTTAGGTACTCATATACTTACACCTTAGAAAAGAGTGCAATGTTGAAATTAGCCCACATGAGTCTGAAGTGAAAAGAGATGAATAAATGGGGATCCTAAAAGATCCATCCATGAGAAAATGTGATATAGTGAGGATATGCTATGAGATGACCAAAATAAGGGAAATTTTTTATTCAAAAGTGACTAGGCATAAGAGAGGATTTGTAATTACATGGAAATGTAATTAAAATCAAAGAAATGAGTATAATAAAGAAAACCCTAAAAAGGGAAGGGATATTAAAGATGGTGGAATGTCACTAGGGAAGTTGTACAATCCTACAAGGGGTCTAAGCAAAGCACTAATATAAGAAATCATCCCAAAAATGGGGATGAAAAAAGGGTATCAAATAACTGTAAAGGAAATAATTTCCAAAATATAAATATGAGACAAAAAATAAAGTACAAAGGTTTCAAAAAAAATGACCAAGATTGCATTAAAACATAGAGGTATTAACAAATATCCAAAATTGAAATTATGGCTAATTGTAAAATGAATTAATACTAAACATAAAGTACCAAGGCCTCCAAAATGAAGACCAAAGTTACATAAAAACATTGAATTATTACTAAAGATCCAAAAGGGAAACTATGGTTGACTATAAAAAAAATAACATAATGCTATAAATTAGATTACAAAGGCATTCAAAAAAGATACCAAGGTCTCAT
This sequence comes from Torreya grandis, assembly GCA_037957365.1. Classification (NCBI taxonomy): domain Eukaryota; kingdom Viridiplantae; phylum Streptophyta; class Pinopsida; order Cupressales; family Taxaceae; genus Torreya; species Torreya grandis. The sequence goes on along the minus strand of JARHVA010000299.1, from coordinate 1,168,883 downwards.
AAAAGCCTCAAGGTTCTACTAAAGATCCACAAGGGAAACTAAGGACGAATGTAAAAAGGTAAGACTATGAAATAAAGTACCAAGGCATCTAAAATGGAGACCAAAGTTGCATATGACCCTTAAGGTGCTACCAAAGATCCACAAGGGAAACTTTGGCCACATATAAATAAAATAAAACATACCAAAATAAGGATATAAAAGATAACAAGGAACCATAAAACAAGCAATGGCCAAAACAAAAGTGTAATTATATGTGCTAAATAGGCTAAGTGCATAAAAAGTAAATCACATGGTATAAAATGTACACAAAAAGTGACATGCACACTAAAGATAAAAATATGTGAGACATGTGAAATGAATAAAATCACATAACCACACATTTGTTTATAAATAACATGAAATATCTCTACATAGATCATCAATAACATCCATTAAATCTCATTGCAACTAATATCTCAAAAGATTTACTAAAGTTTAATTTGATTATCTTTAAGGTGTGCATGTGTGTTATTTATACCTTAAATAAAGTAGTATAGGATATGGTTGAAATGGAGGATGAATGATGGTGGGCATCAAAATATGCCCAAAAAGTGCTTAATGACATCAAATGATGATCTAAAGGTTAAAATAAGTGAAGGATGGGCATCATACAATACCTTAAAATGAGATGGAAGAAAAGGATGGGCATAGTAAGATGACAAAAACTATGAGACATAGGAGGATTGGAAATAACCTTAAAATCACTTGATGTGGATTGTATTTTTGTTGTCAATAAATTTGGGATGATTTAATATATAAATGACTATATCAACATGGTTGATAAAGTGAGGATGATTATATGAAGGATATAAGATTATTTATCAACACATTTTAGGTCATCCTCAATTCATTTGGTTGTTACATAGATGTATTGACACAATATAGGTTAAGGATAATGTATTTGTATTCAATAAAAAGATAATTCAAAATTGTATTAGCACTACTAATGCATTAGTTTGTAATAGGAAGTGAGGTAGAACTATATTCACTATATTGATGCAGTTGTATGTATATGTGTTTACCAATGTTTTCATTTGAAATAGTGTTGAAATATCATGGGAATTTTAGCATAGTTTTTATCAATAATATAATCTCTAAGATCAAGGTCACCTATATTTCATGCCAAACCAGGCATGCAAACTAGGTGTGTTTTATCCATAGGCAAGTTAGAAGGTGGGTTTGGTGAACTCATCCTCATCATTACTTTAGTTCAAGTGAGTTTTACCAAAAATGGAAGATCATGGAAAAGATATTTGGTGATGGGAAATAATATGATTGATGTTGGTTAAGATAAGGTGCACCATGATGATTTCCCCTTAGTGGTTAATATGGAAGAAAGATAGGTATCATAAATGGAAATATCCTATGTGGGGTCTTCATCCATGCTAAAATAGAAAGATTGTCTATGAGATATTTGGAAATGATATAAGAGTTAAGGTCCTCTATGGAAGCTTAATCCATGATAGGAATGGTAATGTCCCTTATGGGCATTTTGGCCATGATAAAAATGAGAATTTACTTTACGGTAGTTTCACAAATGATAATAATATAAATGTACTTCATGGGAGCTTCAGCCATGAAATAAATGGGAATTTATTCTATGGGAGATTCAACTATGATAATAATGGGAAGGCCATGTAAGGGATTTTTACTAATGATATTAATATCATGATCTAAAGAAAGGATTTAAATGTTTCCTTCCATAGTAATGATATAAGTTATAATATGATTTAGATCTTTGATAATGCAATTTACTTTATGGAATGGAAATGTAGGGGATGAAAAATTTATAAAATGTTTCAAAACTTAGGGATATATAAATATTACATGTTTATAAAATGAAAATGGAAACATGAGGATAATCCAACCAGCAGTGAGATAGGATTCATGTTGAGTTCACCAGAATATATGATGGTGTGAAGCCAAAGTGATAATAACACTAAAAAGAAAATGTAAATGTGAAGACAATCCAACCAATAGTGGGATGGTATTTATGTGTGGGCTAGGATGACCAATATAACAATCATCTTTCTCTTTATAGACTATTATATAAATGAAAGATTATAACATAGAGCTTATGTATACTTGAAGGTATAACGATAATACTCGAGGTGGTCATAAATCTAGTAAATGGTATTCCACACTCAATATCAAGGGCATAGGGTTCCAAATCTTATTTTTAATATATGGGATATGGTTCTAATTAAGTCTCAAGATAAATCAATGATGTTTTAATGTTAATCAAATGAGTATTAATGATATAATTAAAAAACTACATGCAAGGATTTGACAAATAATGGTAACCTAGATCCAAGATAGTAAATAACACTAAACTAAAAAGAGATAAGTTGTATAATGGTAGACTATAAGTGTAGTCTATGTTTCCTAAAATGGTAATGGCAAGCCTAAGCACTCTATGATATACCATATTATTTAGTATAGAAATTAATTAAGGACAAAAATATCCATGCTTCTATATAAATAACCAAATTAGATGTATCTACTAAGTAAACAAAAGAAAGAGAATAAGGATAGAGATACTTACTTTTGGATTGACTTGTTAGCACATCAATCTCCCCCTTGGATTTAATGGCACTTTACAAGAGATTTTGTAAGTGAACACTTAAAATGGAAAGGATGAATATCTATATGTCATTATTTTTGAACTCCAAATATTATGGGTCACCTCCTTAATATGATAGAATAGTATGCAAATATCTCTCACATAGTATCATGAGCTGACCACACCCATTTATTGGTGCACTCCTTATGACATGCACTAAGGGATATAAATGTATAGATGAGTGTTACAAGATAAATATTTAGTAAAGTAATAAAGATGAAAAATATTATGTGTATACATATGCCCCACCCAAAGCTCATCACATATAATAATAGTATAACGTGGGTGGTTCTTTAAGAAAGATACATATCAACACAAAAAAATAGAGGTAGATGTTATCAGAAACAAAAGTAAGAGTGAAAGTAATGAATAATTATAAGTATGACCTTCACTTATATTGGTGACTATGGAGATGATATTACATTGAGGTAGTTGATGGAAGGTTCTCAATTAGAAGACCAATGAGAAAACCTAAAAATAAAATAAAAATCCAAATTTGTAAAACAATATATCAACATCACAATTTTTTTTTTTTTGGGACCTAACACTACTTTTAGTTCATCAAAAGTAGCTATGTAAATAAGTATATTAGCAAACTACAAAATCTGGAGGTAAATATCAAGTAATTTTAAATTTTGAATTGTGAGGTAAATCATTTAGTCATCTTATTTTTTGAAAAAACTAGAGTTTTAGACACCCATTTATGGCATGAAAAGAGATGATGTGTAGAGGATGATGAATTTGATACAAAGGAGGATGAAATGGAGGTGTTGTAGGTAGGTGATTCATTTAATGGTTGATTAGGTAGATAGCATAAATATAATAGATTTATTAATTTTATACATCGAGGCCTATCCATGTATTGAAATCATCCCCAACAAGTGTAAAAATGTATATAATTTTTTTACATGTGACATGTAATAAATATAGTGTAAAAATTAGGACCATATGTGTTTATTTTGGCTAGTGGAAGAAATCATCACTTCCAAGAAATTGTATCGAATAGGCTAATACAATTGAGCAATGGGTAATCATAATCTTGGCTAATACTATATAGGATGGATGATGTAATTATGTTCTAAAAAATTTATGAATTGGCCAGTATGATCTCTAGTGACCAATACTATAGAGATGCTAGTAAAATGGTTGATATAATATAAAATAGGACAATGTTTAATTTTTTAATTTTTTCATTATATTTTAATTTGAGTTCATATTTATGATCAAAATCTAACTAGATAATGTTATTTGACATTTTTAAAGGTAGTAACAACTATAGAGGATAGAGGATGCAATTTGGCTATTAGATTTATTAACAAGACTATCAACATGGAAAAATATCATTTGATTAGCTTGAGGTTTGGAGGCATCATGGAGATGTGATGGGTCCTTCTCAGCATTGAGATAGTATTAATATTCCTATGGTGTCAGGAGAGTATCATAAACACATTTATATGGGAAGTTTAGACACTTCATTTTAACCACTCCTATGTCCAAAAATGCAATTGGAATGACTTTCTAAAATCACATGCAAATTTGTTTTAAAATCACCATTCAATCCAATTTACTTGCATAACTACTGATTTAATCTAAAATCGTAATGACACATCCCTGATTAAGGAAATAGATTATATATAATGCACCCTAAATAAAATTGACCCTTTGTAAGTGTTATTAAATGATAATTAAATGAATATTTAATTGAAAAAAGAACATTTCAATTGCACCATTCTTCTAATTACCAATTAATGTTATGATCCACACTTATAATATTTGAAATATTTAGAGTATAATTTAGATCAACATAACACAATAGATATTGGTGGGCCAAAATTCCCAAATATTTAATATATGTATAAATATAATAATACCCTTAAGTTAGGGCAACACCATACAATACTCCTTTAGGAAGGAATAACTCCACAATGTCTCTTTGAGGAGACAATCTCAAATATCCTCTTAAAATACAAGACTCAATGCTTACTTGATTTATTTATAATGATATTCACCTCCTTTATATATACCTATATATAACTAAAAATGGATGGGTAACCTCTTAATCCCAATGTAGGTTGACCATTATCCAATGCATTAATTCCATAAGTCACTCATTTATCCTAATAAATGAGACCATATAACTAGTCCCCATCTCCATTAACACATATACATTAATATATCATATCTATAGGTATATAACATTCCTTCCCTCCTTGACATGTTTCATCCCAAAAACATAAGAAGAAACCAAATAATGTGTGCTTCAAATTATTGCACACTTGTCTCCAAGCTCGATCATCTAACCACCCATGTGTGATCTTGGTAGGTGATATCTCTCTAACTTTTTTTCCAAATTCCATTAGACCACTCTAAATCCATTCATGATCATAATTGTATCTCCTTAGTGTCCATGCATAATTATTCCTCCTTTGATTGCCTATATCATATTCCACTATGTTACTATGATTCCATGCATGACCATAATAATTATTTTTCCATGCACAGTCATAATTATTTCCCCACTAATTCCATTTTCCATATGCCATTGCACTACTTTGATTCCACACCTAACCATAGTAGTTATTTTTTGGTTTCCATACATAGCTATAGTGATGTCTCCATTGATTATTTGTGTCATCATAGTCATTGATACTCCAATTTCCTATATATCTAAAGTGATTGTTGTTATGACACTCCCTCACATGTCTCCATGATTTTTGCCTCTCATGATGATATGGGTGTATATATACCTCAACATTTTTTATACTTTGACCTTATCAACCTTTTCTTCTACCTCTTCTACCTTTTGCTTAGGTGGTTCCTTTGTCTCTTGAGTAGATGAAGTGTTATTTTCTACTTATACTATTTATTCATTTATATCTTCATCTAAATATTCCACATGCTTTTCTTCACCTTCTTTAATATCATCTTCATGATCTACCTTGATTTTTATTAGTGCCTTTCGAACTATGATATCCTGTAAAGTGAACTTTTCTATACCAAAACTTCATTAACTTATTATGAACATTAATATTGATTGTTCCTAAAGTCTCTAATCATGGATATCCAAGAACCATATCAACATCATCCTTATCCAAAGCATTAATAATTAAAATTCTTAATGTAAAACATATTCATCTATAGTGATCTTCAAATCTTCAAAAACCTAAATATTATTACCACTTATTTGAGTCTCCTTGATATTTATTGCTTGAACATGTAGAGGTTGATCTACATCCATGTTGATGAAGTTATACTAGTTGTTAGGGTTTATGGACATAATGATCTTATTTTGAATGCATCCATGAAACTAAAAAATTGACTTTGATTTATCTGGAGCAAAACTATTCAAACCCTTATCATCCAATCCTTATTCTCTCTTGGAGATTCTCTATCTCTCCTTCTACACAATATGTAGTCTCCTCATCATCATTATGTGTGATTTCTTCTTCATCATCACTTTCATGTTCTTCCTCATTGTCATTATTATCTTCCACTAAATTTTATTCTTCATCATCTTCATTATTTTGTTCATTACCCTCCTCATCATCCTCTTCTTTCTCTTTTGTATTTTTGTTTTATACCCCATCAATCTAGGAAAACCTATTCCATTTATTCTCGTAAAAACTTCCATCATTTTAGTCCCAACTCATCCTACCAAAGTGTTTTAGTACCATAAATAAAATTGTATAAATGTATTTTCCACCAATTTTTTTGAATACTATTCTCCTTAAAAATAAACCACCATTCTCTAGCATCAATATCACCCTCCATTGAAAATACTTGTAACTTCATGATCCACAAAAAAACTAGGGTTAATGAAAAACCCTAAAATTTTAATAACTTATGTAAAATCGATCAAAATAATCCCAAATTTTTATGTAATTTCCCTGTATGATAGTGTAACTTTAGTATAAATTTTTTGAAAAAATTCCAAAACTTTCACCCTGTAGAGTGAATTTATAAAAAATCATAAAATCAAAATAAATCCCTCAAAAAAATTAAAAACAAATCTCAATTTTTTATTGTAGCTCTCTTTTATACTGATACAATACCTTTAAAAAATCCATAGACAAATTCCTTATATTTTGTTATATATGAAAAAATTAGTACAAAACCTAAGATATCAATAAATCCCTCAAAACTAATCATAAAACCCCAATTTTTTTACTGTGACTTCTTTAAAAAAAATTCAACTCTAGTAAAATAATTGTGCAAAAAATCAAAATTGATTGCAAGATATTAATGATTCCATAAAACTAGGCTTTCACCCCACATAAATTACCTAAATCAAAGCTCTGATACCACTTGTTATGATCCACACTTAAATATTTTAAATATATAAAATATAATGTAGATCAACATAACATAATAGATATTGGTGGGCCAAGATTTTCAAATATTCAATATATGTAGAAATAGAATAATACCCTTAAGGTAGGGCAACACCATACTATACTCTTTTAGCAAAGAATAATTCTACAATATCTCTTTGAGGGGACAACATGAATATTCTCTTATAATAGAAGACTCAATGCTTACTTGATTGATATACAATAATATTCACCTCCTTTATGTAGACCTCTATATAACTAATAATGGATGGGTAAGCTCCTAATCTCAATGTAGGCTGACCATTACCTAATGCACTAATTCCACAAGTTACTCATTTATATTAATACATTGGACCATATAACTAACTAATGGGGATGTGTGCCACATGTTCATATCTCCATCAACCCATATACATTAATATATCATATCCCTAGGTATATAGAAATTAATCACCTTGATTAATTAGTCTATCCATTCCTCTAAAAAGAATTATATGGATTTGGAATTATTTATTTTATATAAAGTAAAATTGAATTATTACCTCACCCATGGTGACATCATCATACTAAGTATGCAAGTAAGATCTCTTACAAGCTCTTACACACATAATATTCTTCTTACACAATATTCCTCTTACACACTTAAGGAGGAATCATGATTTGAATCTCTTACATTTCTATGACATAATCCATCCCTTTTATTTTACACTCCATATTTATCATTTATGAGAATGGAGGAATAATCTCAAGAGGAATGGTCCAAAATAATTTACCAATTATATAAATTGAGGACTTCACCTCCATTATAGACAAGTTTTTTGAGTGCAGAGTTATTTGTAGAAATCTATCAAGAAGATTCACCTTTATCAACACATTCCAAACATAATTTAGTGTGTGTAAGAGACATTTTTCCCATTTGGAATTATTAATGTTAAATACTTATGTCGTACAAACCAATCTCAAGCCTCCTTTCATGTCGGTTTGTAAGTAAATCTCCAAGGAAGGTATAAACTTAGTTTTATCTTATATTTTGTATTTGTTGCTTATTTATCATAGCTCACCCTAGGGAATAAGCTTATTATGTTAGTTTTTTATGTTTTTTTTTTTTTTTTGGTCACTAACAAATGATCTTACCTAATTTAGATTCTTGGTCTACATAATGGCATGCCTGGTGGGACATCTATGCACCCCACGACCTCTTCTAAACCATTCATATTCTTCTAATTGAAATAATTGACCTATAATTTAAGTTAATTCACCTATTTTTATTCAATAATTCACTAATTTATATCCTAAAACAAAATAGTGAAATCATTTCTACGTAATAATGAATTTGGATAGGTTATCTATGATATCATCTTTAGCAATGGTGAAGTCATTCTATGTTCATTTTTTAACTATTTCATGTGTAGGTCTCAATAGTTAAATCATCATTTAAATCGGTGAAAACATCCTTAGTAGCGATGAAATATTTCATTGTTATATTTATCTATTTTTTATGCAGGGTCAAATAGTGAATTCATCAATTAATCAATGAAATCATCCTTAGTAGCAATGAAATCATTCTCTATTCTCTATCTAATTTTTATGTAGGGCCAAATAATGAAATTGGCATATATATATATATAAAAGTAAAATTTTCAATAAGATAAATGAAATCATTTCTATTTTTGGCCTCTATTTCATGCAAGTTTTGAGAACAGTGCAATTACACACAATATCAATGAAATTATAGTCAACATCAGTGAAATCATTTTTTTGACTTTCGTTTATGCAGATCAAAATAGTGAAATTATAGTCAACATCAGTGAAATATTTTTTTTACTCTAGTTTGTGTAGGCCAAAATATAAAAATTGGCATATATATCATCGAAAATATAGTTAACATTAGTGAAATCATTTTTCTTACATTGGTTTGTTCAAGTCAAAATAGTGAAATTATAGTCAAATTCACTGAAATCATCCTATAGAAAAACAAATTAATTTTGTGGAAAAAAAGATGAGACCTAAATAAATTCTTTTTAATTTTCCTTACTATTCAAAAAACCACATTTTAAAACTTCTAATCACTTGTGTTGCATGACCATAGCCAAAGAAGTGGTGTTTAAAATTAAAAAGAAAGCATTTTCACTTCATGAAACATTTATTTTTGGATTAAAAATAATTCAAATTTCATTTTGGGTTAAAAAAACTTATTACTTAGTCATTTTCCTTTCTTGCTTTTAATTTTTTACTTCTTACAAGTTGTGATTCTTGTGAGGTTCTTTGCACGTATGCTCTCCCCGTTTGGGTGAGCCATAAATGCAAGGTTCCTATTTGTTTTAAGCCTAAATATTTACCTATTATACTCTTCACTTTCCCTCCTAGGGGAATTTTATGAATCAAAATGATGATACCTTTTTTTTTAGTTTGACTGTGTGGGTGGAGTTCATCGCCTTCTCTCAAGTCATTAGGGTGTAGTGATCGAAATTTCGTCCCCAAACATTTGTACAAACCCCACTTATCTAGAAAGATATATAAATCAAGGATAAATTAATGGTATTTTAGGTAAAATGTCCCTTAAAGCTTGAATTTTTAGTAACGCTTCACTAAAATATTATTGATAAAGTGGTTGCAAAGGGACTAGACCCTTTGGTGAATGACCTGTTAAATATTGACATCCAATTGATGGATTTGTGCCCATCAAAGACCATATATAAATTTAACAAAAAATTAGATTAGAATCCTTTTTGTCATGAAATAGACACTGATGCAAGCTTGAAGATTACCTTACACATACATACCTTTTAGATAAGGGTTAGATTTAAAAACCACCAATAATTGTAATTAATTATTTAATGAAATCTTAAACTTTTAAATCTTATCAAATGTGAGTATTTCAAAGGATCAAGTGATTTTGACATAATCTAATGTCAGTTATTATAAATAGGACCTTATGACTGATTACATGGTTTTTGTCTCCAAACCTATCTATTTGATCAAATCCATTCACACGAAAGACACAAATTAATTGAGTCAATTCAATTTCAAACACATAAATTTATATCCACTTACACAAAGTGGTGTTAATTTTTCCATTTTCCAAGTCAAAAATTACTCTTTCTAGATGTCTTGTTACACCTTGTTCAAACACATACCATTATTATCCAAACCACACCATTAGGCTATCAAATTTAAACCAAATTTTAAGTTCCAAATCAAATTCCAAATAAAAACTTTAAGCCAATTCAAGACCAAAGATCCAAATTGAGCCATTATTCCATCTATTGTATTACAACCCTAATATTATTTCAAATCTAATTCTAACCAACCTTCCAATTATAAATTCAACCTTTTTGAAAGTCAAATGTCAAAACCTGGGTCAATACTGATTTAACATTGTCCAAAGTTAACTTCATTATAAAATTTGTGATTTCTAAGTTTAAAGGTTCCTAAAAGAACATTTTATTTAATTTAAAATCAAGTTACCAAGGTGGACCTTTTTAATTCAAGACAAGTTTAAATGCTTCCAATATTTAAACATCAAACATTTACACCCAAAACCATTTTATATATCATAGACTTGTGTATGATTATGGAAACATGTTTTATTCATATACCCTTTTTTTATTGGACCATTTTTTATTGATGCATCCTTCGATTGGTACATTATATTGTGGAATTTTCCTTAAGTGTGAAAAATACTCTTTAATTAAAAATTTTCTTGTTAACAAACCTTCTTTTAGGTTCTCTTTAGATTTGAAACCATGTACCAAGTTAAGACTAGTTGCAAGTATCCAAGCCTATTTCAAAATGAAGATCATAAACCTAAACATGTCTAAGTACACATGTAGTGGGGTTATTTATAACCCCTCTTTTGATGAAGAGCTATTTTACAACCCATATGGCTATGACCACTATTTAGAGGATGAACAAGATCAATAATACCTTGCCAACATGCCATCTAATACCAAACCTTAATAACATAACCCCTCTTTCAACCATACCACCTAATGTCAAATAATTACAATATCAACAATACCTTATACATGTATCATTTAATACAAAACATAGACCTAACCCAATGTACCTTATAAATGCAACACCTAGTTTTGAATATAGATACAATCAATTTACATGACAACTTTTTCATAATAAAGATGATCACCTCATAAGATTGCTAGAAATGGGTGCTTAATTTCCAATTGGTTTCCCTATGGAATATTTGTGTTATTTGATTAGAACCCATTTCTAGCAGACACCCTATAAATTATTAGATAACCAATCTAATTCGATCAAATATTATGGTTTTACAAAGATTCTAATTAATCCCTAGTGGTGTCTGACAAAAGAAAGGGTTAACTAGTTGACCCTCCTACACAAAGCCAATTTATTGCCTTTCAAATACAACAAGATAGTCAAATCTTGGATATTTTAGTCAACTCCTTCACTACTCAAAATTAAAAATCCCATGATAAAAGAGTGAAATTATCCAACCAAACAATAAAAAAATGTGTTAGTCCATTCCACACCCAACCTTAAGCCATTTATTAGCACCATGTTAGTTGTATATTTGTTTAGCACACCTATAATCAAAATGAATCTTGCAACTAATACTAATCCAAATCTTCCCATAGATTCTTCCCAGAATTCAATCAATAACTAAAAAAAAGTAAATTTAAACCCACATCAAATACCATCTATGAACCAACATACCATTCCTCCAAATTCTAACAAACCCTTTTATTCTAATATCCTAAATACATCTAAACAATGGATTGTAAACATGCCTAGTCCATAACAATTGGTTACACATACTCCAACCAATCCTCAACCTCAACAGGTGAAAACCAATCCTACATCTCAACAAGTGGAAACCAATCTTCCATATCAAGTGGAAACCAATCCTCCACATCAAGTGGAAACCAATCCTCTACTTCAACAAGTAATGTGTAATCATCTTAAAATGTCACTTGAGTTCTAAGAGTGTTACTTGAGACCACCCATCCTTATATTATTCTTAGACCTAACTTAGGGCCTATTAGACACTTATCTAGATTTCATGTGGCTAAACATATCCCTCTACATCTCAAAATCAATCCAAAACCTTTACTTAGGAATATAAGCCTCTAGTATCTCAATCTCTACCACTTGGACACTAGCATCATAAGTGGACACTAGCGCCACAATGCTAATGTCCTATTTGGGTGTTATTGTCCTTCTCCCTACTTTTATATCTAATGGATATCTTTTCAATTCCTAAGACACCTAGGGTAAGCCTATACCTATTTCAAACCATGCACAAGCACCATATTAATATATATACATGAATTTTATCCCTTTATCCAATAGATGGAAATCAAATGTAAATACACACAATAAGCTTAGAATAAGTTGTGCACAATCAACGTTATTAATCTATATTTTGCCCTAATTCTACATACAATCATCTACAACCCTCCTAAGCTAAAAATACATAGATTTTTAATCTTAAGCCTCTTTCAAATCATTCATACTAGCTTCACTTTCATTGCACCTGCACCAAAAATTAGGTGGGGAGAACTACATTAGGCTTAAACCCTCCTCAGAGTATTTATAATTAGGAAACTCTCATCACAAGTTGGGTTTTGAATATGTCTAGCCTACCCAACTAACACTACATGCTTACTACTTGTGCTAAATCAAATTCCATAATCACATGGAGGTCTAGGTTTTACATACAAAAATCAGTCATAATAGGTCGTAGACAACAAGACAGGGTTTGTCCACACAAGAATGGGCTTGATAGATTTGGACATAAGTACTTTTATAAGTTTAGAATAGTTACTATAGAGGACACTAGTGTCATAAGTGGACATTAGTTCCATAATTATACTGTGTAAAGTAGGGATTTGTTTTCCAAGAGGGTTAAGATACTGATATCCTATTTGTGACACTCAAACTAATTCATGTACTAGTTTTTAACCTTTGGATCCTTAATTTTAGGTAGTTTCCAACTAAGTATTCATTTATCTCCTTCATTGATTTTATTATAGATATTAGTTTAACTCAGTTCTTTCACAAATTAGTGGTTATATTTATTGCATATTTTATACCCTGATTTACTATACTCAACCCCTTTAACAACCTAGGGCTTACACTTCATAACTTGAAGAAGTTAATTCATTTGGTGAAGTTGAATTACTTTTAACACTATTAAACCCCTGGTCTTGTATGCTCTTGGGGTTTATATCCTTTTATTTTCTATGCTCAAATATTAGTTCTAAAATCTTATATTTGTTTCAATATTTAATTCTTACAATATTTCATAGATTAAATTTCTTTAATGGTTCAAAATATACAAATGTTTATTTTCCTACTTCCTAACCTACAATGGAAAAATTTAATAATTGATTTGATGAAACTTTCAAGATACAATTGCAAGAGTTCATTTACAAACTTTAAAATATGCAATATGACCATATCAATATTATCTATGAAGAGATTTAAAAATATAATAATGGCCAATCTTCTACTCCCCCACATAATAATATTGTTACATCTATAGAGACTAGAAATCTACACATGATTTCAAATATCACAACTCCCCTAGACCACCTCAAGACCCCCTTGTGACTAACCTTGACTATTCAACCACAACCTAGACCTAACCCAAGTCAAATTGACCTACTAGATAAACCCACCTATTTAACCCAACTTGACCTTGACCCTCAACTACCAATGATCACCCTAACTGTTGATGGTCACCCTAACTACTGACGATCAAGTTCCACCATCTCAACCACTTAAATACCACATCACTCCACCTTGATTCTTTATAATTAGCTCATCTAATTTATGTGTAAGCTCATACATGTGGGATATAAATTTAGACAACAAGTTAGACCTCTTATTAATATATTTTTGTACCTCTCCTTCCTTCCTATAAAGAGAGAGGAGGAGAGGGTGAATAAGGATCTGGGAATAAATCAATCATCTAGAGCTAGATCTTCTTACATTGGCATTTTATTTCATAGGTGTTTTTCCAAAAAACTAATAAGTATAATAGATAGAGATCCAAAGTGTTACCATCCATCAGCCAAAAGCCAAGTACTGTTTGCTAAAATTACTCTGATCTCTACCACCTCAAATTATTCACTAGATCAACTGTCAACAAGCTAAGTATTTTTTTTAATTATTTAGTTAGTTTATTTATATTTCACAATCAACCCAACCCAAACCAATATCCTAAAATATCATTATATAACCTTTGATATTTTATTACCCATACCCAACCCATAATAACCACCAATGGTCACCCTAACCATCGATAGTCTGTCCCAACCACCCAATGATTACCCCAACCATCGATAATTATCCTACCTACCAATGGTCATCTCAACCATCAATGGTCACTATGTGACAAAATAATATCAATCTATTTTCACCCACCAAACCTTAACCAAATCTAAGTTTTAGACCCTTTGCCTAATCATAGAACCCTAACCTATTTTCTAAGCCACACCCAACCTATTTAAAATTAGTATTGACCCACTTATTGTTATAACTAGTCAATTTAATATTTCTTTTAGAAAGCACTTCTTGTACTTAATTTAAATATCTTATATTGTTCATGCAAGTACTTTATCTTTTATAGCTTGATTGTTTAAAAGTGTGGATTGACAGCCTCCAAAGAAGCTCATGCTTCTTAGATCTAGATTGCTATGTAATCCACCCTTCTACCCAACTAATCAACCATTTATTTGAGTGTTTTCTTATCTACAGGTCATTCCTCCTAAGACAAAGAGGAGTATCTACAATCTTCTGGATCATGGAGTGAAAACCAAATCTAGGTTCTACTAACCTCACCCTTATTTCAAGTTTTACTCTTTCTTCTTGAAAAATAAGCAAAATTTTAGTGAAACATTTTGGCACACCTAGTGGGACCCTTGAGTCTTTTCTTGGGTTCATAGTTTCATCTAGGATATTTCTTCTTCTTATCACTCTATTCATACAACAAAATCAAACTTTCATTTTGGGCTTAAAATTAACTACATACATTGGTTGTTTGCAAGTTTATCTCACATAGTTTAAATTAAATCAAAATAATTCAATTGTATCTTCATTTTTTTCACACACACAAGACCAAAACACTCACATCTAAATAAACATCAAACATTGACAAAAATCTCAACTAAGATTTTATTACCTAGCGATCACCTTTCATGGCTATCCTACTTAGATTTCATCACCAAAGGGAGAACCAACATCTCTCTAATTGAGTATAAACTATGGTAATATATATATCTTGGCTAAGCACCTGAAACCCTTATCATTATGATGTGTGAAGTAATGGGTTATGCCCCAATATCAAGCCACATACTAATTTTTAATACAAATCCTTTTGAGAGCCTAAACACAATCTAAAACCAACCATAAACTTATTTTCTAGTACCCGCTCCACAAGCCAATTTAAATTACATAGTTTTAAAGCTTAAGGCATAAGCCAAAAGAGAGACTAAAGGAACTCTTAGGATTTATTTACTTTAGTGTATGTTTCTATTCCTTGACTTTTTCTTGTCTTCTCTCTATTTGAGTTGTGAGATTGCTTGTATCTTCTTTTTTCCCCTCTTTGCATAGTTTTAACTAGGGAACAAACTAAGCAAACTAGGATCCACCTCTTGACCATCCATCTTCCTCTTCCACTTCATCCATGGATTATGTCTTGGATGTATATGGTTCCCCCCACCCTTCTAGTAGTCCTAACATCCCTCAAATGGTTGCATAAGGAGATGTGGATTTCACCTTCTTAAACAACAACCCTATAGATCTTAAACATTACCTCAACACTATCTCTCACCATACCCCTACTTTAGTGTCACCTATTGACCCACCTTATGGCATGTCATCCCACCTTATGGATGACACTTTTATTGCCACCATCTCCACCTAACCTCTAGTCACCTAGGCATCATCCTCCACCAATAACCCTAATAATATTACCATTTAAACCCAACCCAATCAACCAAGCAATACCCAATCACCTTCTTCCCCAACTAATAACCCTCCTATCATAGGACAAACCCAACATTTAGGCACCAATACTTCCCTTACCATAGGATCACCCTCTTCTAGTGCCACCACCATTCCTCTTACTTCTAATCTGCCTACTTTCACTCTATTCTAGAGTTTGATGGTTCTCATACCTTCCACCCATTAGTACCAAAGTGACCACCTACCATATATCTACTAACCCAACTATACCTCCTTCCCAACCTGCATTAATGTCTAAACAACTAACCATATCACAGAACTTGAGTTACATCCCTAATCCATAAGGGTATGTATCTCTATCTTCCACTCAACTACCTATATCCACATATTAATATGTGGCATCATCTCAACCACCGATGACTATGTTATAGTACGTGGCAGCCTCTCAATCACCCACTAGCTACCCATATGTTACACCTACCTAGACCTAACACAACTTACCTTACAACTACAGGAGTGCACAAACCGAAACTGACCTTGTCAAAATCTTAAAGGATAAAATGACTACTTTAGACTCATCTATTTCTAGAGATCATAATTCTTATCATATGATCAAATATGTAATGAACCAATTCACCCATTTGTCTCCATTTAACCATATCCTCCTCAATTGTAAATTTCAAAGTTTTTAAAGTTATAGAGTAAGGAAGACCCTCAACAACACCTAAAATCATTTAGGCATTCATGTTATATAGTTTCCTATGATGATGCTCTCCTTCTTTGTACCTTTCCCATGTCTCTATCAAGTCTAAAACTAGATTGGTATAGTGCTCTTACAAAACACTCCCTCTTTTCTTTTTCACAACTAGCTCAATTTTTCTTAGATCACTTTTCCATAAACATCTCTAATAAAGTCTCCATCATCGATCTTTACTCCATCCAAAAATTTGATGATGAGTCTATTACTAACTTTTTAGCCTATTGGAAAAGTCTCATCAACCAAATATTTTTCTCTCTACCCTAACTTCATTTGATCAAAATCTTTTCCTAGGCTTATTCCAAACACATTTTCTCTACTTTACGAGTTCAGAGCTTTAAGACCTTTGATGAGGCTTTCACCATGGCCTATAAACTAGAAAATAGAGCCATTGATGAGAGAAAATTTAAGTTAAAAAATAAGAAATCTACCTTTAAATCAAGTGAGACCTCATCCTCCAAACTCAATAACCAAAACAACACTCAACTCAAACATAAGGGAACCACAAATGCATGTCTTTAAACCACCCCTCCACCTGTTGTTAACTAATCTAATTCTTCCAATTCCTCCAATTAAAATACCAAAAATATAAACCACAATAATCAAAGATAATTCACTCTAATAGGGGAGTCATACACTTTAGTCTTAGAGAAACTATTAAAAGACAACATTATCCAACTTCCTCCAATCAAACCTCTACAAAAATTCAATTATTCTCATCTTGCACCTACTTGGTATAAAGAAAATGAATTTTGTGCCTTCCACCATGTCATTGGACATGATGTTATTAAGTGTAACACCTTTAAGAGTGTTTTCCAAAATCTCAATGACAAGGGGGATATTTCAATGGATAATCCCAACACACCCCTAAACCCAATCACTTGACATCTTTAGACAAGCATTTCCCAACCATGCTCCATCTACCAACAATGAAAACAAAGTAGAATCCTCCTAGGAGGTATGCATTAGTAATGTGGTGCTTAGTGAACTCACTAGAAAGGAGAAAACTACCCAACCTGCCCTATCATCCCCTCCACTTATTGAGGTAGTGGAGTCACCAACCTCTCCTTTGAAAACCAAAACAAATGAGAACTTTTTACCTTCTTTCATTTTTTGAGATTGTGGAGAAATCAACCCATTTGGAGGACATACTAGAGGAACCAATTATTCCCACCACACCTTTTTCTTTTATCCTATAATAGTGGATTCTCCCTTTGGAAATCATCCCTAAGGAAGAGATCATTCTACCTACTCTTCCCATCGAGGAACTACCTTATTAAGCCTTAGAAACTTTGATTGAGATAAAGGATGAGCTACCCACTCCCCTTTCTCTACCATGGGCTTACCTTTTAAGACCAATGCTAAGGGGATAAAACCTATCTACAAACCTTTTTCTTGGCTAGTCCAAAACTTGGGATACATATCCCAACCTAACATGGATCATGCCACATTTTGGCACCATCTCAAACTTCCTTACCCAACTAGGCAAAAACCCCCAATCACACCATTATCAAACCAATGTATCATCTCTACTAGAAAAACCACCACCATCACACCTAAGCCATTAGACACCTCTACCAACCAAACCATTGCCAAATCATCTTGATCTACCATACCTAAAGTAACCAAGTCACACCTCATCATTTTAACCAAACCTACCATGAATCTTAGCATGTTCCATGCTCAAAACCTTACTCACCCATCATAAAAGGTGGATTTAAGCCCATCAAGCCCATAAAACAAACCCCTAACTAAATAAACAAATAAACAAAAACCACCCAAGAACTTACAAACCAAAACTTTACCTCCCCTCTCTACTTTGCCTTCTACTATGGGACCTCACCCCTTTACCTTAGCAAGCAAGCCAGCAACCCCAAGCAAAGCTCAAACTCAACCACCACTCTTAGTTACACCATCACTCTTACTTTCATCCTCACCCATTTTTCCACACCCATTATAAACAAAATACCTATCCCTCAAATCTCTACCCTAAAAAATTATACCTTCAAGTCATCCACCACCATGTTATCCACACCTAAAGCATCCATCAAGAAACCTCCCTTACCTAAGACTCCCATCATCAAGCTTGCTCCTAAAAGGACTCCTACCCAAAACACCAAACCTAAGACTCCCATAATAGAGTCTTACTCAAACATCCTTCAAAGGTTATTGTAAGCATCCTACCTAACCTTACCACCTATCAGACCATTTAACTCATAGAGTCTTAAACCATCTTAATACAATGACAAACTAGTATGTTCATACCATAAGACACTAGGGCATGACATAGATAATTTTAAGGCTCTCCAAGTCTTAGACCATAATTTTTATCATGAGGATGACTTATTATTTGATAAACCTCCTTTAATCCTACCACTCACCTGAGAACCACAAATCATCGACCAACACCTACCTACCCCTTCACTCTCACCTTAGAGTGAAGAGGAATCGAAGACATCACCTAGCCTAACTCCTCCCCTAATGTATACCATCCATGTGGTCATGTAATCATAGGCTCAACCAAAATATAAGAGAAAATAAAATGTGTCCATTCCATGGGCATATCCTTCCTTGACCACCCAACCACCTAGCCAATACCAAGCACCTTCACCTTTGACAAAACCCAAAGTATCTATCTTAGGACCCTCTCACCCCAATTCATCTAAATCAATATAATGAGTAGTTATAAAATAGCTTCACTAAACCCTGATGAAGATGAGTTTGTATGAACCGATCAACACCTCACCACACCATCACTAAGAAATGATATAAGCATTATAGTTTATAGAGGTTAGGCTAGAAAACCTAAAACCTTTAGCATATTTTATTTGAACCCTTCACATTTATAACCTTATTACCTTTAAGAATTCAAAAATACCTTCCATCCATCTAGACAACCCAGATACTCCCCTCTTCATTACTACCTATATCAATTGGACCCACATCAAAAGGGTCATGATTGATGGGGGATCTAGCATTAATATAATCTCCTCCTATGCCTATGACCAACTCAATTTACCAAAAAACATCATGTATAAAACCTCAATATTACTCTAATCATTCAATGATACCATGGCCACAACTTTAGGAACTATCATCCTTCACATTTTTCTAGGACCCTACACCCTTCCTAAACTTTTCTATGTCATGAAAGGTGAATTCTAGTAAAATGTCTTATTGGGATGCCCTTGCACCCATTCCCTATGTTATGTGCCATCCACCCTACACTGATGCATCAAATTTAAGCATGAAGGTCAAGTTGTTACCATACAAGCTAACTCGAGCCCTTTTACATCATGTGACATGATGTACAAACCCAATGTTATCCTCCTTCCCCCATCCAACCAGCCCTCATCAGAGAAAGGTAGAACCCCATCTTCTTCTACCAATGAAGCATCCACCATTTCTTTCATCCCTTCCACCCAAATCCCCATAATAGACCCTTTGGAATCAACCTTCCAACATCTTTTGTTAGGGGAGTATCACATTCTCACTGTTGACACTTTCTCTACTCTTCAAGAGTATGAGAAACTTGACTAGTAACCCGGTTATGACCCCAATAGTAGAACCATTATTCCTTTTAGACCCTCAACTTGTCAAACTAATTTCATCTATGGGGGACTTAATAAACCCGTTGGCACTTCCACCACCTCTTTTTCACCTTGACCATTCACCTTTAGCTTCTCCTATCTAGACAAACTATAATTTACCAATATATATCTCTACCAATGTGCTTGGAAGGGATCTAGCCTAGGTTAGTATGAACATGGACCACATGAGTTGCTTCCAATCAAAACCCAAAAACCTCATGAAAATCATAGCCTCAGTTTCACACCACCTAAACAAGAAATTAATTCACCTCCTATTACCATCATCGATGAGGACATCCTATCCTCACTATCTACTCCATCATCAACTATTAAAGATTTTGATATCATCCCCCCTAACATTTTTTCATCAATATGATCAGCCTCAGACCCCTAATTTATCAAAATGAATGGGTGACTATAACCATCCCTTTAACCTATCCTGAGATGATAGGAGATGACTCTCCTACCATTAATACTATTCTATGTCAGGATGATGATTCTATTCTCACCTATCTTGGTGCACCATATTCTTCCATCAACAAATCCTTACCTCCTGAGACTTTGACCATGTTAAATTAATCCACTATGGATATCAACTTGGGCACTCCAGATAACCCCTACATTGTCAAAATTAGCCAGTCACTAAATTTTGAGGAGCTTCGAGACTTCTCCTCCTTCCTACAAGACCATAGCATAGCATTTACTTAGTCCTATAAAAACATGTCAAGAATCAACCCATCCATCACTACCCAAAACATAGTCACCAACCATGATGCTAAGATCATTAGGTAAAAACTTTAGAAAATACACCCTCACATAGCCCTTTTCATCAAAGAAGAGCTCCAATTCCTTCTCTCTATCAATTTCATTCAACCCATTGACTACCCCTAATGGGTCTCAACATCATACCTATCACCAAAGCCATAGGGGGACTATCCATTTGTGTAAACTTGTATGACCTCAACCTTACTTGCCCAAAATATTACTTTCCTCTACCAAGCATTAACTAGTTACTTGATCTTACAGCTAGCCATGAGATGTTATCTCTCATGGATGAATTCTTGGGTTATAATTAGATCCTGATTGCCCTTGAAGATCAACACAAAATTACATTTATCACCCCATAGGGGACCTTCTACTATAAGGTCATGCCTTTTGGACTAAATAATGTTGGTGCAACCTACTAATATGCTATGACCTACACTTTTCGTGACCTTATCCATAAGATTGTAGAAGACTATATTGTTGACCTTTTTGAAAAATCCAAATGTCATAAGGATAATTTTGTCATTCTCAAGATCATATTTGAGTGCCTCATCTATTACCATGTCTACCTTAACACTAAAAAGTGCATTTTTAAGGTCTTGTCAGGAAAGCTCCTTGGCTTTATCATCTCCCTTTGAGGAATCAAAGTCAATCCTACCAAAATAAAATACATCCTTAATATGATTCCTCCAATAGACCTCAAACAACTCCAATCCATTAGTTACTTTATCTCTTTGCTCTCAGACTGATGTCAACCCTTCCATCACATCCTAAAGAATAATGTCTCTTTCATGAGGAATGACTATCAAAAGTCCTTTGATTCACTCAAAAGGTACCTTTTATCTCCACATGTCTGCACTCCTCTCAAGGATGTTCAAACTTATTACCTTTATATCTCCACCACCGACCACTCTTTAAGGGCAATGCTTGCTCATCAGGATAAATAGCATAAATAGCAAGTCATCTACTACATCAGTCAAAGACTTGTAGAATATGAAACTTGATACACCCATACAGATAAACTTTACTTAGATTTAGTCTTCATGGTCACCAATATTCACCATTACCTTCTTAACCATAAGACCTATGTCATAATCAATACCAACCCACTCAAGTATATGCACTCCAAGACATACCAAAACTAATGTATGGCCAAGTGGCTCATGTTTTTAGCTTAGTTTGACCTTGATTTTATTTATTAAAATTTAATTAATTGGAAATTCATTATCAACCAGTTGGCCAAAGCACCATTAGTAGATAATCAACCTCCTCCTCTTGAGTCTTCAGATGAGTCCATCATAACCCTCTAAAAAGTAGACTTCACCTATCAAGTAACCATGCTATTTGATGGATCATAGTATCAACATGGTAGAGGAGAAAGCATTATCCTTATCCCCATTTATGGTGAACCTTTTTTTATCCTTCAAGCTAGATTTTGAATTTATCGACAACATGGCTAAGTACGAAGCCCTAGTCATAGGCCTTCAAACTGAGTTAGCCTTAGGAGTCAAAATGATCAACATCTTTAGTGACTCTCAACTTGTGGTCAATGAAATCAATAGATCTTATCAATGTAAAAATTATGTTTTGCAATAGTACAAACAACTAGTTAATGAACTCTTTAGCATCATTTGAACATTACCATATCCAAACCACCCTACAATCTATGAGCAAGTTTACCAACACCATGGCTTCCCTTACCTCTTAGATCCCATCGACACCCTCTAACTCTAAGATATATATCATCATACTTAAACTTATCAAGCCTTCCTACATCAATTTAGACTCTCTTACCATCTTTAATATGGAGGAGACCCAACCTGACCTTTCATATCAATAAATCTTTGACTATCTTAACATTACCGTCATTCCTTTCAGTATTTTTAGGAATGCTCAAAGAGGTTTTATTCAAATCACCTCCCATTATACCATACTATGGGGAATTATTTATAAATGTAGCTTTGATGGTATCTTCTTCTACTACCTACATAATCATAAATCCTCTTATGCTATCAAGGAAATGCATGATGAGATTTGTGGGGGATACTTTAGTGGCCTAGACATCACTAAATTCATCTTTCACCTTAGCTAAGACTATTTTGATTATGTGAAAAAGTGTTTTAAGTGTCAAAAACACACCAACTTATATCATGCACATATCCATAGTCTTCACATCTCCATAGATTTATGGCCCTTTTCATAATGGGTTTTGGACCTCATTGGTGAAATCACCCCCATTATTCACAGTAACATCATTCTATCATCACTACAATCAAATATTTAACCAAATGGGTAGAGGTTATTCCTCTTATCTCAACCAAGGTAGAAAATATTTTTGACTTTATAAATCATCACATCATCTATCATTTTGGTGTTCCTCACAAAATTATCACCAATAATGGGAAATATTTTTAAAATAAACAAGTCCAAGGCCTTTATGATACATTTAGTATCAAGTCAAGTTTCTCATCACCCTATAATCCTCAAGAAAATGGATTGACAAATGCCTCTAACAAAACTCTCAATAACATGTTAACTAAAATGGTTAATGCATCTATTTAGGATTGGCAATTACATATCCCCTTCGCCTTATGGGCATATCTTACTAGCATTTGAACCCTTATGGGTGCTACCCCATTCTCTCTTGTGTTTGGAGTGGAGGTCATCTTACCTCTTGAAGTTCAAATTACTTCACTTCATATATCCCTAAAGGATATGATTTTTGAAGACAATTATCATTAGCACCGTTTAGCCCAGCTTGAGTTACTTGATGAACGTCATTTAGACACCATCACCCATCTTCATAGTTATCAAGAGCTCATAAAATGAGCTTATAATAACACCTTAAAGTGTAAGAATTTAATATCAAAGACTTCATCCTAAATTGAAACCAACATGTTACCAATATGGAGAAAATCAAGTAGGGCAAATTTGATTTTGATTAGCTTGGACCTTATGTCATAATTCACAAGTATGGATCAAGAGCTTACCAGTTATCCTCTCTTGAGGGAAACCCAGAGCCTAAGCCCCTTAATGCTTCACATCTATGTCCTTTATTTTGTTAAAAAAGGATCAAACTCACCTTTTGTCTAACTTAATCTCATCCCTTGCTTCCTAACCACTTTCATCTCCCTAATTTAGGGGTCAACTAATTGAACCTAAATCATGTGATTATCCATCACAAATGTAGCCTAGTATTAAAAAATAGGTACCAAGGCTCTACCCATGGCATGGTTCTCATGGTACTTTCTTCCCCTTTCCTAAGATGGATTTCCATGGTAGTTATCACCTAAATCTCTTTCACACCTAATCAATCTTCATGTGCTTCTAGTTTTCCCTTCACAAAATGATAACCTTTAAGCCTATATAATAAAGTCTATATCAAGCAAAATCAAAATCAAATTCATAACTAAAAATGATCATGGGTCATTCCTAGCATTCATAAACTATTCCCTTGAAAGATAGCTACCCAAAACATATCAAAAATTGTTCAAAATAAGGTAGACTACTCCTTTGAACGACAACTATTAAAATTATTCAATAAAGCACACAAACTTCGACCACTCCCTTGAAGGATGGTTGAGTAAAGCATTTGTAAAAGCATAATAATTTCTTAGAAGATTCTCACATTGATCAGCTTCCCCAACCCTCCCAAGAAATAAAAAAATAAGTAAAACACCATTATCAAGCATTAAAAAATCAAAAAAAAAATTGAAAGCTGCAATTGGCTCTCATAAGCACAATAATTTTGAAAGCCACAATCGGTTCTAATGATTAGGATTCTTGCATCAATCAGTCTAAAAATTATATGAGATAGACTTGTTTATACTATCTCTTTGATAACCTCTAAAAGTGGCATGTGAGTCTCACAATAAGGTTCCATTTTCATTCATCTCCCCTTTATACACTATAAGCAAGGGATTTTTTATCTCACTTGACATAATATGATCAAAACTCCTTTTTAACCAACTAACGAATGCTAATGTGAAGCATTTGAAGGGCTTATGTTCCTTAAGCCAATCCAGCTTCAATTTTTGTTTTAGTCCTTGACAAAGAAGAAGTAGCATTCCCTCTTCTTATCCTCTCATAACTAGTTCATATATTCACTTAGACATTTGTCTCTTGATTATCTTCTCTTTCTCACAATCTAGTGTTGTTATTCAACTTACTTTATGTATTTTACCTTTAAAAAAATTACCATAATCATATCTACATCACATTATATCAACATATATCATGAACAAAAATATACATCATTAGCATAAACCATATCCATCAACATCATAGCATCCGTGAACAATAAAGCAATAAACCATTTTCACCACATGTTTAAATCTAAATGAGGAAGTATACACTCATTAAATATTAACATCAACATCATCATCATAGCAATGGTCATCTAAAAACATAAAATTTGATCATCACATCCATAAAATTCATCATAATAAATAATAACAAACAAGCCATAAACAATAATCCATGTGATCAACATCATAGCATTGTCCATCCATCACACAATCCATTATCTTATCAAACATATCAACTATATCCATCATATCAAACCATCATGAACATAAATAAAAAGCCATCTCATCACATGCCTAGCTAAGCGAGTCCATAAACAAAGTCATCATGAGCATAACCATACTCAATATCACATCATCAATGATCAATATGAACATCAAACACCATGAACAATAAACAATATGCAAAGATCATGGGTCTATAATCATAAATAGCCACATAATAATTGTGTATACAACAAATATGCATGTATCTCTCTCAAAATATACATCTCATTACATCATCTTATAGGCTGGTTTCAAAATCATATAGATCAATAAATGTAATGTATCATATTAGACTATGCCCTTGGGGTACCACTATCTCCCGAAACACCACTACCTCCTAGTGTTTGTCCTCCCAAGGTCCTATCTATCCACCTACAAAAGTATCCCACTACCCTTGTGTCACCATGCTAGCACCACCTACCATACCTGCCCTATACTCACCCTATCAGGGCTCATCTAGATAGTGCTTAAAGACTATGACCTCATAATAGTAGACTTTCTCCATTGTAGCTATGTACCTCTACATGAGAATAATGCCCAGTGGTCTTGTAGGTGTTGTGGCTCCTCCTC
The DNA here is from genome assembly GCA_037957365.1 of Torreya grandis. NCBI lineage: Eukaryota > Viridiplantae > Streptophyta > Pinopsida > Cupressales > Taxaceae > Torreya > Torreya grandis. Next base: position 1,142,685 of record JARHVA010000299.1, on the reverse strand, counting down.
TAGCCTATCTTATGGAATCTCTCTCCTAAGTAAACAAGGATAATGTAGCTCTATCCTAGTCCCTCTCACCTATAATTATAACTATTGACCCTATGTCATTACCAATTTACCTTGTAATGCTGAAATAGAAGCCTACATCATGACTATGTTGCTCATGCATGATCCCTCTCTAAATTCACTATTTATACATCTAGGACAACCCCTATACTTGATCCTACTGAACACTTCTCCCAACTAGATCCACATCTATCACCTATCACCCACCATCATCACCCCCAAAATTAGCTATAGGCATAGAGTGCCTCATACCATGTTAGGTACCCATCTAGAAAACTTGCATCATCTATATATGGCCTCATTAGCAACTCCTCATGATCAAGAAAATTCTGAATTGGCTATGGCTCTAGGAGTAAAGCTCTACATCCTCCTACCTATACCTCAAGAATGGACCCAAAATACCCTATACTAGGCCAAACTACTGTTAAAATTTGTCAAAAGGAATGAGCTCTATCTCACCCTCTCTCCTACCAAATATCCACCTATATCTCTATAGGGATAATGTATGCCTCCTATAATGATCCCACTCTAGAAACCTAACATATGGCCTCCAAATCACATCACCAACAACTAAGGCATCCAGTGCACCTCTAAACCAATCAATGTTGTGAACCCATCCACCTAGAACTAAAAGGGAAAAACCATCTCTCCATCACATAAATCCAACTATGAACTCCATCTACACATACCCCTCCCATGGTAGCTCCATTAGCCTCAACACTTAGATGTGCTCTTAAGCCTAGCAGTGTAGAATAAATACTACATTAATATTATACCTCTTATGAGCTCTAAATTTCCATAGCTCCCTATATATCTAAACTAATAACATAGGCACCCAACCAAACACTATACAACCCAATAGCATCTCAACTAATACCCCCAAAAATAAATAGGGAAACCTCCCACTACTCAAATCTTACATGGAAAAACATGATACCACCATCATCATCATCATGAGCAACCTCCTCTCACCTCTGGCCCTCTGGTATAGTGGAGGGTAGCTAAAACCTCCCACATGCTACTTCACTAAGTCATGGTCATTTCCATATAGTAGTTCTATGAGCTCATATCTCTCTTCCCTCTTAATGTGATAAATAAGATCACCTTGTATGGGTAACCAAGTAATCTTATGAATATCATCTGATAAGATCATCATCTCACCAGTAGGTAGAAGGTAAGTGTTAGTGGCTGGATCCCATCTCTCGATGAGGGCCACTATCATCACCACATCCTATAACATGTGTTGGTAATGTATCATAGCGTCAAGGCCCACCTCCTCCTTGTGTGCCCAATCAGAAACAATCATACCTTCATGGATCTCATCAAATATCTGAGGCACTTGATCCCATATTTGGATCCACTCTCATGCCTACAAAGTTTGTTAGCAAACAAACTTAGTTTACTGCCACACTTTTCCTATGAACTATATCACCCCACCCTACTTTTCCCATTTGACCATTACCTATTATCTTAAAACTCTACATTTGACCTCATCCATCACTATAGCCTTAAACTACTACCTAAAGTTTACCCTTGACATCTCATTGACCAAACTTTAAAAACATTCAACACAACTAAATTACCATCAAGCTTTAAAAAATTTAAACATACCAACACTTTTAAACACACTTCCACATTATTTGACCACTGACAGTTATGGTGACCATCAATGATTAGGTGACCAATCACTAATGGTTATTGACCATCAATGGTTGGGTGTGACCACCAATGGTCACTATGCATGATCGTTATTGGCATATGCCTTACCCTACCCACCCTATAACACACCCAAACACCACAACCAGACCATAAATTTACAGAACACCTATTCTACCCTCCCCTAATTCTACCTTACCCTTCTAATTTTGAATTTTAATCACAAATTTCACCTAAATAACTAATAACCCTAAAAACTAGGTCAAACCCAATCTACATCCACTAAACAATGACAAAAGACCACATTCAACTTATAATGTATTTGCAAAATCAAAACTACACTATAAATTGAAATCAACCCTTACCTCATGCCTCAACCATCATCGAGGAGGAATTTTAGGACTTGTCACCTGACCATGTCCTCATCTACCATGTATCCTACCTAAGTCCACCTTTTAAAGCGTGATCAACTCAATCCAACTCAAGCACTAGCCTACTTAGCAAATGTCATCAACACTCTCTCATAAAAGGCCAAGGAGAAAAATGTCAAAGTCAAGATCTTCAAATGACTAAAAATGACTCTTAATAGTGCATTTTATTTCCACCCTTTTAGGGTTTCCACCTAATTTTTAATGGTCAAGGTGACCATTGATGATCAACCCTAAGACCCCTAACCATCAACAGTTAGCATATTAGGTTTTCCCACCAAACCAATAACTTTTAAAAAAATTGGCACATACCGAACTTAGTGCCCACCCATGGAGATTACCTTCTCCACCCACCATGACCATTGACCATGTCACCTTGCTAGTGGCCATTTTGGCATGAACTAGCACATATTTTTATCATGACCTTGCCTTGGTCCTTTTAACTACATGATAACACTTGGCATGCTGATTAGTTTTTTAAACTTTTGATACCTTACACATACCCAACCAATTTGTGTCTTCATGGGAGTAATTCCTACCTTAGATACCCATGAAAACACTAACCTTTTCTAGGAGACTTGAGTTTACTAGTGTAACCCAACTGTCATATACGGTCATGTGGTTAACTTGTCACATGTCCTTCTAGCACCAACCTTAATTTTTACCAACTATGAAAACATAGTCAATACATGATCTTGGCTATCACACTTATTTGTACTTTATGTATGTGTTTTCACTTTAGTTCCCAACCTATCAACCATTACCTTAACCACTTATCAAACCCACACTTGATTTAGTTCCACCTCATCACTTCTTGATTTGAGGGGGAATACTTCCTCCATGCTCAAGGAAACTAAACCTTTGACCTATAATCCATTTTTTTTTGTAGCTTGTTGATTCAAGACACATAACCAAACAGGGGAAAATATAGACACCAAAAATCTACACACAATGGTTATGAATGTTGAAACTCCCCTAGACCACCTCAAGACCCCCTTGGGACCAACCTTAACTATTTGACAATAAACTAGACCTAACCAAGTTAGATTGACCTACCAGATAAACCCACCTTTTTAACCCAGCTTGACCTTGATCCTTGATCACCAACAATCACCCTAACCATCAATGGTTAGGTTCCATCATCTCAACCACTTAACTACCACATCACTTTACCTTGCTTTTTTATAATTAGCTCATATAATCTATGTGCTATCCCATACACATGGGAGCTAAATTTAGATAGTAAGTTAAACCTCTTGTTAACATCTTGTTTCACCTCTCCTTCCTTCCTATAAAGAGAGAGGAGGAGAGGGTGAATAAGGATCTAGGAGTCAATCAATCATTTAGAGCCAGAGCTTTTTGCATTAGCATTTTCTTTCACAACTGTTCTTCTAGCAAACAAACAAGTGTGATAGAGATCTGAAGTACTACCATGTATTGGCCAATATCCAAGTACCGGTACTCTATCAAAATTATTCTAGGTTCTATTACCTCAAACTATTCACCAGATCAACCATCAACAAGATAAGTATCTATTTTTAATTATTCAGTCACTTTGTTTATAATTCACAATCAACCCAGCCCAAGCCAATCTCCTAGAATCTCATTCTATAACCTCTGACCTTTTATTACCCAGACCCAACCCATAGTAACCACTAATAGTCACCCTAACCATTGATGATCTGTCTCAACCATCGATGGTTATCCTAACCACTGATGGTCACCTCAACCACTGATGATTACTATGTGACAAAATAATAGCAAGCTATTTTCACCAACAAGACATTAACCAAATCCAACTTTCAAACTTTTTTCTTGATCACAGAATCCTACCCTATTTTTTTGAACCACACCTAACCCATTTAGAATTAGTATTGATAGGCTTATTACTATGGTTAGCCAATTTCATCTATTATTTTAGTAGGCATTTCTTGTACTTAATTTTGGTAACTTATATTATTCATGCAAGTACTTTATCCTTCAAAACTTGATTGTTTAAAGTATGGATTGATAGCCTCCAAGGAAGCTCATGCTTCTTGGATCTAACTTGTTAGGAAATCCACCCTTCTACCTAACTAATCAACCATTTATTTTAGTGATTTCTTATCTACGTGTCATTCCTCTCAAGATAAAGAGGAGTATCTATAACCATCTATATCATGGAACACAAACCAAATATAGGCTCTACTAACCTCACCCATATTTCAAGTTTTACTCTTTCTTCTTGATAAATAAGCAGAATTTTAGTGAAACAACACCTAATTTAAGGGAAAATTAGATTATACAACAACCTATTTTAACTTAACAACCTTAAATAATGGAATCACATCATGTTGACCAATTTTTCCCATAGGAAAAATCATGGTCACCTCTTCCCTTTGATATTCGAAAATAATCATTTTTAGGTTACACAAGTTCAATACCAGTGGTTCTCTACTTGGTTCAACATGATTGTTTCAGTCATTTGGTTCAACTGGTTGGTTTATCAGCATTTGTTTTATCTTCTTAAAAGTTCATCGGCCTGGTTCTTTGGTTCATCGGCCTGGTTCATTGGTTCGGCCTTGGTTAATCAGCCTAGTTCAAGTTCATGCCCTTGCATAGGGTAGGTGCTCCAGCATAAAAGGCAAAAGATTTGGGTAAAGTTCAAACTCAGGTAAGTGCAAAGGCAAAACACAGACAGAATTTCCACAGACCTTTTGTCTATGGGAAAACATCTGCAGACAAAATTCCATGGGGAAATTGTCCACGGACATAAATTCCATGGGAACCCGGGGGGCATTCGCATAAAACAAAAGGACTGTCCAAAGGATCAAAGGGACCTGAGAGACCATCCAAAGGACCCACCAAAATATACAAGGCAGAGGAGCTGTTCGGGAGGGTGCTAAAGAAAAGCAAGCTATAGAGAAGCCAGTAGGGACAAGGACATCCTAGAGGATGTCAAAGTTTAACAAAAGAAGATCATTTGTTTTAAAAGCAAAAAGGAGCACTAACCAAAAGGAGCTCAGAATGAAGCGACCCACCAAGATGTTCACCCCAGGGGCTGAATGAGCCAGATAAGACAAAATGAAAAAGAGACAAAGCAACAAGCATGGTTCCAATAGGCCTCTTCTAGAAAGATAACATCGGCAATAGTGTTTTCCTCTTCCCAATGAGGGATGTGATAACCCACTTGTAAACAAGGAGCACCAAATGAGCTTCCTTGGCTTTTCCATATAATATTGCGAATTGGTCATTTTGTAAGGGATCTTCCACAATTTTACTAAGCGCAACCTTGCTAAAATTTCTACCTAAATCTATAAGTATAGATTTTACCTCTTCTTGGATGGATATTCAATGTATGTCTTGAGTGTTAATCAGTGTTTCGTCATTGTCTTTTGATGCTCTCATAGGTTCAACACCAACACACCAGTTATCTACAAGGCACAATCTGTAGCTGACAAGAGAAGAGTTCTATTTGGGGTGCAAAAACAAAAGGGATTATTTACAGAGTGCCTCTCACAGCACCTTAGGTGAACCTCCACTTTTCTATATTTTCATTTAAACCTCCCTATCAAGTTTGTAGACTGGTTCTTTTGCCAAGTGTGAAGCATATGATATATTTGTCTGATTTTGAGAGTGGATGTGAGAAGATCATTTCATTTTGGTGTATCACCTCTTTAGAGTAGTTTCTTTTCTTGCATCTTCCTCCCTTTTCATCCTCCCCAGTTTACATACCTATATGTGTGTGTGTGTGTGTGCGCGCGCTTGTATTAGCACTTGCTGAAACAAACATGATGCATCAAAGGGAGCTAGCCCTTATCTAGAGACTCTCCCCTCCAGCTTCACCAATCCCACAGGCGAGAGGGGAGTTTCCATGTTGTGAGGAGAAGACAAGAGTTTGACTTCCTATCAAAGGGTGCATTTCCTACATCAATAGTTTTGGCACGCCCAGTGGGACTCAGATTTATAACGTAGTAAAGTTTTAGGACTGATGCTAGTCCTATCATAGCAAATCAAATATATTCAGCATCTAGTGACTCTGAGTTAATCTATTGGTTAAGCAGCCTAGTGCTGTCAGAAATCATTTCTTGTATGTATATTTCCTTTGCTCAAAATCATGGGTCTTGTTTTTCTTCACATGAATATAATCAGGCTCCAAATATTTATGCAATCCCCTCAAGCAGCTCTCTTAGTTGCCCTGCAACGATAAGGGAAATGGCGCTAGAGTTTGAGAGGCAGACAATGGAGATTAATAGGTTGGAAGAGTAGTACAGATATCAACAGGAGCTAATGTATAAAGAGGAGTGCTTGTTTGGGCAAGCACAAGCCTTACAACCCATTGTGGAGGAGGCAACAAAATGGAGAAATCCATTTATTCAAGGCAGTCAGCCTTATGTGTCCCCTCCTAATTTGAAGAAAATCCCCTCTTTTGCACCAAATCCTTTCCATCATATTGCACTTGCTCATTCCAGCTCATCAAATGCATTCTCTCTCAATCTCGTGCACCTAGCTTTCCAACACCAAAAGACATCAGATCAGCCTCCCTTGGAAATGAACCTTCTAAATTCCTTATATTGTGAATCATCCATTGAGAATAGTACCACCAACCAGCATGTCCCTCTTCTAGAGACTCCTCCAATGCATCAAAAATGTTTTTCTTGCATTCCCCAACCTCTCCAAGCCCTTCAGCATAATGCATAGATTCTGAGTTGGAGGAAGGAATGCCATGAACCAGCTCTAAGCTTTGGAGAAGATCATGCTGGTGACCTCCAAGAAAGACTCTTTCAGGATAACCTAGCCAAATAAATTGAAGATTTAGAGGCTAGGATGAAGCTACTTCTTGAAAGAGAGTTAAAATTTCAAGACCTTGTAGAGGAGCCCTAAGATCTTGGAGAAAACAAAGTTTATACCTATTCACAGGAGCAAAATTCTAATTCAGAGATCTTGAACTAGGGGAAAATAGTAGAATCATGGGGCAGAATGGAAGAGGAGCAAGGTTTTTCTCAAAACCTTGGAGAAGCTGAGGCTGAACCTACTCATGATAATTCTAACGACCTCTAGGAAAAGCTTTTCTAAGAAGATCTAGCCAAGAGAATAGCAGAGTTGGAATCCAGAGAGAAATTCCTCAACCAATGTGTAATGGATGGTTCAGACCAAACAGCACATTCTATGTCTGAACACACCCCACCTACACATTTCCAAGAGAGTTATCAGGCCATACCTAATATTGATGAAGTGTTGATCAAATGGAAGGAGGAGAATCATTTGACTCTAGCTCAAGGACTGCCTCCTCTTCCACATGTTTTCTCCACTTCACCTCTTCTCAAGGAAGAACCTGTTCAGTAGGAAGTGAGTGAGGAGCAGAAGATCCAATCTATAGTTCTTCAGGAGGCTGTCATGAGTGACAATGAAGATGGAATCATCATTAATACTCCTTGTGAAGACCCTATCAGCAATGGAGAAGATTTAGGTCTTGCATATATGCAGATGTTCTAGCGATACAAGGAAGAACAAAAGCATGGTGAGCTCTCTTCCCCTCTATTTGATGAACTTCCTTATTGTTCTGATGATGAGGACATCTACATTGAAGAGCTTGAGTTAGAGGAGGATTAGGAGGATATTTTTGAAAATCTAGAAATTTTGATCAGCGAAGAGGAAAAAGAGAGGTCTATCTTCTTGGAGGAAGGCCTTGAAGAAGAGAGTTTTGAAGAAAGAGGTGATGTTTTATGGGATGAGCAATCCTTTTGTGAGTCCATTTTAGACATCACCACAGTCACCCTTCTTCAAGAAGGCCAAAAGGAAGCAGAGGATGAGTCTGACAGGATTTTCAATGAGGTAGAAGGAAATGAATTAGACCATGATACATTGCAGAAGGAATGTGCAGATCAAAGGGCCTATGGTGATGAGCCAGTAGCCATTGATTTCTTGGTGAGGAGCACCAATCTAAAGGATCAGCATTCAATAGGCTTCTAAGGACAAGTAGAGTACATATATGTCAGAAGCATGTTTGAATTTGATCCACTCAAATTCAAGCCAACTCAAGTGACAGGTAGGAAGAGTAAGTCACCAACTCTCTTTCTCATTCAGCTACTTGCCTGGCACAATAATTCTTCTTGCCAAGAAGGGGACTTAAGAAGTTTTCCCTTTGATCCAGGAGGGAGGCAAGCTTTCCTAGTTAGCTGTATTTAATAGATTGTTTTCAGTTGTCTTTCCTATTTTTCCCTAAGTGTAGTTTGCACATGTAGTGTTTTTAGCCTTGTGTGTTTCCCTTTGCGTGTGAGGTAAAAAGCTTCATGTTTGATTCTTGGATCTTTGGGGTTGTTGCTAACCTTTCTTCATAGCTACATTTGACTCCGTGCCTAATGGACTGCAAGGCAACTAGCTTCTAAGCATAGCAGGCATGCTTCCTCTGTGAGTCGCCAATCTGTTGACCAATTTTGCCCACAGGCAAAATCATGGTCACCTTATCCCTTTGATATTCGAAAACAATCATTTTTGGGTTACACAAGTTCAATACCAATGGTTCTCTACTTGGTTCAACATGATTGTTTTAGTCATTTGGTTTAACCGGTTGGTTTATTAGCATTTGTTTTATCTTTTTCAAAGTTCATCGGCCTGGTTCTTTAGTTCATCAACCTGGTTCATTGGTTCGGCCTTAGTTAATCAGCCTAGTTCAAGTCCATGCCCTTACGTAGGGCAGGAACTCTAGCATAAAAGGCAAAGGATATGGGTAAATTTCAAACCCAGGTAAGTGCAAAGGCAAAGCATGGACAAAATTTCTACAGACCTTTTGTCTGCGGGAAAACATCCACAGACAAAAGTCCGTGGGGAAATTGTCCACGGACATAAAGTCCGCAGGAACCTAGGGGGCATTTGCATAAAACAAAAGGACCATCTGAAGGATCAATAGGACCCAAGAGACCATCCAAAGGACCTTCCAAAATATACAAGGTAGAGGAGCTGCTCGGGAGGGTGCTAAAGAAAAGCAAGCCGCAGAGAAGCCAGCAGGGATGAGGACGTCCTAAAAGATGTCAAAGTTTAACAAAACAAGATAGTCATTTGTTTTAAAAGCAAAAAAGGAGCGCTAACTAGAAGGAGCTTAGAATGCAGTGACATACCAAGATGTTCACCCCAGGGGCTGAATGAGCCAGATAAGAAAAAATGGAAAAGAGACAAAGTGATAAGCATGGTTCCAGTAGGCCTCTTCTAGAAAGATGACATCGGCAACAGTGTTTTCCTCTTCCCAATGAGGGACGTGATAGCCCACTTGTCAACAAGGAGCACCAAATGAGCTTCCTTGGCTTTTCCATATAACATTATGAATTGGTCATTTTGTAAGGGATCTTCCACAATTTTACTAGGCACAACCCTGCTAAAATTTCTACCTAAATCTATAAGCATAGATTTTACCTCTTATTGGATGGATATTATGTGTATGTCTTGAGTGTTAATCAGTGTTTAGTCATTGTCTTTTGATGCTCTCACAGGTTCAACACCAACACACCAGTTATCTACAAGGCATAATCTACAGCTAACAAGAGAAGAATTTTATTTGGGGTGCAGAAATAGAAGGGATTATTTACAGAGTGCCTCTCATAGCACCTTAGGTGAACTTCCATTTTTTTGTATTCTCATTTAAACCTCCCTGTCAAGTTTGAAGACTGGTTCTTTTGCCAAGTGTGAAGCGTATGATGTATTTGTCTGATTTTGAGAGTGGATGTGAGAAGGTCATTTCATTTTGGTGTATCACCTCTTTAGAGTAGTTTGTTTTCTTACATCTTCCTCCCTTTTCATCCCCCCCAGTTTACATACCTATATATATGCCTGTATTATCACTTGTTGAAACAAACATGATGCATCAAAGGGAGCTAGCCCTTATCTAGAGACTCTCCCCTCCAGCTTCACCAGTCCCACAAGTGAGATGGGAGTTTCCATGTTACGAGGAGAAGACAAGAGTTTGACTTCCTGTCAAAGGGTGCATTTCCTGTGTCAACACATCATATGTCTAGTTTCTCCTCTCTAGTTGTATAATCCCTTATATAATGATTTATAGCACAAGGTGTTACATCTTCAACAGGGTGTTATTAGGCTATCATATGTCTTGGATTCTCATGTTCTTATACATACACCTTTGGCATAACACATAATGGTAACTCCTTTTCCATCTAGATTTGTGTCACCTAAGATTACTTTATATGATGGTAAGGGTGACCCAAAACACCATATACAAGTTTTCCATGCAGCATGTTTGGACTATGTGTCCAATGATTAATCCTTACTAAGTTATTCCCATGTAGACTAAAGGATTATGTATTATATTGGTTCTATGATCTTTAAAATCAGTCCATCATGGCATTCAATCCATTGGTGCATATTTTTTTGGCACACTTTTCAATCGACTTCAGTGATAAAGTTTCATATGCTAAAGTTGCTCAACTTAAGCAAAAATTTAATGAGCCTATAGAAAAATATGTCTTGTGATATATAACTATATTATAAAAGATGACTATCCCCATGTTAGATATAGAGCTCTAGGAAATATTCAAATAAAGTCTACTACCAGCATTGTATGAGGCTATATTAATCAAGAAGTTTCCAACATTCATAGATTTATGCCACATATTGAAAGAAAGGGAAGTCAAGCTTATCTTTATTGGAAATATAAAGTACATAACTAGATCATATTCAACTCATAAGACTTTTAATAAGCTTCCATACAAGGTGAAACCTAGTGAAAACAAAAATGATCAAAAGGCCACAATTAATACAGCTTCAGAGCCACCTCCTCGATTGGTTTTATCAATTCCTCCATAGAGAGTTTTTAAAAATCTTTCAGAATCATTGGTACATTTTTTACATCATCTTTTGGAATGCAATGTCATATCTCTCCTTCCCATCAAATAGGTTAACACAACTAGGCCTCTTCCAAATAACTATGATTCCAATGCATTCTACAACTATCACATGGCACCAGGCCATATAAAAAATATATGCATTAGTTTGAGACATATTATACAAGACTTGATAGAGGATAATATCATTGATGTGGGCACACCTATAGAGGCACACAAATTTCAAGCAATGGACTTTAAGGCATTGAAAATATTTTTGTATCCATTTCTAAAACATATAGCTAATGAGGTAAGAGGCACTTTAGGTGTTCACTACACATATCAGGCACATCCACCACTAGCATCTTATCATACTACTATAGAGGATACTCACCCCTAAATAATATTATTGGGTTATATTATACTATAGTGCCAGCTAGACTTCTCATCACTTTTTTAGAGTAGGAGATTGTCATGATGATTCAGATTTATATGCACTCTTTGCATGAGACTACATTGACCATCATTTTATTCAAAGTTGCATGATTTAGAATGGATCAAGTGTCAACATGTGTACCATTACACTTTTATACTATTTAGTTTATTCATAGGAGGACATTTATATGATTGATATAGTTATTCATGGTTTCATTAGCTACATTCATAGATTGATTAGGTATATTTTACTCCCATTATAGGTTGCGCCAACACATGTGGCCACTAGGTTCTTAGTCTACCTAATGCATGCACATTTGACATGTTATTACATAGGCCATGGATACATCACCTTCAATCCATTCCATCCATCATACACACATGCCTCAAGTATATATATTCTGATGAAGTGGTTAAATTTGAGGCCCTTACATATGATTATCCTTCACCTATCCCATAGGTAGATACATATCATGCACCAATTATAGTTCTGATTATAATTTATATTAGTACATCACATATTTTAGTAAAACTACTAGTGCAAGCGAGATCTAATTCTATTGTGTTATCACATATGCATACTCTTCCATGGGTACCCTTATTAGAGATACCCCTATGTTAGATACAATTTATAGATTCTAGAGAGCCTCTTTCTACCCTTTTCATTCTGATAATAGATTTATTGAGTTCCCAGGGTTCTCAGCATAAAGCATCCACGTTATTTACAAGATCTTCTAATAGATGGATCATGTTATCACTCTAAATTACACCATTAAGGAGGTTTTTTAGGCCTTCCTCACTTAGATTATATCATAAAGACACCTCTAGGTTGTGTGTGGCCTAATCAATGAGGTGAATCTCTAATTAGGGCTAGCTCCCTTGATGTTATCACCTAAAACTACTACTAAATCTATTACTTGTAAATAAAAGGGAGAGAGATAATTGAAAATACATAAATGAGAGGTGATTCACCAAACTTAGTATCTTCCACTTTCCTATATTGCACTAAGAACATGAACTAGGACTGAAATTTAATTACACAAGTCACCAAGCATTAGTGTTTCAATATGAAGGTTATGGACAAGACATTAGCCAAGAGGGATGAACAAGATGTCTCATAAGAGACACTAATGAATCAATCTCCACACTTATCCATTGTAGTACCATGTAACACACTTCATATAAACTGCTAAGATTACTAACAACCTATAAATAGGTAAAGAGATAGGATAAATGAGAGAAGTTTCAAACACTATCATTAACATTCATCAAACTACCATCGATATACACTAGTTGTAGCATTGAAAAGGTTAGATATTATCATATATTTACTTTAAAGTCAAAGTAAAAGTGTTTATATGAGTACGGCTTTGCCATACTCTAATTGATGATCTATAAAATGGCCTTCAAGGCAGTATTTGTAAGAATAGTGAGGGAATATAGATAGGGGAACTTAGAGAATCTATGATGACTATTATCTCATGATGAATCAAGTTCCAAATAAGAAAGGTTGTAAGTAGGATGGTCTATGAACATTCTTCAACATGTGTCATCTTGGTTTGCTCTTCCTCTTTAATAAGGTGGCATAGAGTGACATTTAACCTCCCCATGTCTCATCTCTCTTAATTTAAATCTGCATGTTTGAGGTAAAATCACTGAGAGGGGGGCTAAATCAATGAGCCTAAATATTAAAACTTTAGTTATAATTCATTTAAACTCTTAATCATTCAATACATACATTCATGAGACATATACATCATTCATATCAGTAAACAAGAGGGACAATGCAAGATCAAGCACATAACACATGTCATATGTGGGAAAACCTCTTAGACAATAAAACCCACTAGAACCTACAATTAGAATACTATCCTATACTAACAAGATCTAATTTAGACCATCTAAAAATGATCAAAGAACTACCATTCCTAATTTTAGTGGGACTACAATCCCACAATGAACTTCTACACCTATCTAGCTAAGTAGCCACAATAACCAGACTTTTAGCAAGTTTCACCTTGCAAGGAGACTATAACCCCCTTAAATGTAGAGTAGCCACAAGAACACCTAAGAATAACTCCACTTTTGAATTGATGTCTTCAACACCTAATGATGGAAATCTGACTATCAAACTTCACCTTCACTCAACACTCCCTATTGGCCAAAGCACATTACATACTTTAACCAATACGCAAAGATCAATTAGGGCACATTACATATCCCAACTAACCCCACTCTTTAACTCTATACACTCAATGCATACTTCATAGCAAAAAATATATCATAAATTCAATAACATGACTAGATGGTCATACACATAGTCCACACACTGATATGCCTCTCAGATCAACCACCAAGCTCACATAGTCTTCACCTTACCTTTGCTCACACTTAGATAACAAGATCATTATTCTACCAATAGAATTATGACCAAAAATTCATATAAATAGTCATCAAATTTATCTTCTCATCAACTCATCCATAGGACACACTACCCCTCCTTCACTCCATAATTCACACACACAAGCCTCTCTTAAACAACCTCTTGAGCATACTCACCCATTCTACCTCTTTTAGGCTTATTAGGTCCAATAGCCTATGTGATCATCTTCAACACCTTGATCAGATAAGCATGTTTGATCCTCTTCACTATCTGTTGGTCCTCACTGACCTATACCTTCTCTTTTAAAGGTTCTTCCCTTCACTTGGCTCCACATTCTTACTCCTTCATTTTAGTTTTACAAGTCTAGAAATCACCACCTTTGATTTCACTATTTATAGAGCAATCATGATAACCACCATCTTAGTCGGCCATTAGGCATGCCTTAACCCTTAAGGCATATATCTCAATGAGACATTGCATAAAAAAATATTCATAGTTCAACCAATACTTCTATGGGTCACCCTTAAGTACCTACACCTTTTAATAAGGCCCTTGTAGATCTTATAGGTCTCATGGAAACCTATTCATCCATTTAGCACTTCATCGATCAAAAAAATAACACATGACTACTTTTAAATACATGGGTCCACTCTTTATGTCCCCTTTGACATATTCAAATGATCACAGTCATATTTTCTCACATCTACATATGTTTAAATAACTCAAACACTGACCTAGTGCATAGGAACATCATGAATAAATAATCAGTCAACTTCTTAAGCACTATTCATACACAAGATAGATTGATAATGCCTAAAAAATCCATACAAAGCATCCTCATGGATTTTATAACACTCCCCAATATCCAATTCATCAAGAGACATCAAAATAGTATATATATAAGCTCAATTACTCTTCTCAGGTTATTTATACAATAAGCACAAACACATATTCAAATTTGAACATCAATATCTATGATTATACACACTTCTAGATATTCAAATTAGGTTCACTAGATATGCCATGGAGTCCTCTTCATATTTGATTTTTAAAACACTAATAAATTTGAATTCTATTGAAAGATATGGATAAAATACAAAGCTATGGTTTTTCCCTATGGTAAATTCAAATCTTTGAATTCAAGCATTCACAATTAAACTTTGAACACAATGTTCACATATCGTGTCCTCTTAGATTTGGATCAATCTTGCATCATTGATCTTATCCAAACTTTAATGCATAATCTACCAAAGCCAAATTTTAAACATCTAACAATTGACCTCATCTTATGCACCCTAGAAACTTTGACTCATTACACTCCATCAATCTTTGTAGGTTAACCAAGTCTTTAACTATCAACACTCATTATTTGATCAATCTGTATGAATACCTGCTCATCATTAGATCATTATCTTGTACCTTTGCTTAATCATTAAACATCATGAACTTGTCCTCATCTCATTGCTTCCTAAATTCTTGGAGTAACATGCACCATTGATATTGCTCGAGATTTATCTCTTTCAAATATAACCAAGTATGGGGACCCTTTCAATATGCTTGGAAGGCTAACTTTGGATGGATATATATTTTGCCTTGATCAATATCATGTCCCACAAATTATACCATATATTCTCTTTTTAAATAAGAATCCAACCATGTATCAAACTGTGCCATAAACCTTCTCACATGTGAGATATAATGTCATTAAAAATCCTTCTCAAAATCTTGTCATAGAGCCAACTATGCTTAGAATTTGTTTGGGAGACCAATTTTACTCTTGTATAACTCTTGTCATGCTTCAGTACATAATCTAAAATTTAGCACAAATAAACTAAGCTCAAAACCTAATAAACCCATATAATCACCTTATCCCAAAATTTCCACATGTGCGAGATATTCCACCATCAAACTGCTTACTTGGATCTTTTTAAACATAGAAAACACTATCAAAAATTCCTAGGAGCCCAACTTTGCACATGCATATCTTTTGTTGTGCTACATCACATGACCTAAAATTTAGTATAAATAAACTAGGCACAAAAATAAATAAACCCATATGATAATTTTGTCTTGACACCTCCACATGTGTGAATGTTGACCTTATCAATATGCTTACTTAGCTCTTTCTAGCCACATGCAAATTTGTCTAAGTATGGGAAAATAATGAATTTTAGCTAAAAAGCCAACTTTTCACCCTCATATATTTGACCATGATTTTATGCATGAATTGAGATTTCATACATATAAAATAATAAAAAATGTGATCACAACCATATGACTAACTCCCCCAGACTCATCCACACGTGGTAATGGTGACATCATCAAACTATCGATTCAAATTTTCTACCACTAGACCCAAAGTGTCTAGATGAAATTAATGATCAACAAGATGAAATACACTCATACACATAAGCACTCAAAGCATATAAAATTTCCTATAATAACCCTTTCACATTATCAATACTCCATTCTCATCCTTGAACATCTCTAACCATGCAAACTCTGAAGATCAACCAAGCATACTAGAACAAGCACATTGCACACTTTGTCATTGTCACATAGACTATCAAGGCTCTTCATCTACTCACTATGACACCTCTATGACATAACCATTACATCATCATGATAACTCTTTATAAATATCCCCCTTTGTCATTGATGTCAACAACCATCATATATAGCAATATACAACTCACCTTATCTCTCTTCAAGCACTCCCATAATAGGAACTTTCTCACCCTTTGACACAATGACAAAGTGGCCATAAACTGATCATAAGGACCTAAAAATATTTTCAAATAGGAAATTACCATCTTATAAATATGATACAAAGTCCCCCTTACCTTGAGCCTACTTCAGCTTGCCTTGACAACATCCTCTTGTTGCATGCCAACATTCTCTTCAATCAAGCACTGTAGTCAATGAAGAAAGAACACATTAAAGAACTAAAATATGATGAAACTCATCAATAAACATCTTAGAGTTAATCCCCCCAATATTTATGATCCATTGTACATCTTGAGCATATTTAGATCTCGATATACCATGAAGAACCACTATACATGCTTACTAGCCTTCTCTCTCAAGCTACCATAAGGACCACCAAAAAAAATTCATGACACTCATCAAATATGAAAAATAATCTCAATTAACCTAAAAAATATCCTTAAAACATACATATATTTTTCCTTTTAGAGAAACTGAGCAAAAAACACTCCTCTTCAAACTAGGCCTGTTTAGCCTCCTTGTAGCCCTACCTAGAATTTACAGAGCCCATAATTTTTAGTAGACACATCTTCAAGACCTAAAACATTATATCTATATTACTTTCATATTCCCCCTCAAGCACACCAATTTACATCACCAACCTTATGCTATGTGTTGGTTGAATATTTTGTCTATCAGCATACTAGTAAACAAAATAGGTCTTATCAGCCAAAGCAAGAAGATTAGTCATCCTAATGTGTAAATTTATCACATCAAAAGGAGACTATTCTCTCCTCTCATCAAGGGGAGGTTCCCTATGGATATGCTATGTATATATATATGAATAGAAAATAATACTCAAGGGTAGGACCAAACATCCATATCTCTTTCTTTAGAGATGATGTATACAAAACAAAGGAAGAACTCAAGAGAATGATAGACAGCACTCCTCTTCTTTCAGAAGAACTGTTCAACCAGCCACAAGAATACTCTTGGAAATAAAAGTAGAATATGACTAAAGTATGGTAACTAGCAAATCAAGACACAGCACAAAGTCTGCACATGAAATACTCAAGAGTGATATACGAAGAACAATGAAAGCTCAAAGTCTTTTAAAGTTATTTACACAACAATGAAAAAACAAACACACTAAAGGTAGCTATGGGGGCACAAAGTCTCTCAACAGTTGATTCTTCAGGACACCTTCTTGACAAATTTACTAATCCTGCTTATTAGATCAATGTAACAAACAAGATATCACAACACAAAGTCTGAAAAAGTCCCTTGTTTTCATTAACAACAAATGATAAACAAACTGAGCACAAAGTCTTAATGATGCCTCTCAATTTCAGCAAAGTTTCATTTAGATTATCAAAAAGAAGATGATTTTACAATGATAGGAAGTCCCTTATATAGCCACTTTCAAGAAGGACTTGGGAACAGTAATACATCATGATGCATTGGGAAATGTTGGGAAGACAAGATGGAACTTTGGGGCCTTTTACCCATTTGATCTTCTTAATGTAGATAGATAAGTCATGCAATTGAAATTTTTACAACTTTCAATGTCTACTTGGCGGTCTGATCTTATCTTCATCGTTCCTCCCTTTCTGATTATTGAATTGGGTCTTGGATTCAGCGTATTTTTTTGTTCCTTCCCTACTTTCTACTGGTCTTGGCCTTGAAATTTTTGAATGTGTTCTATTCTGTATGTTCAAAGGATCAACAATTATTTTGTTGTCTTCAATTTGACATTCATGCACCCGTCACTGTGTTTCCAATGGCTAGTTGACTGTGTTGAATTTGACGTGTTCGGGTGCATCACCCCTTGGTCTTCTTTTGGCTTTCCACTTAGCACTTTTCCAGATAGGACTTTGCCCTTTCGGGCTTTGATAAATGATCCTTCGGCTTCGAGAAGTATCCTCAAATTAATGGTCGAGAGTTCCTCGCAAGGGCACCTGCCCTTCGGGGTCCTTCGTTGGCCCTTCACAAATTTCCCCAGGCTTTTCCTCAGGCCATTCCCTTTGAACGTTTCCCATGGACATTTTCCCTGGGGAAAATTCCCGTGGACAAAAAGTCTGGGGAAAATTCCCCTGGGCTTTGAACAAGTCTTTGAAAAAGCTGAAGGGTTCTTTGGTCGATGAAGTGTCCTCCACAAGGGCACTTGTCCTTCAGAAAATTTCTTTAGCATTGAACCGTCCCTTTGAACTTAGTTGATGAACCATTTGTTGAACCGGTTCAAAGGTTCAATGAAGCACGCCAAGCCTTTGAAGCAAACAGCCGATTAACCATTAAATGCATTTTTTTCCATTGAACTAATTAGTTGAACCAAGGCTTTGAACCAAAATGGTTCAAGCCAATGGTTCAAGCTGATGGTTCAATGAATAAAATAGGCCTCTAAACTAAGCATTGAACCAAATATTTGTACTTGCCTTTGAACTGAGAGTTGAACCATTTGATTGAACCTGTCTGTTGAACTGGTTCAATGGTTCAATGAAGCACGCCAAGTGCCTTTTAAACCTAAAAGTGATAAACAACTATTGTTGAACCTTTTCATTGAACCAAGACGTTGAACCAAAAATTTGGTTCAACGGTTCAACGAAAGCCTTGAACCGACTGAAAAACCAAATGATTGAACCAAAAGACATTAAAATAAAGGAAATGAACCATTTGAGTGAAATAAAGCATTAAATTGCTTGATTGAACCAAGAGGTTAAACTATTCCTTTGGTTGAACCGACTGTTGAACCTTTGAACTTGTTGAACCTTTGTACCAAATTGGTTCAATGGTTCAATGGTTCAAGTCATTTTGATTTGACCAAATGTTTGGAAGCCGATGAACCTGTTGAAGTGACTAAACTTTGAACCTTTATGAAACGCTTAACTTTCGCCAATGACATTGAACTTGTTGAACTTTGAACCTGTTGAACCTTTGAACCAAATTGGTTCAATGGTTTAACGGTTCAATGATTCAGGTCTCCTTTTGTATTTAGATGCTTGCCGATGAAGATTTTCACTTGAACCAAAACTTTGAACCAATCCTAGAAAATGAATAAATGTTGAAAATCAATTCTTTTAACTAAAAACTACCTACATAAGTCTGTAGATTTTCCTTTTCTTGTAGAGTCCGTAGATTTTTCTTCCTGCTGAGTCCATAGATTCAAGCCTGCAAAGTCTGTAGATTTAACCCTGTAGAGTCCGTAGATTTTCTGAGAAGCTTTGAAAATGAGAAATCTGAATATCTAAGACAAATTTTGAAAATGGAAGATATTATTTTGGTTTGTAGAACCAAAATAATTCAAATGTTGTTCCAAAAATGACTATTATTTTAGGGAGACAACACTATGTAATAAACTTCCTTCACAAACCTACTAGACAATTAACCCTCCATATTGACAAAAACATGAATAACATGAGAACCACAAACCTTCAAATAATTATGAATCTTGATTTTATGACCCATTTGGCCTATTAAACCTATTAATAATCCTTAGACCTCAACTCACAAGGAAAACCACTTTTCTATCAGAGCCCAAAACCTTATAATCTCAAAACAAAGTCAACAAACCTCCTTCTGGTCAATGCATACTTCTGAAACTTCTTACACACCTTGAGACACCCATCACACACATCTTGAAAAATATTTGATCCTTCACACCTTTGGGATCCATGACTTACTATAACCCATTTTAGGCCTATTTGCCCTTGAGCCAAAAACTAAGAAAACTAAGAGTACTCAAAAAACTTCAATTTGGCTTCAATCATACCATTAGACCACAAAACACCTGGATCACATCACAAATAAGTGCACACCTTCCTAAGAACCAAACACTTCTTGACAATCCATCAATCTCATTAAGCCACCTAGAACCACCCATTTTGACCCTATATTATAGCTCCTTCACAGATCTCTAGAACAAACACATGAACTTGTTCATCCCCCTTAACCAAAGACTTTATCTGATTGGCATTGTCATGTTGAGCACACAATATTGCTTCTCCACACTTTATTTATCATATTTAACTACTTATTCTTATGATCTTATGACTTAACCAATTTCAAATCTCCCCCTAACTTCATGTTTCATCAAGAACATGACATCTTTAACAAGTTTTAAAATACTATCCACTCACAATCAATACTCATATAAAGATACCTCATATTTAAAACATTGTGAACTTCCATGGCATACACAACTAGCATCTACCATATACTTATTTTTCATACCTTCTCACCAAATAATATCTAATAGCCAACAAGATTCCTCTCACTAATAAGTGTCTCCTTAAAGCCTAGATAGAGACATCCCTTTGACATAGAGACACTAAAAGTCCTAAAACTCAAGAGACTCCCATATCTCCATATCTTTCTTTGACTTGTAGTCCTACTTGGCATTAATTAAATTCTTGACTTCATTCTTTTCTTCAGATTTGTTAATAAATCTTGTCAATATAAACTCTTAACTCTCCTTTATTTTTGATCCTTTTTCCAGCTTGGCAAACAATCCATCAAGACTCTTGGACTTAATAGGGTTAGTCATATAGTCTTTACTGCCTTAGGTATCCATACCATAGTTTGACCCTTCTTGTCTTCTACAACCATATTACCTACTTGATCCCTGAGCTTATCCTAATTTGTAACATAGCCTTCTAAAGTAACTTTCTTATCAACCTTATGGCTAGAAGAATTTTCAATGATTACCTTTGGTTTCCATGCCTGATTTTGTCTGTTCTCAAACCTTCCAGGATCTCTATATCCTTTGACATACCTTGAATACCTCTTAACACTATTTGGATATAATCTAGAAATATCCCCAATCTTAGGACAACTAAAACAAATAGCATCATTCATACTTTTTGAGAGATTTAAACTATGATCAATCTTTGGCCAAAAACTCCTTCTATCATAACTCCATGAATGTCCAAACTTGACTAAATTTATTTTACAATACTTATCTCTATGACCACGAAATAAACTAGCATACCTTGAAGTATTTGGTTGTTTAATAGACCTTCTTTCATTGATATTTCCCTAATCTAACTTCTTTTGATCTTCTTCAAGCTTGTTTATCTTGAAAACAAATTGCTCATGCTCATCCATCAATGAGCCTAGTTTGGTTTCCAATTGAATTATATCATCCTCTTTAGCTCTTATACTTGAAATTGTAGCCATTAATTGACCTCTAATAATATGGATGATCTCTTTATCACTCTTATCTTCTTTAGCCATGCCATCCTTTATTATACATGTTTACTCTATCAAACTTCTCTCAAGAGAACTGACTTGTGATTCAAGACCTTTGATCATATTTCTCATCTTATGATTCTTATTTATTCAACTACTTATCCACATTTGTACCTACTTAGGATCACCTTCAATCTATTAGGCTTCCTCTAAAGGGCATTCTTTGATACCAATTGTTAGAGGTATAATCACTAAGAGGGGGGGTGAATCATTGAGCCCAAATATTACTACTTTAGTTCTAATTCCTTAAAACTCTTAATCATTCAATACATAAATTCATGAGACATACACATCATTCATATTAGTGAACAAGAAAGACAATTCAAGATCAAACACATAACACATATCATATGTGGGAAACCCTTTTGGGGAATAAAACCAATTATAACCTATAATTGGACTACTATCTTATAATAAAAAGATCTAATTTAGACCATCTACAAATTATCAAGGAACTACCATTCCTAATTTTATTGATATTATAATCCCATAAGGATCTTCTACATGTGTCTAGCTGAGCAGTGATAACAACTAGACTTTTAGCAAGTTTCACCTTGCATGGAGGCTACAACAACCTTAGATATTGAGTAGCCACAACAACACCAATGAATAACTCCACCTTTGAATTGATATCTTTAACACCTGATGATGGAAATATGATTATCACACTTCACCTTCACTCAACACTCCCTATTGTCTAAAACACATTACATACTTGAACCAATACACAAAGATCGATTAAGACACATTACATATCCCAGCTAACTACACTGTTCAACTTTGCACACTCAATGCATCCCTAGTTGATCATTCATATATTCCACACACTGGTCTACTTCTCAGATCAACCACCAAGCTCACACAATCTTAACATTGCCTTTGCTCACACTCAAACATCAAGATCACTATTCTACCAACAAAATTATGACCAATAGGTCATACAAATAGTCCTCAAATTGATCTGCTCATCAACTCATCCACAGGGTAATATACCCCTCCTTTTCTCCATAATTCACACACAAAACCCTCTCTCAAATAGCCTCTTAAGCATAATCACCCATTTTTCCTCTTTTAGGCTTATTAAGTCCAATGACCTAGGTGATCATCTTTGGCACCTTGGTCAGACAAGCATGTATGATCCTATTCACTCTCTATTGGTCCTCACTAACCTATAACTTCTCTTTTAAAGGTTCTTCCCTTCACTTGGCTCCACATTTGTACTCCCTCATTTCAATCTTACAAGTCTATAAATCACCACCTTTTATTTCACTATTTATAGAGCAATCATGATAACCACCATCTTAGTCTGCCATTAGGTATGCCTTAAGCCTTAAGGCATCTATCTCAATGAGACATAGCTTAAAAAAATCTTCATAATTTGGCCAATACTTCTATGGGTCACCCTTAAGTAGCTACACCTTTTAATAAGGCCTTTATAGATCTTATAGGTCTCATGGAGACCTATTCACCCATTTACCACTTCATCAATAAAAAAAAGAACATATGACTACTTTCAAATACATGGGTCCACTCCTTATGTCCCCTTTGCCATCTTAAAATGATCATAGTCATCTTTTCCCACCTCTACATATGCTCAAATAACTTAAACATTGACCTAGTGCATAGGAACATCATGGATGAATACACAGTCAACTTTTTAACCATTATTCATTTAAAAGATAGATTTATCACACCTCCAAAATCCACACAGAGTATCTTCATGGAGTCTACAACACTCCCCAGCAGCCAATTCATCAAGAAACATCAAAATAGTATTTATATAAGCTTAATTACTCTTTTTCGGTTATTTTTAGAATAATCATGAATACATAGTCAACTTTGAATATAAATATCTTTGACTATACACACTACCAGATCTTCAAATTAGGTTCATTATAGACACCATGGAGTCCTCTTCATCTTTAATTTTTATATCATGAACAAATTTTAATTTTATCAAAATATATGGATAAAATATAGATCTCTAGTTTTTCCCTATGTTAAATTCAAATATTTGAATTCAAATGATCATAGTTAAACTCGAAACACAATGCTCGCATCTCATGTCCTCTCAACTTTGGATCAATCTCACACCATTAATATTATCCAAACTTTAATTCATAGTCATCCAAAGCCAAATTTTAAATATCTAACAGTTGACCTCATCTCATACACCCTAAAAACTTTTACTCATCATGCTCCATTGATCTTTATGGATCAATCAGGTCTTTAACTATCAACACTCACTGTGTTAGGTTGTGGAGCTAAAAGCTTCACTGATGCAAGTAGGGAAGGAGGTTGCAGAAGGGTTGCAGAGTGTCACAGACGCTGGCATCAGTTAGGCCAACTGACGTCGGCAGGATCAGACAAGAAGGCAACCAACGTCGGTCAGAAGTCGGTCGGTGTCGGCACCCCCCAGGCAGACAGGGATCGACGTCGGTCACCTATGGTTTGGACTACGAGTGTTTTACGGGTAGTTAGTTAATGAACCAAGTGTTTGCATGTCAAGATCCAAATTTAGACTAGAAGCTGTGGATCTAATTATTGTAAGTACGTGTCTAATTATTGTTTGGATGATATCTATATAATAGACTCATGGATTGTATTGTAAACTTGTGCTAGAGAGTAAGAGAGCAATATATAAGCTCCTTCTATGTGTGAAGTGAGCAATGGTGTGTTCCTCCTAGTGCCACAGTACCAAGTGTGGGTGCTGGATTGGAGAATCAGCAGGGTTCTTCATGTATGTATGATCTTGGTCATCAGGTGAGCATGACTACGGTAAGAGATCTGCATGGTAAGTAAGATCATTGATTTGCAGGTGTATGTGTGTGCAAGGTCAAGGTTCACAGGTGTACAAAACCAGATTGATTTGTAGGTGTGCAAGATCAGAGAGGACAGCAACACAATAGGGAGCAGAATCAGGTGGGATCTACTTGAAGTACATTGAGTACTTGGGGAGTGCATGGAGCACAGGTGTAAGGTGAACACCAACTTTATGTTTGAGTTGGGTGTTGGGACCTAAGGGAGAGAGCTTTGAGGGAAGATTTATTGTTTATGCCCTAGAGGTGTGGGAGCCCTAGAGGTGTGTAAGGAAGAAGAACTGTGGCAACCTTCTTTGTTTTATTTCCTTCTGAAAGAGTTTTAATACAAGTTGTGTATTGTCTCTCATATCATATGTTATTTTTGGATTCTAGTTACTTGTTGATTCTAGTTAATTTTGCATATTAAGTTGCTTGTATTTGGTAATCAATTGTGTGTTTTTGGTTATATTTATCCCAACACGTGGTATCAGAGCTAAGGTTGCAAGGGGCAAGTTTTGTGTTTGGTTATAGGTCACTCTCAGGGGTTTCTGATTGAGTGGGAGTAGAGTAATTGCAGATCAAAGTAAGCTAAGAATGGAGGAGTTGAAAAGCACAAATGGTCACTTACGGTCCTATGGAAAGAAAGAGTAGGTAAAAGAAGATTGTTGGTTGGTAGCAGATCAGCATGAAAGAACTAAAGATGCAGATGTTACAAGTGTTGTTGCACAGGATGCTTTGGGAGGTTTCTTGGATAAAGTTGAATCTTGGATAACAGATTTTGTTGCCTCTTTCCATGCAGCCCCAGGGAGAGGAGCTGGTGAGCCTTGCCAAAGAGTTGGCAAAGGGGAAGTGAAGCTAAAATTGCAGGTGGTCAACACACGGGTGTTGAAGCAGGTCATGCAAGTCCCAGGGTTGGAGATGTGGCTAATTTCTTCAAAAAAGTTGGGTGATGAGAGATGCACAAGAACTCTCACAGCGGATACACTTGAATTAGCTGGTGGTAAGAAAATAGGTACTCTTTATCTACTTGTTTATATTACTGATTCTTCTTTTGTTGCGGAGACATGGCTTCGTAGGCTTGGTCACATGAGTAGGAAGGAGATGCATGTTCTTAAGCGGAAGACAGATATATTTGACAGGCTTAAAAACTAGAAAGCCTTGGTGTTTATGGAGGAGATGGCAGACAGAGACCAGTGGATGGGGCTGGATACTTCTGAGCAGGGTAGTTTGAACATGGGTTTTGATTCAAAGGAGCTCGTGGGTAAAAAAAAAAAGGTCATCACTCACAGGAAAACACAGGTACTGGCATTGGTAGGAAAACCAATGTCAGCAGTAGATAAGACCGACGTCGGTCAGAGGATCGACGTCGACAGCAGGAGGACACCGACGTTGATAGAGTTGGTAGTTAGGATAGGCGCAGGAACCGACATCGATTGGATGCAGACTATGTGGTGACTGAGGTCGGTCACTGTAACAAATTTTGGGTGGATAGCAAGCTATCAAGGAGTCTCAAATGCCCATATGGAGGACTGAAGGTGGTAAGTAAGCCTCAAATTTGTTGTTCCTCTTCTTTATACTAGTTGTTGATTGCAGAGTAGGAAGGATCCAGGAAACAGTGGGAGCATGGCAGGAGTAGAATGCAAAACCAAGCAAAGATTTGGTAGGGTTGCCAGCAGGTATGAAATCACAGAGATGAATGGATACCTTAGTTGAAGAATAGAGAGAACGGACAAGTGAGATAGAAGACCAAGTTATATGGTCTTGAGGAAGCTGCAGGACAGTGGTACAAGTTTTGACAGGTGGAGGACAAAGCATGGCTTCAGTCAATGTCAGGGTAACTACTATGGTTTGTCTTACCAGGGGGATGGTGATTGCAACATCATTCTATTTTGGTATGTGAATGATATGCTAGCTAGCAGGTTTGTACATACAGGGTTTTGTTGAGCTAAGGGTAAGATTAGTTCAGTGATTTGTTATGAAGAATTTGGAGCAGCAAAATTCTTTGGCATGGGAGACATGGAGATCACAGGTTGATTTTGTCTCGAGTGGGAGCTGATGTGAATATGGTGTTGGCAAGGTTCATTATGCAAGATGCAGAACTAGAGCACACTAAGGGCTGGATAGTTCAGTGTCTGAAA
This sequence comes from Torreya grandis, assembly GCA_037957365.1. Classification (NCBI taxonomy): domain Eukaryota; kingdom Viridiplantae; phylum Streptophyta; class Pinopsida; order Cupressales; family Taxaceae; genus Torreya; species Torreya grandis. The sequence continues at coordinate 1,116,027 of JARHVA010000299.1, read as the reverse complement.
TCACATGAGGTCTGGTATAGACCTGAGTTTTCCCAAGCAGTGGGAGCTGTCAGAGAGTTAGGAGCCAATTCAGAGAAGTGGGTTCTCAAGGATGTGAAAGGGACTAGCAGCAGGGATTCATGCTATTCAGGGTCAGGACTTCACTACATGGGTTTGTAGGTTCAGATGTGGCAGGGTACTCGAATGATAGGAGGTACACCATAGGTTGTGTGGTGGGTTGTCTTCAGGATTGATCTTGAAGAGGGATACAAGCCAGGAAATAGATTAGATGGGGTACAGGTACAGGTACAGTGTAGCTATTTATCTCCAAGTGGGAGATTGTTAGGTTGTGGAGCTAAAATCTTCACTGATGTAAGCAGGGAAGGAGGTTGCAGAAGGGTTGTGGAGTGTCACAAATGCCAGTGTCGATCAGTCCAACCAACGTCGATAGGATCAGACAAGAAGGCAACTAATGTCAATCAAAAGTTGGCTGGCGTCGACACCCCCCAGGCAGATAAGGACCGATGTTGGTCACCTGTGGTTTAGACTGTGAGTGTTTTATGGGTAGTTAGCTAATGAACCAAGTGTTTGCATGTCAAGAGCCAAATTTAGACTAGAAGCTGTGGATCTAATTATTGTAATTAGGTGTCTAATTATTGTTTGGATGAGATCTATATAATAGACTCATGGATTGTATTGTAAACTTTTGATAAAGAGTAAGAGAGCAATATATAAGCTCCTTCTGTGTGTGAGGTGAGCAATGGTGTGTTCCTCCTAGTGCCACAGTACCAAGTGTGGGTGCTAGATTGAAGAATCAGCAGGGTTCTTCATGTATGTATGATCTTGGTCATCAGGTGAGCATGGCTACGATAGGAGATCTGCATGGTAAGTAAGATCATTGATTTTCAGGTGTATGTGTGTGCAAAGTTAAGGTTCACAGGTGTGCAGAACTAGATTGATTTGCAGGTGTGCAAGATCAGAGAGGACAACAACACAATAGGGAGCAGAATTAGGTGGGATCTACTTGAAGTACGTTGAGTACTTGGGGAGTGCGTGGAGCACAGGTGTAAGGTGAACACCAACTCTATGTTTCAGTTGGGTGTTGGGACCTAAGAAAGAGAGCTTTGAGGGAAGATTTACTATTTATGCCCTAGAGGTGTGGGAGCCCTAGAGGTGTGTAAGTAAGAAGAACTGTGGCAGCCTTCTTTGTTGTATTTCCTTCTGAAAAATTTTTAATACAAGTTGTGTATTGTCTCTCATATCATGTGTTATTTTTGGATTCTAGTTACTTGTTGATTTTGGTTAATTCCACATATTAAGTTGCTTGTATTTGGTAATCAATTGTGTGCTTCCAATTATATTTATCCCAACACACTGTTCAGTCAATCTATATGAATACCCACTCACCATTGGATCCTTATCATGTACCTTTGATTAGTCATTAAATTCCATGCAGCTATCCTCATCTTGCTACTTCTTAACTTCTTGGAGAAACACACACCATTGATCTTTCTTGAGCTTTAACTCTTTCAAAAATGACCAATTATGGGGACCCTTTCAATATGCCTAGAAGGCCAAATTTGGATAGATATATCTTTTGCCTCGATCAATCTCATATCCCATAAATTACACCATATGTTCTCTTTCCAAAGAGGAATCGAACCATGTATCAAAATTCTCTTGAAACCATTGTGTGTTTGAGATATAATGCCATTAAAAAGCCTTCTCAAAATTTTCTATCATAGAGCCAACTATGCTTAGAATTTGTCTAAGAAACCAACTTTACTCCTGCATAACTTTTTCCACACTTCAATGTATGATCTAAAATTTAGCATAAATAAACTAAACTCAAAATTAATCAAACCCATATGATCATTTTTTCCTAAATTGTCTACACATGTGAGATATGCCACCATCAAACTGCTTACTTGTCTCTTTTTGAACATAGAAAACACTGTCAAAAATACTTGGGAGCCCAACTTTGCACATGCATATCTTTTGTCACACTACATTTCAGGACCTAAAATTTGTTGAAAATAAACTAGGCACAAAAATGAACAAACCCATAAGATAATTTTATCTTAACACCTCTACGGGTGTGAATTTTGACCTTATCAACATGCTTACTCAACTCTTTCTAGCCACATGCAAATTTGGCTAAGTATGGGACAATAATGAATTCTAATTGAGAAGCCAACTTTGCACCCTCATATATTTGACCATGCTTTGATGTATGACTTTATATTTATTACATATCAACTAGGCATAAATGTGATCACACCCATATGACCAACTCCCCCAAACTCATCCAAATGTGGCAATGGTGACATTATCAAACTACCTATTTAGATTTTTTGCCACTAGACCCAAAGTGTCTAGATTAAAATAATGATCAACCAAATGAAATCCACTCATGCACACAAGCACTCAAATCATAGAAAATATTTTATAAGAACCCTTTCACATTTTCAATACTCCATACTCATCCTTGAACATCTCTAACCATGCAAACTCTAAAGATCAACCAAGCATACTTCAAGCATACTAGAAAAATCACATTGCACAGTTTGTCATTATCACATAGACTATCAAAGCTCTTCATCCACTCACCAGGACATCATCATGATAACTCTCCAATACTACCCTCTTTATTAGAGTTATAAACTACCATCTTGATTGGAGTTAATTTTTTAACATATGGGCCTGATCCTCTTAGGCTAGTTTCCACTTCCATACTATGTAGTAGTCTTGGTCTTCATTACATACAACTCCCATTACCCTTGGTGTCACTTAGTTCATGTTTAGGAAATTTCAAAACTGATATTTCAAAATATATTAGGTCTTTTAGGGTTTATTGGCATATGTCTAACTATCATAAGATATTTTATATGCCTTGGTAGCTCTTCATATTCTCCATGCTTCTCTTGTACATTTGTTTGAGAGTCAAACATTTGCACCTGTGTAACCTTTTAATCTACCTTGAAGGTATGAATCATATTTCTATAGGATTATTATAAACATGGATAAGTTATATAAAGTCTTTGTGATAAACATTTGATAGTCTAAATCCATTTGAGAGTGTTTAAGATCATTTAAAAGTCATTTTTTAACCATCGAGCTCTAATTGAGGTCTTGGTATGGTTTTATACATGTTACTTCTTAAGGTTGATTCATAAAACTTGGGGCATTGATATCAAAACCAATACCACAAATGTTGAGTATATAACCCCCCCATATTCCCCAAAGAGAATAATAACCCATATAAATTGTCCCTAGAGTTTGAATGCAAATTTATCATGCCTCTCAAGCTTCTTTAAGGGAAAACAAGGTTTTAGAGTAGTTTAGGCTCTTAAAATTTATTCATAGATAAAAATACCTCTTCATAAGAACTAATGACATAATTTTCTTATATATACACCTATAATACTTTCCTATTGTGCTTGGGAGACCATGTAGATCCTCCAATCAATTTTTAGGTGAAGGAATGGGCCTCTCAGGCCTACAACTTGTAGGTCTCTACTTGAGAGAGAGAGAGATTTAGAGAAAAATATGGATCATGAAGATTATCCTTAGTATAGAATTATTATTCAAGGTTTAATCCATCCTCCCCTATGTCTTTGGATGTCTCTTTAGATCATTGAAAACTCTATCATGCTTAAAAATGGGTTTCACACCTAAAGGTCCTAGTGAGGGTTTTAGGCCTGATTAGGCCTTTTACCTATGCTTCACCATATCTAAATCCTTTTAGTTACTTGTATCACTATAAATAATATCTCCCCATGCTTTATAACTTCTTTCACATTCCTTAGATGAAGCATGGTTCATTGTATACTCAAACCATCTCCTTTTACCCCTGCACATTTTGCCTAGTGAAGTAGTTGAAGAGGCATGTAGGTAGTCATCTGGTGTTTTGGTTTCTCATATTGACTTATTACATTTATAGATAATGCCCACTCTTTTTTAGGCTTGAAAAAAAGTATTCTTAAGCTGATCATGAATTCTACATGTAATTTTATGCATAAGACTAGTGGGATGACTCCACTTTAGACCTACATCCTGTAACACTCATAAAACATGCATGACTTAATATCTCTTGAACATTTGAAAGGTTATTGATAACCCTATGGGGTGTCAATTATATGTTAATACTACTTGAGATCTCCTAAATGTTATTGATACAACATTTGACCCCTTCAAACATTCAAACTCTTACTCTATAGGCATGTTACCTTATTGTGTTTTCTTGAAATAAAACTATGGTGTTATGTACCATGACCAAATGAGCTACTTATTACCTTGGGAAGTGCATACATAATGTATAAATCATCTTTTTAATTGACTTTTTTTGACCTCTATGATAAAATTTTATCTTTAGTCATTGAAGATAATGAATAAGTTAATTGTATATTGGAAAGAGGGAGAAATGAAATGTTAACTATGTATATGATATAATGAAGTGTATTATGATGTTCATCAAGTGCCACCTATCTTTAAAAGACCTTTACTTGACTCTTTTTCTATGTTTTTGACCTTTTAATGCTTGACTTCTTCACTAAAAACACTTTCAAAGACATTGCAATAAACAACATAACAATATAATAGAAATCTTAACATTTCTAAAATTACCTTAACTTCTCTAAAACATGGAATTACAATGTTTCTCTCTTGTATATTTTCCTCTTCATGTACCTACTCACTAAGATCATCATGCCATCTTGAAGATTTATCATCTCGCCAATGTCTCAACTTGGACCAAGAACAAAATTAAACTATGCAAAATAACCTTAATAATGTCAAAGTTACCTTAAAAAATACTAACTATTTCATGGGAGGTATAAGGATATTGACTATGAAACTAATGTTCATCACTCTTGGACTTGGAATAGACCTCTAACACATTGACATAACCTAAGGACCAATGAATAAGACATCACCTAATGATAAATCATGACATCAAAACCATGGCCTACTAGAGGTTATCAACATATTTAAAAGGAAAAAGACTAAGTTTAGAACTATTGTAACCAAGGGTATCTAAATTGGCTAACAAGTCCCTAAGAGCCCTATAGTTCATAAGCTAGTTTATCTAGCTTCATATATTTAGATCATAGTTCATAGGCTAGTTCAGTCAACTTCTCAGATCCTTATCCCTATTCCATAGGTAGTTTTAGCTATAAATCACTCAGCATAGTCAGTTCTTATGCCACATATATATTTTCACATAGCAAGCATGATCATTCTTCCTTTATTTGATACAAGACACATTGATAGTGAGTCTCTTGAAAGACTCATCAATTAGTATGTTCTTCCTTACTTTTACATAGATTCCTTTATTTTTTCTCCTTGTATATAAGTTTCACTTTTGTGTTGTTTTACATAGATTATATCTTATAAAATACAAAATAATAAAATATGTCAAAAACACAAAAACATTCAAATATTTTCTCAAAAAATAAAAATTATAAATTGTATACATTTCCATGTTTAAATTTCTTATACTTTCTAGGTAATCCATATGTTAGTTATCTTAATATAGTTAGTTTTATCATGCATACATGATTCACTTTTTCTTATCGAGTGTTTGTAGATGATTATAGGACCTAGGTCCACTACATAGATCTAACCTTGATACTATCTACCCACCTGGGGCACATACGCAGGTTCCTCATTTGATGCATTCACCCATTTGGTTGTATCTTATACACAATTTCAATTACCAGGTTACATATTTATAAACTCCATATCATATACTTAACATTATTATACCTTGATATTGATCATCCTACACTACTCAAATTTTTTACCAACTACTACTACTCTAGACTCAGTTTAAGTGCATCTTTACTCTTATATAGATTTGTACCACATGTTCATGTATACTTTCATTTCTATTTTCATTAGTTTAGAATTGATTATACCTCTATGATTCTACATATATTCAATGATATTTGAATGTGCCATTGTTTTATGAATCTACTCCACTTCTTTTCATTACCTATATGATTTGGGCATGTGCCCATATCAATGTGTGTGCCTTCTTTATTGTGTATGTGAACATTTTAACATATCATTTCATGTGGCTCCATGCCAACTTTCATATTATTTATATATGTATAAATTTAAACATGTCTTTGTGTATTAATTTCTTAGATTTAGTGACATGTACCCATGTCCATTGTATTGTGTCCCCTTGGACTACTTTACATGCCTCATGTGAGTTGTATATATGTTTTTATGTATGTGTCATGGCCATGAAACTTGTCTCTTGCTTGTTATACACTCTAATTTTAGATTCTATAAGGGAACTCATGCATATCCCCTTCTTCCCTAGGTGTCATGATGGACATCATTCCCCCATCCCCCTAAGTAGTTACTCAATTTATTACTTAGATGTGTTGTTCATACACATGTTTAAATTTGTATATCTATCTTGACATCCTTTTGAATGATAGATCTAAAATACATCATACATTACAAACTTATGCTCAGATTATCTTACACTTAGATGTCATGTATACACATTATATTGGTTTATTATGCAGATATCATATATGTTCAAGATAACACATATCATGTAGAAATTTTTATTTTAAGGATAATTATTGCATAGGTTAAACAACTCCCCTCAAAAGAGGTGGAATTCATATAGGGTTTTTTAAGAGATTAGGCCATCTGAGTGCACTTAGAATACAATTTCTAGCATGCATGCACAAAATACAGAGCTTCGTTTTAGAAAAAACATAGTGGAAAATAATCAAATAAAGATCAGATTTAGTTTGGTAGAAAATCAACATGGTTATACACTAGCACCAAAGTGAACATTAGCACCATAGTATTTTCATCTAAGTTATGGTTATATTTCTAGTAGCCCCAGAAGCATAAAAATCTAGAATTGCCAGAAAGGCATAGTAGTTACAGATTAGGTTTGTATAGATTTAGTTACATATTATTAGTTTTCACTCAATTTTACACAAAATCATACAATTTTTCTTAGATTAGGGGCATCATGCTTGGTATTATAACTCTCATTTTAGTTTTAAATACTCAAATATAGATTATTACAAATCAATCTAGAATCCATATACTCATATATCATTTTTGGGGGCATGTGTGTAGCACATTATTTTTGTATGTTCAATTATATGCCAGTTGATCAGATGGAATAGAAAACTCCATATCATTATCTATGTTGTACACACCAAACACCATGTTCTAATTAATATAATGGATTGATGTCTTACTCCATCTGTAATGGTTGGGATTACCACATAGTCCTTGAGCTATATACCCAAGTGCTCGAGAGGCCCTTAGGCCAACTTTCAATCAAGACTTTTGAAGTGGCTATAGATCCATTATATATAGTTCTAGTTACAATAATTTATCTTTATTTACATTATGAAATCTAATTATAGATGATTCTACTACACGTGGGTAGGCAATGATGGAGTCATAGTCTAATTGATTTCTTAAGCCACCTACATAAGAGGGTTGGATAAGTCATCAGTCCAATCTAAGATATTCACAAGTCATGATCCACTGAGTATGGGTGGGAAATGATGGATTCAAAACTAGATCAATTTACTGAGACATGTGCACATGTGTATTGAGTAAGCCATTAGCTCAGTCTAAGATATTCATCGATTTAATCACTATATACACACATAGGATGTCATCAAATTTATGCATTGGTTTACGTACCTAGTGAGGTGTATTCATTCATTTCCTCTATATTATCTATTTACTCAATTTTTCTATATTTTTTATATCTCTTAAGTAAGTATTGATCTATTCATGTTTCATTTGCAAGACATGCAATGGATCATGCTTCACATACTTAGATCCAAATTCATATACCATGCTTCATAAGTAAGTCCAAGTACACTTATTTTTCCTTTATCCTAGTCATTTCACTTTGCTACATTTATATAATAAAGGGGGGCAAATGTAATCATCTAAAAATTTCACTTGAGTGCCAAGAGTGTTACTTAAGACCACCCATCCTTAGTTTAGCCCTATATTTATTTTAGGGCCTATTTAGACACTTATATATCTTTCATTTGGGATACACACATTCCTAGGCATCTTAAAATTAGTCATAGACCCTTCCTTACACATCCAATCCCCTAGTTCCTCAATTTATACCACATGGACACTAGTGCTATAAGTGGACACTAGCACCATAGTGTTAATGTCCTGTTTGGGAAATATTTTTCTTTTCCCTCTTTTGAGCTCCAAAAGATATCTTTTTAATTCCTAAAACACCTAGGGTTAACCTATGCCTATTTCAAACCATGCACAATTAATAGATTAGTATATATACATTAATTTTATCCCTTTATCCACTTGATGTAAATGAGATACAAATACACACAAATAAGCTTAGAACAAGTTATGCACATCAAGGTTATTAATCCCTATTATTCCCCACTTCTACATATAATCATCTACATCCATCCTAAGCTCATAATACATAGATTTCAAGTTTTAAGCCTCACTTAAATCATTCATATTAGCTTCACTTTCACTTGCACTAGTACTTAGTTAGGAAGAACTACATTAGGCTTGATCCCTCCTTGAAGTATTGGTATGTAGGAAACTCTCATCACAGTGGGGTGTTGAGGATGTCGAGCCTACCTAACTAACACTACATGTTTACTATTTATGCTAAATCAAATGCCCTAGTCACATAGAGGTATAGGGTTTGCATACAAAAATTAGTCATAATAGGTCACAAATAGTAAGTTAGGGTTTATCCATATAGGAACAATCTCAAAATATTTAGACATAGGTGCTTCCAAAAGTTTAGATCAGTTCTTGCATAGATGACACTAGTGTCACAAATGGGCATTAATGCCATAGCGTTACTATCCAAGGTAGGGATATATTATCTAGGAGGTTTTTTGACACTTGAGTCCTATTTATGACACTCAAATCAACTCTTGTACCAAATTTCAACCTCTAGGTCCTTCATTTCAATTATTTTTAGCTAAGTATACATTTATCTCCTTTATTACTATTATTAGAAATATCAATTTACATCAATTCTTTCATAAATCAGTGGTTATATTTATTACATATTTTATACCTTGATTTATTGTAATCAACCCATTTAACAACATAGGGATTACACTCTATAACCCCAAAGAATTAATTCATAATGACTAATCTATTGTCACAACAAATGGTATCTAATCCTTGATAGATGTCTAAACAATAGTGTATTATTTCAAGGCAACAAATTCCAATAAACCAATAACAAGTTAGTATTATAAATTAGATTAATACCAATCAATAATAGGTTAAATTTCACTCCTAAGAATACCCTTTAATACCCAAGAAACCATTCCTCCATTTAGACCTCAGTTCCCTCCAAATCAGTTATGCACTTAGCAACAAGTGTAATACCAATAAGTACCTCATCAATAGTATAATTCCAATCGAGGGGTGAATTTTCTTGGTAGAACCAATCAATTATAAATTCCCCAATATTCCATACCACATATTTAACTAGGGAAAATGAACCCTCCTTTAAATACCCAACAACATGTGCCTACTCCTCATTTTGGTCCCACTTACCAAGACTTTTAAGTGGTGAAAGATGCATATTCTACCATCCAAATAGGGAATGAGGCAAAGAAGTCATAATTAAATGATGTATGATCTTATCCATTTGATATGATTCATCTTTAAATACCATTTCTACATCATTTTGAGATTCCTAAATTTTATAAGTGCAAAGGAAAAGGTAATCCCAAAGAGCATTTGAAGTAAAGTTTTGTGGCTTATCAAGAAGTTGCATATAATGGTATATATTTGATTTACTTATTTCTTCATATTTTGGTTGGGTAGGGATTGTAGTGGTTTCATCATCTCCCCAAGAATTTTGTCGACAACTTTGATGACCTCTCTAAAAAAGTTGTACAACACTTCTCCTATAATGTGAAACATGAGTTGATTATGGTCAACTTATGTCAAGATAAATAATGAGAATGAGAGAGTTTTGATCCTTATTTGTAATGGTGATGCCCATTGGCTAGTTTATTCCCACATAATTTCCCTAAAAAATAATTAACTATAGCTTTTACTATCAATCAATAATACGTCATAGCATATAATCTCAAGATTCATTATGCCAATACATTTGAATAAATTATTACCAAAAGATTACAAATTGAGTAAGCCCATATTTATAAAAGAGTTATCAATATTTATTCTCAAAAAATACTATGACATGAGCTCAATAAAACACATCAAAAAATCCTAAACCTTTCAATAGGAACAAATGTTGTAGAAAATGGAGTAAGTAAATCTAGACATGTGCAAACTATGCAACCACCACCTAATAAAGCAACCCCACCTGCACAACTACCCACTTTTCAAATACCACCTCTAGTAAGGGGTCAATACCAAAATTGATTTTTTAATGACCTTGGAGAGCCAATCAAGGTAGTATTTCAAAATTTAATTGTTTTTAATATGATTATCTGGCTAGCACCAAAACCATGCCTATAAGGCCATCCTAAACCTATTTTATGTCGATAACATGATTTATGTGACTTCCATTGAGTTAAATCCATTTAGTTTATATATTTATATAGCTTCACCACTTCATCTATGATTTTTTATAAAATTGTGAAATAAATTTGGATAATATTACTTTAATGTTTAACCAAAATTTGAGTATTTTTTAAAACCCTTTTCTATAACACAACTCTAATAATCAGAACCAATGTCAGACTCATAATTAGAACTAGATTAAGCCTATGAGTAATCAAAATCAAGGCTATAATTGACAATAATAGAAAAAACTAGAATCAATGTCAAGACACCCAATGTAACTAAGTTAGTTTCAATAATATCCCTTATGACTACAACAATGTCATAAGTCATATTACCAATGGACATATATCCATTATTAAGATCAATTCTAAGCCAACAACCAATCATACCCAACATCCATGACCATCCATTTTGGTACCTCATCCCTCATATGTTTGTAATCCTCCATTGGTGTGAATTGGCATTCATGCATGCCAAAACCCAATGGTTACCATTCCAGGTCCTCATCCCCCTTCTTTTAATTATCATAACCACACACCAACTTGAGATTGTGCAATCATAAATTGGTGTCCAAGGTTACCATCCAAAGTCCCACACCTTATTCTTCTAATAAACCCATTCAAGGCCCTCCAACTCAAAATACCAAGGCAATTACATCTGCTAATGACAAGCCATGTGATATTATGTAACAATTGTAAAAGACACTAATGCAAATATCTATCCTATATCTTCTATGTATGTTTAAAAACCATAAAAACATATTCAATGAGATTTTAATTCAATAAAAAGTACCAAGTGACATTTCTCCTTAAAAATTCCAAACACTTGTGAATCATTTGGCCCATAACTAGCAGCTTATGTTTGATTAAAGTGATATGTCATCCCTTGGCCCTCTTCATAATAACTTTATTTATATAAAGGTAGTCATTCCCTAGTATAAAGTCAAATGTGTCCTCATAGATAATGGGTTAGTTTGAATATTTTAACTTTGAATTTGGTCTAACATTTGGGCTACATACCAGTAGATCTATAACTAGATACCATTACAATCAAGGCATATGAAAATGAGGAACGAGAATCACATGGCAACATTTTCTTACCTATTATCATTGGGCCTTTGACCCATGACACTTTATGTCATGTCTTGGATCTATAGCTCTTGTATAATTTACTTATTGGGTGACCTTGGATACATGAATTACATGTAGTACCTTTTATGTTACATCAATGCATCAATTTCCCTCACTCAAGTTTGGAGTTCACCATACCTAGAGATTTGTAGCCACACTAGTATTGTAAGAATCTAAAGGTAGATTATGAAAGATACAACTATCAACTTGGCTTAGAGCATATCCTTAAAAATGAAAAATAGGTATTTGTTCAAACATTTGAGTTAAATTATGTCAATCTAATTAGCCTTATATATACCTCATCTGGACCACCTTCTTAAATATTCAATCATTTTACCATTCAATATCTAGGCCTTGGTGAATATCAAACTGGCAATGTCTTTCATATTAAAAAAATTACCTAAAACACCTAAATCATATGGTAGACCTAAAGTAAAGGTTTCTCAAATAGAATGGCATAAGAAATATTATTCTCACCAAAAGGGAAACATTGCTTTCATCAAAACATATTCACAATACAAAGAGAAGATTCAAGTTGATGATGACTCATGGTTGTATAATAATGATTTCACCACTTGCTACCAAATCCAAAAGTATCCTATAATAAGGGCATATTATTCTAGTAGCTATTTATAAACACAAAGGTACTCAAGTTATTGGATACAAACCACCTTGGGGTGACCCCTTGGATATTGAGAGTGATATTGATTTACCATCTAATGATGATAATGTTGACAGTGACATAGAGTCCTATTATAGCATCTATGATGAGTTGGTCAACACTAACCTATTTTACATGAATACCATATGTAACATTAATTACATTCCATCTTATTCCCTTATTCTCCTCCATCATTCTAAATAAATTTATTAGGACCAACAAGACTCGTAATTACCATTAGATGATTTTCAGAATGAAGAGGTAATTTATGAATTCTTAGGCCTCAAATATGGTTTTTTTATTGGTGCTCATAAATAAGGATTTACTATTACATTGGACACTTCAACCTATTTTAAAGGTAATGTGAACTTCCTTATTCAAAAATAAAAAGGAAAAAAATTGAACATTGAGGTCCCAAAATGAAAAGCTCTTTGAGGCACTTTCAAACTAGGGAGACAGTAAAGAAAAATATGAGTCCCTTGGTGAAAACCTATTTTAGGCACCATTGGACAAGGAATTTCATCCTATTTTGAATTCATTCTAATGTACCTTTAGTCCTAAATCCTCATTCCAATTATAAATTATTTCACAAGATCATAAAGTACTTGAATAGCTGGTTTAAGATTTCCCTCGTGCCTTTGTTGAGTGTCTAATACCAACCTTTTTTGACTTAGATGCTTCATATATGGGTGAGATCGATAAGCTAGTTGAGCCACTAGAGGATGGTGATCAATGCACTTAATTACCAACTATTCTATAAGATGATTCTTCACTACTTGTGGTAGATACCACAAAAGTCAATATTGGAACACTTACTGGTCCCAAATGGATCAAACTTGGAGCATCCTTCACTGAAGAGGAACATGAGATTATTACCTCCCTCCTTAAATATTTTATTGATATTTTTTCATGGTGTTATATACATGGGCATAGCTTATATATTTATTTATTTATACATCATCTTGTTATACACCCAGATGCAAATCCAATCAAGCAAATATTGATAAAAATGAATCTTCATATTGTCATCCTAGTTAAGAAAGAATTAGAGAAATTATTGGAGGTAGGATGTATTCATCCCATAGATTATTCAGACTAGATATTAAACATAGTCTCAGTTAGAAATAAACCACAAGGAATCCAATTATATACCAATTTCATAGATATCAATAAAGCATGCCTAAAGGATGATTTTTCTTTTCCAAACATTGATATTATTATAGATTCCACAGTAGGATATGAGATGTTATATCTTATGGATTGATTCTAAGGGTATAATTAGATCAAATAACACTAGAGGCCAACATAAAACTATATTCACTACTCCATAGGGGATATTATATTATCAAGTAATGTCATTTGTCTTAAAGAATGTCATTTCTACATACCAATGTGTAATGACTATCATCTTCCATGGCACGATGCACAATATTATGAAAGACTATGTTGCTAATATTTTGGGAAAATCTAAGACCAGGACAGACCATCAAGAAGTATTAAAAAGAATATTTAAAAGGATTTATGAATACAAGGTACCTATTAATCCTAATAATTACATGTTTAGTGTCATTTCTATAAAATTACTAAGTTTCATTGTCACTCACAGGGTCACTGAGGTTGATCCAACCAAGGTTAAGGCCATTGAATAAATGCCTCCTCCTAATCTGAAGTATATCCATAACATGCACATCATAATTTAATCCATTAAATGTTTAATTTCATTATTTTCATACAAGTGTCATCCCTTAACCCATCTTTCACCCATATTTTAAAGAAGGAAACCAATTTCTAGTGGGAAACTAACTGTCAATAGGACTTTAAGCATTTGAAAGAATATTTGGCAAATTCACTAGTCCTAACTCCACCTACATCTAAAAAATCATTTCTTATATATAATTTAATAATTTAACATGCCCTCAAGGCACTCCTAGCCCAACATGATTCTCAAGGGAAATAAAGAGTCATATATTATTTAAGCCATAAATTGGTTTCATATGAACATAATTACAACTTAGTTGAAAAATCTTGCTTAACAATGGTCTTTGCATCCCAAAATTTGTGACATTATATGCTCAATACCAACACTATTATTATTTCCAAAGTTGATCCACTTAAATATCTACTTACCAAGGCATATTTGAATGGACATATGGCTAAATGGGTCATGCTCTTGACTAATTTTGAGATTGAATATATACATTATAAGGTGATTAAAGGGAAATTCCTTTTAGATTAATTTGGTGAATCACCCTTATTAGATACCATTCCACTCATTTTCATTTTCCATGATGAGTCAATCATGATTATGGATGAAACTTTTTATAAATCACAATGCTAGACACTTTACTTTAACATTTCCTACACATATCATGGATCTAGAGTTGGTGTTCTATGTATTATAACACATGGGGATCTTATTCATCCATTCACATTGGTTTCACTTTTACCAATAATATATCAAACTAGGAAGCACTCCTTGCAAGGCTTTGGTAGTATAGTGTAATATTAAGCAATTCCATGTTCATGGGGATTCCTATTTGATTATTAATCAGGTGACAGGACAATACTAGACCAAGGATGACAAGCTCATTCCTTACAAAAACATGATGGATACTCTCAAACAACATTTTTAAAACATCTAATTTGAAAAAATATCAAGGGCCAACAATAGGATTGCAAACGTAATGGAAATAATTAGCTCATTGATGACAATCATAGATCACACTCTAGATTACCTTTTTTTATTGAACATGTTTTGAAAATAGTTCATAAATGTTTAACATTTGAAATGGTATGCGATATTATTGGTCTCATATCACCATGGTACTTCAATATATATGACTATCTCAATAACCACATTTTCCCTATCAATATTTCTCATAAAAAATGAAAATCCTTTATTCACAATACCTATCATTATACCCTTCTTAGTGCCACACTCTATTGTAGAGGATATGATGGAACTCTACTTTGTTGTTAAACTTCAGCAAAGTCTATATTATCACATAAATAAGTATATGAATGAATTTTCAAGGCCCGTGCCACTTTAATTATCCTTTCCAATAAATTCCTATGTACAAGGTATTACTGACCCACTATGGATGTAGATGCTTGTGCCTATGTCAAGAAGTGTGTGATTTGTTATAAACATGTGAATCTCATTCATGTTCCATACTGAGTGCTTTATATGATCACTACGACATGGTCATTTTCCACATGGGGACTTGATCTCATAAGGAAAATCAATCCTACTTCTTTAGATGGTATTTTACTAAGTGGGTTGAAGTTATTCCCCTCACTTACATAATCGATAAGAAAATTTCCAAATTCATTCTGAATCACCTTATCTACCATTTTAGCATTCCTTCTAACCTCATTTTTCATAATGGAGGCTCCTTTAAAATAAGGATGGAAAATCCCTTTATTCCAAGTACCATATTAAACAACACTTTTCCATTACCTACTTTCCCCAAAGCAATGGTTAATTTGAAACATCTAATAAAACCCATGTCTAAATTCTCAAAAATATTGTTAATTTTATTGTCCATGATTGTCATTTGTTATTATTTTCCACCCTTTGGGCCTACCATACCAATACCTAAACCCCAATAGGATCTACGCCATAATCCATAGTTTATATCACTCAAGTTATTCTCCCTACCGAGATTGAGTTTCTTTCCTTGATCATTTCATTGCAAGATCTTATCAATGATGAGTATAGAGTAGCATGGCTACAAAAGTTAGATCTAGTTGATGAAAAACATGTAACAGCTTTAAAAAATATCCAAGTATATCAAAATTGGTTATGACATAACTATAACAAGTGCATCAAACCTAGATAATTTGAACTCATTGATATTGTGTAAAAAGAGAATCAAAAAATATGAATGCAACACATGAAAATATGAGAAATGTTGAGCCTAATTAACTAGGATCATTCATAATCACAACTAACTATGGCTTTGGGCATACAAGTTGGTTACACCAGATGGGTAAGATCTAGATGAGCCTATGAATATTATGCATCTCAAGTGACTATACACTTGATATGCTTGAGCATTATCTATGAGGACCCTGACTTGGAAGCATAACCTAAAACCTTTCATTAATTGTGTTAATCCCTCATAAACCCATTCCCCTATCCTCTTAATATTTTGATCTTGATTCTAGTTTATAGGTACAAAACATAGATGTAGATGTCAAATTTTAGAGATAGTTTTAAGTAGATAAATGCATATTTGGTCATCATTAGCACATTTGAAACAATCAATATCTTAGAGTGGCTTATGTATGGTTTTCTTATATAGTGGACCACTTAAATTGTATATTTTCACTCTTGATAATCTATGTTCCATATGTTCCATCCTATTCCATTTATAATTTCCTCCCTATTGTTTATTAGTAATATATTTCACTATAAGGTTGAACTATAATGGCTTGAGGTCCATTCAGACTATATGGTAGTGCTCAGTTTCTAAGGTCAGCTTAGCCACCCTCTTTTCATGCTCTTTACATTTTTAGAGCAATTAAGCCACACTTTCACCATTTTATGAGTAATTTAAGTCATGATTTCATTATTTTATGAGTAATTTAATCCATGATCTAACTATTTAATGAGTAACTTAAGCCACACTCTCATTATTTTATAAAAAAATTAAGTCGTGCTCTCACCATTTTATGAGAAACCTAAACCACACTCTCTCTATTTTACAAGCAACCTAAGTCATGTTCTCACCATTTTTTTAGCAATTTAAGTCATGTTCTCGCCATTTTTCAAGTAATTTAAGCCACACTCTCACCATTTTATGAATAATTTAATCCATGCTCTCACTATTTTATGAGAAATTTAAGCCACACTCTCTCTATTTAATGAATAACCTAAGCCACACTCTTACCATTTTATGAGTAATTTAAGCCACACTCATCATTTTATGAGTAATTTAATCCTTTCTCTCACCATTTTATGAGCAACCTAATCCACACTCTCACCATTTAGAGATAAACCTAAACCATGCTCTCACCATTTTATGAGTAATCTAAGCCACGCTCTTGCCATTTTATGATCCCTTTAGTTTCTCCCATTATCCAGAGCCATTTTTGTATATACTTTATTCCAAAAACGTGAAAACCTTAAAAATTTGTAAAAAAAAATAAAAATAGACTAAAAATTCAAAATTGCCAAAATGGGCCTAAAATCTCCATGAGAGATATAAAGTCACAAAATCTTTGTATGTCATATCATCCTGTTCACCAATGGCCTTTAGTCATGTTCTAAGTTTTAAACCTTGTAACCTATTTTGGGTAGAAAGCACTTATCTAGTCACAATCATTTCCAATTTACCATTATCATTCATTCATTTACACTCATATTTCTAGAAGAACATTGGCCTGAGGTCCACATGGATTATGTAGTAGCACTTAGATGTATGGGGCATCCTAGGTCAGCTTGGCTAATCTTATTATCATTCCATTTTTTCTAGTTTATCTTACACTCTCATTATTTTGTGAGTATACCTTTCCTATTTTTCCTCCACAATCAAATCTCTTACTTGTCATCATTTTTTATTCTTTCCCAAATCCTTAAGAGAATTACATTCAATATGAAGTTCATTGGACTATGTAGGTAGTGTCCACTTATATGGAGCATTTGGAGTTAGCTCATCCGCCCCTTATTTTTCTTTATATTCCCCCTTTTATATAAAAATTAGCATATCATCCTATCAATTATTCTCTAGAGCTTAGGGACATAATCTCTGAGTTAATGCCTTACTTTCACACACACACAAATAGTTAACCAATTACTTGTTTATTTTTTAATGTGTGTTTGAGTGTTTGTGTGTTTGTCAATGTTGTTTATATTTTATTGTTATTAGTATGTTTTTTTTAATGTTCCTCGGTTGCCTTAGGTTTAGTGAATTATATTTTAAACTCAAGTCTAGATATGTTAAATCATGTTCTTCAATCATATATATTTGTACCTAACCTATTCTTGGTTTATGACATTATGATTTAAACTTATGGATTGATTATTAATATGCCAATTTTAAGTTGTTTACATCTGCATTTTAAATCAAGTTATTTTTCTTCTAGCATATAATTTTATCATGGTTTATTAATAATCATGATACATGATGTCCAAATATAAAATAAAAAATCAAGTGTTCATTATCTCACAAATAATGTTGTAGCAATAAATATCCTTGTCTACTATCCTAAGATAAAATCACTGAATCCCATGACTAATATCTATGTTATTCATCAATAAATGATTATATACAAAAATGGCTTAAACATGACCAAATGTCCATATTATATGCCAAAATGTAACATATTTACAATACATAGAGTAATATCAGACTGATTTATTATTCCTTGGAGGATTAATTTTGGCTCTTTTGACTATTGTTCATCTCATTTTCTTCAATTTTATTTGTCCTCTTTTTCTTACAGACAATGCATTTTATTCATTTTGAGGGCCCTTCCATTTTAAAATAGTATCTGACCATTCCCTTGAAGGGGAATCTAGGGATAATCAAGCACCCTTTGGGGCATCAATCTAGGTTTATCAACTCATAATTTTAAAAGAGAAAAGTGAGCACATCATTATTCAAACATTATCAACTTTTATTAATGACTTCTTAATTCTTTAAGATGTTACTTGTGCCTTATGTCTTGCAATGCCTTCTCGAATAGGGGTAAAATGCAAACAATTCATTTTAACCACTTTTGTGTTTAAAATTTCAATTAGAATGACTTTCGACAATCACATGCAAATTTGATCATAAATCATTATTTTATCGAATTTACCTACACAAATACCAATTTAATCTAAAATCACAATGGCATGTCCCTAATTAGGGAATGGATCATATTATTATACTAATCTTATCTAATGTATCTTAAATCAAATCAACCCTTTTTAAGTGTTATTACAGGATAATCAAAGGAATATTTAATTGATAAAAGAACATTGTAATTGCATAATTTTTCTAATTGCCAATTAAATACCTTGATTAATTAGTCTCATCATTCCTCTAATAGGAAATTTCATGGATTTGGAATTATCTATTTTCCATAAATTAAAATTGAAGTATTGCTTCACCCAAGGGGACATCATCATACCAATTGTGCAAGTAATATTTCTTATAAGCTCTTACACCCCTCTTACACACTTTTCCTCTTGCAGCCTACTTACACACTCAAGGAAGAGTCATGATTTGAATTTTCACATTTATATGACATACTCCATCCATTTTCTTATCCACTCCATCATTATCATTTATGAGAATGGAGGACTAATCTTGGGCCCTTGATCTTCAACTCAATATGGGTAGTCCATAATCATTTTCCAAGTCTATAAATTAAGGCCTTCACCTCCATTATAGATAAACTTTTTGAGTACAAAGTTATTATGCATAAATCTATCAAGAAGCTTCATATAATTCAACACATGACAAACATAATTTAGTATGGAAAATGAGAGATGTTTCCCACATAGAATCATCATTGTTAAATACTTATAGCCAGCAAACTAATCTCAAGCCTCCTTTTGTGTCATTTTTTAAGTAAATCTCCAAGGAAGTTATAAACTTAGTTTTGTCTTCTATTTTATATTTATTTTTTGTTTACCATAGTTCACCCTAGGTAATAAACTTAGTATGTTAGTAATTTAAGTTTGTTTTTTATTTTTGTCACTAAAAATGATTTAACCTACTTTTGATTCTTATTCTATAGGAATTAGATAAGGACATAGTGGATGTATTTATTTTATGTGTGGATTAGGATGACTAATAACAATCATCTTTATCTCTATAGACTAGGATACAAATAAGATCATAACAATAGATTTTTCATATACTTAGATTATTGGGTAAGGATATAAAATACTTTTAGACTTAGCATAGGTAATCCACACTCAAATGTCAAGAGGATGGGAATTCAAAGCCTACACCTTTGATACAAGGTGTATATATCACTAAACATTGAGATATAATAATGGAATTAAGGGGTGTATCAAGTATGTAATAATTATATTGCATGTAAGGAACTAATGAACAAGGTTAAAAGAGATCCAAGATAGTTTTAACATACTAAACTACTAATAAAGTAAGTGGTGCAATGGTTAAATAATGGGAGGTCTATGAAACATAAGGTGATAATGTGAAGTCTAAGCAACCCTAAAGTTATGCCAACTTAATCAATATATAAGGATAATTAGTAATGATAAACAACATACATCCACTATAGAAATAAATGAAATAAGTTTATCTACTAAGTAAATAAATGAAAGAGAATAGGGATAGTACTTACCTTTAGATGGACTCATTGGTGTATCAATCTCCTCTCTTTGGCTCAAGTTTTAGTTTGCAAGAGATGATCTATTTTGAAGACCTTAAATGGACAAAATAAGACTTGTATATCCTTATTTTGGACTCCAAATACTAGGACACTTCTTAGGAATGACTCCTCATATTGAACTTGAAATATATTTAATAAAGAGTGATCTCTAAGAAAAAGATCTCTAACTCTAACTCTTCCTTTTACCACTTAAGAACATAAATGTGAGCACAAAAAAAGTAGATGAATGTGTTATATGCTTTTTAATGATAATATGACCACTATATATGAATGGATCCAAGCCCAAAAATCACCTAAAATTCTAAGATTATAGTATCGATGAGGTCAATACATCTTAGTGATAAATAGGTAGGAATTAAATTGTATCAACCTGGTTAATACAGTATAAATATAGGGTGGCTAGAAATCTAACCAAAATGAGAGAGGAAATAGATTTAGAGAAGACTAAATTATCATGTTTGTGTGTGTGTGTGTGTGTGTGTGTGTGTGTGTGTGTGTGTGTCTGTGTGTGTGTGTGTGTCTGTGTGTGTGTGTGTGTGTGTGTGTGTGTGTGTGAGTGTGTGTGTGTGTGTGTGTGTGTGTGTGTGTGTGTGTGTGTGAGTGTGTGTGTGTGTGTGTGTGTGTGTGTGTGTGTGTGTGTGTGTGTGTGTGTGTGTGTGTGTGTGTGTGTGTGTAATAAACATCTATACTTTAAGTTATATTATACACACACACACATACTTCATGGTATCTAAGATTGGTTTTATACCTCTAGGAGTTATAATGTAAATTCTAGGTTACGAGGGTCCTATCTAATTTCAAATTTAGTTATTTCAAGGTTTTAGGATCTTAAACTTATCCATATTTAAGGGTTGTAGGATTTCATGGAAACATCATAGGAGGTATGAAGGTTTCATGAAGAATCACCTCTCTCAAATTACCATAAATCAATCCTACCCCATTCCTAGTGTACTCTTTAGGATGTGTACTCAGTGAGATTAATGTGACAACAATCCCCTGCAAGATAAACTATCAATAAATGATAAAAATGAAAAATATCAAGTGTATAAAATAATCACCTTAGAGGATTTGAATGTCAGATTAGGGCTATAAATAGAGGGCACTCTCATGGTATTTAACACACTTAAGCCCTTTACAAAGTGTTAGGAGTTGTCTTGGTGGGCCTTAGAGTTTTACTTGTATTATTAGCGTAAAATAGTAGCGAGACTCTTCAAGGTATATGTGTAAAAATTTATAGATATATAAAATGACATCAACTTAGTGAAAATATGTGCATTTTATCACAAGTTAGATGGGTCAATGTCATTGTATATTCTAGATTTTTATTAGTCTACATTAGAGTATGGCATGATGTATGATATGAGAGTTACCATCTCAATGTAGGTCATACATGATTTCTACAACATGTTAAGTAAAGGAAAATAGAATATGGGTCCCATAACACTCTTTGCATGCTAGATATATGATATATTCCCCATGTACCACCTAACATGATTGTCACATCATATTTAGGACCATCTACCTTATATTGGGAGGTTGATTTAGGACCATAGAGTGTGACTAATCCCCTTATCATTAGCACTAGAGAACATGCACAAAGATGATATTTTATAGATGACATAATGGGGGAGAATGGATTCATGTCACACATGGCCATACATGATACAATTATAGAAGTTATCAATGATAATAATCCATTGTACATGGAATTTTGACAATCACTCATGTGCCTAAGTCCTAGGTAAATTTGGAAAATAATACCAAATAGTGCCACTAGCTATCTCACCTTGTTAGCTAAGGTAATCTAGAGAGCCATAATGAGTAAGAGGATAGGATAAATTTGTATATGTCAAATTTTTAAGACCTCATCATGCTCCACAGGGGGAGGATATGATAATGACAATAACTAGAGAAAAGGGTAAAGGAGCAAGTTAATGTTAATCTTGATGAACACTAGTATAGGATGCCCTACCTAGACCTCACACATGGCTGACCTGAAAATGCATGAGGCCATTGGAACATTGAGTGTTAGTGTTATATTAAGAGATATGGGTGGTAGCTCACTTGAGAAGAGCCAAGAGGATGATTTTATCCTTAGGGGAAGAGAAGATGAGGAGACTGTCTTAGAGAGACAACCATAAAAAAGTAAAAAAATCACTTTCTTTCCTAGTCCTACAGATATTCATGATAGAAAATAGTGATTTATGTACTTTACATGTTTTGGATATATGAATATTTTTATTCAATTTTGTTTACTTTTACAAATATTATGATGGTTGTTACATGGAGAGAAGCCATTATTTGGAATTTGCACCATGAGATTTTGGATGGTGTGTTACTTGAGAAAGATAGTACAATCATGGTGGATCCCTTGGTATGTTTTTTGGCAAGCATGCCAGATGGTTCAGGCTATTAGTATCTACTACATGAGAGTTACGATGATGAGAGTAGATTTTTATTAATTTTGTGTCTATAGTTCTGATAGGGAGAAACATTATGGCATGGTAGTATGTGGAGATGGCACATGTAGGATTAACCATAGATAGGGATACATGTATGGATACTTAAATTATATGCATGTAATAGAAAGGGTTTTTAGTGCAAAGGTGTATGTGTTAAAGACAAGTGATAGTTAGAGCACATGGACAATCCATAGAATTTTGGTCTCAATCTCATACACTAGAGAGATCTCTTAGAGCATCCAGATCTATAGGTTATTTGAAGAGTGTGGTGCCTTTCCCAACTATGTATGAAGGTGACCCGTAACTATATATGTTTATATTATATATTTTCATCTAGTAATTTTTACACACACACACACATATTATTGGTTGTGATTCCTTATTTTCTACATGGTCTTATACTTCTGGAATTGACATTAACACATGTTATTATTTTAATGTCATGTTATGAGGATGTTATAATGTTATGTATATTTTATTCTTTTCTAGAAAATGTGATAAAATACATGGTAATAAAAAAAATACACTAAGTACAAAAAATACATATTAAGTAAGTAGATATAAAAATTAATGAACAAAAAATGGGAAATAAAAGAATTTAAAACATACTAAATGTAAACAAGATGAAAAACTTAAGAAAAAAATAATATATGATAAAAAATTGTAAATAAAATTCATAAGTCACATCAAAATGTAAGATAAAACAAAACATAAAATGTGAAAAATAATTTGTCAGTGTAGGCTTTTTCCCGTTATGTGGTATTACCTACACAATCTAATTATCTTACTTAGGTTAATAATAGGTCATTAGGGGAAATGTACCTTAAGTCATTTTCTAATTGTGATTTGAGGTAATTACCTTTTTGGGTGACCTAATTCCTCATTATATAATGTACCTTTCTATGTACTTTATAGCTAATGAATGAATTTTAATACAACTTTTGGTTGTGAAGATAAGCTTCTTCCATTTTGAGTTATTTTTCCAATTTCACTACTCCATATCATTTCAAATTCATGCATTTGACCCTATATAGACCTATCCTTGATTTTGGCCTACTCTAACATGGTATCAGATATTTTCTAGTAGTTGAATGTCATAGCTTCTATTGTGCGATCGAGCATTCTAGCCTATTCGATACTTTTTCATTGATTTCAATTTTTAAGGGTTTGGTGGGGTTTATATAAAATTTGTAAAATTATATACCTTTAGAGTTTCAAAATTAAAAAATAAATAGTGTCATTGAATTTATAAGGTTTTAAAACTCTATAAAAAAATTTAAAATGACCTAGTTTCAGGACAGTCAATTTTTAACCATTTTGGAGGGTTTAAAGACCATTTTTTGAGTTATGTAAAAATCATACATATGGTGACTTTGAGGAAAAATTATTTTTGAGTTTTTTTAGGTTTTTCAAAAATCCAAGTGGGTCCTTACTATTTTTTGTGGGAGTTATATTAAATGTGAAAATTTGAGGGTTTTTTAGCTTCGGTATAGTTTCTAACCCCTGCAAATACTTTGATAGGTTTCTACCTTTCGATAGACATTTCCACCCTTTCTAATAATTCTTTTAGTTGGAATAATTTTCTTGGTATAGAAATAATTTTAGACAGAAAATTTCCTCTGCTCAAGTACCACTTGGAATCTACAACTCTTGTTTGTACCATCATCATACTCTATGAGCTCTGCTTATACCATCATTAGGCTCTACAACCCCTGATTGCACTATCAAGAGAACTTGTGACCCTTAATTACATGCAAATTAGACATTAACACCCTTTCTTACATGTCTATTAAAACTCAAAATCCCTACTTGCATGTTTATCAAATCCTGACACCCCTACTTGCATGCATATTAGATATTGACTGCTTAGCATATTTGTAACTAGTACAAGTAACCCAGGCAAGCTCAGACCCTTGCACAAGCACACCATATACTTATGGACTTCACCCACACAATTTTCACCCAGTCATCCTAGCCTTTATCCCTTGGTCATATTAGAATTTAAGCCCTTGGTCACAACTAACCCAAGGGGCTTAACATTTACTCACAAAAGTTGGGCCAAATATTTTACACATCCAAATTTATGAAAAGTGAAGAATTTTTTAATGCAAGAAAAAAAATTCAAACTCACATAAATTTTAGTTAATAACCCCTTTTTAGGTTCCATTTTTTTTTTTAAAGTCCAATTTTTTTGAGCTTTATGCATTGGTGATAATCTTTTGCCTTATCAAATTGAACCTCTATATATTAAGGAGGGTCACACATCCTATTTTTCTATAAAATTAAATTTAACACATACTTCCTTTCTACACCATGGATCAGAGTCATGTTCCACTTCTTACACTGATAAAATATCACGAGTGGAAAACCCAAGTTCAAATATTCTTAAGGAGTAAAGGTTTACACTGAATCATGATGGGTATAGAAAAATAATTGACACTTGATGTAGAGAAAGTGAAGTGGTTTAATAGAAGTAATGAAACCTATGGTATTTTATGCCTATCCATGTATTCTAATATGATCTTTCATATTGAATCTACAAATACTCCTAATGAAGTATGGACCACATTAGAAAAACTCTTTGGGAAGCAGGACATAATGATAGGTCATCAATTGGAGAATGAGCTCATCAATTTGAGCCCAGGTAACTTTGATACTATAAAATACTTATTCACAAAATTTCAATCACTCAAGTTGTAGTTGAAAATTTTTGTCATTAAAAAAATGGATGATTTATTTTTACTTTCCATCCTTATCAAATTGGGATCTGGTTATTTAGTCTTTGTTTCTACCTTCCATGCCACCAAGCATGCCCTCAGAAATACATGGACCATGTTGTCTTTGGATGACTTTGTTATTGACTTGACATATGAGTAAGATAATATTATTAAAATGGTTACACTAAATTTATCTCAATCACATGCCTTAATTATGAGTAATGACAAACAAAAGGCTTCCAATATTAAGGAGAAGAAATAGAAGGACCCAGAGAAAATAAAGGGTCAAAAATATGATGCTAAGTCTAAAAAATCAAAATAATCTTCTCCTTAAGATTGGAAACCTAAGAACTAGTGACTCTCATGTACCTACTACAAGAATTTTAGGTACATGAAACCAAGTGCATAAAAAAGTAGACTAACTAACTGACTAAGATGCTTGAGAAACATAATATTAGTGTCGTAGATTTTGCCAATCAAAGTTCATCATCATAAGTCTTCTAAGTATAAAGATAGTATAAAAGGAAAAGATAAGGGAAAATTTCTTTTTTCCATTACATACCATACTTCCACATGGTTAATTGATTATGGTGCTTTGTACCACATGGCTTCATCTCATGACCTTCTATTTCTTGGAGCCTTATTCTATGCCTTTCATCTTATTGGGTGATGATACTTCCAGAAAATTTAGTGGGAGAGGATGTGTTAAAATGAATTATGATAAATTTCAAGAT
The DNA here is from genome assembly GCA_037957365.1 of Torreya grandis. Classification (NCBI taxonomy): domain Eukaryota; kingdom Viridiplantae; phylum Streptophyta; class Pinopsida; order Cupressales; family Taxaceae; genus Torreya; species Torreya grandis. The sequence continues at coordinate 1,089,426 of JARHVA010000299.1, read as the reverse complement.
TTTTTATGTGTTCCTTCATTATCCACTAATATCCTATCTATTTATTAGATCACTCACATCAGCTTGTGCAAGAGAGTTGAGTTCACACCCAATTTAGTGGTTATTAGGGAAGCAGACAGTGAATTCATTGTTGTATTTGTGAAATAATATCACCAATACTTTCTCACATTTTTATCCTAATCAACCCTTTATTTCACTACTCACTCATTCATATGGGTGAGTAAATTGTCACATGATCAATTCATCCATCTCAACTATAACTATGTAGAACAACTCAATCATGATGACATAGTTTCAGGGTTTTCATGTGTTCATTTTTTTTACGGTATTTTCTAAGGTTTCAAACTTGATAACCATCCTAAGGATAATTATGAAAAATTCAAATCATGGATAGCTACATAGATATTAGAGATAGTTCATAGTGACATTATTGGTCCATTTTTAGCTCCTTCACTCAATAGTACTAAATATAGGATTACTTTCATTGATGAATTTTTGAGGTATACTTGGGTGTATTTTATTAACCATATATTTGAATTCCTTGATCACTTTTAGGACTTCAAAGTTATCATATAAAAATATTCTAGTAAATCCATCAAGATTTTGCACATCGATAATGGTGGTGAGTATGTCATTAATCATTTTGAACAATTATACACATCAGATGGGATTGAACTAAAACAAATAATTCCATATATTCCTTAGTATAATGGTGTTATATAGCATCAAAATATGTATTTAAATTAAATGACCAATTATACACTACATTTAAAGTCTCTTACACCTTAGTATTGGGCCCAGGCCATCAATCATGCTTGGTATATCTATAACTAAGTTATTCATAAAAAATTTAAGGGAATCACTCCTTTTGAAGCATGGAGTGGTTATAAACCCAAAATGAATTAATTTTGAGTGTTTATATCTCCTACTATGTCCCACATTCTAAATAATAAATGTAAGGCAATTCAACCTCAAAGTGATCCTTACATCTTCATTGAATATTCTAAGGGTATTAAGGTATATAGGGTTCTCCATCTCACCACTCATGAGTTATTCATTGAGAGGAGTGTTTACTTTTAAGATGATCCTCTAGACTTTTCACATGACAATCTTCCCTCTTCCCTAGATGCACTAAAATTTGATGATAGTTATAATGATTTAGACACAATTGAGCAGCTTCTCAATGATCTAGATTCTTCTTCTAGTTCTAATGATGAGTGTAGTGATGGGGAATCACCTTCTCCTTCTCCTAGAATATATTTAGAGGATGAGTAATATATTATTAAATATATGAGCACTAGCCCTCTCTGGGATATAAAAACACTATAAAGTGTTAGTCATTGGGTTGGATATCCATTAGGTAAAAGGTGAATCCATTCATAATTATAGAATGCCCCACATGATTTCATTACATTTGCTTCTAATCTACAATCATTTTATAAAGGCATCAGGCACTACTAAGTGGGATACTACTATGTAAGAGGAGTATGGTTCCTTGCAGAGGAAAAACACTTGAGATTTAGTTTATATTCATAAAAGAATAAAATTTGTTCAATTTTGATGGATCTACCAAACAAAATTTATCATAGATGGGTCTGTAGACAAGTTTAAATCATGTTTCATAGCAAAGGGTTTTTTTTAGGTGCCTGGTATTGACTATACCAAGATATTTCCCTAGTTGCCTAAATGAACTCAATCTAACTCAATTTTGCCATTATTATAGCACATCATTGGGATGATTATCGTATGGATGTGAAGAGTGTCTTTCTTTATAGTGACCTCAAAGAGTAAATATACATGGAGTAACCATAAGGATTTTTGGAAGATTCTTCCTTAGTTTTCAAACTTCAAAAAAATATCTATGGACTCAAACAAGCTCTTTGATCTTGGTATGCCAAGATGGACTCATTTATTCTTTTACTTGGATTCACTAGATGTTAGTCTGATCTAAATGTATACATTTTATAGCATGATTATTCATGATTGATTCTATTTCTCTTCATGGATGACCTATTGATCATGGATTTATTCATCCATCATTGCAGTAGGGAAAATTGATTTTTTTGATGGGTTCTCAATAACTGACTTAGGCATGTTGCATTACTTCCTTAAGATTGAAATTTCTCAGTCTAACTTCATGATTACTATTTCATAATCTAAGTATGCTCTTGATTTGTTGGCATAGTTTAACATGGTTGACTATAAGCCAACTCCAACTCCCTTTCTATCTAGTGTGAAGCTTGAGGCTGATTATCCATCTCCTTTGGTTGATGCTACCTTATATCAATAACTTATTGGTAGTCTCATCTACTTTATGCACACTAAACCTAATATTTCACATGTTGTGGGCATGGTCTCTAGATTTATTCAGGAACCACATGAGCTATAATTGAAAATAGCTAAACACATCCTCCACAACAATCAGGGTACTCAAAATCATAAGTCTAGTTCAGGCTATAATTTCTCTCTTGGTTCATGTATAATTAGTTGGTCAAGAAAGAATTAGAATGTTATTATTTTATCTTCTATAGAGGTATAATATATAGGAGTTATTAATGTTGTCAATGAGGTTATTTGTATTTAGGGGATTCTTATTAAGTTTGGCATCCAATTTTGATGACCAACATTCATCTTCTACGATAACTAAAGCACAATCTAGATCTTTGGGAATTTGGTCCTCCATCAATGAAATAAGCATATCAATATTCACATGTATTTCATTTAGGATCTCATCTATGAACAAGTCATTGATATCCACTACATCTAGATAATGGAGTAAATTATTGATATATTCACAAAAACCTTCATTGAGAGCAAGTGTCTTCATTTATGGGTTCTTCATAGGGTTCGAGCAGCTTTGACATCCTCCTTTGGGAGGGATTTTATATATGTTTTGGTACCTCATCAAGGGTCATTTTTTGGACCTAATTATTCTACCTATCTAAGCTATGCTTAAGGGAGTGTTAGTGTAGACTTTTTCCCACTATGTGGTTTTACCTACACCATCTAATTAGCTTTCTTAGATTAATAATAGGTCATTAGGGGAAATTTACTTTAAGTCATTTTTTGGTTGTGAGTTAAATTAATTACATTTTTGGGTGACCTGATTCCTCACTATATAATACACCTTCCTATGTACATTTTGGCTAATGAATGAATGTTAATACAATTTTTGGTTGTGAAGATAAGCTTCTTCCATTTTGAATTTTTTTTTAATTTCACTAATCCATTAGTTTCAAATTTGTGCACTTGATCCTATCCATATTGATCCTAGATTGTGGCCCATTCCAACATAATTACAAGAATAAATATACAATGAAATAAAAGAAAAATCTAATCAAACAAGGAAAAGATAATTACTAAAGTGTCATCTAATGTAAGACAAGTGAAAACTTAAATCAGACAAAGGGGATTATATAATGAATGTAAAAATATATAATATAAGACAAGTGAAAAAATAAATCAAACAAGGATGTGCATAATAATAGAATTAAATGCTTTAATGGGTGAAAACTAAAAATTAGCATTTATGCTAAAGCATAATGAAGGAAGACATAGCCATATAGAGACATAACTATGATGACATATATGTTGCATATTGAAAGTGATGGATGTTTTTGAGGAATATTTATTTGTATTACCCAAGGTCTTATAATACAAATCACAAATTGAAAGGTGAAGAGGCATCATAATGAAGGATAAGAGTCAATCTAAAGTGTGTGTGTGTGTGTGTGTGTGTGTGTGTGTGTGTGTGTGGGAATATAAAGAAGAGGGATGTGATTAGTGAAAATCAATATTCATCAAGGGGATATTGGGAAATGGAAAATGAATATATAATGAAGCAAAGTTCCATAAGGGTGATGTATAAATCCTTACTGATAATAAGACACTTTAATCAAGTAGGTAAGGCTAAGATATTTTGACATCAAGGACCCCCACATAAAAATCATAATCATGGGATGGAAATTAAAGTATAAATACAATCCCATGAATGTTAAATGCATTAAATTTAAAATTATCTTACCTTCCCACAATGTTTTTCCCACTCCTCAGGGCCCCTTACATAGCATCGATCTATTGTGAGGATTAGGTACTTGTGTAATAAAATATATAGATTCAAAATACCAATAATGGGTCTTAAATATTTATAACACAAGAAAACATACACTTTGTCACTCAATGGGAGAACCTATAGATTAAGACACATATATACGCCTAGACTTGCACTTTAGAAAAGAGTGCAATCTCAAAACTAACCCAAGTGTGATTAAAGTTAAAAGAGATGGATAAATGTCATTCATGGAATATTTTTCCATGAAAAAGGGTGATACATAGAGGATATGTTATGATCTAATCACAAGAAAAAATTATTTTTTAAAAAAGTGACTAGGCATAAGAGAGGATTTGAAGTACATGGAAATGTAAATCAAATTGCATAAATGAGGATAATAAAGGCAAACCTTGAAAAGGGAATGGTTATGAAATATGGTGGTAATGTCATTAAATAATCTATACAAACATACAATGGGTATATAAAAACACTAATATAAGAAATCATCCCAAAATAAGGGGATCATAAAAAGTTTACCAAAGAACCACAAAAGAAACAATGGCCGAAATAGAAATGTGAGACTGAAAAAATAAAGTACTGAAGAGTCCAAAAAAGAGACAAAAGTTGCATTAAAAATAAAAAGTGATAAAAAATATCCACAATGGAAACTATGGTCAACTATAAAATTAAAAAATCTGAAAATAAAGTACCAAAGCATCCAAAAAGGAGACCAAAGTCACATAAAAACCCTAAAGTGATACTAAAAATCCACAAAGGAAATTACAAATGATTATTAAAATAAACAACATATTGCTATAAAATAAGGTTCCAAGACCTCCAAAAGGGAGATAAAGGGTGCATAAATCCCCTGAGGTGCTACCAAAGATCCAAAATGGAAACAAAGGTTAACTGTAAAAATGGGAGACTATGGAATAAAGTATCATGGCATCTAAAACAAAGACCAAAGTCACATAAAATATCCAAGGTGCTACTAAATATCATCAATGGAAATTATGGCTGACTATAAGTGAAATAAAACATCCCAAAGGAGGGAGATACAAGATACCAAAAAAAAATCCATGAAGTAGTGGATGAAATAAAATGTGTAACTGTAAGAACTATGTTAAACAAGTAAAGTATAGAAAATTAAATTATGTGGTATAAGATATACATAATAGGTGACACACATGATAAATAGAAAAATATGTGAGACATGAAATGCATAATATAACATAACCAAACATATTCTCATAAATAACATGAAAGATGCCTACAAACATCATCAATAGTATTTATTAAAGCTCATTGCAACTAATATCTTGAAAGATTTCTTGCAGTTGAATTTGCTTGTATTTAAGGTGTGCAAGGTTTATCATTACTACCTCAAAGAAATCAACATAATAATGTGGTTGAATTGAATTTTGAATGATGGAGAGAACTTGATTATTCCTTAAAAGTGCTCATTAACATTAGAAGATGCTTTAAAGTTTTAAATAAGTGAAGGATGGACATTGTAAGATGTCATATTGTGTGATGGAAGAAAAGGATGAGCATCATAAGATTCCCTAACCTTCAATATACAAGAGGATAATAATTAACCCCAAGATAAACCTACCTATAAATTATGTCAAATTTTATAAAAATATGACCTATAGTAGGAATTTTGACATATAGGGAAATATCTGGATATTTGGGAGGTGGTGAGGAATTTTTCTCAATAGTATTGATCCAACTGATAACATTGAAAAAATATGTTATGAATATTATTATATCAAAAAATTTGATAAATTTGGGCCGATATGATATGGAACTAACTATATTGACATAGTTTATATAGTGAGGATGATCAAATAAAAGCTATAACATTGTATCATCACATTCTAGGTCATGGCCTATATAATTGGTTATTATAAAAAGCACATATATAATTATATCAACACAATCTCAATGAAGGCCAATGCAATTATATTCAAAAATATATATAATGTAAAAAAATATTAACACTACTAATGTAGTTGTCTGTAGTAGTAAAATGAGATAGAATTATATCGGCATTATCGATGCAATTATTTGTAATATGAAAATGAGGTAAAACTATATTAGCATTGTCAATGTAGTTATTAATGTCTAAGTTTATAGATGTTGATTTTTCAAAAATGGTTGGAATAAAAATTTAATTTTTAAGGTAGGTCTAATCAATCTTATAAGCTATAGAATCAATGTCACCTATGATTCATGTTATGCTAGGCATGTAAACTAGGTGTGCTTCATTCAAGGGCAAGTTAGAGGATAGGAAAAAATTGGTAAACAAATCCTCATCACTACTTATGTTAAAGAGAGGGTTGCCAAAAAAATGAAAATGGTAGATATATTTGGTCATGGGGAATGGTATGATTGATGATGATTGAGAGATGGTACACCATGAGGAGTTTCCCTTGGTGGTGGGTATAAAATAAATATAGGTGTTATAAATGGGAAAAAACTCTATGGGGTCTTCCTCCATGTTAAAAATAGGAACATCATCTATGTGATATTCAGCCATGATAAAAATGGGAAGGTCATCTATGGGAGTTTCATCCATTATAGGAATGGTAACATCCTCTATGGGAGATTTGGCCATGATAGAAATAAAAATTTCCTTTACGGGAGCTTCAAACATGATAGGAATTGAAAGGTCTTATATATGAGCTTTGACCATGATAGAAATTGAAAGTTACTCTATGTGAGATTCAACCATGATATAAATGGGATGGCACTCTATGGGATCTTGGCCATGATAGGAATATCAAGATCTAAAGGAAAGATTTCAAGGTTTCCTTTTATATCAATGATATAAGGGATATGATGATTTAGATCTTTGACAATGCAATTTTCTTCATCAAATGGAAACCTAAGGGAGAACATGTTTAGAAAATATTTTGAAAGCTATAGATCTAGAAAAATTACATGTCTAGAAAAGGAAAATGGAGATGTGAGGACAACCCAACCAATGGGGACACATAGGGTTCAACAAAGTGGATGATGATGATGAATCCTAATAGAAGATAATGCTAAGAAGAACAAGGAAATGTGAAGATAATCTAACCAGTTGTGGGATAGGATTTCACGTTGGCTTCACCAAAATTTATGTGTGGGCTAAGATGACAAATAAAACAATTTTTTTCTCTCTATAGTTTAGGATACAAATAAGAGATCATAGCATATAGAGTATATGTGTACTATAATGTATAGATACAACACCTATGGTGGTTTTATATCTAGAAGAGGGTAATCGACACTCAATATCAAGGGTATAGAGTTTAAAATCCTATACCTAAAATATGGGATATGGTTCTAACTTTGTCTCAAAATAAATCAATGACATAACAATGGTAATCAAAGTGGTATCAAATATATAATATGGAAAACCATGTGTAAGGAACTAAAAAATAAGGATAGCCTAGATCTAAGGTATAAAATAACACTAACCTAAACAAAAGATAAATTTTACAATGGTGGGTTGTAAGTGCAATATATGTGGCCTAAAATGGGAATGGAAAACCTAAATATCCTATTATACTAGCTTATCTTGTATCAGGATAACTTAAGTAAGGATAAAAACATACATGTTACTATAACAATAAGATAAGCAAATCTATTTTCTAAGTAAATAATAGAAATATAATAAGGATAAATATTCTTACCTTTGGATTGGTCTTTTAGCACATTAATCTCCCCCTTGGCTCTTGTGGAACTTTTTAAGATATGTTAAAGGTGAAGACCTCAAATAGAAAAGATGAAGACCTAGATTTCCTTATTTGGTAACTCCAAATACTATGGTGCACCTCTTTCATTCAACACATCATATTCAGGTTCAAATACCAAGAGCAAGACTTAAGCTCCACAAGAATAAGACTAACCTCTATCTCTTCCTTTTACTACATAAGCATGTAAAATTGAGAACAAGTAGAGCATATGAGTGTTATGTGTATTTTGGAATGATAATTATGACCCCTATATATACATTTCCAAATTGAAAAATCATTTGAAACTCTAAGTCAACGGTAATTTTAAGATTGATACAATTGAATGGCTGTTGATTAACTCATATGTGTGCAACTAGAAGATATTATGCAACTGGATGAAAGGAAAATCATTGCTCGATGGAGATAAACTATGAAAAAAGCTTGAAAAAAATTTTGGCATGACTAACACATGAAGGGAAATATATTGATTTGAGGATCCCCCATACTACGCTATGATTCTAAGTACTTGAAGCATCCTAAGAAGCTTCAAATGTGTTGGTTGGGCCCTACATCATCCATGACATTTTGGAAACTAGTACCTATAAGCTACACACTTTAGGTGTTGAAATTCTCTTTAGGCATTTAAATGGAATTTGGATAAAGTCATATCATTCTTAGCATGCTTGAGCCACATTGTAATAAGGCTTAGGCCAATTGATTTCTAAATTTTATGTTTGGTGGGTTAGATAGTTTGTGCACAATAGTTATGTATTATCATTTGTAATAATACATGCCACCTCATAAATCCATTTGGGTAAGTCATGCAAGGGGTTTATTATGGAAACCTTATTTTAGACATCTAATTTTATAGGTGAGTATTATTTCATTATTTTTGTAATAACCTATTTCTCAATTAAATATTAGCTTGTTAAGCTAAGATAGGTTGAAGAATTCACAAAACTAAGAAGTTTGGAGTTTTATTTATACCTTAGTGACCATTTCAATATTATATCTAAGGACTTATATGAGTATGTTTTTTTTAATCAAACACTTGTTTGCACAACTACTCACTCTTTGAATGCACATTGATTTTTATTACACTAGAGGATTAGGCACATGATTTAGCATGAGGTAGGTGGATAAAAAGAGGTGAAAATAAAATAAGCATGACATTAAATGTGAAGAGTGACAAGGATAGGCACAAAGGTGGTGATTAATTTGATATAAAGGTATTGTGGGGCAAGGAAGCATGCAAGAGGAAGGGAAGCGCAACATCCATCAACACAAAAGGGAAAAGTATACATGGTGAAGGTACTACTAAAAATTGATATCCACTTAGGATGGATTCACTATATAAATTTAAAAATTTGAAATTTTTGTGGTGAACATCTGACACACACCAATAGTTAATGAAAAATCAAAATATATTTAGTGGCCCCACAATCTTGAGTGAACAAGAACAATGGAAACACCTAAAAATTTGAGCTAAGAACAACTATGAAACACCATTTGAGGGATAAAAATAAGACCCTTATGAAATTATGACTCATATTCATTAATAGTTGAGTAATTTTAGTGAATAGAAAAGAGAGATTTAAGTATTTGTAGGTTACATAATCTATAAGCCACTATTTTTTAGCAGGAAGCTCAAATCCAAGTCCCACAACATAAAATCTAGAGTAAACATGTGCTATCCAAAATTTGAGTGTATGGCCAATTAGGAAAGCCAAGGATGAACCATATGTATTTTAAACTGATTATGAAGTAGAAGATTATGGCATAAAATAATAAATGGTTCATTTTCAACCCAAGTACATGTGCTCCAACATCTATTGTAGAAGAAGTAGAAAGGGCAACAAGCAATGTGCAGTTTGAGGGGCCATAAAGTGTGCAAGTAATAAGGTTAAAGGATAAACTTAAAGGGAAAAGTGTGCCTAATGTAAATGAAAATAAGTTTACCCTAGTTTCCCCATAAACAAATAACAATCCAAGATTGATAACTATGAGCTTCATAGATATGCAATAACCTGAGGGTGAAATAAAAATAGAAGAATAGGAGTTAAAGGTAAAGAAATTAAAATTGGAGGACTACACCTCTATGGGGGAGGTTATGAGGCCAATTTAATAAATTACTATATTATCAACATAAAAAGGAAGACCCTAGAATGAAATGTAATCTTTGATGACTCTATTAGATAGTAACTAGGCATAGGTGGGGTTCTCCAACTTTATGAGCTCCCCTATTATGACAAGGCTAAGTAGCTGACGTGATTTTTGATCTCGTGTATTAACAAGGATAAATTATAATTCATTGGCTAAAGAATGAATATCATACTAAATCAAATCCATAATACAACTAGGTTAGTCCAATAGAGTAAGGGTATTAAGGAAGTGTTGGTTGACACCAAGGAGATCAAGTGCATGGCCAAAAAAATTGAGTATAATAAGGGAGGATCAATTTCCCTATTTACAATATTAGGTACAAGACCAAAAGGGTTTTAATATGCTTGGTAAGCACTAAAATTCATGGATCAAGTTACTAGGGAAAATTTACAAGAACTTCATGTATATCATACATGAAATGGCTAAGGTGAAACTATTCAACATCTCTAAGATCTTAGCAGATTTAATCATTGAAGATGTGGAGAGGGAACATAGGATTGGAGAAAAATTCAAATATGGCACAATAGTCATGATCCTATTTTTTTATGAGATTGGTGTACCTAAAGGCACCCAAGAAGGACAATAGACATACCCTCTTCATGATAAATACCTAGTGTTGAAGTATCATATCTATACTTTCCATGGGTTAGCCTCCCCTAAATATAAATACAAGGTATATAAGTGATTTTTTCAACTAAAGGATGCCATTGGGAATGAATAGTGCATACATAGACTACTTCCAAAGGTGATGGAGGGATAAACCAAGTTCATCATTATGAAACACTACTTTTTGGTGAAAATCAAACTATCTTATGGAAACATGACTAGTTGTCTAAATTTATCTTATGGATTCACAATGTAGTAATTTATTGATTCATTAAATGGAATCTCCAATGCATCAAAGATAATAATGGAAGTGAAAGGGATATAAATTTGTTGATACCCTTTATACTAGGTATGTACACACTAAAGAGGCTATGTTGAAGGAAGAGGATGAGGAATATACTATTAGGTGTGTCATCAACAAAATAATACCATAGAATACTAGCTACATAGGGTATTCTATATGCTATATCATAAGGAAAATAATATTATCATGGAAGAATAAGGGAAAGGTGATATAGAACTCTCAAATTTATCCAAGCTAATCATTTCAAACACCTCCACCTCCAAAATGAAAAAGGAAAGAAGATGAATTTTATGCCTCTATCTCCAATGCCAGAAGACTCTGAGGAGATAAAACCAAAGAGCAACTTCCAAATAAGAAGAAACTATTATTTACATAGCCAAAAATCATTATCATAAGATCACATTCTCCATTGATTCATGTGTCAATCGAGACAAACATGGAATAATTAAGGAAAGCACCATAAAAGGCCCCCAAAGTAATGGCACATACTAAGACAAGGCCACAATGGAAAATAGAAGAAGAGGCATCCCATAATTCCCCACATATGAGTGAATAAGAGTTTGTATTGGAAAAGGTAGCACAAAGTTCCCCCACACCAAAAAAATAGAGCATAAAATTAAGAAAAAAGGGCATGCATAACAAAATTTGAGTATAAAAAGAGAGCCTAAAGTAGGCAAAAGTCTTATAAATAGTTATCAAAAATATAGTGCATGTAGGCATGCAACATGTTAAGGACTTAGACTCCATAACAAATATTGAAGGAGAGAAACCCATTAGTGAAGGATTAGAATAATAACAGTTATAGAAATAAGAAGAAAGAAAGGAGGAAGAGAAAGGGAAATGATATGGGAAGAAGGGAGACCCTCACGAATAGAGGAAGAAGAAGAAACCACCATCCATGCTCAAGCCTAAAGTGGCTTGAAGGAATAAAATCTCTACATAGAAATAAATGAGGCCTAATCATGCCACAATAATAATTCACAAATATAAGTCTTTTACTTTGGACATATATTCATAAGATACATGGCTTGAAGTCCCTGTGATCACAAAATTAAATCCTATAGTAGAATTTAGTGA